>CM056212.1:13504986-14168319 GCA_029692085.1 Gymnothorax javanicus | reverse complement strand
CACTTGTGACAATTTCACTCTCAATGTGACAGGAATTAAGGTAAATTAACGGTGAACAATTTGGCTTGATCTGCAAGATAATGTTGAATGTAAAACAGACAGGTTGCAGGTACAGTTTATGAGAGGTTGCCCAGATCTGTTCCAGGAGATCTACAGCCAGGTAGATTTTCATATCAACCCCAATTTGCTTGTCTCATGTACTAATCACCTGTCTATTGAGTTGTGATTTGTCAAGGTTGGGGTGCGAACTCACAGAGAGATGCTGCCCGAAAAAGTAAAGAGAGTCAGTTAGGTTACACCCCTCAGCCAACAGAAATGTTCTCTCAATATTCCACAAATGTCTCTTCGCTATTTACATTGCAGCAATATTATGAGCATGTTTTTTTTTTTTTGTAAACAGGAAGGCCATTAAGAGATGTAATCAATATTAGCACCCAAAAAAAATCAGTCTTAACAAGCGTTTGCTAGTAATTTTCAGACTTAGAATCATATTCCTCCCTCAAGCAGAAAATGGCTTTTTTTTGAGTTTGTTAGCTTGACTTAGAATAAGTAATGTTCTCTCCATTGGGGATTTTTGAGCAAAAATAAAATAGAAAAAAAAGGTATCAAAAATAAATTTAAGTCTGAAATGCTTCATGAGATGAACTTGGATTTTGCTGTGAAATGCTTCAAGAAAAATGGTCAACTGTATTAAAACAGCTAAATCCTTAAAGGTAATATAAATGCGTGATGGACAGTGAGACATCCGCAACTGTAGTTCAGTTTCCTTGCAAAACACTACAGATTTGGGTATTCACCACAAACTGACAAGGCAGTAACAACCTTCATTTTACATCTGTGATCACTGTGTAACACATTTTGTGTCTGATCACAGTGGAACACAGCTGGCGTGTAAAAACTGTCAAATTAGCACTAGCGCAGGGCTGAGGTCAATGTTATCCGTGGTTGCCTGCTGTCTGCCAAATAAGGACCATACCCTGTGACAGTTCAATGGCTCTCGGTCCTGTTGCAACGAGAGAGAAAAAAAAATCGAAAGACAGTCAAAACCCTGCTGCATCTTTTAGCGAGGGTTGCATTTTCAGCAGAGCAAAATGACCTGAAGTAACCCCCAGCTGGCCCAATGCCCGGTGCTCGTCACTCAGACTGACAGTGAGGGATCCGCCCACTGGGCCCACATTGCCATGGAAACCATGTAAGCTTAGCGATGCTCTCCTCAGGCTCTGAAGCTCCATCACAGACCTCAAAAACACACAGGCACACACAAGAACACCAGTAGAAAAGGAATTACGATATATCACGGGCTTTCCATCACCAATTACTGCAAAACATGTTACATTCTTCTGTAAAGAGGGAGAGAGACAGAACAGGGAGAAACTGACAGAAAATAAGGGAATGAGAGACCCTGGGGCTCACAACACATCAGATAACTCAGCATCAACAGTGAAGCATGCTAACGCTAATCTACCGCAGCACAAAATCCTGCAACTTATCAACCAACTGAAATGACAACTTGGAAAAACTGCCATTGATTAGTTATTGCATCAATGACCTCACTAATAGAGTTGCTATATATCTGATACTTTGGGTCTATATTGTCTTGAATTCAGAGAGAATCGCAGTGCACAGCCGGAGTTTATACCATTTAAATGAAACTCAAAGCAGCCCACTCCCAGAGTTGTCAACATCAGTGTTTTCCAAATTGAGTCCAAGGGACTCACATTGAACAAGTTAATTGGCTTTGACTTCAACCGTTACTGCAACAATTAACGAGTAACAAGCATCTAAACATACTTAATTAGATGTGCATTGTGCTGATTGGCGGAAGATTTACACTCCGCAGCTCATATTGCCAAAAAATGTAGCCTGCACTATGTCCCACATGTACACCCCCTGGACTTAATCTATCAAATCTAATGTTTTCTTTAATGTGCCAACTCCTCAGAGCAGTCATTCACTAACTGATTTAATCGGAGTCAGACAGGTAAAATCAGTGGGGACCTAATTAGCGAGTGGTGGACTGCGTATCTCAAACTAGGGCTTGAAAAACTAAGTTCAATTAAATCATGTTCTGAAGTTTTGTGAACTCAGTCTTCACGTGATCTCAACTACACACCTGTAAAGTTTCGTGACAGCATCTTGCACAGTCAAGACAAAATCTGCTCATGGGCAGACATGTAAATACCCGGCAAAGCAAGCTCCTCAAAGCCGCATCTGCTGTAGCTCCAGCGACAATTGGTGTCTCTAGAACAGAATTTTCCGCGCGCGCGCGCGCACACACACACACACACACACACACACACACACACACACACAATGAAAACACGAACAGCTGACCCTGTCGCAGCTGATAAATATAATTTATCAAGATCCAGGATACTTTGAGGTTTTCCAGGACAAGGTTTAGGAATGACTGCTATGGACTTCTGTAAAGACATAGTCTTGCCTCTCAGATTTGCCCAAACCTTTAAAAGTCTTGTTCCCCTTCGTTGCTCACTTGAGTCAGTCGCAGAGGACAGGGCCGTCTGTTCTCACTACCAAAATTCAGTTCCTTGCTTCTTGATTGAAATCTCGCCGTTCTCAAGGGGATAAATTAAAGCCGCGGTAAAGGCGTAAACCCGAGTAAAATGACTGCAAACTTCTGGAAGACAGAATAAATTTCCTCCTTCTCGACCTCCAACGTCTCCTCGTTTTATTCCTCCTGGGCTGAAAGTTTGCCTTCAACAACAGAATCTTGCCTTCATTGAGAAGATTGAACGCCAGAGGGGCGGAGGGCGACCGCAGAAACGCGTCCCAGCACGCTCTCTCAAAATCCTGTTAATGGTGGCTCGTTTAAATATTTAGTGCCATCTAGTGAAACAGTCCTCAAACGGAAGACGCAGTGTCGGCAATTGAATCATGAATTAAATAGGAAAAAATGTTTTAGCCTAATCGGTTGAAAACCAGGCTACGATTAACAAGAAAGTTAACAACTCAGAATCTTCCGCTTGAACTTTTGGCGCAGCCAGCAAAAGCATGGGCATCAACCCTGCACTGCATGATTATTTACATGAAATCAAAACGATTACTGATATGGGCATCATTTCGCGCCATAATGAAGCGATTTATTTTTCGTCTTACCATAATACAGAATTTTACTGAATTTTCACAGAGTTGAAGCATTATTAATCAAGAAAATGAATGAAAACAGACCGAGACCTATCATAATCTTAAATGGCAGTTTTACGCAGTTGTATTATCGCAGTACTCATTACAGATCATACGATCCGAGTACTCACTGCTGTCCATATCATCACAGTGCTCACTTCAGATTGCATCATCAAAGTAGTCATTATACGCCATGATATCACAGTACTCATCAGAGGTTATATTCTGAAAGTGCTTTTTACGAACCATGGACTCCATTTTTTTTTAAACCTCAGTATATTATTACATTTCGCCGCTACTGGGAACAAAGTTCTGAGAGATTAACTTTGACGTCTTCTTTCCATAGAATCTTGGATCTTGTGGGATGCGAATTCGCTTTATTTCTCCAACAGCTCGGTATATATCAGTATTGTAGTTTTTACAGTTTCGGGCGTGACCAGAATGTGTGCGTAAAGGTGCCAATCAGTGCTCCACAGCTTCTCCAGCACCTGCTGGATGTCGTGGGTTTTATCTTAGCTGTTATGTGTGGTGTTCCGAAAAACCTGATGACCGTCCTTTCTGCATTTGCGCATGTAACTATGAGCGTCTCAAAATTTGCTTTTTCCTCCAAGTATCTATCGGTATTTCCTGCTTCAGACTCGTCTCATATTTTTCGTTTACACTGCCTGGCCAAAAAAAAAAGTTATAAGCCACGAGAAATGGGGCACGTAGAAGCCAACAATGTAATAACTACCGTTAATGAAATAATTGCCAATAATTTAATAATTTTCCTATTTTTAATGTAATAACAGTCCAGAACGTAATAACTTATCAATAATGTAATAAAACATCTGAACCGATAATGTAATAACTTTTTGCCAAAAAAGTAGTAAGTTACTATATTATCGACCTTTATTACATTAAGAATGGAAAAATTATGACATTATTAGCAGTTATTACATTAACGATAGTTATTACATTATTGGCTGTTACAGGTCATCACACCGTTTTTTCCACTCGCGGGGGAAGTTGGGTATTTTCATCCAACTTTGGAGCCTCATATCTAACCGAAAAATAAAAATATCATCATGAAATCTAGTCGGTAAAAAGGTTTCCACCATATTTTCAGGATACGCTAGCAGAGATAGTGTACTTGCTGCCTTTTTTACTTGTGAGTGTAGACAACCAGCAAAAAGTAACCAAGACAACTGCTTAGTAATTAGAGTTGGTTGAAAATGGCTTTTTTTTTTTTTTTGCAAAGTGCGAAAAATTGGCCATTATTTTTAGGGGCATATGACCATGTTGACAACTACCCAGGATTTTAATATTGCTACCACCTAAAGACACATATTAGAGCAATAATTACCCCAATTTTTTACTTGCTGCATTTGTTCCTTGCACTGTAAATGGAGAAGGCCCCTCCATGTTGAAGCAGTAGATCTTGAGGTAAGGGAGGGAGGGATAGAGGTGTAATCACCTACTGACTTCAGCCCTTCCAAATCACATCATTATTCAGATTTTCTTTACTCATTACTTGTCCTAAATTCCCCCTCCCAACTTTCTTGTAATGCTTTGCAGGCCTGTATGGCAGGAATGTATGCATATATACAGATCAAATGAAGTTGACCAGAAAAAAAAAAAAAAAAAAAACGGAATATCCTGCCTTCATATTGTCTGCAATGAGTCATGATAAATTTATAAATCGCTGCATTCTGTTTTTATGTCCACTTTCCATGTTGTTACATGCCTTTTTCTAATTTGCGGTTGTCATATACTGGTTAAGATATAACTCTTCTCATTCCCAGTGTTCAAGTTACATTGCGGACATGTCCAATGTGAAGTTTTGCTCGCAACGAGTACAAAAACTAACACGATTCATCACAGTTTAATATATGAAGGCACATACATCTGATATACTTTCATGAATTGTGAGCATTTTTATAATACAAAAAATCATTTTCAAAAATCGTGAACATGATCATACATTCAATTTAAGACGGGTAGGCGTACCATCAGTCACCCTAGCTAAACTAAAAATTACCTGATCCAATAATTTCTGTGACAAGACGTTGCCACAAAGGATGAACAAACACAGCCCTGAAATATGTGGAATGTTGCAGATGGTAAATAATGGGTGATCAAATTGGTCAATTGCATATACCGTGGGGAAAGGTTTGGCCGAAAGGCATGATAAAACTGACCATTCATTCATCAGTATATAATCTAACTATCAGTCAGCTGAGAACAGGTGCTCCGTTACACTGAGCACACAACCGTGCTCATAAAACCACAGGCAGGAACATGCTGTGCTTCCAAATGCACGATCATATACACATGTACAGCCTCTCCATGCCATTTTCACACACACTCTCACACATACACACACACACATATACAGTTAAGGAAGAGTCTATTCTTGTGCGTATCATGCCTATGTATGTGTGACAGTGTACATGTATACGTAGACACCCAAACACATGTGCTTGAATAATGCATGTAAACTCTCACACACGTATTCACGCGCGCACACACACACACACACACACAATAAGAGAGGACACTCGTCCCGGTAATGGTAGAAAGCAGTGTAAACTCAGTGGAAGCTCCCTGAGACGGCTGGAGAAGAGAAGCAGTGCATTGCACAGCATGACGAAACCAGGCCCAGGGAGGTAGTCAGGGAGAGAGCACCAGAGCTCATCTCAAAGTGATGTCTCTTTGGCCTCCACCACAGTCGGCTGAAAGGACAGGATCTCCGTAAAGGTATGCCCTGCCGAGAGAGGCAGAGAGCAGCATTAATTTATTGAAGAGGAACCAGCCACATTCGCTCATCTTCCCAATCTCTATCACTCTTTCCCTCCCTGCCTTTTTGCCTCTGTCCCCCTCCCTCTCTCCATCTCCCTCTCGACTATTTTGTCTCCGCCCCACTCCCGCCCCTCCACCCCTTCTCACGTTTCCACAGCTCCAGAGGCAGGTCAGTGTTGTCCAGAGAGTGGTCATAGGGCTGGGCCTCTGTCTCCTCGTCAGGGTCCCTGAACTCGGCAAAGTATGGCTGGGACAGAGCCTCGGCCGCGCTCGCCCTTCGCTCAGGATCTAGGACCAGCATGCGCTCCAGAACCGCCACAGCTGGGGGGGGATGAGGTGGGGGGAGAGGAACCACACAGAGACTGTAAATTGACCATTCTACACACTCCGACACAGCGACCACAGCAAGTTTTCTCTTTGTAAGGAAAAAAACTGAGGACTTCAGCAATGTATTGTCTTCCATGGAGTCAACTCCATCACAATCAAGAACCTGCTGCTCATGCCTTCAAGTCCCACCAGGGAGCCCAGAATGCCTACCACCTGGTCCACATCCATGAGGGTGACAACTGCAAGACGGCTTTCAACACTTCCACTGGTTCCTATGAATACTTCGTCATACCATTCGGTCTCACTAACTCTCCAGCTGTGTTCCAGAACCTGGGTATCGATGTCCTACGCACAACTGAACTCCGTAATGACTCTGGCTGGCTTTCTGGATTTAGATTTCTGGATTATGTTTTTGTACCGCATTATACCAAATAGGTTTTTGGAACTCTGCCTGATTTTGATCATGCCCACACCAGCTGATTTTGTGCCGCAATCCTTCCTCTCTGGCTCCAGACTCAAGACTGTCAGATCTTTCATGAGATTTAAATAAACAGTGAGTTTATTTGTTTTTCTGTCTGTGCTTGAGTCTCCAAGTTCACCCTGACGGGGAGAACAGCTGTATCTTGGCCGCATCGACAATTCAGACTACAAAACAATGACTGTGAGGAGGAGAACAACTGTGCCTAAACTGCATATACTATACATACTCCAAAACGGTGACTGCTGATGGGGAGAACGGCTGGGTCTTAGCTTCATAGTTTTAAGTTTTAAGGGGCATTTTGCTGAAAAGTTTGTAATTCACTTTTTTGGACAGCCAAGAAAATAATAATTTGCCTAATAAAAAAAAACATAATGACATGGGACCTTTAAAGAGTAAATACCCTTGGATCAATAACCATTTGTGATAATGAAAATGCAGTACCCCAAACTGTATCACACGATGAATACAACACATGAAAATTCTCAGCAGTTCCAGAGGAAATGGTGTTTTAATGCTGTCCTGTCATCTCATAGCATGCAAAGTAAAATTTTAGGTACTTGAGATTGTGATTATATACTAATATCCCCAACAGGAGATGAACATTAATTGCTGATTCTTAAAAGAGATTTCAATGTCATCACATATTTTGTGCCCAGTGTAAATACTTTCATATGGTGACAGAAAAATAAGTGTTTTTGGGTGAGTTTTTAATGCCAATCGAGAATGATAGAGATTAAAATTCATAAAATATTGGGCTAAACAGACATGTCAGCAGTACACTTACCCAGAGGGTTTGCTTTCGTGAACAAGTCCCTCAGGTCTTTCTTTTGAATTTTTGGCAGGCTCTTGATGTAGTTTTTTGCCTGACATGGAAAAATGGATTCAGGAATCAAGATGTGGTATTGCAGCTTAAAGATAAAACAATTTTGAGGGCATTCAGTTTTATTGAACCATCATAATTGGCCCAAACAGAGACCATGTGCGTTGGAGGCTATTTTCCATATTAATATATTCACCAGAGGATATGCTCGCTTTACAGATACTGGGGCATTTAGAGGATTGCAAGAAAAAAAATTACTTTTGGAAACTTCAAAGAAGCTTGTACAGCAAGTCTGTTCACCACAGTTCAGTTTGAAAATTTTTTCTCCCTACTGGGAGTTTTGTTGTTTTTCTTTTTACCTCCTTAGCTATTTTGGAGATTAGGCTGGGCACTGCCCTTCTTTATTCTGAAAAGCGTCTTTGTGACAGTGCTTCTGTAAAAAAGCCACATAAAAATTAAATTAAATAAATTTGAATTGAATTTTTAATTAGTTTCGATAAAAGCTTGCTGTAGCTCCAAATATATGGGGTTGGTAAAGCACCATCCACGAAATTAACACCAAAGACTCCAGCATGCCTCAGAAGTTTCAAACTTACAAAGGCATGATAACTTCATAAGGACAAATCTTTGCTGCCTTCTTCACACTTTTAAGAGAATGCACATGTGTATTACGGGATGTGTGTGTGCATATGACTCACATCCTGAGACTGTAGTTTGGAGATAAATTCCTGAGTTGGAGTCCCTGTAATCTTCATGATCTCTGTAAGCTGATCCAAATCTTTTCTCCAGAGGTCAAGGATCAAAGGCCAAACAGCAAGTTCGATGTATATACATTCAATGGCAACCATTATCACTTACAATATTTGTGTTACTTGAATTATTATTATACCACATTATTCACTCATTAAGAGCCACTAATTAGCTTACTAGCTTCTGGTAAACATTTGTTGATAACATTAATTTATTATTAGTGCTCATTTTAAAGCTTACCATAACCTGATATTATTATGAATAGTCATAATAAAACAGCAAAGCAAATGTTTTACTGGGAACAGTTGAATAAATCATGGCAGTATTTACTAGCAACTAGACTACTATGCAGTAAAACTTTTTGATTGTCATCATTTGTTATGTCATCATATTTTATGTTGTCAATGTAAATTAAACTTGTATTTGTCACAACAAAATAGTAAAATTGAGGATTTAAGTAAACTGGAAAAAACGTCAAGTATGTAGCAAAAACCAAAGGCTCGACTACTTTTTATTGTATCGAACCCAGAAAGCATGAGTACAGCAGTAAGAGTAGAGCAGTATCGTGAGTGTTGTGCAGTATGGGTGGTAACGCTCACTGTGGGGTAGGATACGGTCATTGCCTTTAAAAAGTGGTTTTCCTAAGAGCATCTCTGCCATAATGCAGCCCACAGACCAGATATCCACTAAGGACAGAGGAAAGAGAGACTGTGAAGATATGAGTGAAGAGAGAGGTCAACAGACAGAGGAAGTAGAGTAGATATACAAACATATTTACAACAGATACTTGCAGTGTGTGTATGCAATCCAGACAGTGGTAACTAATCTAATTCCATATTGTAATCTTACTGAGGAGTTATGTTAATCATTTTAAAATTACTGAACAGCAAATAACCATTTAAATTAATCAGCGAATGACAAAGTGCAATACTGCCTTTAATATCAATATTTAACATTAATATTTCAATGTAAATTGAGAATAATTTCCAGCAAAAGTAGCACCTTAATGTTCTGTTCAATTGCACAACAGTACCCTCTGGTGGCTGACGTGTAAGTTAAAGAAGCACTTCAAAGTTCTGTTTAATTGCACAACAGTACCCTCTGGTGGCTAATATTTGTAAGTTTAACCAAGCTCACCAGTCTGAGTGTAGTGCATCCAGTTGAGGATGACCTCCGGGGCTCGGTACCAGCGGGTCACCACATACCCAGTCATCTCACTGTCCGCTTGCCGGGCCAAGCCGAAGTCCAGAATCTGTGAATGGAGCGCTGTCATCACTGCTGAGCCATACAAGCCGACGTATAGGCTGAGTTACAGTGAGAGACTTTTGATAAGTAATCTTCATTCTGAGCAACCGTAAATAATGAGGGATTACACAAAAACTTCTGAATTTATAAACGGGAATGAGAATGACAGCTACAATTGTTTTTCATGGTATATTACCAGTATAATAAGAGGGGTTAGAAAAAGAAAGCCTGAATACAGCCACATTTCACACTGAGTCTAGTAGGCATAAAGGGAAAAAACCATTGAAATATTTAAAACAGGTGAAAATTTCACACTGACGTGATCCAGTATAAAGCCACATTCCGCACGAATATCCAGCAGGATTAAGATCATTTCCTCAACAGTATTAGTCACAATGCAAGCAAATTCAAGCACTGATATCAGTCAATAGAGAAGAAAACTCCACACTTAAGAACATTGTAATCACATATTCATGATCATGCATCACAGAAGCTTAAACACCCATGATTAAAAAAAGCCTTCGGCGCATTATAAGTCAACTAAAACCCAGTCAGAACGGTGCCTGCTAGACCATATTCTGACTGCATATTTTTGATCTTACACCTCCAGGGTTTAATCAAAATTAAGTCCTAGTGTGGCAAGTCTCAATTGATGATGGGGTCGGAGGTGGTGGTGCAGTAGGGGGCGTACCTTAAGCTCGCAGTCTTGGTTGATGGCGAGATTCCCCGGTTTGAGGTCCTAAGCACACAAGACATGAAGAAGACAATAAGAGGGTTCACAGACATGCACACTCACCTTTCTTCAGCTAACATTCGAAACGTTTGACAAAAGCTCCTACAAAGAACAACTTATACAGCTCATACTCTTTCGACATAAAATCTATCATGGTTGAGGAATTTCAGAGCTAGAACATTTCTCAAGCACAACGATAATATCCCAACCAGGAAATCAAACTGATGTCCCTTTGGGGGCAGACTTTTGCCTTTTGGTTCAAGTGTTTCACGGGGACTCTGATGGTTTTAGGTTCAATGCAATGCAAATGACTGAAATCCCCCATTCCACAGAGGTTATAGGATAAAGTTCACTCACCCTGTGGATGACCCCAGCTGAGTGGATGTACTGAGAGAAAAGGAGAGAGAGAGGAGGGGTCATCTCAGTGGAACAAAATACATCTTAAATGTGAATATCTTGCACGGTTTCCAAGTTACAGCCCGGAAACAGTGGGAATACCGATGCGAACAGGAAACCAGGCAAAAACAATGTCTCCCCACTCTCCTGAGTGGAGACATAATAATTGAACTACAAATATGGACGATAGTTAAATGAGCCGATGATCTGAGGCCAGTGGGTAATGTAGTTCCATTTTGCTTCAACCTTAGCATGGCAATAGCGACATTCACCTGTTAGGGTCACCAAGGCCATTTCTTAAAAAGGTTTGGAGCAATTCAACCACATTTTCACAATAAACAAAACAGTAATGCTTTCCATCCGTTAATTCAATCATGGACCTTATTTTAAAAAAACCCCATACATTTTTTTCCAGAGACACTAGACCATTGGAACCAGAACTAAAATAATGCTAACAAAGCCGCATACAAATTCACGTCAGACTGGACTGGACAGTGTGCCTGGGCATGTTTTTGAGTATCTGACCTTAAGTCCTTTCAGCATCTGATAGACAAGAAACTGCACTCTTTCTTCAGAGAGCCGCTCCAATTTCATCAGTTTCCCAAGGTCCGTGCCCATATATGGCATTACCAGGTAACTGGAAATGAGACACAGGCAGCCAATCAGATCTTTGCACACGCACAGTCAATAAGCAACATCAAATGTGGACAGGTCACATTCATTTCATTCAGCTATAGTCCTCGTTTCAGGAAATTGCCACACGCCCTCCGTTATCTTGAAAAAGAAAAGTAAACTATGAGCTGATCATAAACCTGTAACTCATTAGACAATAAACATGTAATTCAAAAACATTTTGTGTCTTTTCAAAGTAATTCCACAATACAATAACTTCGAAAACAAGGATTCATATTTCAGACAGTACAGTCCATGTACTTAAGTTAGCTGGATAGCTGAGCAAAGTGAACTTAAGTTTTTAATTTAAGACCATGTCCACATTTGGGAGTGATTTGTGTTTTATTCCTCGCTGTAACCCAGCAAACTTCCTTCTTCACGTTTTTAAGTACAGTGCCCTGATTCAACCTTAGTGTCCAATCAGCTGACTGTCGTGATATGATGTCGTGAAGAACGCAGACGCGACAGCAAACACAATATACTCACAAGTCCTGAAACCTGTCCAATGAGAGAGCGGAGGTAAAAACATCCAGTAAACCAATCACCTGCTCCTCCGTCAACGGGGTGTGAGGGTGAAAACAGATGTAAAAAAAAGAAAAAAAAAACCAGTCACTCCAAACCAGGTTAACAAGAGTTCTATTTTGCATACATCAGGGCACAGTCCAGTATCAAGATAAAGCTAGATTGACGGCCCCCGTGGCTGGGAATTACAGTCAACAGCCATGTGCAGTTTCCAAATATCCGAGGCTTTATCGCTATGTAATCTATATTACTTTCACCCAATCACGATACGTAAATGTCATAAGAGTGTTGTTGGCATGACAACTAAGCATAAGAAGAGGCTAATTATAAAACACAGCGGCTTGTAAACCAGGCTGTTCCACACGGTTGGCAAATAGAGCCATTTAGCTCCGTGAAACACAGCCAGGGGTCAGAAACTCAATAAAATGTTTCGGGTTTAAGTCACAGGTGGGGTATAATTCCAGTACCCTGTTGCAAGCAAAACAATTTATCCTGCTGCTCAAATACAGAAATTCATTTTATGCTTTTTTTTTTTGTTTTGACAAACAAAGTTTTACAAGGATGCAACATTTTCAAATTCATATTGTAATTGGAGTGATCACTGAATATGTAATGAAGATGAACATACAGTATACAATTAATATTAATATGGGACTATCAATAATGTTGAGGAGTGTGCAATCATGGTGTAAATGCCAGAGTTTGAGCGTATAACAGTTTTTTCATATGCAGTAAAACCAGTGATGAAAAGCGCAAAGCGCACTAAATCAGTGAAATGTAGTAAAAGCCACAGTATTATGGTATTGAGAGCACTGAGTAATAACAGTATGTAGTATGCAGTAACGGAGCTGAGTGTGTAGTGTGGATCAACAGTGGTGAGAGTCCACTGTGAGGAAACATAGTTGAGCATGCAGAGCAAGTGGGCAGTAAATGTGTGCAGTGTGCAGATTTAGTGTAGAGTTTCCGGTGCAATGCTAAGTGTGCAGTAAATGTGTGCAATGTGAGACTGTTACGACATAGTATGCAATAACAGTGTTGATTATATAGTGTGAGGTAACAGTGTTTAGTATGTTGTGCGCATTAACAGTGTTCGGAACTCACATTATCATGCTTCATGTGTTTGAGCAGACGTAGCTCCCGGTACGACCGTTTGGCAAATAGCTCGGACTGAAACGGTCGATGTAGCTTCTTTATGGCCACCCGCACACCTGTCCAGCGGTCCAGCGCAGAACTGGGAGCAAAATCAGAGTTCAAAGGTCAGCTAATCTTCTGCAGTGATAACAGCAGAGATACCTATCGCTAATGCGCAAACAGAAACGAAAATTTACTTTCAATAGACAGGGACAGGCAGTTCTCTGCATGCAACCCCGATTCCGAAATATTTGGGACGAAGAGTAAATTGTGAATAAAATCAAAATGCAATGACTTTCAGATCACATGAGCCAATATGTTATTTACAATAGAACATAGATAACATTTCAAATGTTGAAACTGAGACATTTTACATTTTTATCCACGAAATGAGCTTATTTCAAATTTTCTGGCTGCAACAGGTCTCAAAAAAGTTGGGACACAGGCAAAAAAGGGCTGAAAAAGCAATTAATATATAAGTGAATCAGCTGAAAGAACATTTAGCAAGTAAGTAAGTTAACTGGCATCAGGTGTGTAACATGATTGGCTATAAAAGGGATGTCTTAGAGAGGCTGAGTCTCTCAGAAGTAAAGATAGCCAGAGGCTCTCCGACCTGTGAAGGCTTGCATAAAAAAAAAAAATTGTGCAATACTTTAAAAACAATGTTCCTCAACGTCAAATTGCAAAGGCTTTGAAGATCTCATCATCGACAGTGCATAACATCATCAAAAGATTCAAAGAAACTAGAAAAATCTCTGTGCGTAAGGGACAAGGCCAAAGACCTTTACTGGATGCCCGTGATCTTCGGGCCGTCAGATGTCACTGCATCACTCACCGGCATGATTCTGTCATTGACATTACTAAATGGGCCCAGGAATACTTCAAGAAACCACTGTCTGTAAACACAGTCCGCCGTGCCATCCACAGATGCCACCTAAAACTCTATCATGCAAAAAGGAAGCCATTGTTGAGCACGATCCAGAAGTGCCGCCATGTTCTGTGGGCCAAGGCTCATTTAAGCTGGACTGTAACAAAGTGGCAAAGTGTCCTGTGGTCAGACAAGTCCAAATTTGACATTCTTGTTGGAAATCATGGGCGTTGTGTCCTCCAGGCTAAAGAGGAGAAAGACCATCCCTCCTGTTATCAGCGTTCAGTTCAAAAGCCAGCATCTCTGATGGTATGGGGATGCATTAGTGCATATGGTGTGGGACACTTGCATGTTTTAAAAAGCACCATGAATGCTGAAAGGTATATAAAGGTTTTAGAGCAACCTATGCTCCCCTCCAGAGAACATCTATTCCAGGGAAGGCCTTGTGTATTTCAGCAGGACAATGCAAAACCACATACTGCAGCTATTACAACAGCATGGCTTCGTAGTAGAAGAGTCCGTGTGCTGAACTGGCCTGCCTGCAGTCCTGATCTTTCACCGATTGAGAACATTTGGCGCATAATTAAACAAAAAGTCCGTCAAAGGAGACCCAAAACTTTCCAGCAGCTGGAAGCCTGTATTAAACAAGAGTGGGATCAAATTCCAGTGGCTAAACTCAAGAAACTTGTCTCCTCAATGCCCAGGCGCCTCCACTCTGTGTTAAAAAAAAAGAGGAAATGCTACACCATGGTAAACAGGCCCCTGTCCCAACTTTTTTGAGACCTGTAGCAGCCATCAAATTTGAAATGAGCTCACTTTGCAGATAAAATTGTAAAATTTCTCAGTTTCAATGTCTGCTATGTTATCTCTGTTCTATTGTGAATAAAATACTGGCTGGTGTGATTTGAAATTTGAAAGTCATTGCGTTTTGATTTTATTCACAATTTACACTTTGTCCCAACTATTTTGGAATTGGGGTTGTACGTTATAGAGACATTTACAGCCACATTTTCAAGTATGTTATTCATATCATAATGTTGCATACCAGTATTTATTCACTTTATAGGAGGATTGCCTCAGTGAGGTCTTCAGAATAGTGAACATTGCATTTATATTGCATCTTCTCATAGATAGCCAAAGCCCTTTGAATTATTGCACAAGCAAAACACTTATAAATCACTCTCTGTGCAGACCTATGCTGACGAGTTTACAAGTAAGTACGTGTTCTTACACGAGGCATAAAATCCACAGATGTTAGGGTTTGTAGATCAAAAGGTCTCCTACTCTGTTTTTTTGATGTAATAACAACAATTCAGAGCCTTCACCATTTATGCACATATCATTACAGTTGTCAGATTTATTTTCAACAGACACAGGAATCTGGTTTGGCAGGCTAAGGAAATAATGGTAGGGACTGTGTGCAAATTGCTCACCCAAAACTGTGTGTGAAATCAGTTTAACCAATAGGTTAACAATCCAGGAGGAGGAGGGCGAGTTTATATATTGATTGACATGTTTTGTAACTCTGTATTGGAATTACACGTCACAGGTTTGTGTTTGACTGCACTACGTAACATCCTCTGCAGGCATGACTTCATAAATTTTCCAAAACAAAATAAGCAGAATACATTTTCAGGACT
Source organism: Gymnothorax javanicus (assembly GCA_029692085.1). Lineage (NCBI taxonomy): Eukaryota > Metazoa > Chordata > Actinopteri > Anguilliformes > Muraenidae > Gymnothorax > Gymnothorax javanicus. Next base: position 14,152,809 of record CM056212.1, on the reverse strand, counting down.
GAAAGGAAGGCATGGTAGGTAACACTATCTTTGAGCAGCAAATAGGATTAAGAAGCTATTCAGATTGTATCTTTCAATAGATGGAGCCAAAAGCATTATTTACTGTAAAATCAACAAGAAATACTTCATTGTTCAGTTTTCCTCAAAGATTTTCTTTTAGATTCAGAAAATTTTAAATTCATAAATAACTTTTTTGCAAAAAAAAAAAAATAGGAACATGTTTATTTTTACCCCCTCTTGCATATTATCAAATCACAATTTTGTTTGACTGATAATTACATAGGCTATCAATTAATGTTTGTCAAGAATATATACAGTATATTTATCCAAAATAGCATTTAGCCTACCAATTACTGCACTGGCACATTTTGTAAAGGTTGTAAATTAAGCCATTAAATTTCAACAATTCAATTTCTAAGGATAGAAATATTCAGAAAAATCGCCATTCATCAATTTAGTGTCATGAATGATCCTTCCATGCGTAATAATCTCGTCACTCAGCGAAGTAAATCAAAAAGAAAGGCTCTACAATGGCTGTGACACCATTGGTGCATCTACTCACATATTTCTATCCCAGACAATAGCCACACACACACACACACACACACACACACACACACACACACGTCACAACCGAAAAAGAATTGGCGAAACTTAAAAAAAAAAACTCGCGAAACTAGACTGCTCAAACATCTCGATTACACTACATTTACTAATCACAACTTTTACGCAGGGCACGCCTTTCCAGTGAGTATTTTAGTAGATGCTACTGCGGTACAACAAATTCAGCTACCTGAAAGTCATCGGTCTGACTCATTCAGTTTTCAAAGGAAACCGCAGCATATCCGCACATTTAGAAGACCAGTGCGTATGCGCAGAAATGATCAAAACAATCAATGTGCGAACCCGGAAAACAAATTCACCGTTTGTAGTTTCCTGTCTTACGAGGAAACAAGTGTAGAACTACATAAAGGTTAGTGACATATTAGAATCACGTTAATACGCGTCCTCGTCGGGATGCGCCGCCTTGCCTTGTTTCGGAGCACACAATAACGCCAACGGGAGCTCTTTGTTTACGCACTGCGCAGCTTTACAAAGGAAAACAGATCGCATCGAACAGATCTACAGGGGAAAGGCATAAAATGAGTGGGAGAAAAATTAGAAGGCAGATTTTTTCTGTGAAACATCGCCGGATAAATCCCAAAATTTCACTTCCATTTTTCCGTATACCCCACCCGAAAAGCCATCGCTGTGGTGACGGAAGTATTTCGCAGTATCCAGTGGGCTCGAACTATTACGCTCTTTTGTTTCCTTGCGAGATTTCTGCAGCTCAATGGACTCTTTCTTTAGTGGTCCCATAACCTGCAGAAACGTCACCTTTCACATAAACATAGTGGTCAAGGATCGATTACAAATAACTCCAATTACAAGTATTTTCTGTAAATTAGGCGATCGTGCCGGGTACATTCCGAGACAACACATAAGACAGGGGCACTAACAGCACTAAGAGAAACTCACCATACGGTTCCGTACGCCCCTGTGCCCACCTGCTTGAGATCTCTGTACCGTTCGGGAACCTCCCAAGCAGTTTTATTGACATCCTGACAGTAAAAGCCCGGTCTGGTCCGGCTCGACATTCCGATTGTGTCTGGCAACTTGAGTGGCCCGACTTTTTAAAATCTTCGTTCTGGTTCAAACACGCATAACCCCACGTCTCTGAGCTTTGACTCTCGCTTACCCCGTCTCTCTCACTCATACGCGCACATTCACTCACTCCCTTAATGAATGCGCAGCGCGCTCCCTGTTTGAGGTTGCCTGTGCGCACTCCATTCTGCCTTGAAGGGGTGGGTGACCTTTTTTTCTATAGCCCGGCGGCACTTTCAGTTTCTCTCCGCTTAAGGAGCTGGTGCATTCAGAAGAACAACGAGGTTCATCGGGTAAACTACGGGATATAACGAGAAAACTGCTGTTATGCCGTTTGCAGCTGGTCTGACTTCACATCTTGGAGCTGATTGACATTTTAGGCGATAAAACATATTTTTTGTAGTGAAAAGCATGCGCCTTCAGTATTCATCGTATAGCTACCGTATATTCGTTTTTCTATTGAGATTTTACACACTAGATGAATGAAAATATTCGCACTCTGGAGAAGCGGGCCATGTCCAGGCCAACACTCGCTATGTTTCTGTCCTTCGCGGCCCGCTGTACCACCCAGTTTCGCCGCTGCAAGTCTGAAAACATTGCTGGGTTACTTTGGGGATAAACCTACAGTTTTTTTTCGAACACGAGGGGAGGTATTCATCGTAGGATAGATACCTGGAAATTTCATTTGTATTACATTTCAAATGTAAATTTCCAGGTATCTAGCCTACGATAAATACCGAGTGCTCGAAAAAAAAAAAACGGTAGGTTTATCTCCATTCTACCATGACTCTTGTCAACACCCCTACGAAAATATTTTTTTTATAGCAAAGTTGTGAAATATTTCCTCTGAAGTTCCGAAGTCGAAGTTTGAAGTGAGAATGTCAGACGCCATAGCGGTCGCCTTTTTTGGACACGGAAATTAATAGCCTACGTTTTCTATTGAAGCGACTCGATAGTCAAGCGAGAGCTCTTCACGCAGCGCCAGGTCTTGACCCAGGGCGAGGTAGTTAACCGGTGAATAGATACCTGGTGTTAACCAATCAAAATGCAGAATTCGCTGGAATGAATGGTAGAATTTCATGTTAGACTGCAGTTTTTGGCAGCATTCACAGCAAAGCTGGCTTTAAGGCAAAAACGCCAGTATTCCAATTTATTTGAATGGGGGAAGTGCATTTAGGCAAAAAGAAGCCCATTCGGGGCGTTAATATTCTCGACAAGACGTCCCACACATTGGACATGTTGCGACACTATTACATCACCCCACAACATTGAGCCGTCGCCGCAATGCCCGATTTGGTGTGAATGCAGCCCGACGCACTGTGATGTTAACTGAGCTACTCCCCATCATTAGGTGAAGGCAATACAAGCGCCAGGCTACGAGCTTGCACTCGCAAATGGGACTTGGCTCCTGTCCTCTCTTTGCCATGGGTGTGGCTCCCTATAAAAATAAAAAAATCAGAGTCCACAAATCAGAATTTAGGATCAATGAATTGTACATGACATAAATTAGGATACCTTATTGGGTTACTTTCCCACCACACTTCAAAGGGGTCATATGATGTCCATTTCTCCTTTTAATATTTTCATTTTTTTGTGGTCAATTTACAAAATTTGCGTGGTTTTATGGTTTAAAAAAAAAACACCTAGTTACAGCTGTACAGGCTGAATGTGCAGCACTTCAGGCTCACTCTGCCTGTCACACTGCTGAGGAATGGTAGTAAAAACTCATTTTAACCACCAATTTTTCACTTTGTCTTGCTTGATGCAGACATGTATAGCGATAATAAACATAATCTATTGCACCTATCACACCCATCTACAAACTCAAAGTTTCTTTTTATCTCAGCTAGTGACATGCAACGTCTGAAGGTTGTATCTAAAACAGTTCCGATGTTATGGTGTCAACGCGGACAGACAGAATATATGATTCCAATACCAGCTATGCTTTGAGTATGCTTCGCGGCTGGTAAACATAGCCTTCTTGACTAAGCTAATAAAACCAAAGAAATAAAAGTCAAATACCCACAGTAAAAGCAAGACTAGACCTTAGATGGGATGTTTTGATGTTTGGTTTTATTGAGATCAGGGAGAGGAAACATGCGTACAGACTTGGCCCCCTGAAATGTTTTTCAAGAAGCCGTAACAAACGGGAAGACAGCATTGTCTGGTTAGCATCTTATAAAATACATGCGAGACCACCATACGGAGGGGAAAATTTCAGGAGCTCTCTTGCAGGCGCACACGCACATTAGACACTGTTGACACGCCTCGTGGAATTGGGCACTGCACCGTCCTCTGTTCAATGAAGCAATTGGAGATTAAGTCGAGAGCCGTCAAGGGGAAGTGCTATAGTGAGATATGCACTAAGCTCGACAGACATATCTGCTTCTGCCTTGTAGCCTAGCACCCCATCCATAGCTTCAACTGCAAAACACAGCTTCAACATCAGTCACGCATTGCGGCACTGTAACACTAGTCCCTGTAGGAACGTCAGCAGAGGTAACTCTATTTCACGCCAGTACGCTTCGTATTGCCTGCAGGGCCACAATGAGAAGGTAAAAACAGTATTGCGTCAAAGTGAAAAACATTCATTAAGGAACAGGATGAAATGCATAAGTCCGGGTGAAATCTTGTCTTGACCCTATAGCAGCCTGCAGCCAATAATGACACAGATCCTCGAGTCTGAACACAGGTCCCCTTAAACACTCACTCAATGCTCAATACTGGGTTAGAAAAACAGAAAAGAGGAAGGTTTTTTTTTTTTGGGGGGGGGGGGGTGGGTCTGTGGTCAGGAGTCATGCAGTTAAATGGGACAGGGAGTCTTTTCCGGTTGGCTGGCAGTCTCTCCGAAGACCTCACACTGACAGACAGACAGACACAGGGTGCAGTTCCTCCCTAGAGTGGGCGGGGTCATCATGAAGTGGGTGGGGCATGACCTCATTGCTCCACCTGTAGACTGTCCGTCTTGCTACCGGGTGGCTTGAAGCTGTTGACTTCCTCAAACACGAGCTCTGTGGAGAGAGTTACAGAAGAAGAGAGGTAGCATGTTCTGGGTAAGAGTTAGGATTGTACGGCGGACAGTTTGCCAATCCATTATAGGGCACACACACACACACACACACACACACACACACGCACGCACACCATTCACTGATATACTCCCATATGAGCAATTTACAGTCTCCAATTCATCTGACTTTCATGTCTTTGCGCTGTGGGAGAACCTGGTGTATGTTCATGCAAACATGGGGAGAACATGAACACAACTCCAAAACGCTCAGGTTGAAGTAAAACCCACGACCTTCATATGTAGCAACAGTGCTACCCACTGCACCACCGTGCGCCAATTTGTAATAAAAATACGTGAATGTAAGCCATAGTGTGCCAAATATGGCAACGACCCAAATATAAATAAAGCAATAAGGCGCCCTCATCGGCGAGCGCCATTTTAGATCTGTGAAAGCGCTTTTAACCAATGATTCTGCACTGAACTTCTCTGTGTCGAGGACTGAAATGGTAAATCGTATTTAGTGCGTGCTAGGGCCTGCCGCTGGCTTCAGGGGTGTGCGCATTCCTCTTCCAGTCCTTCGCCCGAGGGAGAGAGGAGCATGGAGGGGCGGGGGGAGGTGAGATGAAGCAAGGCTTGGCTATGAGAATTCCGCTATTCTGCTCCACCATGTTATCAGACCTGGGTTCTGTTTAGCAAAGCAGGATTACAGAGTAACCTGGATGAGTGGACAGAGCAAAATTCTGGAGAAATATGGATCGCAGACCCAAACCATAAGAGCTCTGCCAGGTCTTATTGAGAACAGAGGCTGTGTACAGCAAACGCGGCAATTCTGTTTTCAGAAACACCCCTCTTTGTTTGGCTGTGGAAACAAATTGCCCTCCTTATTCGCTGCGCAAGGTTGGGTTATTTTGTGGCTCGAGGCAGTTAATTTAAAAGACCAATAAGGGGCAGAAATTGTTCATGAGTCAGTAAAGGGGCAGTGGGCGCGTGCGACTGGGCGGTGAATGGCTGGCATATTTTATGCCGCTCTGTTAACTAAGGCTGTCTGTTCTCTCTCGAGCTATCAAGCTAGTCCCAGGAGCATGCTAACCGGCTGTGTTCTGAAAATTGCACGGAACAGGCAGATGCGTAATTGCGTTCGTCCCAGAGGACAACTTTAGGGGGAATAAATGATGATCGCTTGGTAGAGCAACAAAGGAACAAAGAAGGGAGTGCCACTCCAGTGCTTATTGCCTGAGGGATCGTCTGAAAACACCCTCCTTTTTACAACAGCCCAGCTAGGCAGCAATTTTTCAGGACAGAACGTTGCTCAATGTCATGAGGAAATGTAAGGTGCAGTTTTTAATGGGTGAGTAGATGTGCTGGCGGTCGTGCAGAACAGAGATTGGAGGCATGTTTCCAAAGTTTGCCAATTTGTAAACCTGCAAGTTTGCTGTCAAAGCAGCACAGTAAGTCAAGGCCTGAAAGCCAGTACAGGAACACAAACATTGCAATCTACAGGGAAATGAAAAGTTTATTCTCCTTGAAATTAACATTTCCACGGAGTGCAGTGCTGTCAACTCTCTGAAGAGCCGGTTACATGGTACGTTTTTTAACCCAAACGTCACTGTTGTGGAACTCTGTTACTTTCGATTATCAATAGCGATTCACATTACCATGCTTAGTTAACAGAGGCCAACAGCTTCATATTGCAGCTGGAGAACAACAGCTAGCATCCCCTTGGACGAGCGCTAAAGGGTCAACAGTGAGCGCTCACCCTTCCACTCCTCCAGGGTGCGGTCCTTGCTCTCCAGCGTCTGGTCATAAGGCAAAGCTTCGGGCTCATCGTCGGGGTCGTGGTACTGAGAGAAATACGGGTGAGCCAGGGCCTCTGATGCCGTCACCCGGCCGTCACAGTCCAGTACCAGCATCCGCTTCAGCAAGTCCACCGCTGAGAGACACAGGAAATGACATCACAAGGACAGGAAGACAGAGGACATTAACCAAATATAAAAGTTCTTCTTAAAGCAAAAAACTTCTGTAGATGGACATGCAGTGAGGTCCATCTATGGACACAAAGGGCTTTAACTCCAATTTGGTTCGCAAGATGTGGTTGTAAATAACATAAAATTAAAATGGCAAGACAGCACATCAAGCTGAAGGCAGAGCCATGAGGAATGAACTATGCAAGGATAACAACTCATTACAATGGAGTCAATGTCCAAATACTTACAAACTCCTTTCTATATTAGGAGTTATATTTTCATGAATAATACAAGAGAAGTAAAACTAATTTTTAAAAATCAAAACTCCCTCTATTGATTATATTTTATTCAGCAACATGAAGATTAATCTCCGGCTGCTTACACTCGTGATTAATGAATCATGTTATACACAACCCATTTCCTTTGGTACCCAAGTGCTCGATCGCAGTGGTATACTGGGAATTTCTTACATTAGTGCTGCAGATGGACGAAGGACTCGACAAAAGAAGGATCTGATCGCACAATCCATTCCTCCCAACAATACAGAACAGGGTTTTCACCTTTATCCAGAAAGGGCCGGTGTGGGTGCAAGCTTCCGTTCCAACCATGTCATCACATACCTAACTGAACTCATCAACCCCTCGAGTCTTGGCTAAAGACCCTGATTGATAGCATCAGGTGTCTAACTGACACCTTATTGGTTGGAATGGAAGCCTGCTCACACTCTGGCCCTTTCTGAATGAGTTTGAATACCCTGGCCTTCAGTACTACTTCTGTTCCAATCACTCTGCACAGATCATGGTCACATGACCTGCCTCACCCAATGGATTCGCTCCCCTGAAGATCTTTCCCAGGTCCTGCTGGGGCATGTACGGAAGGGATTGGATGTACTTCTGAGCCTGAAGATGAAAGAAGTGACAATCTCGAGCCATGTATAAAACAACAGACTTGCTTAGTCTCTCTTTCATAAAATAAGTGTACTGGATGAGAAAGCAGTTAACTATGTGCGTAGTTAAATATGCATTTCTATGGTTTCATGGAATGTGGCCAAACCCCCTATCTACTGCACGTACTACACACCAACCGATTGTCAGGAAAGACAAACGTAATGAAAGGAACCCATCCGTAAAATGCAAAGCATATAAGCCAAAGAGTGTACTGGTTCTAACCCCTCAAGCTACTTCCGCGAAATCACAACATAGAAGTTAGGGCCACCCCTTCTCTCTCTCTCTCTCTCTCTCTCTCCGTCTCTCCCTCCCTCCATCCGTGTCTCATTATCGCTCTCTCTCACGTGTTCAGAGGAGATTTTCTTCAGCAGTTCAGGATTGGGCGTGCCCACGACCTCCATGATTCTTTTCAGCTGGTCGATGTCTGAGATGGAGTGAAGGGCCAATAGCAAACTCACTGCCAAACTCAATCACTTTAACGGTATACAGTGTTGGATCTGTCAGGTGCGGTTTGTAAACACAACATTTGAAGTTGGCCCTCCTCCCCATTCAATGACACCAGAAGCACTACCCTGAATGCTCAAATGCTGGCGCCCAGAAATGTTGCATTCAAAAAATAAATTAATAAATCTGAAAAAACAGACTGATGGCAGGGTCGGTGTTGACACAAGTATAGCCTCACACTTCTGGTAGGCCATAAGTGAAGAATGAGAGGTATAATTTTTGTATTAGTCTACACATTTTCTGGGAAAATCCAAGCTTCATGAAAATTATGTACAAAACCCAAAACCAGTGAAGCTGGCACGTTGTATAAATCGTAAATAAAAACAGAATACAATGATTTGCAAATCCTTTTCAACCTATATTCAATTGAATACACTGCAAAGACAAGTTAATTAATGTTGAACAGGTAAAATTTGTAATTTTTTGCAAATATTAGCTCATTTTATAATTTGATGCCTGCAACATGTTTCAAAAAAATCTGGCACAAGTGGCAAAAAGACTGAGAGAGTTGAGGAATGCTCATCAAACACTTATTTGGAACATCCCACAGGTGAACAGGCTAATTGGGAACAGGTGGGTGCCATGATTGGGTATAAAAGCAGCTTCCTGAAATGCTCAGTCATTCACAAACAAGGATGGGGCGAGGGTCACCACTTAGTGAACAAATGCATGAGCTGATTGTCGAACAGTTTAAAAACAACATTCCTCAACGAGCTATTGCAAAAAATTTAGGGATTTCATCATCTACGGTCCGTAATATCGTCAAAAGGTTCAGAGAATCTGGAGAAATCACTGCACCTTTTACAAGGCAGAAAATCAACATTGAATGCCCCCACAGACCAGATATCCCTCAGGCGGTACTGCATCAAAAACCGACATCAGTGTGTAAACAACATCACCACATGGGCTCAGGAACACTTCAGAAAACCACTGTCAGTAACTACAGTTCGATACGCTACATCTGCAAGTGCAAGTTAAAACTCTACAATGCAAATGAACCCACTGTTTGGCTGGGCCCAAGCTCATCTAAGATGGACTGATGCAAAGTGGAAAAGTGTTCTGTGGTCTGACGAGTCCATGACCAAGATGTATCATTTCAAATTGTTTTTGGAAACTGTGGACGCTAATGTCCTCCGGACCAAAGAGGAAAAAAAGAACCATCCGGACTGTTATAGGCAGTCAAAGTTCAAAAATGAGCATCTGTGATGGTATGGGGGTGTATTAGTGCCCAAGGCATGGGCAACTTACACATATGTGAAGGCACCATTAATGCTGAAAGGTACATACAGGTTTTGGAGCAACATATGTTGCCATCCAAGCAACGACCTCTTTTTCATGGACGCCCTGCTTATTTCAGCAAGACAATGCCAAAACACATTCTGCACGTCCGTTACAACAGCATGGCTCCGTTGTAAAATTAGTGCAGGTACTAGACTGGCCTGCCTGTAGTCCAGACCTGTCTCCCATTGAAAATGTGTGGCGCATTATGAAGCGTAAAATACGACAACGGAGACCACGGACTGTTGAACAACTTAAGCTGTACATCAAGCAAGAATGGGAAAGAGTTCCACCTGAAAAGCTTCAAAATTGGTCTCCCCAGTTCCCAAAACGTTTACTGAGTGTCGTTAAAAGGAAAGGTGATGTAACACAGTGGTAAAAAGGCCCTGTGCCAACTTTTTTTTTGCAATGTGTTGCTGCCTTTAAATTCTAAGTTAATGATTATTTGCAAAAAAAAAAAAAAAAGTTTCTCAGTTTGAACATTAAACATCTTATCTTTGCAGTGTATTCAATTGAATATAAGTTGAAAAGGATTTGCAAATCATTGTATTCTGTTTTCATCTACGATTTACATAACGTGCCAACTTCACTGGTTTTGGGTTTTGTACAATCAGTGGGTGTTTGACAACTTGAACGTCAAGAAAGTTTTTGCAATCAGTTCACACATCATTCACATAAAAGTAAAAAGTGTTTATTGGGATGCATGAAATTAATTGACCCCTGAATTTAAAATGAATTTAATTTATTAACAATTTTATAAACTGAATTCAATTTATTAACAATTCATTTCCTCTAACTGAAATCAAAAACGCCAAATATTTCAAGAATTTAACACTCATTTCATTCTCTCCATATTTTTTCATACCGCTCCCTTTTTTTTTTCGAAATCTAACAGCCTTCAAAACTGGAAATTTTAGGTTTCCAAGTCAGTGCAGGCGGCAAGCAACCTTTATCATAAATAAGCCCATATGAATAATACATGAGCTGACCGCTCATAGAGAGAAGCATTGATTTTATACACAGCTGCTAAAAAAAAAAAAAAAAAAAAAAGTGGCAGGCAACATGCCGCCTCTCTCTTTACGAAGGATACAGTCGTTGCCAGGGAACAGCACCTTCCCCTTCAGTAATTCTCCCATGATGCACCCCACAGACCAGATATCCACTGTAAAACAGACATCTGTAATCAATACATGCTGAACAACAAACCGAAGAACTCTATAATTTCTGAAAACCAGACATTATTAATCTAACACCGATACTCAGCTATTTCCGTTTTGTGACAAAGTCTCTTTTATCCATCCATGAACAATGAACCCACTGTTTGGTAACTAGCTGCAATGGAGATCCTCATGACCAAGATGTATCATAATTCATATCAAGCATGAAATCTTTGAGCAAAGCGTGACACAAAATCCATTATCAAAGTGTTCGATGCAGCTCTGTCAAGGCTACCTAATTTTGAGTATTTTGTAAAACTTAAAATACAAGAAAAGATAAAATGTGTACGCCAGTAAGCAGTCAGCTGTCCATTGGCCGCATAAATGAGCATTCAGCAGTCAATTTCAATACATTAGTTTTTACGAGGTCGCTTAACATACAAGTTAGACAAGCTAACATATCTGACTGTTGTGTTTGTCGCCTACACAGTCACTGTTGTGGTCCTAATATTAGAACACATTGACCTCTCTGGTTCTGGAATTCGGAAACAGCAACACTTGTGGTCGTAATATTGGAAAACACGGACACCTGTCCGATTGTGGGATTTAGTTTGGTTGTAGTATTAGTACACAGTCACAATAATAGTATACAGCAGGGGTCCTCAATCTTTCCCAGAAAGGGCCGGTGTGGGTGCAGGCTTTCAATCTAACCAAGCAGTCACACACCTGACATCACTAATCAACCCCTAGAGTCTTTGCTAAAGACCTTGATTAGTAGAAACAGGTGTGTAACGGCTTGGTTAGATTTAAAGCCTGGTATGAGGGTCACAGCCCTTTCTGGGTTGAATTGAAGATTTCCTTGTTATCCTGTGTCCGATGAGCCATGGGGACTAATGAGCCATATCACTATTTTGCGCCAGCAATCGAATGCAAAGGTGTTTTAAAATAGGCAAAATAATGATATGGCTGATTTATCCCCATGACTCATCAGTCAATGGTCAAATATTTTGCCTATTTTAAGCAGCTCTGTCATCCATTGATCGCAAAATAGTGATATGGCTCATTGGTCCCCATGGCTCATCGGACCCCAGTCTCCCCTACAGTATTGTGTCTAGTCATAGTTATAGAATACAGTATTGTGCCTGGTCGTGGTAATAGTACCCAATAGCGCGTGTAGCTGTTGTAATAGAATACAGTAATTTGTCTTGTTGTTGTATTTGTATACAGTCACATCTCTGGTCATGGACAGTATACAGTATTGTGTCTGGTTGTGGTAATAGTACCCAGTAGCACGTGTAGCTGCAGTATTAGTAATTTGTAAGGTTGTTGTATCTGTATACAGTCACCTGTCTGACTGTAATGCATCCAGTTCAGCATGATCTCAGGCGCTCTGTACCAGCGAGTCGCCACGTATCCCGTCATCTCGTCATCCGTCTGACGAGCCAATCCGAAGTCCAGGATCTGAAGTGTCAGAAAGGGCAGGTTCTAATAACGATAATTTAATCATAATAATGATAATAATAATACTACTGCAAGATGCAAGCCTGCTGGTCCTACCCTCAACTCACAGTCTTCATTCACAGCCACGTTACTTGGCTTCAGGTCCTGCAGAGAGACACACGGGTAGGCAAACAGACAGACAATATGAAGTTCTAATATAGCTCTGAGGAACAGGAAGTTAAAAAAAAAATCAGCGGTGCAAACTATGAGACCCCGTTCCTCTAATCACAGCCCTCGACGGCCAAGAACTTCCGGTTTTCAACTCTACCGTTTCCTAGGAGTTCCGTGTGAAGCCAGTCTGGCCAATCAGTGTTGCTAATTGTTTAATTAATTACCCAGGAGGAGATAAAACCAGGGCTGGACTTATATTAGAGGATCTCTGCTGTAAATATTTGGACAATGACAAAGTGAGAAAGGCCCGAAATTCCTGCATATTTCACGTGATTTGGATGTAAATACCAATGAAATTACAGCAAACAATCTCCATTTTAACCTCATATTCAAAGTTTTTTTATCCAGTGAGCTGGAGTGCAGGGTCTAAAATATACAGGATATTCTCGCAGTCGGACATACCACGCGACTTCCATGATAACAGCGGCGGCCATGACAGTTGGGGGATAAACGAACAAAATCGTGCCTCCTTACCAGCTGCTTGGCAGTAGCTCAGTGTCAGGATGATATGACTAAGTGGGATGTCAGATTTGTCCGCGGCATACCACTTCAATGAGGAAGCACTCGAAAGGTTGCACAAGCAGAACAGAAAAGAATAAACACTTGTGCGTAGAGTGGCATTTCACACGCGATACACGCGTATTAGGCGTGAGACGACAGCCTTAACAGGTGTGTCAACAAAAATGCTAGAACACCACAGACGAGATGGAGCGACTTCAAATTCTTGCTTGCAACCATCCAACCAGCGCATTATCAAGTAGAATAATGAGCTATCACTAAGCTGTTACAAACGTGGTACGAGGGTCACAAACTGAAGGTTGAATCTGAAGATTTCCTTGTTATCCTACCGTGATTCTAACGTATTACATGTTGCTTTTGCATTTTTGCAGCCAGCTAAATTCAAATGCAAAGGTTGCGGTTTTGTCTTATCTGGATTGCCCCTGTATTGCCCTGCTAGCTAGCTAACTATCGTGAAGCTGAGAAATATGGGAGCCGCTGTTGCCGCTGCTGGGTCAGTCTAGCCAGATCGACCGACTGTCAAGCTTGTTCGGTTTTTGCGCTTAAGCGCGCAACACTGCTAGGAGAGTCACCGACGGCTAAGCTAAAGGGGCGTGACAGCAACTTTTGCTGTTGAACAGGTGCCTTTTTTAGGAGCGCAATGGCAAACATTGAGGGCACGGCGACTTTAGCTGTTATGTCAACCCTGATGACTTGTGTGGTGATTTGATGAGATAATGGTAGACATCTTTTTATTCAATTCATGGCCATCGCTGAGGGTTGTTGACCCATTTATTGGCTGGTTCCTTATAGGGGCACTTGCTGATTCCAATTAAATTTATTTTGTCTAAATAACGCGACTGAGCTTCGGGAGGTAATTGTTCCTGATATTCATAGGACATCGTTTCAAATTATTAACTTAATGACGTAAAATGATGGTATAAAAAGAGTTCCTGGTGAATGCATATTGATCAGAACTGCTCTTGCTATCTCCCAAGTGTCATGGTGGATGTTTTTTCACGTGATTGTGACATCACGCCGACTGCGAATATTGCCTGGTATCGCCAATGCCTGCCTCTGTAACAACGCAAACCACACATATTTATCACATGGCTATAGCGCATAGCCACATACAGACATACTGTATTCCTACAAGGATGTACAAAAACACAAACACAGAGCGTTGCAAAAACACACTCACACACATGCCAAGAAGTACAAAAATGTACATATATCCATGTAAAGAACAGAATACAGATGCACACATTCCACCGATGCATAAAACACAAGCAAATTATGATAGACAATCAATGATAAACAAAGCAGCTTTTATTTCTGTTTCACAAGTGGTTTAAGCAGGCCTTTCACTGCCCCTCCCCAAACCACTGAGTATCCGACTGATAAAGGAAGTAAAACCCCAAAAACAGGAAGTGGTTACTCACTCTATGGATCAGCCCAGCTGAATGAATGTACTGGGAGGTCAAAGAGGACAGAGAGAGGCAGAAAATTCATTAATTAAATAACATTTTCCGTCTGAAATAAAGGACCAGACGTTCTCAGTAAAGTCACTCACACACTCAGCTTGTTCAAATAAATCATTTCTTGAATCTCTGGTTTAAAATTAAATGTGGGTCATTCACCTTTGGCATCTCTACTCAAAGAGTGAATACGTTAAGTTCACCCCAACATACTTATTCTAATCTTGAATGTGGAAAGTTCACATTTGACGTCTCCACGCTAACAGTAAACAAGCAAAGCTCCCCTTCAGCATAACTAGCCTAATAGTCCAAATTTAGCATCTAAGGGCGTAATGGTAAACGAGGGTTGTTTACCTTTAGCATTTCAGTTCTAATGGTAAATGAGGGTATTTAACCTGAAGCATCTTTGGTCGAATGGCAAATGAAGATTTAGCACCTTTAGCATCTCTGCTCTGAAGGCTAATTGATGGCAACTCACCTTGAGGCCTCGTAATAGCTGATAAATGAGAAACTGCACATGCTCGTCCGAGAGGCGCTGAAACTTCACTATGTTATTCAGGTCCGCCCCCATCAGATTGGTCACAAGGTACCTGACAAAGAGGGAGGGTCATGCTATTGCCAAAAATGGTGATTGATATGAAAAGAATGACCCCTCCATTTTCATGTTTATATACAAGGATTTTGGCAGATTTTAACCCTTCAGGAAATCTTAATGGATTTCTTGGATTAATCTCATGATTGACGGGGTTGCGGGATTTTCAGCAACAAGCCATCAGAGGTATTTGTCAGCTAGGCTACCAAGTTATGCCGTTTTGCGTCAATGTTTGATAGGGTTCGATATGCTAAAGACAGCGTTTCTCATTTAAATGTACTTTTTAAATATTGAAAATGTTTTGAATAAATTAAGTGCTGTCTTACACTGCTGAAAAAGTGTTACAATGTCCTTCATCATTTATTAGTTGCAGTTTCTTAATTATTTCAGACTTATGTATTGGCACTCCTTATTCATTAAATAAATTGTTTCATTCCTAATCACGTTGATCTTAAACAGGAACAGGTTGAGAGCAATCATGAAATTAAAAGGTAAGATTACTAAAGGGCTTCTTCGCACACCACTGAAAATCCGGTAATGACAGGGAAAGTTGACGTTGAAGAGATTAAATATTTTGAAACCCGCTGTCACTCACACTTCATTAAAGTCCTCCAGAGAAGTTCCAGGTGAGAAGACATCTAGTAGTCCTATTACCTGTGGATAGAAACATGTTCAGCCTGTGGCTTCTTCGAGGAAAAAAAATATTCTCAAATGCTTCTCATGGAACAATATGTGTCAAGTGTAACAGCACTCTTCATGGTATGAATGCTATTTCTGACATTGGAATGCTGAGAGATGCCTTTGAAGACTTTCAGCGCAAAACAAAATATATCCATTTGAAGCATTATAATAAAAATTAACATTTTTGTCATCGGAAAAGAAAGCGTCAAAGAGCTTTCTTGTGTGTGTACACTTTTCTGCATCGTTGATATTTTGCATTACTATGGTGCAGTGATATTGTACATTACTATGTCGATATTGTATTTCACTGTATTGAGGAGATATTGTACATTGCTGAGGTGTACATCACTGTGTTGATGTGGTCCATTACTGTGGTGATATTGTACATTATGGTAGAATGGTTATGTCGTACGTTATGGTGGTGATATTGTATGATACTGTGATGATGTACACTTCTATGGCAAGAAGATATTGTACATGACTATAGTGATATTGTACATTAAAGTCATGTTACCATATTGCTGTGTTGAAATTGAAAAGTTCTGGGGTTTACTGATGTACAGCACTGTGGCATGGTGATATTGTGCAGTTCTGTTTGCGCTGACATTACACATTACTGTTTTGATATTGTACAGCAATGTGGTGACACGAGCACATCACTGCGATGATGTTGTGCATTGTTAGAAATGACATCATTGTGCATTATTCTGGCACTGGTTGTACTGTGCATTTCTTTGAAAGAAATTATACAAGTGCTGTGTTTATATTTTGCAGCACTGTGACGTGTTGTTATTGTACAGCACTGGGGTGATACTGCTGTTTTCTAGGTTGATATTGTAAAGTGATAAGGTGTGCTGATATTGTACAGTACTGCGTTGACACTTGTACATTGCTGTGATGATGTTGTACATTGTTGCCAGTGATGTCACACATTCCTCTGGCTGAGGCGGTGTTGAGCGTTTCCGTGGCGACGCACGCTCACATTCTCATGCTTCATGTGCTTCAGGAGACGTAACTCTCTGTAGGAGCGTCGGCTGTGTATGAGCGACTGGAAAGGGCGGGACAGCTTCTTTACTGCCACCTTCTGACGCAGGTGCACATCGTACGCCGAGCTGGAGGAGAGAAAGTGAAGGGGAGGAAGGAAGACAGGGAGGGAGAGAGGTAAGAGAGAGAAAAATAGAGATGTTTAGGGATAGACAGAGAGAGGAGACAGATCGATAAGAAAAATGGTGGACACGCTTACTTGAGCCGTGTTCAAATAGTCTTTTTTTGCGCTTAGGAAAGTTTCTAACTCCTAGAAAATGACCATTAAGTATTCACTTGGATACTTGAAACTGGAAATTGGATTCACAAGATATCCTAAAAGGTCTGGCTTCTGTTTCAACCAAGATATTAACTCAGGCAGTTGATTAGCTGACAACCTGGATCAATAGTTTCAGTCTGCAAAGTGCCAGAAAGATCTATATAAAATTCTTCAGGATGACTTGATGACATACTCTGTGCGTGTTCATATTGTTCCAACGAAGCTCAAATCATAAGCATTGATTGACATTTAATTGAAAATTGATATAGATCTGACATTTCTAGCTCAACAGCTTATGAGCTGTAGGGTTGTGTGTCAGATCAGACAATAACATCCAGGTAGACAGAAGCGAAGCAAACATCTTTTACTGTCCATTCAAAGCCAACACAAAACATTTCCACATTGTCCCAGCAATATTGTGACACCATTATAACATTGAAAGAAGGTTTTGGCTACAGCACTGGAAGATTTAGCGAATGCGGGCGTACCAGATGCACTTATCCGGAGTGACTCACAATGCAAAATGAGTGAGAAGATCAAGGATTGGACGATGGGAATTCCCAATGGGAACCAAGTATACTTCCAAGAAGCAGCAAGTATGAGAAACAGACAAAAGCGTGGGCAAGATGCGGTATATCTGCTTCAGAAGCAGACTGATCGACTCAGAATTGGGCCCTTCCAACGAGTTATCATTTCAATAACAAAATAAACTTCCTGAATTTGAAATAGACCTGCATTTATAAAATATAAGTGCAAGAAAAAAATACACTCAGAATAGCCATGATGTTGAGGGGTTATTTCACACAGGAAGGACATTTTTTTCTGTTTAAAATATAAACTGCAGTAACAAGCATGTAATAACAGGGTCTTATAAAACACAGCTACAAAATGATATTTCATTTCATTGAAAATTTTATTGGGTGGGCTGAATGCAACCTGTATTCAACATACACTACAAAATAAACAGTGAGGCCTCTTGCATGGGGACGACGGAGAGGTCACCGTCTGAATTGCAAAGCTCCAATCGAACTGGAGCAAAAATAACTCTCGAACCTGACGATTGAATAGCCAGACACACAGACAATATTTTCATGAAAGAAAACTCCCTCAGTCAAGAAAGTGGGAAGGCAACCTCTGTCAGGTACTGCGAGGTGAACTAATAACACTGAAAATGTTATCAGTGTTGCCGCAACCGCAGTACATTCTTAATATGACATTTGAAATACATGCAAAAAAGCACTGTTAAAATAGTTTGAACAGAAGAGAAAAGAAAACTGGAAAAACTGAGGAGGAAAGGATGTGAATTATATCAAAGAGTGTGGGCAGAGAGTAAACCAATATTCTGAATGACAATAATTTCCTGGAATGAAATTAAACATGATGAATACAGTGCAGTTGATTACAGAACACCAAATGTTTTGCATAGGCCCGAATTAGACAACTTCTTAAGCGTTGATGTCATTATTATTTCCAGGACTGCTAGAGCACATTCAGTGGGGTAGATTTATTTCATAAGCCGAGCCTATAGTCCTACAGGAATAAAAAATGCTAATTTTGACCTGAATACAAAGAAAAAGAGTGTTAGAACAGACTCGGTCGATAGCAGCGCAAATGTTTCAAGCACAAATGGTCATTGAAGCAAACCTGTGGGAATTATTCGCTGGATGGACACCGGTGAAATGCACCTGCTCTCGAAACCACAGCCGTCGAACGAGGGTAATTTGCACGTCTCCTTGAAACGACGCAGGTCCCTTTCCAGAGCACATTCCCATGTTCTGCCAGACTTCCTTCCAAGGGCTTTTGTTTCACCGGCAGGCAGTTAGTAAGACATCGATCTCCTGGCCTTCGGCTCAGGTTGCTCAGTTTTCTGGCCACGATGCCCATGTGGCTAACTCGCGAAAGACAACGGCGCGTTTCGCTAATGCGTTTCTGAGTGCAATAAAGAGTAATGTGATTCACTGCCATTTTCCCATGATATTTTTTGTAACCTTAAATCTGCATGAAATTCATACCCACGAGCTGTTTTGAGTTTCCAGTTCACCTTGCATGCATGTCTCTGGACTGAGAGAACTGAAGTCCATGAAGAAAATCCGCAGGAACACATGGAGAACATGAAACTCCACAAACAAAGGCCCCAAGCCAGGTCCAGGGTCCAGCCCATAACCTTCTTGCTCTGAAACAATAATGCCACCCAGAGCAATTCCTGTCCGCCCAGTTTACACCCTTCATTTTACCATTCATGAAAAACTCTCAATTTTTTTAATGCCAATGACTTATTTTACTCTTATTTTTTGTTTTATACATGAAGACTTTGTTTCCAAAACGCAATAAGTGCCAAAATTACAAAAATTGAGATAATACCATAAAGCAATAGCCATGTGCTTCTTACACATAGAGCAAAAATCCATTTTTAGACATTCATACCATAAAGTGTATTTTTTTTCATGGTCAAAGTTTGTGTTTATCAATAAAATGCAATCAGTGCAAACATAGAAAAAGCTGATTGACTCAAAATGAGTAAAATGGATATACTGCATTTTGGAAACAAACTTCATATATTCTTTCCTCTCCTCTCAGGGTCCTTTGCAGTGTGCCAAGGAGAACATAAATCCTCAGGCTTCAATAATAATACTAATAATAGAATAACAGCATCAAATAGACGAGAGAGGGAGTGAGGGAGGAATAAACAGAGGACGAAGGTGGATGAGGACGAGAGAGAGAGAGGGCTGGACGATTTTGACAGACAGAGAATACGTGAGAGAAAGACAGCCTGAGGCAGGGAAGGGAGAAATTGGGTAAGAAATAGATGGAGAAGAAAGTGCGTGTCTGACGGAGGGAGCGAGACAGACAGGAAGAATGTGCGTGAGACAGACTGAGGCAGGAAGGAGAGGCTGGGAGGGATGGAAAGACAGGGAGAGGGACAGACAGATACAGTAAGGTATGAGAGAGAGGCAGATAATCAGAATGAGGAAGGAGAAGAACAGATGGACTAAGTAATAAAAGATAGACCAATAGAGTAAGAAAGGAGAGAGACAGATTGGCGAAATGAGGAAGGAAAAAGAGTGTGATTGGAGAGAGAGGCATATTGTGAGAAAGAAGAAGAGACAGGCAGATAGACGAGTCAACAAGGAGAGAGACAGTCAGAATGAGACAGCAGAGACATGTAGACAAACTAAGAAAAGAGATAGACCAATAGTGAGAAATGAGAGAGCTGCAGATGAACAGAATGAGAGAGAGATAGAGATAGAATAAGGAGAGACAGAGGATAGAGTGAGAAAGGAGAGAGATATAATGGACAGAGTGAGAATGAAGAGTGACAGAGAAAGGAGAGATGCAGATAGAGTGAGAAGAGACACAGAGAGACAGACAGACAGACAGGGAGAAAGGAGAGAGACAGGGAGAAGGGGCCAGTCCCTGAACTGGTTTCCACACTGCTGTGCCCTAATCTAACCCCAGGCAGTGCATTCTGGGAGGACAGGAAGATGGAAGGAGAGAGAGAGAGAGCACGAGAGAGAGAGAGGGGTGCAGAAAATTAGGGTTGAGCCCTCTGTTCTTTCCCTCAGGCAATAACACCATCCCCCATCAGCTACCCACCCAACCCCCACCTCCAGCTCAATCAATCTTATTCACACAACCAATCCCCCCGCACGGGGGAGGGGCCATTATCACCATGTCAACGAAGCAGATCGGAGCGAGTATGCACATCAATCTGTGTGTGTCTGTGTGTGTGTACGTGCTTGTGTGAGTGCGCACATGAGAGAGAGAGAGATGGTGTGTGAGGGAATGTGTGTGTGTGTGTGTGTGTGTGTGTGGGGGGGGGTATGGGAGAGAAGATGGTGTGTGTGTGGTAGCAGCGATAACTGCAGATCTACATTATGGACCATCAGAAAAAGCCAAAAATAACTCCCCAGGCGAATGAATGGTTGCCAAATACCAATCCTGTTCCTTCATGCAAGTAAACATGTCCATTTCCTGTTTCTCACTGCCACGGATGATCCACTATCATTCAGAGTCTGTTCCCCCATTGCTATATTCTTTCACCTGCAAAACCCCGTCCAAACACAGAAAAAGACTCATACACTCACACTCGCGCGCACACACACATGCACACACACGCACAAAGTAAAAAGTAGCTCGGCCAAAAGCAATTCATTGTCCTTCCATGAAAGCTCAATTTACTGTTATAGGTCCCCCATCATGTCAGCAGGAGCACAGCCAGTTAGCAATTACAAGCCGTTTCAAATTCTGTCATTTATGACATCACAAGGGGGAAAGACCCCCCCAGCATAATAAAGCAACTGACTAAATGAAGTTGAAATGGCTTGTAATAGCTATTAGCTGTGCTCCTGATGACAAGACAGGGATCACATATCACCACATAATTTAATATCAGTGAATATAGTTTGGCTGTTATGGTTTCCAGTTTTACCTTGCTGAGCAAACTTTAACCCAAACAGCAACCATCATATTCATCAAATTTAAGACCTGATTCGTGAGCGTCAAGATCAATGCTGCCTAATCTGGATTTTAGACCTCCACTGTCCTGTGAATGTTCGCACCAACCCTCCTTTAGCACACCAGGCTCTTATAAATATCAGCTCCTCGAGATATCTAGCTGTGGGAAGAGGCTTGCTTTTTTAAGGTTGAATGGAAAACATACTTGTTGGTAGAGGGTTAGGCTGCCCAAGTCTACTTACATGTATTTACGTAAGGGTGAATTACATGAGGTACATATTTAGAAGCTTTAAAAAGGCAGCAGCACAGATTGATTACATTCAACATCAAGGTCTTTGTCATTAGTGCAACCCATTCTGGCAAAATTCCACGCGACACCGCAGGTTAATAGACACAGTTAATTATTTAAAGCTTCGGATGCACAGCATCCGGGCGAGCATATTGCTGAACACAACGGTCTAATCAGCACAACAATTTCCTGGGAAAAAAACTAAAGAGAATTACCTTCTGGCTCCATTTCTCCCAAAGAGTTTATTGGTATAAAATGCTCATTCCACTTGATGGCCCGTAGAATTACAAAAACAATATCCTGTGCTTGTGAGCCAGTTTGGTGCCTTAATGCATGGAGATGGTCAAAGACTGAAATACTTCCCGTAAAACTGTTTTTATGCCATGGTTAACATGGTGGATATTAAACGTACATTGCTTGTGACCGATACAAAATGGTGGACACCCCCATACTGCATATGTATTACAGCAATACATCCATTTCACATTCCACTTTTTTTTTGGCAGTAGCAATATTTCTAAATAAAGCTCAGCAGAAGTTCAGAAAGGAAGACTGTCTATTTTATGCATAGTTTCAAATTATTTCCCATTTATATCAAACCTTTCACATCTCTCACACCGGATCACAGATCAGTTCCCTTGCCATCATTGTCCGAAGCCATCAATTGACCGAAACCACCTATCGCCCAATAGTACCGAGACACTCCTCCATAGCTAGCCTATCATTTTACTGCCCTTTTTAAATGTCTCTCTTCGTGGTTTCGTGCTTTATGCTGCTGTCATGTTCCCCCCTGCAGCTCCACATCATCACCTCACGTTCTCAGATTCATCAGTCACCACCTCATCAGCTTCATAACGGTCATCAGTCACCACCAGTATCTGGATTCTATGGAGGGATTTATCATGCTGCTGCTCAGGGCTGATGCCCACTGATAACAAATCTCCCTCTTGAGTGTAAGTGCTAAAGACTTTAAGATGTTATCTCTAAGTCATCTGAAAAATAATCAAGTATATTCACTTTAATTACTTGGTCTCTTCTGATTGAAATGGGAGTAACTGCCCTTGCTGCCGGTAGATTTGTTCAAATGAAAGTCAGAATAAAATTAGTGGATTGAAAAGAAGCGATATCTCACCTGGCAGGAGGACAAGAAAGCCCTGGCTAACTATCTACGTGTATACATACACCAAATAGCCAATAGCATGCAGACATCTGCTCACCCCATTTACAGTACCAGTACAGTAACTTTTTTTTTTTTTTTACAGTAAATAGTGTTAGATGGGGTTGAGGTCAAGGCTAAGTACAGGCCAACAGTTTCTTTGACGCCAATTTTGAAAAACCACATATATATCTTGCTCTGTGCAAAGTGACATTGTTCATTCAAAAATGGAAGAGGCCTTCTCGAAGATTGGCGCTGTACGCTGTCGAGTCAAAATATTCCAACAGTCTTCTTCCCAAAGCATGGAAAACAGCCCCAGACCATGGAGAATCCACATACTTTTGTATACAGCCTATTGGACTCTGAACCTCTAAGTAAATCTGCCCTATATTTCATGAGAGCGAAGAGTGTCAGGAAGAGAAGACAGTTGAGTGATTTGCATTCACCAAACCCAGGGGAGTCTTACTGGCACGTTGAAAGGCTGGGAGTGCAAGCGGCATGGAACTATGCAATATGCTGACGTTTTCCGACAGACATCATTCACTCAATACCCCCACACGCGCTGGACACATATGGAGAAGTTGACATGACATCTCTCGCTCTCGCTCTCTCTCTGTACAGGGGCTTTCAAGCAAACCATTCGCTCGTCTCAACCAAGCAGGTTGATGAAGTTACGCCGTATCTTTTTCAGGCACAAAGTTAAAACAGCAAATAGAAAACATTTTAAATCCGCCATTTAGAGTCAATTTCAGCGGAAAGCGCTAAAACAATTCTGTGAATGAACCCCGAATCCTCAACATTACAACTGAACGAATACGGGCAGCACAAGAAAAGTAAGTGTCGGCGGTGGACGCAATATGCTGTCAGATCTGCGAGCCCCGTCTGCCCTCATCGTCTGCAGTTACATGCAGCCTGTCATCTTGGGACGATTCGGGTGGATTTAGTCACGACAAGCTGAGGCCATACGAGAAGCAAGACACGGCGCCTCTCATCCACAGAAGGGAATAAGGTCATAGTCTGACCGAATCCGATTCCGATATCAAGAGCCCGAGAATTATCAATCGTCCCCTGCTCCAAGAGGTCCGTCCGACAGTGAACTGCGAAGGCACAACTGCAATTGTTTAGAATAATAATCGGCCAACTACTGATAATAATACGATTACTTTTCTGCAATATAATTATAAAGTATTATATTTTATTACATCTTATTAATAATAATAATAATAATAATAATACATCTTCTAACGATTCAAAACAAGCGCGTCTGAAATGCTGTGTCACTACTACTTCCAGTAACCTAAAAAGTGAAATACTATGAAGGCTGCGAAAAATAAAGCCATTGTGCAGCATTGTTGGCTATTCCCTGAAGGCTGGGTCTGGCTCTTGACAGCAGCCTCGCCCCTTTTTGCGTTACTCACCACACGGAGCCGTAGGCCCCCGAGCCCACGGGCGTCAGGTTCTGGTACCGCTCGGGAACCTCCCAGACCGTCTTGTTCAGCTCTTGGCGGTAGTAACCAGGTCTGGCAGACATTTCTCTCTCCCTCAGAGCGCAGCCAGGGCCGGCCACAGCTCCACGCAGTCGGCGGCGAGCGGAAACGCAGCACTCCAGCAGAGTGCGAGCAGGAATCGCTGCGTCTCAGGCAGGCGCCGGCCGGCTTTCTCGACTCGTGTCTCTTTCCTCTACACAGGGGAATGTAGGGAGGGGAGTTCGAGATTGTCAGAGGAGGAGGGGGAAGAGCGCTCATTTCTTATTCCGTGCACGGATGAACGGGGTGGAAGAGGTGGAGGGTGGGGTATGTTTCAGTTAGAGCGAATTTAAATAACTGACTTCTTGTAATTCTGCAAAAAAAATACACATTTGGATTCTCCGTCGTTGTTTGATGCCTTGTAGTTAGAATTCATCATGGTACACTCGATGTTGAAGATGCAAATTGAAATTGTTAATCGTAAGCCTAAATAAATAACACTCCGAATACATAGGCCTCATGAAATTAGTCATCGTCATGCAGAGAGGGAATAGGCGAATTTACTCGTGATGAAATCTGGCATTCAGCAAATCTAGAAATTGTGCGTGTGATTGAGTTACTGTGGGTTTTGTATTGTTTGAATAATCCGTGTTAATTACGTGGATCCAAATCTTCTAAAGCCCAATATTACAAAAGCGGAGCACATCAATTTATACGCCGATTTGACATCGATAATTTTTAATCCGATCACACATGCTGTATTAAAGTGAAATAGAACACAGACACAAGTAAGAACGAGGGGACTAGTCTCCTGTAGTTTAAATTTTGCGCTCAGAATTTTTCAAATATTTGTTTGCCTTTTATAGAGTATCATGTTTTCAGGCACCATTTATGGTGTTTCTCTATTCAAGATGCCGATTTTTATTACTCAGCCCATGTATTCATTTATATATAAAAGGGCTCAGACTTCCCAAAATGCATGAATTGATTATTATAGTTTCCTTGGGGAAAAAAAAAAAAAAAAAACGTGTTACAAACTTCCATTGTTTCAGTCTGAATAGTCAGTACAGATAATCTACCAACAGATGACGCCATTACACCATGCATCAATTACACCACGTTTTTCAGTTTCATGATATGCATCCCTGTGGGGGGGGGGGGGGGGACTTCGGGTCAACTCATTTGGTGCAAATTAACAGTCCGGTTAAAGTCCGGGGGAACTTGGATCAACAGTTCAACATTTTTTTTGGACCTTGGGGGTATACAGTGTACAAGATGAAGTCTACTTTCCTGAAACAGATTTACAAGTCTGAACATTTTCCTTTCCCATTGGAAAGATTTAAATCAAGAGACGACCTTCTCAGTCCCGAGTGACGTCACGTTGTACTCAATTAATCCAGCCAATTTCATTGGTTAAGAGCTAAAATAATTGCAGTTTATGCAAATCACCTCCTGCTGAAATATTCATTACCGCCACACCCATACACTCAAGAGAGCGGCGAGTCTATTCTGCCATTTCTTTTAATGCATTTTATCATCCATTCAAACTCTGGAGGTCTTTTGGAACAGATTCAGTTTTGAGAAATAGCATCAATTTTATAGATCGATGCTGTACTCCCAGGAACTTGAAAGATGGTTTCACATGCAATAAAAAAATAAATAAATAAATGAGCAAGAATCACAGAATAGTTTAATGCTGTTTAATAGAAAATAACTGAAGGCTCTGAAGCAATGCCATCCCATGCCACAGAGAAACCTTAAAAATGGCGGAACCTGCGGGAACATAAATATGATGGATTAACAAGTGGCAATATTACAGGCTTTCCGCCTGCACTGAAGCGGCAAACACCATGCAATCTGCCACAGAACAGTTCTACCCCCCTTCTATAGTGCCTTGATCATCATGCGTGTGGCTCGGGCGGAGTATGGGCCGGGCCCCTTCCATGTGCGCCAGTGCAGACCGGATGCCCAGCCCCTGTTATCGTCACCGGAGTGCCAGTCGCCATGGAGACCGGCCGAGCCGCAGCGGCTGTACCACCAGCCTCCGTTTCCGTCGTCCTGGCTGCAGTTGTCCATAAGGATGTCGCCGAAAATGCAAGGAGAGCAGCCGTCGTTGTCCCGGTCCTTGGTGCTGAAGCCGAAGCCGGTCTGGTCCATCCCGGGGATGGGGCCGTGGACCGGGTCAATACCGCGGATGGCGTCACCTGGGCAGGATGTGTTCAGAGAGAGGACACTGGCTCAAGACTACGACAAACCATCTTTACCGTGTCAAGACAAAGTGCAGACAGGTATAATACAAGCCTCAACTGTTAACATTACTGTCTTGGATTGGTTGCATCGTATTGACACCTGACTGACCTTCATTAACCCTTAAATGCCCCCATGACAAATTTGTCACACGATTTTGGGGGGGGTTGTCAAAACCACTGATCCCACATAAATTTTGCAGCCTAATGCCCATAGTGACATATTTAGACCATCAGTGCTGCCATCTGATGCATAAAAGTGGAACTGACACTACACTGGCTGCACCAGCTAACCTTTCCAATACGGCCGCCCCCATGGTGGAATCCACACGATAGATCAGCACCCATTCATCACTGGATAAAGTAGACAAACAGGTAAGCTAATGAACAATAAGCTATGCCTAATACTTCAGCTATACGTCAACTGTTTTATCATTCAAGTCATTTTAGCAATAAGGTCCCCGAAATGCCCATTGTGAAATGTATGTCACAAAACTAAAATGAGGTCAAAGGTCACCAAAAATTGCTATTGGGTTGTTATTAGCCCCTCCCCGGGACACATTAACAGAATACAAAGGTTTTTCTTTCAACTTTTACTATAGTTGGGCATTTAAGGGTTAATTGGCTTGGATTGGCTGTTTTTACATTGCCTTGTGGCTCGTCTACACCATTTACCATCTCCTCGTTGAAGAATGGTCTTTACTGCCCGACGATGGCATAAATGTTTTGCCGAAATATAGCAATACCAAAATGAAAGCCTTGTCTTTCTTTGGAGTGAATTTTCTGTTTTATTGCTTAACTGTTTGAAAAGTACATTTTTGGGAATGACTTCAAATGCAAAGTCAATGTGCTAGAATTCTGTTGCTCCAAATTAACCAGTAGTTATAGTTACATACATTAGAATTAGAATATTCAGGAAAGCAGTTCTTGTGCATAATGTTTTAAGAAAGTTTTAACGTGGTCAAGGATTTGGCCAAGAATCTCTTGACATGAAGAGAAATCTTAACATTATGAAAGTTAGCAGGCTAAATCTTTGAGCTCCAGCTAATTGAGGACCCCGTACAGAAAGACGAAAGGTATTTACCTGCTGTTCCGCTGTAGGCTCCAACCCTCAGTCTGTAGGCCTGGTTCTCGTTGCCCAGCTTGAAATCCCTGTACTCCGCAAAGGCACCACCCCCCTCAAAGTCACACAGGTCCACCCTGAGGACCCAACGGGTGCCCTTGCCTCGAGTGATCGCCCACAGCTGATGCAGGCCCAGCCAGTGGTCACCTGCAGCCAAGAGAGCAGAACAAGAGCATCATGGTTTAGTTTGATTGCAACCAGTGCACAACGCTAAACCTGAGCTAGTCACCCAAAAGACATCATTTGGAAACTTTGCCACCCGGGTTGAAGAGCTGTGGGGAGGTGAGTCTAACTGGAGTAAACATGGCGCTGTGGACCTCACAGTAAATTTGCGCATTTCAAACTTTTCATCTGTGGTATTTAAGCATGAAGTGAATCAAAGCCAAGCAAGATATATAAATTCATGCACAACCTACTTCCATGGCCTATTTAAGTGGAAAGAATGGGCAAATTGTGGCAATTCTGCCCACATACCACAATTAATTGGCCCAAGACAAGTCAAAATAAATCAGATCCACGATCCAATGTAATGTGAACATGTCTTTGAAAGTAACTCGCACTGAACATGGGCAGTCAAACCATGTGATGTCATATATGAAGCAGAGTAAAGGTCGGGTTGAGCCATCGAGCTAAGCCCATGGCTTTGGGCCATACAGCCCCATCCTGAAAATATGTCATGAGAAGGGCAGGTCAGGGAGCACATCAACAAAATGAATACTGATATGAGGCAGTTTACTCCATCTTGAATCTAACACCTGACGATAAGCGGCTGTTTGCCCCATCTAGAACATAATGCATGGATAGACAACAGGGGAACATCCACGAGGTAGACCGCCCTGTTCCGTACCACACGTGTCACAAATAGTCGAAATTAAAAAAAAAAAAAAAAAAGACTTGCCACCATTTCAAAGGATTTAAATAAAGGTATATGACAGAGAGTTGATTTTATGTTGAGGTGTCAGGTGAAGGCCTCACTAAACAATTAGTCTCAGGGGACAGAAAATATCAAATCGGGAGGAATTAGCAAAAAATGAAATTTGGTTTTGACAAACGAAGTAAAGAACATGCTCCCAATTGCTGAAGGATGGCTTAAACCAGATAGCAAATTAGCCATTGTGATGAGTAGGATAAAAAATGTGCCTTTTAAATAGTTTTGTGCATCAGAAGTGAGTGTAAATGGGGGTGTGTGTCAGCGAGCAGGTTGTGTACCATGGAGTTCTCCAAATCCACACTTATAGGCCGCCCACTTCCTGGCAAAGGAGACCGCACCCCCTGTGCGCCTCTGGAACACAGTCCAGCCCCCGTCTGCCCGCATCTCACAGTAAACCTGCATATAGAGACGGGAATGAAGGGAGTTAATCCTCTCAGCCACTGTGAGAGAATATGCTACCACTTCACTCCTCTACGACCACCATTTAGGTGGATCTTCGCAGATAAGACTTGAATTTAATGTGAAGTGAACTATAGAACACTTAACAATTTCATTCATTGCTATGATTCACATCTTTAGAACAATGTTTCACAATCAAAAATCCCTTTCACCACTAGTATAAATTTACATTTCAGGCATTTTTCCGATGGTCAAGTGATTGGATAACATAAGTTTAGCTGACATTCATGCAGCCCAATATTTACCGAGCCAATTAAAGCCAAGCATTTCTGGCAATACCGCAATTGGTGACTTGAGTCAAGCTGCCAATGTGCAAGACGACACCGTATACTAGTGTGACCAATGCCTGCTAAAAACCTCTGCTGCCTTGTGTAGGTGTACTGAAAATTTTCCCGCTGATCCCCCCCACCCATGGAAGTAATTTATCACCAACTTAAGAATTTTGAGAAAACATTTCACAAAAACTGGTCAACCGATTAACGTTAGTGGACCCGTTCCTCTCAATCAGGTGAACGAGATTGAGCAACGTGACCATGGGTTGACCAGATTCATTCTTCTTGCTGTATTCACACCATCTTCAGTCTGAGAAACCAGACCAGAAACTGCCCCAGCCATACCGTGAAAGCTTTGCTGACCCCGACTGGTTTGATCAAGTACAATCCGCTGAGGGCTCCAGGGTGGACTTTTTTGATTTGGGAGCAGTCAGTTCCTGGAACATGCCGGAAAAAGAGGGGGAGGGGGTGAGTACTTGGTTTTGGTGAGTGTGACTGAATCACCTTCCTGTATTTATGCAATAGCACTTCACCCAGCAACAACACTGAACTCCTTGAAGTCTCAGAGTCCAGACAGCCTGAGCTGGAGGTAAATCGAGACTCAAAACAGGCGAGAAACATCAAACATTGACTTTGGGGGGAGAGATGCCACCGACTGCGTGCGATGACTCGGAGCGATTCCAGTCATGATTTCAAAGAGCCCATCCAGACAGTGACCTTCTCAGCTCAAACACAACGGTGAAGCTACAGCACCATGGCAAATAAAGCCTGAACGCGTGTTCAGTTGTCTGAAAGAGACCATTTTGATTTTCCCCTCAAATATATTAGTGGCCATTTGCTTGCATCATAATTTCTTTCCCCATTAGTAAATCCTGATGGTGATCTCCGTCTCACCGCATCAATATTCCGGTTTAATTTGGTCAAAATAGAGTACAACTCCACTACAATAAGGCTAAAGTACTTACTGACTGGCTCTTGTTAGTATGCGGTAGACATGCACACCACTTCAGGAAAACATAACCAAATTTTGAATAAGGAGATAAAACGGATGCCGACTAAACTTACCGCGAATAGCGGAGACTCGACGGGACGTCTGCAGAGAAAATGCACCAGTTAGCACAGCCCAACAAGAGACCTTTGTGAGCAATTTTGGCAGGATGGGGGCGTCTACTCAGCAAACAGAGAGCAGTGTTCTTAAAACGTCCCTTTGGACCTGCACCGTTTAAGGTGCAAGATCATTATGCGAATTCTCAACTGAGCATTTTAATGCAAATGAACTCATCACTACTGATTGACAACAGAATACCAGAGCACTATCCATTTTCAAAAAGATTGTAAAAAGCGCCAAAATATTGAATGTGCAGTTTTTTGGCGAAGGATTAAAATTATTTTCTAAATTCATATTGGCAAAGAGGAATAGTGCACCCCGGGTACAGCCATGCATGACGTGAAGAAGCCGCCCTTACTGCAACAGGAAGGCAGGTCAGAGCAGCATTAACATTGAGAACCACCAACAGGACCAGCCTGCAAGCACCAAAGGGAGTCCAGTTTTCGCCCATTGTCTGAGGAAGAGAGCACATCACTCATTTACCATGAACCATGCGGCTAGTATGAAATACGACAGCTAATAGTAATAGCCAATGAATTTACCTGTCTGCATCCTTTAGAAGTTAAAATACATTAACTTGTTCCTGTCATAACAAACTATTGCTACACTAAGCTTGGGCATTTTTAACACCAACACATTACTGATGGACTATCGCTCGTCCACGTCAAAACAAAGCACAAAACACGGTACAAATGTAATATTTGCCGTTTATTTTTGCCGCTCGTTTCATGTGATGTCAACCCAGTACTAGAGGAGGAATAGCCCATCCGTTTGCCACATTTTGCGTTGCAGAGACAGCCACGGGTTTCGAAAAAAGTCCATTTTCCCCAGATATGTCGGTCCTAAAATTGCAATTTTGTTGTCAGAATGTTCGCATGATGTGTGGCTTTTCCTCAGTGACTCTGGAGAAAAATATTCGGTGATAAATGTGTGTTCTCGTTAATTTCGCCCATAGGAATGAGACTTGGGACCTGCTGCTGGTCCCAAGGGGCGGGGCACTCACGTGACAGATATAGGAAACGAGGGGATGGTCTTGCTACCGTTCAAGCGTCTTTAAAGGGTGGCTCAGCTTGTCAGAACACCTGAAAAAATAATTATTCCAAGTTAGAACTACAATCCACGAAAGTTGCAGTGTCTGCGGTTGCAGAATCAGCACTCATACAATCAATTAAACCGGTTTCTCTTGTCTTGTTAGATTGGTCAGTCGCTTTGGCTGAAGTCTAAAGGCGCACAATCGGGACCACAGGTGCAGACTCCATTCTCCGTATTCAACTCATGTTTTAGATGGCAAAGGTGCACTTGACGATAGTATGTTAAGTTTGCATTGGACGATTTCGGCTCATGTTTAAATTGTAAAAGTTAAGAGCAACTCCGGAAGCCAATTGACATTTAAGCCCAGTTAAAACCATCGAAAACAGTAATGTGTTATGGACATCAAGGAGCAAAGGAATTTTAAGGAACAGGTAACTTACCACGACTTACTTAGTCCTGCGATCTCTTCAGCCTGAGCCGTCAGATGCAAAGAAACACATGCTAAGACGGCACGTAATGGGCTTTGGTACAATAATAACGACTTACTGTAGTAGCTTGGCTGCAGCCCTTCGTCAGCAAGGTAGGTGACTTCACCCTCAGCAATAATAGAGGGAGGCAGATCCCTGAGCTTTCCTCACGCTGGTTTATAAGCCATTTCGGGGCGGTCTAGCCCCGCTCCTGAAGATCCACCGTCCAGTAGATTCTCACTCCAGCCATCATTTTCCACGCCTAATTTTATTTTATTTTTTTAAATTTAGCCTCTCATTGTGATGCATACATTT
This sequence comes from Gymnothorax javanicus, assembly GCA_029692085.1. Taxonomy (NCBI): domain Eukaryota; kingdom Metazoa; phylum Chordata; class Actinopteri; order Anguilliformes; family Muraenidae; genus Gymnothorax; species Gymnothorax javanicus. The sequence goes on along the minus strand of CM056212.1, from coordinate 14,120,763 downwards.
TTTTTTACTTGGTGGTTGAGGCGCGCCTTGGTAACATTTGGGCTATGATTGCATAACAGTTCACTCCCAAAGAATTAATTCTGGTCATAATCGAAAAACCTCGTTAAAATTAACTGGTAGTTCGTCGTCAAATGGTAGCCTCATATGCATGTACCATTAATTATAAAATGAAAGAGAGCATAGCCAGACTCATAAGTATTTCGAGTGACACAATTTTCATTATTTTTGACTTATCTAACGCGTTTCATTTAATATCAATGGTACCGACATACAATCAAGATGCGCTCGACGCGCAGGCTTTCAACTTAAAAATGTGTTGTCAAAAACATTGAACGTACTCGCAAGGAACTTAAACCATTTTTACATAGCGCCCACCCTCAAGAGGAAGCTTAGGGGCTCATAATAGGGAAAAAATAAAACAATGATCAATTAACTTGTCTTTTTTAAAACTCGTAAATCTTTTTTAGCCATTTATTGGCTGAAGTCTGGAACCCACTGACATCACTTGTTACCGTGTTTCTTCCTTGGTCATCCCCAGCAAGGCCTTCATCACAGAAGTCATGTCTCAGTTGTTCTTGGGTTATTTCGTCTTCAGGAAGAGAAATGAATGCTCAGTGGCATCCAGGTCAAATGATTGGCTTGGCCTTCATATTGCATCCCACTTCTTTGGTTTGAGGAAGTCTTAGTTTGCTTTGGATCATTATACATCTGCACTATGAAGCATAGTCCAATAGGTTTTGAAGTATTTGAATGAATCTTAGCAGATAATCTTTCTGTATACAAATCAGAATTCATCCAGCTGATTTTGTCAGCAGTTGCATTATCAATAAATACAAGGCAACCAGTGTTAGTGGTTGCCCTACATGCCCACACATTACCACACTTCACAGATGAGGTACAGCACAGAGTCGAGTCGTTCCTTGCCTTATCTAAAGTCGTCCATTCCCATCATTCTATTGCAAGCTGATCTTTGTCTAATCTGTGTGTGGTTCCAGAACAGTGCAGACTTTTTCAGATGATTTTTGGGAAAACTCATTGTTTTTGAGTAGTAGAAATGGTTTACATCTTGTGGCAAAACCTGCGTATTCACTCCATTTTATTTTTGTCATGAATTAATTCCCCACCGAGCCAATTTAATTCACAGAACAAATTCAGAAACATGTGAGCAATATCACAGATTTATTAAAGAGAGCTTAGCAGCCGATTACATTTCAGATTTCAAATTTTAGAGAGATTTGCTTGTCACAATTTGTGTAAAATCACAAAAATCTAAGATGATAGACCTTCAAAAACACAAAATATCAGGAGGCTTGACATGGTCAAACAATAGGTTGCTTGTGATTTTAAAGACGCTGTGCAAGCACCTTCGAGCATCAGAGTCAAACGATAAGCTACATATGTAAACTATTCTTTTCAGACAAATAATTATTGGGGGGTGGGTCTCATCTCACTGATACCCTTCCCAATTGCTTAAAAAATTAACCGCCAGTAAAGAAGGTTGCCAAGTACGATCACACTAACCTCTAATGCGCAGTATGAATATTATTGCCGTTATAATAAAAATATCAACTGTAAAAATCAAAACTAAACAAAATAGACTTGATACCAAACTATGCAACCTCTGTACTCCATTTTAAAAAGCCAAATATGTCAGGATTCAGATTGTGCAAGGTCTTCCATCTTAGTGACAAACTTCCTTGTCCCAGTCAGACAACTGTTTAAGAAAAATTTAATCATACTTAAGGAAAAGCCCATAACTTTAAGCATTCCAGGTATTCAGCAACAGCTAGTGGGAGGAAATTCATCGAACAGATAAAAATGTGGTTTCAAAAGGCTGCACTATGATAATATCCCTGCAAACACAATATACACAATAATGTAGTACAGTTGCGAAATATATATCCCGTGTAGATAAGCTAAAAGCTACACATTTGCTTTGCTTTCGGGATTTTAAAATAGTTTTCTTGTGCGTTTCAAATCATTGGTAATAGCTTGAAGCCCTACTCAACACCACACCCTTTAGCCTGAGGACTGTTAATTCACCCACTCATACTGGAAACTAACTGACTCACCGATTCACTGACTCACAAACTCACTCACTCACTTATGTGTGTGGGCACAAGTTAACACGCCTAGTCGGCCGCGTGTCCCTGCATTTGTGTTGGTCAATATACGTGTTTAAGTGCGTAAGTGTCTGTATGTACATATCTCTGTGAGAGTCGGTTCTCTGAAGTGCATGTGCGAGTATCTTCTCCAGGTGTACTATGTGTGTGTCGGTGTCTGTGTGCGCGTACATATGTACAGACTGGCTCCGGTGTCCTGGCTTCAAACACAGACAGGTCACAACTGGACTGGATGTCTGTGCCTTCATTCATGACCATACTGTACCTTAATACAGGTGGAGAGAGAGAGAGAGGGAGATAAAAACAAGTAACAAGCACTGCAGGGCTTTTTGCACAAACCTTGAACCCCTAACTGCTTCCTGCTTCAACATAACGGACAACTCTACGACTCAACAACCAAATCAAATCACTCAGAGAATGATTACTGTTCATTAGAGTCCTGTACAGGACGACCAATTCTTAAAATAGGTGTGAGGTTACTCTATTCCAGCCAGTAATATTAGCAAACCACATACACTGAAACTCCACCATCGTCGCAGGCTTCACTTTCTTGATTTTGATTCAGGTAAGTTGAGGACTGTGCAGGAAGTTTTTTTCTGATGATCTGAGAATGTCATTCCTCAGAAAGCCACACGTTATGTTGTTATTGCATCGATAACAGTGGAAGCCTAAGTGACCACAACACCTGATATTTCAAAAAATTTTTCTGAAACCAACATCTACATCACGCCGTCTTCACTCTCTCTCTCCATCTGATAAGTTTCCCAGTTGGTCAACAAGAACACCTTTCCCCAGTACTGCCTCCCAAAAACATCTGACCCGCCAGAGTAACCACTAGAAAGAGGGAGAGGAAGCGAGAGGGAGGGGAGAAAAGAGGGAAAGAGAGAAGGGCAAGAGAGAGAAGTAGTCTGCTTTCCTGTCCTGACTGCAGGCCTGACCTTGATTGCTCATGACATTACATCGCAGGCTACTTGTGAGAGGCTAGAAATGGCCGAGGTAGTGCTGATTTGTGAGCTATAAGAGAGGGTTTTCCAGGGCCCTCATTGGACCCTGAAGCCCAAATGCAGAGCCACCCCAATGCCTGGAGAAAACCCTTCATGATAAAGGAGGAAGGAAGAGGGACGTTGGGAGTACCAACAAGAATTGACCTCAGATCTACTGCAGCTTTCTTAAGGAAAAACCCAGGCGACACATTACAGTCTAACACAACTGCCATCTCGTCTGGCAGCGTTCAAACGTGATCATAACGTTCCACGTTGTCAGGACAGTTGAGAGTTAGCCAGGAAGACAAAGGGGCCTAATTGAGGTCAGCAGGGCTGATCTTGGATCAGTGCCTGAGGGGAAGGAAGGGGGAGAGGTTACTCAATAACGAGGCGAGTCAGATGTCAAGGGAGGCGTTTACGATGATCAGGTGACGCAGATCTCAGTCGCCCAAACTGGCGGCTTGCTGTCGTAAGTGATGTGTGACTGGCTGGGTGCGGGCCCCGCCTCTTCCTCTGCGCCTTCCTCCGTAGCTCCACCCACTTCTCTATCCCCAGCTCGATGTGCCCACACAGACTGCTCCAAACCCGGCTGGGCGGAGAAGGGCTTTTCTAGAACTTTCAAAACCCTTTGGACCTGGCCAAGAAAGACAACATACACAGACCTAACGATTATGACTTTCTCCACTGTTTTCAAAATCATAGATATCAGAGTAATTTTAAGATAAGTTATCCTTTTTTATTCTCAAACATCTAAATGTAAACAGGCTTTTTTAAAAAGGTGACAGTTGAAGTCCAAACATCATAAATAAAAGCAATGACTATAAGGAACACGTAGAATCCCCAAGACCACCCCCCATCATCACTTTATCAGTAAACAGTCTTGACTTCTCCAAAAATGATTGTGTCAGCTTAAGCAAAATGGTCTAACTTCCCAGTCATACAGGATCTTGACAAACTGTTGAGGCTCCCTCAGACAGTAAATTCAGGAAGTTCCTTTTTTGCTGACTGAGCCTGACCTCTCACCTCAGAAAAGTCCCCCGCCTCTGCTGCCTCAATGGCATTCTGGGCAATGTAGTTCCGGAGCACCACGCGAGGGTTAACGCTGTCCATCACGCGCATCCTCTCCTCCTCCACCTGTCGCAGGTCGCTGTGCTCGTCGTGCTCCCGTGCCAGCCGTTTCCTAGGGAACGGGACACAGTCATCTCACCTCACTCCGGATTTCATAATGAAACTAGGTAATAATTCCTCACACAGTGAAAATGGAGAGGCACTATACCAAACAATAAGCATGTTGCTACCACCCAGTAAAATGCTGCCAGCAATGAGAGAGCCAGGAAGTGGAATGGTGACGTATCCACGAATGATTTGCACCGCTGCTACAGGTACAACATAAGCTCAGTACTGTTTGACCCAGCGCCATGCCATGACCTGTCAAGTCTGAACCATCACTATACCAGTACTCATGAAAGTATGACCCAACACTTACCAGTTACCATAAAGTCTGACCCAGCACTATGCCAGCACCTGTAAAGTCTGACCAAGCACTGCCAGTCCTTGAAACATCTGAACCAGCGCTACGCCACGACCTGTAATGTTTGACCCAGTACTACACCAGCATCTGTAAAATCTGACCCAGCACTATACCAGCACCTGCAAAGTCTGACCCACCAGCAAAGTCTGACCAAGCACTATGTAAAATTGTCAGTACCTGTAATGTCTGACCCAGTACTATCCCCACACCTGTAATATCTGACCCAGCACAATACCAGTACTTGCAAAGTGTGACCCAACGCTATACTAAATACTTGAAACTCTGAACCAGCTCAATGCCATTACCTGTCATGTCTGACCCAGCACTATACCAGTAATTGAAACATCTGAAAAAGTACTTAGCCACTGCCTGCAAAATCTGTCCCAGCATCATGCCGATACCTGTAATGTCTGACCCAGCACTAAGCTGGTAATTGAAAAATCTGAAAGAACACTATGCCACTACCTGTAGAGTTTGACCCAGCGGGTCCAGTCCTCCCGCTGTTTGGCCTGCAGGTCTTCCTGGTTGGTGTCCAGCAGCTCCTTCAGCCTAGCCAGGCGCTCCAGCTGCTTGGACAAACCCTTCTGACCCGCCAGCATCTGGAACAGGGCGGGGTTACTCTGCGCCAGAGAGAGCACCATCACCAGCTCCCTGAGGAGGAGGGTGGAGCAAAGGAGGGGGGCGGAGTTAGGGAGAGAGAGTGTCAATCAAACCTGCGGTGATCCTCATCAGCCTTGCAGAATGTGTCGAGTCTGTGTGTGAATTCTCAGCTCACTTCAAAAAAAGCCTGAGACTTTCCATTTTCTAAAAATGGAAAGATTAAGTGCGCATCTCAATCTTGTGGGAAAGTAAACAACTCTAAATACAATTAATATGCCAAAGATATTCTGACAGCATTAATGAAGTAATCAAATGTATGGCACACCACCTATTTTTTAAGCAATTTTTTAAATCTGTATTTGTCTGAAATTTTTCTTGTGTAGCCTTCTATCGCATTCAACTGTTCAACTTATCTCTATTAAGTTTTAGATACAAATTTGCTTGTGTTATGTAACTGACAATTTCTTTGATATCTTTTACAGGAACAACTGCAAAAGCAGTGATTTCACTGCGCAAGCAATGGTGCCAGTGCGTTTGACTTATTGAACCAGAGCGTACTGGTGGCTCATATGCTACAAGGAATATCTCCCCAAGTCTACAAGGAAGAGAGCAACACAGAGGCCAGGACTGCAACCAAATTCTCAAAAAATTAAGGAGACTTCCTCGCAAACAGAAAAAAAAAAAAAAAATAGCTGTCGGCGAAGGGACCCCTCAGCCCTGCGCTTGCCCTGCCGTGGCGGCCATATTGATTATCGCAGCGGGACAGAAATCGATGGGGAGCTTCCTCTAACCACCCCCAACATACCAGCAGAAAATGAGAGCATTTGGCCAAGGCATTTTTCAGCTATCGTCCAGAAACGAGAAGTTAACGGACAGAGACAGACAGATGGACGCCGCTCGCCACAACAATACCCCTCCACGACTTTCGTCGGCTGAGGGGTAAAAATGAATTGTGTGGCCAGTAGCATCTGAATGATCTACTTCATTCCGGAGACGAGGCAATTGGCTCCTTTTTTGTTTCCATTTTAGCAAGAGAACAGAGGACGAACCTTGTAAGAAAGGAGCTATTGAATATGGCCCACAATCCTTTGCAGCTGTCGCGACTGGACACATCTTTTGTGTCCCGAAGTTTTCTGATAAATTGCAAAGGCTATCGTCAAGCTTACGACATGTAGAAGGACAGGAAATCCGATCTCTCACAAATGTGTCCCAAAGTACCTCTAAAAACTCGGCTGGAACATTCCTTTGACCTGTGCGACGTTTTCTAGTGAGTAAAAGAAAAAAAGACAACCTATTTAAAAGAACTTGAATGCAGCCCAGGGGCCTTATTTATAAATATTTGCATAGATTTCATACCTAAATAATACGTAGGCACAAAAAAAATAAAAATGACATTTTGTGGAAAATAACCTGATTTATAAACCTATGGGTAAAATAAACTGCATGGAATTTTCATTTATTTAATCAGGATGGACTTGGAATTTACTGACATTGTGCATGATCTTAATAATTTCCCTTTTTTTAATGTCAAGTTTGTTTTTATAAATCAGAAATCTGCAAAGAAAGTGACGTACGTATCTTTTTTGTGCCTACGCACCGTTTATAAATGAGGCCCCAGGTCAGTAGCTGGGAGCAAGAAACAGAATGTGAATCATGGAGATATATCGCCCCCTGCAGGTCAGGAGCTGTTACTCCTCACCGATGGTCCATGGTTGGCTTATTGGACTCCTTCAGCTCTTCGAGAGTGGCGCACTGCTCCATGAGGAGGTCCACAAAGCGGCCCAGGGCTGCCTCCTCATTCGACTGAGCCTCCTCGCCCGACGGACAGGCCACGTGACGCAGACTGCGGAAGGTGTTGGTGAAATCCGCACCTGGTGGGAAGGAGGTGAACATAAAAAGTGGGCGAATGGAGAAAGAGATAATTAAACGCTGTCCTGTCTCCCTCTTGGCATCTCAGCAGTTCCATTCCTGAGCTTTCAGTAGTTTATCCATTCTCCCTGTCCATACCTGAGGTCAGTGCGGCTTGTCCCTCCTGCCACTGTATACCTGAGCGTTTAGTGAGCCCCATCTCCTTACCTGAGCTGTCAGCCATCCCTCTACTACTGTACCTGAGCAGGAAGTGTTTTGTCCCTTCTCTCTTTCCATACCTGGGGCCTTATTTATAAAAAAATGTGTGGATTTCATACCCAAATAATAAGTACACACAAAAAAATAAAAATGACATTTTGTGGAAAATAACCTGATTTATAAACCTATGGGTAAAATAAACTGCATGGAATTTTCATTTATTTAATCAGGATGGACTTGGAATTTACTGACATTGTGCATAATCTTAATAATTTCCCTTTTTTTAATGGCCAGTTTGTTTTTATAAATCAGAAATCTTCAAAGAAAGTGACATATGTATCTTTTTTTTGTGCCTACGCACCGTTTATAAATGAGGCCCCTGAACTCTTAGCAGCTTGTGACTCCACTCGCTCAGTACCTAAGCTCTCATTAAATCGTCCCTCCTCTCTCCCCTTACTCGAGATGTACGCTGTTTGTCCCTCTTGCCTCTTCAAAGGAGTAGCACGTCCCTCCCTTCTATCCATGTTGGAGTTTGTCCCTCCTCCCTCTCTGTATCTCAGCTGTCAATAGTTTGTCCCTCCTCGCTCTCCGTACTGGAGCAGTCAGCAGTCTGTCCCCTGTCTCTCTCCGTACACGAGCTCTCAGTTCTTCGTCCCTCCTGCCTCCCCATACCTGTGTTGTGCATGGTCTGCAAGAGCTCAGTGACGAGCGTCTCGTCCTCCGGCTCTGTCTTCCGGAGCAGGCCGAGCTTCCTCCTCATGCTCTCCATGTAGAAGCCATTGTAGAGAGACTGGTACTCGTCCAAGATGGCCTCCGAGCTCTGAGGCTGGAGCTCTGGGCCCAGAGCCTCCGCCAGGCGGGCCAGGTTCCAGCGGCAAATTGCCGGCTGGGCCTGGTACGAGTACCGGCCCGAGGTGTCTGAGGCGTTGCACACAAAATCAGGGTCGAACCTGAGGACGAGAAGGGGCACGGTGTGGAATTAAGGCCAAGGGTCAGTGCTAGGACCTTCAAATTTTTTTACAGCCAAGTGCTCACCTGTCCATGAATCCGTAGGGCCCGTAGTCCAGCGTGACGCCCACGATGCTCATGTTGTCCGTATTGAGCACGCCGTGACAGAACCCCACGCACTGCCAGAGGGCCACCAGCTTTGCCGTCCGAACCACCACCTGAAACCGGTTTGTGTGGACCAAGAGTAAAGGCTTGCCTTCCACAGTTTGGGTAATCTGAGTCCTAAAGCAGCTGCAGGCATCTGTTCTAGCCCAGCTTTAAAATACAACCTACTCAAGGCTACTACACTGATGCACCAAAACATTATAACCACCCATAGATGAAGCAAATCATTTGATTATCTTGTGACAGACAGACATTAGATGGTAAGTGAACTGTCAGTACTGTGACGTGATTGGTGGTTTTATTATCTACTTTGACTCAATTGGCTCCAGCACCTCTCTGAAAAATGCAGCGTTCCTCTCGAGCCTGTCCGCGTGCACCTGCTGGATCTCTGGGTAGAAGGTCTCTATGACGTAATCCAGCAGCTGGGCTCTGATGTCATCTCGGCCCACACTCGGACCCTGTCGGCCCGTCAACTCGTCCTCAGGCTTAAAGATCTCAAAGGACCCAAACCTGAACCAAGAAAGACATGATACAAGCAGAAATTGAGACACCGAGAGATGGTCGTGACACTACAACCATCCAATAAGGATGGGACCACCATCAAAGCGGGCACATCCATGGCTTAGGCTGAACAGTAAGGGCTGTTTCCAAACGGTCAAGTCAGAGAGTACTGACATCTCATCAAATTTAGTTTAAATCTAGGATACCAGTTTCCAACACAATGCAAGTTTGACATGTAAACTGTTTTCTTTTAATGTAGTCTGTTTTATGAAATAAAATTAGGATTGGAAGATTGAACTTGCATCCAAAGATGCAATTCGAAATGGGGCCTCGAAGGGGAACTCGCAACACATAAAATTCCCAATTTTGCATGACCAGTATTACAAGCTCTAAAAGCAAATCAATCATGATTATCTGCGAAAGATAATTTTGTGTCATCATGGAATTGAGAAAAAGAATGTTTTAAAGAGGAAAAGTTTAAGTGTGAGACTACATACAACTGAACATTATATTGCAAACAAAACCATCTGGCAGTTGAAAGCAAAAAGTTCTAGAACACTTTCTTGAATTTTGAAAAACAGTCAAAAAAAAAAAACCTTCTTCAAAGACTAATTGAATGGATATATGTTTCCAATTGGAAAGTAATGGCTTTTGGTCATAGGTCAGCAATACCCTTCCAAGTCAGCCCAAAGCAGTGACCCAACCAGCGAGCAAGGAGAAGAGCAGAGCTGCTGACCGTATGAAGGTGGGCGCGATGCGGAGGACCACCGAACACCTTTCCAGGCGCGGCCGGCCGTCGTAGAAGACGTCCCGCGCAACACGGAGGTCAGAGGTCACCACCGAGCCAGCTCTGGTTGTAGGCACACCCAGTGCAAACATGGCCTCGCTGCACAGGAACTCCCGAATACTGGAGCGAAGAACTTTACGGCCATCCGCCTGTCTGGTGAGGAGGCCAAGGATCAGTAGTTAATTTGCAAAGCAAAGTAGCTTCACACCTAGTTAAAATTGTTTCAAAGTCTTTTATCTACTAAAACAGCTTGTTTTATAACTTGCTAATTACAGGTAACTGACTGTAAAATGGCACATGCTGAAATTAAAAGCAAGATTTTACCACTTTTGCACCAAACAATGTTTATAAAAAAGTTGATGTGATTTTTTTGGTCAAATATAACCGGATTTACAGCAATACTTGCAACCTTTATCATTTACTTTTCTTCTAAAAACTATATTAAATATGATATGGTTTGCTTGAACGTTTAAGTTTACCTCGTAATGCGTCCATATTTGGAGTCAAACGTAACCTTGACCTTACTTTTAAGATACATCGGCATGTGTACATTAACAAATTTTTATGTGCGGATCAGCATGGCTTTATAATTTAGTTTGTTTTTTAATGATCCAGACTTGTGTTGCCAACTTCCTGAAATAGGCATAAGAAACACACCGAGAGGGGTGGCGAAGTATAGGATTATTGCGTTGAGAAATTTTTAATATTTTGCCTGGACAGGGTGAATACATAATGTCTGCCCAACTTTGTTGGTGGAGGTAATGAGGTGAGGCAACAGTGAGGACCATAAGTATTTGGCCAGTGACAACTTAAAGAGGATGTAATTCTTCCACACTCGCTTTTGTAAATATGGTTAATAACAAGAAACAATACAGAAACTCTCAAATCAAAGTGCAAGCTTTTTATTGCAGCCTTTTAAAATCGCAACTGTCCAAACAATCTCGCAGTTAAACCGTACATTGATAACTGTACATTAAAAAAATCTGAAAATAAAATAAAAGTTAAACTAGATACTTATGACAACGTTAAACTTTAATTCGCGAAGGCAACCAAATATCAAATGGTCAGGTTTTAATTGTTTTTAATTGGAAGCAGCGGAAAGAAAGCCTTCGTTATTACATTACGAAGACGTGTAACAGAAAGTCAAATACACAGAAGTTAAATGAAACGACTAAAACGGGCTGCGTCAGTTTGGGAACACTTTTACAACCGACTTATGATGCCGTCTTTGGCAAAGAGCTCGTTTATTATATCTGATGAGGCAAGGCATGTTTTAGACTTTCGTGGTGAATAAATGAGGGAACATGTGTTGCTATACCTTTTCAATACAATGTGTTTACCACTTTACTGAAAATCACACACTGAATATGGAAGATTTCTTCTTATGAAACACGGCGTGTGGCGCAGTTTGTTAGTCATCACATGAGCTAACCGCCGCCCACCAGCAGAGGTGTAAAGTCCAGGTTCAGAGAGTAAAAATCCTCCCCAGAAGTTTATTCCAACCACCTGGATTTACTTCTGACAGGAGATCGAGCCAATATGAGTGATCAGCTCATTCTGTGGGAGGCAGAAAAACATGGCAGGATTTTTACTTTCTGACCCCTGGATTTTACACCTCTGCCCACCAGCCTATTTCCCATTACCTTGAATAAGGTGTTAGTCCTGCACCCTTAACCTGGATCTCCCACCGACCACAGGGGTTTTCATTCAGCAGGTCGGCACTCTGATCAGCTGGGGCCTTCACTTCCCCGAGATAACATGCCGCTCCATCGCCAAGCTGGCCAGCGAAGTGTCCAAACTGGTGGCCGCAGTAACAGTGGGCAGCAGGCTCAGAACCTGGCATGAGCTTTGATCCGGTCAAGTACTCAGGACCGAGGGGATCGCTCATAACTTCCTCGGCATTCAGTCCAAGTAAGGCCAAAGCAGGCTCCGAAACGGCCACAAATGTTGGGTTTGCTAAAGGTTGCGGCTGAACGCGAGAGAAACACGCTCCTCTTACGATCCTCACCCCTGATTCTTGAGAAGGGTCGAGAGGAAGTTTCTTCAGAACGACATTATCGAATTGAAGGCACTCCAATGGAGATCTTCTACATGCAGAACCCATGGGTTCCATCCCGGGGGTGACAAGAGATCTTAACAAACTCAAACAGGGTCGGAAAATGTGCGTGCGACACAATACGGAAGCAGCCATAAAAGTAAAGCCGTACTGTGGCACGGCGGTGTTTACGAAAACGTTGCCACTGAGGATTTCATAACGCACATGACGTTGAAAAAATTCGGTCAATCAACCGTGAGTTTGTAGGTTCTGTAGCGAATGATATGAACTTATGAAACAAACGGAAGTGGTACGGCTCTATTATTGTTCCGTAAAGAAACAACGCGATGCCAGGAACGAAATACCTTAAATGTAAAGCATAGGCTTTTTGTCAGCAATTACTTCCCAATTCCAGGTCCTTTTTCAAGAGCGCATTCCAGTTTTAAACTCCCAATAAAGTAATCTTGTCTAATCTTTTCATTTCCCACGTGTAGAACTCTTTAGCTCTTTTAAATTTAATTTGCCATGTTTCTGCCCATTTCTGGATTCTATCAAAATCATTCTGAAACACCTTAGCAGACTAAACTGTTAGCCAAACCTCAAAATTTAGTATCACCAGCAAATTTGACCAATTTGCTTTCAATGTTCCCATCAAGGCCATTCGCTTTGATGAGGAAGAGCTGGGTCCCAGCATCTTTTTCTGTGGGACTCCACTTCCCAGAGTGCAGAGTCCCCCCCGACCACTTCTGCGTTCTATCCCGTAACCAATTTCAAAACAGGAATCCGTTCGAAAATGCCTCTTATTGGTTGTCCTGACCCATCACTAGCCATTCATTTACATTGTTCAGAAAAATATGAAATTGAAATGACCTTTGAATTAATATGCATGGATTTCCAGGACAAAAAAAAAAAAAAAAACAATAATTCTCAATATGAAGATCAGCATGTCATATGGTTTTAATTCAAAACTTCGTAGTTCAATACAGCCCCGGCTTGAGTATTTTAGCAAGACGCTAACAGTAACAACACTGTAAAAAGGGCAAGAGGCTAAAATTTATAGCAGCTTTGTCACTCTTGAACATGGAGAACCATTTTATAAGATAGCTAGACAGACGTACACACTGACACACAAAGTATTGTAGATGATTGGTGCTGTGGCAAGTTTGTAGTTTGAACCGAGCTTTTTTTGGATCCCAATACATTTCTAAACTCTGTTGATTCTGATTGGTGCTTTTGCACCAGCTGGGAGGAGTTGATTGACAGGCACAAGGACAGCCCCCATGATTTGTCTGTAAATGTTTCCTGAAAATCTCAGGGAAAAAAAAAAAAAAAGCCACTTCCTGCTGGAAGTTGAAGACAAATGACAGCAAACAGACAAACAGAAAGGAACGGACAGACATGGTTATAGCAGAGAAGAGTGACAGGCAGAGGGCAGCACTGATTTAAGGCCTTGCAAACACAGGTTTAAAAATCCAGGTTCAGAAAGTAGAAGTATTACCGACCATTTTGCACCAACCACCAGGATCTGCTCCTTTGGAGAAAAACAGGTAAAACTAATGAGTGAAATCAACTGAATTCATGGACGGAGGAGAAAAATTACTGGAATTTTACTTTTCCTCATCTGGACTTTCCACACCAGTCTGAAACAGCCAAGCTTCCCATAGAGCAGACTCCCAAAACCCACATACAATGTAACCGCATTCCTAATTCAACACATGGACCTGAAAGCCCTCACTACCCCCAGTTCATCAAAAACTACTCAAATACATGCATTTGAGTTTGGGAACAACTACTCTTGAAGACTTTCCTCAAATATGGTACAGCACTATCGTCCATTATTTTCCATGCATTAAAAAGTAGTAGAAGCAAAGGACGGACAACATAAGGAAGGTGCTAGAAGTTACAGCATATAGCAAGCCTTCACTTGAAAGCTTTCGTAGGCCACGCGAAAAAAGTCTAGTAAGGCAACATGCTCTGATCGAGGTTACTCAGAACATTCTCAGTGCTGCTGCAATATCGCACCAATGTTCTAACATTAAGAAAACACGGTGACAGTGAGAATATTCCGAGTTCCACAAGATATGATTTAGAAGCCAAAATCACTGAGGTAATGCGAGTGCCAGACATGTCAATTAATACTTTACAACAATTATAAAAAACTTTCTTTTAAAAAACAATGGCTCAAGCTGCTTGTTTTTTTTACATTTTTTTCATATTGCAAGCAGACAATCCAACCTTTCTGCATTTTTTAAAGCATATGCTACATAGTAACGCTGCGTAAGATCACATTATTGACAGTTTCCAGGTGCGGTCAACGGTCAACACTCTTTTTGAATCAAGGACGGTTGTTGAAAAAGTGCATGATCTTCGATAATTACACTCATCCACCTTTCCACACCATTTCATGATAATGTTGATTTGGCAGAAATCCACAATAGCTCAAAGGTCTTGGGATGTGAGGTTAATTATCCCCCACTGCATGGATAGCGACTCCTGACGATGTCGCCAGGAAAAAAAAATCAGCCCCTCAAAAAAAAAATCTAATATCACCATGTTATCAATGATTAATGTATATCAAAAGAAAACTTGAATTGAAACCAGAAATACACAGTGGACATCCAAAACAAAAGTCTGCGAAGCAACGCTATGCCAAAAATTAATGTTTCAGTGTTTCACATATTTGCTGGATTTAAAGGGCATCTAAAGTCGATTCTCAGACGTGATGTTGAACGTCCAATGTTAAAACAAATCACTTGCTTTTGTTGACATCTTGCATTGTCACATGACCAATTTCATTTCATATAAACCAATGTTTTGTGTACATGCTTAGATAATCCTTCTATTTCGGTTCGTTTGCGCAGGTGCGGCTCGCTGATTGGCTGATAAATAAAAACAATGGGAATCGACTTTAGATGCCCTTTAAACTAAAGAGCATAATGGAGTCACCGTTTACTTAAAATCCGCTGCGTTTTTATATCACAAGCCCTGGTCCAACAGATTCTTCTATTTGCACCCTTTTCCTCCATCTCCAATCTGCGAGACGGACAGGAGACACTGGTGGTGTGTGTCTGTGTACGTCATGATTAGTGTAGTAATTCAATCTCCCTGCCACTCATAATTATAAGGACGAAAAAAAAATATTTTGCAACAATCAAGCTAGTCCATTTGTGGTCGACTACCAGACCAGAGAGAAGTGCTTCAATAATCAAAATGATCCTTTGGCCACAATTTTCTTGCAAAGAGAGAGTAATCACTGCAGAAATGATTTCCCAGCGTTAACACCCAATGGAACAAGTATGGTATTTAGCGTTACTGTGGATTAAATTACTATTTGACTCGATGGCATACATTGTGCTATCACGGTTAGCTGCCAAGTCGTGCTAAATCCACTTAAAAAAAATCTGAAGAGTAACCGAAGCAGAGCGCTCACTCAAGAGACTGTGTTCATTAAGCATCCATATGAAGGAGCTGATCTAGGATTACGTTATCCACCCATGTCCTAAACATGTCCAGAATTATAACATGGAAGTGCTCCTAGGCGGAGAGGCCTCATGAAATAACAGTGTTCAGTTAGCGTACCATTAGCCAGACACAGGCCAACATTTTTTATCGTCGTGTCCGCCTTGCTCTATCCCATGAACCTTCTCATTGGCAACAATTGAAAAAGAAAGTCAGTTGAAACAAATCACTATTGCATTGTGGGAGATATGCATAGTCTTTGGCGACCACATTCCTGCACTTGAGTACGTAAAACAAAGCTTCAAGACCATCCAAAGTTCCTGTCACGATCAAAGCCTTCTTCACGAGGGGCCTCATTTATCAATTCTTTGCAAATATACATGCAAGTTTTCTCGTTTAACCTTATGCAATAACGACTGCTGCTGCATTTATCAAATATTCGTAGGCACTTCGTTTCCAGTCGTATCCATGAGTGTACGTCGATAAATCCCGAACAGTCCTAACTTGGAAGCCCGTTTCTGCAACCTTCATTTACATGATTGCTCCATCTCAGAAACACCATAAAAGGCACCATATGACACCCATTTACCCAAATCTGTGGTGCAAAATGAAGGATAAAGGTTTGGTGGCAGAGGTGGAAGTATAGACAGCCTATATGCCCATATGAGCATTTAGTAACAATACCGAAGGTACAGGAGGCGGCCAAAGAATATTTGATATTTGCCAAACGGATGAGCACATCAGTGCAATCGTTTGTAATAATCGTTATTATCAGGAAAAATTCCGGGGGGGGGACTGCAAACTACCTCCCATCTTGCTCAGCGAAAAAAGATGGACCCCTTCCTGCTCTGTTCTTGAGAACAGAGGTCTATGTTCCATTAAAGTGTGAAATATTAAATATTCTAGGATGGTAGAAAAGCTATGCAGCTTACACCTGCTTTACGTGTGCGCTCATGGTCTCGTAAATTTTGCTCGTACATCCAAACAAGTCTTCCTTCCTAAACACTTTGACAAATCCCAATTTTCAAGAGTAAACATCACAACAATAGGAAAAAATACAAGAAAATTAATTCAAATGCTGACTGATAAATGAGGCCCGCTGAGCGAAAAGGCAAAACTGATCTAAGGTCAGTCACCCCGCCCTGAGACAAAAACAGGGGCTTGGGCCATTTCATCAAAACTGAATTTGAAATTTCCCAAATTTGACACCTGGTTTCACTCCAGAAAAGACAACATTAAAAGGGGAGGGAAGTCCAACCAAAAATCAATGTTTAATGTTGCTCTTCACCTTATGAATTCATCAATCACATTTCTCATGTTTATAAATAATACTGTAGCAAAAAACGTAAATGTACAAAGCCTCGCCAAAACAAACGCTGTCACACGAGGCCTCGCCTTCTCCCATTGATGAGCATGGAATGCAAAAAAATAAATGTTAAAAATTTAGCATCTTTTTAAGCAAGTTTCATATTTTGATTGTGACTTAAATATTTAAAAATCACTATATTTGTCATCACACCATATTCTCCAGACAAAAAATACCCCCATTGATGAGCTGTTGTGTGAACGATAATGATGCTGCCATTAGCTCAATTCAAGGTTTAGATAGCACACATGAAAAACAGGCCGCATCAATAATTTTTAAGGCGGGACAGTACATAAAAATTTAGATTTTTGGGTGGAGTTCCCGTTTCTGGCACAAGGAGCAAGCCGACCTGTCATTGGTCGATGAGATAAAGTGCTGGTTTCTAAACAGGGCGGTAAGCGGCTCACTATTGTGTTATTGTGCAGAGGCGTCACCGATTTCACTCCGCAAAGAGGCTTTTTGCTCTGACGACCACCAACCCCATTTCCCCGGCTGGTCTCAGATCAGTGCAAGGTGCCATCTCGTTGTTCAGCAGGGTCACCAGCTGCTGATCTGGGACCAGTTGGAATTTCAGCACACGTGATCTCCAGGCAAATAACAGTCCAGCTCTGGGCAGAACAGTCCATCGTAACTTATTGTTTACACACACTGCTAGGAGAGCAGGCACCCGTCGATTTTTCTGCTGCCCCTCTTTCCACACATGAATGAGTAAAAGCTGGGTAGGCGGAGCCAGGGGAAGAGAGGGCGGTGGGATTGTCCCCCAGAATTCTCTTTCCCCACCCCCCCTGAAGCCCCGCCCTTCGTGTTTTAAGGCCAATGGGTGTGGTTTGCTGTCTGTCTGTGGGCGCTGGGAGGTGAAGTTTCCAGTTAGGGAGCAGGGGTCGGTCTTAGGTTCTCCAGCAGTGATTGGACAGCCGGCACAGAGAGAAGGACCCTCCCAACACCCCCTCCCGCCCGGTAACAGGCGTAACCCAAAAGTCCCAGCATCGCCCCCTTCAGGACAGTCCGTAGCAAGCGGCTCAATCTGGAGGGCGGAGCAATGCTGCATCACAAGAAAAAGATCATAATCAGGGTTTATCGTCTCTGTTAGAAAGTTACGGAATTCACAACCAAATAACATAGCTCAAGAGTTAATCATTCATATTCTTCTGGCAGAAGTTTCAAAATGATGGGTTCTAATCCAATTTTGGGTTATACCAATTTGAAGATGGGATGAGCAGGAAATGTTGAAAATTAAAACAAACTATTGCCTTTTATATATCTTTTCAAATACATGAGGATGGGCTACAACATGCATTTCTCAACATGTTTTTTGGTAGAATAGGGGATTCATTATAGAATCTCTATAGAATCTCTTGACAACTGCATCTCAAGCAGCTTCAGAAAGTCCTTTATCGCCCTCTTTGTTCTGGAGGACTGAACACAGCAGCAAAATAAAAATGCTTGGCCTGATGCATTGGCCCAATTCCAATTCATTTTGCGTTGAAAATAAAAGTCAAACCTACCTCATGATCTCCTGAATGTTAAGTTGCTTGTCCCAATTTTTCTCGATGCCTGGAACATGGCCCATACCGACCACTCCAACGACTACAGCAGGCACTTCTGTGAGAGAAAGGGGAGGAAAGAAGATTCTAGAACAGCAAGAGGGTATCTTCCTGTATCTCAGACATCCACCAACCCATGACGACAAAACCTACCAAATCGACTCACATACAGCACACAATGACATAGTAACCCAACTCAAATCCACGATGACTTTGGTGAGGAAATTCAGAGTAACAAGAGGACAAGGTCATCAATATACCCTCCCCCCATGAAATCCCGTTTTCGAACCCATACAAGGTTATGACTAGAGACATACACACACAAACTTTCATTCACCTAGGCAAACTAGTTCCTTAAAAGATTCTGTCCCTATTTATTCGGACTGATGGACAGACATACGGAAGGACAGACGAATGGACAAGCTCCATTGCAATATCCGTCAATCCCGCGGGGGGACAATTAACATACATTAGCAAGGTAACATTTATCTCTACCATCTTTCATCTTTGCCAACATCATTTCTGAGAATTTCGTCTCCGTTATGGATTACAAATGTCTAGGCGGCTTCCATGGTTATACTTCTATGTTAATTTGACAATATGTTTCCGAACCTGCCCATTTCTCCATACACATTGGATAACAATGTAATACAAATGGTGGCTAACATGCAGGTTAGCAATCATAGTATGCCTTTACCCTACAGGATGCAGCTGAATACTAGAATGTTCCGTAACTATCAACGACCTAAAATGAAGAAGTATTAAGAAGTACAATGCCATCTGGGACAAAAAATATAACACTTCTGCAAAAGTACCAGATGGCTGATGGAATTTATGAAGAAGCTGGCTGCCGAGCAAAAGCACTATTCTCATCTGCAGTGACAGCCAGTGAAATCAATGAGGGGATGAAACTGATTACTTGCTCACAACAAGGAGGGGGGGTTGGGGTTAAGCATTCTCAATAAGTCTGCAACCCTACCATTTCCCAGCTTCACTATCCACTGTCCCCGTTGTAGTTCAAAGGATAAGGCCTGGTTATGGCAAAAGCCTGCACCCACACCAGCCTAAAAGTGTAGCTTTCGAAGGGTACAGCTTGCGTTTTCAGAAATGGCCACTGAGGTCCGTTAGAAGAGCTCTTGAGACAGGGCGTAGTACTCACTCTGGCCATTAGGGGGAGACTCCACACAGTGCGTGGCCTGCCGGAGTGTGTGGGTGAGGTAGATGTCTCTCTCCGCCACGATGGTGCGGTGGAGTGACGGAAACTCGCCGATCATCTCCGACATGGTCTGCTCTAGCAAGTCCTTCTGTTTACACTTCTCCACGTCCTCCTTACTGATGACACACACACACACACACACACACACACACACACACACACACATTTTTAAACAAAATTACCACGAATCACAGCCACAGAAACATGCTCAGCACCAAAAAAAAACAGAAAAATTGGTCCACGTGAGCCAAAAATCACAATTTCTACAAGCACAAGAGGTCAAAGTCTACTCTGCATTAGCAAAAACAAACACCTTCGACACGTACACAGACATTCAAACACAACTGGAAAAAAAAAAATGATTTCAACAGAAGCAAATGGATTCCAGCAGCGACAGGCACCAATAGGAACCCATACGGGAGATTACCTGATCGGGTCGGACAGGAAGCAGAGCCCCCAGGCTAGCCGAGCCTTCTGCCATAGGCTGAGAGCAGCGATGGCCCGTTTGAAGGTGACTGTGATTGGTCGGTCGCCTAAGTGGAACTTGCAGAAGGGCACCCGGCCTGCCTGAGGGGGGGGTGAGGTCAGACAGACACACAGACGGACTGAGAACATAAGCATAGGGACATGGATATACAGTACAGTCAGAGTGTATTTGGACCAGTATACTGTCCCCTTTTTACACTCTAAACTTAGGCCCACTGTATATGAAAACAACAGGCATGAGATTTAAGTATACAGTGTCATCTTCAACTGATGAGTATTTACATCCACACTGGTCGAGTGATGCAGGAATTACAGCCCTTTTTGTCCAGCGTACAAAAACTCAAACACACAGTACATACCAACAGCACACAAATACACACGCAACAGCTCACCACATACGCAACATATTCATTACACATGCTGCATGCTCACTACGCACGCTGCATACTCACGACACGCTACATGCTCATTGCACACGCTACATACTCACTACACAAGCTACATACTCACTGCACACGCTACATGCTCACTACACACGCAACATACTCACCTCTTTAAAGGCCTCCCTAAATTCGCCCCCGGGCGCCATGCCCAGCTGCTCAGTGATGTGAGCCGACACCTTCAACAGCAGGATTTGCATAAGTCCTGACATCACTCCATTCTGTGAGAGAGAGAGAGAGAGAGAGAGAGAGAGAGAGAGAGAGATGCATAGTTACAAACAGCCTGTAATCAGGAGCTTTAGAAATCCCAGCTATCAGCTCCATTAACAGTTAGGCGGGATTTAACTCAGCAACAAGTTGACCGCTAATCTCAAACCCTGCCGCTTACAACATGCAAGATTTGTTTTGCTTCTTTCCCTCCTCCTTTGGCCAACTATGGGCGTAAGCCGTAAAGTTACAACATCTGACCAAGGACAGGAGTCCAGCTAAAAGCTGTCTGTGCATGTATTATTCATTTGAGTTTGCAAGATCCGACACAGCAACTCATTTCAACGAGGTTGAAGTCCTTGTTTTTTTAGCAACTTTCAATAACGTCTGCAAGTTGAATGTATGGCAAAGCGCCACTTAAAGCAATTCAATGTACTGTCATGCTACGTACTGTAATTGAGGTTAAAGTGAAGTAATAAAACAAGATACAATGCAGGGCGACTGAAATGGCATGTAATGTAACGTAATACGGCGTCCCAGAATGCACCTGTTTGATGGCTTGTTGCACCTTCTCCAGGTTGATGTCCTTGGCCTCTTTCAGCAGCGTTTTCTCGTCCATCTTGAGCATGGAGACCCTGTACTGACAGAGCTCCACCACCACGACATCCGGCTGCACCGCCCGAATGGTCTGGGGAGAGAAGAAGAAGAGGCTCCAACGCTTAATTCTCGTGGCCGGGCCGACAGACGAAACAAGCCAAGAGCTTTAGAGAGCAAGTACCGCAGTCAACATCCTAACAACCCATAAACAATTTCCCTCATGTCGCTTATGGAAACTGGATAAGTAGCCGTTGTTGTCGAGAAAGGACATAAGGAATGAATTTACATCTGGATAGAGCGTGCACGGTCTTTTCTAGGCTACTGAACGATTGAAATGTTCCCAGTTGTGTGTAATCATGGGTCTAATGAGAAAGGGCCTTTTTACTCCTGGATAAGCGAAGCTTAGGAAGGAGTGTTGTGATGAGACTCGAGCGTCACTCACTAATCAATCAATCAATTAGCCGTTAGCACGACCACGGGTGGCAAGATAAATATGATCTTGGCATAGATGACCCAATTCCTAATTCACAAACAGTTCATCCAGGAGTAGTATAGTGTAGTGTCACTTTGATTATAATTCGGTTATGGCCAGCCGTCCGCGGTCGTGTGTGGTCACGAGCGGTTATTGGTCTCAATTGCTGTTGGTCGAGATGCGGTCGTTAATGGTTGCTGGCTGTCCCGCAATGCGGTCGTCGGCAGCGGTCCTCACCGTGGCCACGTCCTGCTTGCTGTTGTCGCTGAAGTGCGCCGTGCCCACCAGGTAGAGCCGGCTGCCGTCGGCGCCGGTCAAGACCGTCACCGTCTCGGGGAGGACAGGGGAGGCCTGTCGCCGCTGATCCCTCACCCGCCACAGGAGCTCCACCGCCTGGGCATCAGCTACAGCGAGGAGGGGAGGGGGTGGAGGTCACACAGCGACAGACAGGAGGGGTACAGCGCTTCCGTTACATAAACAGACAAACTTTCAAAATCTTTGGAAAAATTTCTAAAAACAGAGTTATCCAAGGGTACCATGCGATCGACTGCTACTGCCACTCTCCTTAAAGGTCCCCTAATATGTCACCAGGTGCACGAACAGTCTGTTATTACAAGCCATTTCAAAATGTTTCCCCTCATGACATCACATGGGGAAGTAACCAACCAGAGGCAAGAAGAACTGATCACCTTCAGCCAAGCAGTCAATCAGATTTAATTATTCTGGGTGGTCACTCCCCCTTGTGATGTCAGGAAGGGGAGATTTTGAACTGGCTCATAATGGCTTATTAGCTGTGCACCTGGTGGCATAATAGGGGACCTTTTAAGGCCCAGAGTGCAATCCCACATATTCACACATTCGTTAGTTAGCTTGGTTAATTAATTTATTTCGATCATGTGCACAGTATAATACAATTAGATGTATATATCGCTGGTTATTTCGGTTGACCAAAAAGGAATAGGCTGAACCTATTTAGCTTAAAATTCATATCCTTAATCCTTCCCATTAATTGTCTGCACGTTGATGCAATTAATAATTACTAGTATTTCCAATAAAAAGAGAACAAAAACTAAGCATTAGTATATGAACCAACAAAGAAACAAAGACATAATAATCATCAAATGAAATAAAGACAAAATAAAATAATTTACAGAGTTCACAGGCGAAGGGCATTATATTTGTGATACTTCACTGTCACAGTTTATTTATAAAATCGCAATCATTGGCTCAATGGCTTGTCAATCATGCGACCAGCCTATTGGATGAGAATGGACTCGGAAAAGCGCCTCCAGTCATGTTGCCTAGCAACAGAAGTTCTTAAATTAAAGCCACTGCTGCCAGGCATTAGGTACACTCTGTTCGTGGATCGCGTTGGATTTGCCACATGGACCATTTTTCACTTCATTAAGAAAGCGAGTTCAGCTCATAGTTGATGAGAGGGTTACAAATATTCAAACAGCCCATAGTAAGCACACTTTACAGAGAACCCACAAGCGCACACCAATTCAAGGGGCATTCACACTGCAGTAAAGTCTAGCAGCTAAAGTGACAATGACGCTAATTTTCAAAAACAGTTGAGCGAATCACAGCAAACAGAAGGGCTAACGGTTGACAACTAAAAGTGGGAATGGCCAGCAATGGAAAAATTAAAGTTTCACTTGTTGCAAATGGCAAACTATTTCCCTCAAGCAACGACCAATGGGAGTGAGGCAGAGCGCGCACCAAGATATAATCGTTACCAGGGCAACCAAACGTAGCTTATTCTGGGAATGCTCCAACAGTGGGAGATAAATCGCTCGTGTCCTGAGCCGTGCATCATTTCTTGTAGCGTATCCACAAAATACGAATGTTGCTAACAACGAGCTACCACAAACAATCAGTGAACTACAATCAGATGCCTTCCTTGGTCATCATGTACAACATTCGAACAAGCTGGTGGTCTGTGTGTGCCACAAAGAATAAAAGACCCTTGAACATATCGTAGTAAGTTTTCTAAATTGCAAGCAATTTCAGGTAACATGTAACATGAGTTCAAAATTACAAACTAAAACCATGGATGGCGGGCCACTGAAAAATCTCTCTGATAACCAATGAGCATTCACTATGCATCTTTGACCGTGACAGTGTCCCTTTAAGCCTCTTGTCGATCTGCACCCTCTCCCTTCAGCACAAGAAAAAGCCCCTGCTGGCAAACAATGTAAATGTAAAAGCAAATATGTACAGACAGACTGGACCAGAAACGCAACCAAATCCTCAGGGAAAGTTCATGAACTCACAGATGCCTGGGGGTAAACTGGGAAGAGAGTCATCTTCAGAGGTGCCAATTGACTCCTCCTGAATGGCAAGAAAGGAAACAGGAGATAAACGAGGAAAATCTGTGCAGTGATGAAGAATATTTCTACAGCACATCCTTAATTCTGTAGATGCACAAAGGATGGACTTGCCATAAACTGAGCAACAAGAGGAATGCAAGTTATTTCAAGGCCAACCGGCAACAAAGTATGAGTGTAATGCACATTCACATTCATTTCTTCAATCATTTCTTTGTTTTTGCAGTGCTTATGACTGAGTAACCACACAACTACACTAACAGAGTATTGGTGTTCTTGGGATAAACGGAGTGTGTTGCAAGAAAATGGGAGTGCTGCCATTATAACTTTGACCCTACTTCAGGAAAAACTTAAGTGAAAAGTTAGAGTTTAAGGAGTTAAGTGTGCCCAACACTTTGGATAGTTAAGAACTATTGAAAGTATCTACCTCTGCATCTTGATCCTGAAAATCCAGGACTTTCTGTCAATAATTGCTTATTTGGCTGGACAAAGATGATACCAACTGCAGCTCACAATTCATGCAGTACAACTTCAGAGATGTTTTGAGAAATTCAATGCCAAGAGTGCAGCAATTCACTAGCGTCCTTGAACTTTATAATACATCTCAGCTTGCTATAAGGTATTGTATTTTAAATTGAGAACATTGAAACGGGTCTCTAGTACTCACTTCAAGGTAAACTGTACTAACCTCTGAATTGTTTTCTTGGTCCATGGTCCAGCCTGTAGATACCAGTCGACTTCAACCGTTTGCACAGACGAAACAGACCAACCTGATAAGAAATAACTGGTCATTTCACTGACAAAACTAAACTCAAATGATGTACCAAGGAACCTTTGGCTCAGGTACATTGGATCCCAGAAAAAAAAAAAAAAAAAAAAAAAGAACTTCGTGGATTTTTCAAAATTAACGTAAATTCTCTAGGTTTAACTTCAGTCCAGTCGGCCGCTTTATTTTGTTATTAATGTAACAGACCCACTGACACAGAGTCAACAACCCACCTCTCCAAAGGGGCAAGGGGGGGACACAAACACACACGGGCGCGCGCACGCACGCACACACACACACACACACACACACACACACACACACACAAACAAACACGAAAGACGCCCACATTGGTTAACGAAGCTCCCAAGTTTATGCCATCACCAGAGAACACAGAGTTGGCTGGACCTTGCGGGCGGAACCAATGTCTTCTGACAGAGATCCAATGCGATCTCCAATAAGGCATGATGTTAGCCAACTAGCACAGACCGTATGAATCACATTTTTCGCAATGTCCAGCAGTCAGCACCCAACCGTTTCGAAATCTGAACCACGTCAGCTTAAGTGGCATGAGCACATGGCTCATGTCAGAACAGGTCGCAAACGAACTCACATTGCGACAAATGCAGAATGGAAATGTGCGACCAAGCGCACTAACGTTACTCAACATCCCACTGAGCGAAGATTCATAATTTGATCATTTAAAAAACGCCTCGATAACAAATTGTTTTGCTACAGCGACACTTCAGATCAACAGTTCTGACGAACATCTGCGGGGAACTTCTTCTTCTTTGGTTAGCTTCACAGCTAATGTTGGAATTACGACACAGACTTCACAGGCAGGAATACGCTGATAAAATCCTTGCTACTGTCTGACAAATTATGAGAACCTTACATCGTTTGAAATGTCACAATTGACAAAAAAGTTTAATGCACATTTTTGTGAAGGAAAAAACTAAAGTTCTTAACTTGCAAGGGACACCTCAAGTCAGTTAGCATAATATACGCGAGCTAGGTTTGATGACGTAACGTTAAACTTCATGCGGCTTTATTAAAGTAGACCGAGAAGATACGTCATCGGGTGTCCTAAACTGAAAGGCTATGTTACGGCAAAACATAAATCACAAAATCTCGTTCAAATTTGTTTTTTGTGTGGCCCAGGTAACGCTATAGTAGTGGCCCTTCCACGCCATTACTTATCATTTATCCCAAACGGCCAGTTAACAAGCAGGGCAATCTATGAATCAAAAGTAAACCCAGCAAAACTGCAATGTCGCATGCTCAAATACAGCCAACAAATAACCGAAAAAAGCTCAACATACACGATGAACATTAAAAGACATTTATAATGCAGCTTAAAACTCATTAGCAGCCAACCACCTCACCTGGTCGCTTTCACTTCACAATCTCCACTCGGACTCCGTCCGTCTGACACAACTTCTCGCCGCAAAGTAATATGGGTATTGTAGTTCATCCAGAACGCTTACTGTCAGCGAGCTACTCTGGCTCTCAATCTCAGTGCTGGGGTCCACAGTGGTGCAGGCAGGTTTTCATTCTGACCACTTCTTCTTCTTTGCTCTTTGAACATTATTTCTTTCAAACTGCTGCTACATGGCCACACCCTTGAAGGGGAGCCCTTTCAAATGTCCACACCCTGCGACTAACAGTCTATTAAAGTCCGTCCTGGCAACTCCTTTTAAAACTCTAGTGGAATTTTCAATGCAGATTTTCCTTCCATCGAAGTCAATCGCAGAATTTTCAGATCCTTGGGTGATGACGATGCAGGTGGAATAAGAATTTTTTTTTTTTTACTTTACTCTCATAACACAGTTTTACACAACCAACATTTTATCATGCATGTTTAGTGTTTCATTCTGTCTCTCACAGTGTGAAAACACTATTTCTTCGGGAACTGTAGGCTACCTTTGCATTTGCAATATCAAAGTATCCTCTTGGTGTTTTCCGGAATATTCACTCGGAAAGGAAATATACAATAATACTGAATATCCAGCTCCAACTCGGAAAACAGCAGGACGGTATGGAACAAGTGCATAATGGAAAGAAGAGATTTGCAGGCAGCAAAAAGAATACCTTACACAAAAGGAAAACGGTAGAAATACTGTTTTATTGGAAATACAAGTGTCATATCATCTTTTATTTTCATTGTCAATTTTTATTTTCTTTATAGCATCTTAATCTGTCTACAAATCCACAGTCCTGTGAAAAGCACGAAATTGCAACAGCTCCGAGCATATTCAGTTATGAGGAGCCGACTGAATCAAAAATTCAAGACCCAATTTAAACAAGCTCCCGAAAACCCTCTCAGAACCAATATCAATCGCTGGATCTGGACTGTTCATCATAAGGGCAGCTTTTGACTTGGGATCTTTCCAGAATCATGGGCTGAATCTTTATTTATGACTTTGCAGATGCGGCCAGATGTTTCATCTGTGTAAAGCCGAGAACTACTCAATAAATCAGCTTTTATAACTCCCGGTCCCATTTCCACCCGCTTCAAGTACTTTCTGTCAGAATCGTACATGGCAGAGGGAAATATTAAACGACTAGTGGAATTAGAGAAGATTGCGCATGAATAAAATAGGAAGCCGATGTCTGCGGTTAATTTTAGCGGGTCTGTTTGACAGTGTAACTGCGTGTCTCAAGGACGGTTTGCTTGATTGATGACTCGACAACGCCCCTTTTCCCCCATTTCAATGTTCTCTCCCTCTCTGTATCAAATATATACATAAATAGGATATACTGACACAAACTCTCCAAAGCAATCGAAACATGTTTTCATTTTTTTAGTATGGAAGCGCAATGTTTATTTTTCACATAAAAAACAAAGAGACTGCCATTACAACAACCCCACCCTCGTCTCATTGGATTTTGTTGTGATTCAAGACGTGTACACATGCCTTCGTGACTCATTGAGTCTGTGCAGTTTGGTTACCATCAACATCCAGATAAATATTTATTACACCTTTATATCCACATATAAAATGCAGTCACACCTCACTGCGTCGGGATGTGTATGCCTTTTAATTCACCATGTTGTTATTTTGCGATAATGCATTGGTCAAGAAATATTTATGACATAAGTCGTACTCCAAAGAGGAGTAAATCCAGACACCAATCTGAGTCCATGTTGCCTTTCGTCGGAACCAATAAAATTCTTAATACTGAGACCGAATAAAATTATCACAGATCTTTTTTGTACGGTTGGAGCATCTTCGTCATTAGCTGAAACAATCCACAATTGCTATTTATGCTTTTGCCGAATCAAGAGGATGCAGATAAGATTCACATTCAGTTTGAGTACACAACTTCATCACAACCTGTAACAGACCTTTTATTACTACACAAATGGACACAAGACCAACACAAAAATGCACATTGCCACAAAAACATAAAAACACAAATATTTACAAGTGTTTGCACCTTTTTTATCCTCATTATTTTTGAGTTCACACAAAGAGCATTGTACATCAGTATTTGGACTGCAACATTGTACCGGTATAAACTTTCACCTTGTTCACTCAGTATTACCCACTAACACTGTAAATTAATTGTTTTCAATTCAGATGTGCTGGAATACAGAATTACTGTCCAAGCACTGATGCACTGCACTGAACAAAGGTAAAAAGGATGTATTGTTAATAAGTGAAGGACGTTAAAAAACAATTTTTTTGGTCCACCGGAATACATCCAGGTTGACATGCATTTAAGGAGGAATCTATCGACAGTATTTTTGCTGTTGATTTCTGAGTAATCTATCACACCACTAACATTCCATGCAAATTTGGATACAAATTTTCTGTATCATATGTGAAACATTATTTTTAATTCACAGTAATTCGGCAACAAATGATTGTTTAATAAATGTGGATTCTTAAATGCAGCACATCGCCTCAACAAAACAAATCCAATGGTAAAAATAATAGAATGTAAAATGTAACATTTTTAACTTCATGTTGTCAGTGCATTTTCTGATTATTTATTTTTAAAATTATTATTATTGTTGTTGTTGCTGTTGTTTTTGGTGGTGTTTTTCCCACACAATGCAGGCACTCTGATTGCATGGATAAATTCCTTATTGCCATTTAAGAAGAAGATTTATAAGCAAGACAAACAAAAACACACCAGTAGAAGCTGGGAATCTGCTGACAATGTTGTTTATTCCTTAGCGAAGAGGCCAGCGTTTCATTACCCTCTTGAAAGTATGGTTAATCCATTGACTCTCGCAGATTCAGATAGAGAAGACAATGAAGGTGGATTATTTGAAGCAAGAACTGTGTTGACAGTATCTCCCTGTGGTCCACTCTATCTGCAATGTGTTTCAGGATATTGTCGACCAGATGAGAAAAGGCCAAATTGAATCAAGTTTAACTTAAAACATAGACCTCAAGTGTTGCACCAAGGAGCTTTGCATGAACAGTTCCAGCACCAATCGTTCTCAAACAAATGAGGAAGAGAGAGAACCATGGGTCACAGCGTCAAACTCAGAAAAAAAAACCAAAAAAAGTCTGCAATGTTTTTGTCTTTTGTCTTTGAGTGCAAAATGTAAGCTTGTTTTTAAACTCACATTTTGCTTGAGAATTGGGATTGTTACCCGAGAGCAAATATTGAAATGAGTCTGGCTGTTTCTCCGAGCAAGCAATATTTTTGATGTATTTAGCGAAAATGTAACGGAAATAAGAACTCTAAATTTAAGAGGTTGACTAGATGTGAAACAAAAAAAAATATTTCAGGTTGACACATTTTTGCTTTTTTCCATGAAGGCAAGCTAACAAGCTGACATACAAAAGCAAAAGACTTACGCAGTTTTCTAATGACATATTTTAGGTGATTGGCAATGGAATGAAGGTTTGGGTCTGTCCAAACCATTATCAATATAGCTGTTGGTCCAGTCTGTTCCCCATTTTTTTTTTGTAAGTAGGAGTCCAATGAGTCCAACTTCAGCACGCACCCAGGTTGACATGTTACATGGTGAGGTTCCTTAAGCTTTCGTGGGGTGCTCGTTCAGTCCAAATGGCATTCTCTGGGCCTCTGGTTCTTGTCAGTGTCCAATGCCAAGCTGGGCCCTGGGGGTCAACCGGTTTGCCAGCAGACAGGCTAAGGCAATTCCAGCTATCTGGGTGAACGCTAATCCAAGGACGGTGGCCGCAATGTGGAAGACGTTGTCGTTAACCACTTCGAAGACCTTCCGGAAGCATCCGTGGCGATGGATCCTGGCTGCTGCTGGCCCTTCCTCGTTGACCTCCTTGGGGACGGGTCGGTTCCGGCAGCCTTTTCGGCGAGCACAGCAGCTGTCTGGTACCGACACCATGGAGTCGTTGCCCAGGGGCCCCAGAGGGGCCCAGTCGGATGCCTGCCAGTCCTCCCATCCCTCAGCCCCGCAGCACTTTAGCACCCTCTGCAGGCCATCCAGCGCATTGCCTCGGCCCTCGTCCTCCGCGTAGTACGCCACCGCCTGTTGGAGCCCGCTGCGGAACCCTTCGGCGATATCCTCGCGGTAGAACAGCCCGGAAAGCCCGGCGGCCAGCCCCGCCACAAGCGTGAAGAGCTGAAAAAACCCGTATGCCCTCAGCAAACAAGGCAGCTTCGCGGCAGTGCCCAGGCAACCCAGAAATCCCCAAGCGGTAATGGCGCCCCCTGTGATCATGAGGGCTAACGGCGCATTGGGGTAGCTGTTGGTGGACAGCAGCATGTAGTCAGAGAGGGACACCTGCGTCCACACGCCCAGGGTGAATATCGCCAATCCCGCCGCCCAGAATAGGCAGCTGAAAAGCAGGAGACTGAGGCTGAGTAAGGCCATGATGCCCAGTGGCCAGTGGCAGGGGCCTGGAGCCGGGGGTCCAGCCGGGGCTGCCAAGGAGGCGGACGAGCAGACGGAGGATGAGAGTCGCTGGTGCTGCGGCGGCAGAAGGATGGGGGGTGCCGAGGGTCGCCGGTGAACGGGCGGCGTGGATATGAGCAGCCCTCGGGGCGAAGACAGTCGACGCGCCTTGCAGTCCCGATCCCACTCGACGCTCCTCGGACCCGGCTCGAATTGCAGCGAGCTGTTCATGGCACCGGCTTTTCACCTTCCCCTCTCCTTTTTTTACCACCGCCCCCCCTCTTTCTTCTTTCCTTCCTCACGCTCTCTCGCTCCCTCGTTTTTTTATGGCCCGCCGTTAATCCCCCCTTCTTGCTGCCCGCCCCTTCTCCAGAACGTAAATCTCCCAGGCGTTATCTGCGTCTACAGCCCCCCGCACTCCTCCTCGCGCATTTCTCATCCCTCGTTTTTATTTGTTTATCTCGTCAATTCAAGCCTTCCGTCCGTCCACCTGGGCTGTCTTGTCTCCGTCGCTCTATCCTTGCCGGTGATACCGCATCCTCTCTCTCTCTCTCTCTCTCCTTCGTCTTTTTATCTCTCTCAGTGACTCTGGGTGTCTCTCGCTCTCTCTCTCTCTGTCGTGGTCTCACTCGCTTACTCCGGCTTCCCCATCAAGCTGGGGCAACCATTCCGTCCTCCGAACCCCCCCACGCCGCCCGAGACTTTATCGCCCTGTTCTCTGCACTGTTTCCATATCGACACATGTGCCCAGCCGCAGCTGCCAAAAATGCGCCAGCTTCTCCAAACGATATTTCACATTGAGCACTTCAATCCACAGGTACGTGTATGAATTCATACCAATGTGTGAAGGTTGATCGCACGTGGCAAAAACACTCAGCTTACATCAACTCCGAAAGAAACATTTTACACTAACAGTGTAGCTACATTTTTTGCGTAAACCGTGTCCTTTGATCCGCTAGTAAATAAATTAATTTATGTCAACGTTCTTATTTGACAATTTTCTTCACTCTTATAATGCCAATACTGAGAGCTGACTCTACACTGAGCATTTCACTCTGAGGATGTAAACGTCACTAATGCAGTAACATGACAGTAGATTCCTCAAAATGTAAAATACTATTCACGCGTTTGTATGCTTTAGGCAGCCATACGAAATAGAAAGTGTGGACTTTGGCGTGTTTTGCAGCAGTCAAAGGGTAAGGGCGAATCCCCTTCACATGGACAGAAGGCGTGACTTAATGTTAAATGCTTCCGCAGTCATTAGCACATAGCTCTGAAGCGATAAGCTGGAGGCGTTCACAGTAAAAGTCATTCTCTCAGAAAATTATTGTCAAAATATGGGCCTGTAGCCTTGGAGGAAAGTCTGGGGGGGTGGGCGCGTTTATGGAGTCTGTAATGGTTTATGGGCTTAATATTACAGTGTGCCAGTTTACTGAGACTCGCTGATTAAAGAGTCGTCAAGCATTCATCAGCCAGACAGCTCTCAGGATACACACCCTTACAGTACACACACACCCACACACACATACATGAACACACACACACACACATACACGCTCACATACAGTATACAAACACAAACACAGGCACATACGCACACACACCCGCACACATACAGTATACACACACCCACATAAATAAACACACATACGCACACAGAGTGCACTCACAGTTCATACACACAAACACACACACACACACACACACACACACACAATACACAATGCACACACATACGAACACACACTCATAAACCACAACATAAAATGTGCAATTTAAGCACAGCTTGCTCTCACAAGCTTTCTCATTAAAACCACAAGCATTCTCAGCCTAAAAATGAGTCTCGTCTCCATGGCTAAGAAGCCTGGTATTTAATTTGGGATGTCACAAAATGGATATATTTCAATTTCAAGTTAAAAAAACGGGCACAGAAACACGAGTGCTTTGGGAAGAGCTCCCCTTGAACACCGGCCCCTCAGTTGCTTTTGCATTTTTTTCCTCCTGAAGTTCAGATCAGGGATTTGGTTAGAGCAAGTTTGTCCTTAGTCAGTTGCCAGGGGCACCTTTTGTCTCAGACAAGATTCGGCTCCTTTTTCACATCATTAAAAAAAAATCTGCTCAGCTCTGAATATTTGAGGTATAAGAGTCCAGTATTTGGCTTTTCTTTTTAACTTTGCACTCCAGCACAAAAGATTTGAAAACACTATGATGAATTATGATTAAAACATTTAGTATTAAAAACTGCCTGCTTAAATTTGCAGGTTTTTACATCCATATTGTAGCAACCATGTAGGAACTACAGCCATTTTATCCAGTTACTATCCAAATATTCAACAGACTGCAGTGCATATGTCTTGAATGATTATTTTATTCCCGCTAACGTTGAGGAGCAGTTTTCGGGCTCAAAACTTGGCCATCATCATCCGTCATGAATTGATTCTTCTTGTTTAGTTCCTTACCATACTTTATATAAGCATCATTCCCCAGGTCTCATTGTTCTAAAAACATATTTCCACAGTTCTACAAGCATATTCTCCACAGAAAAATATCTTGTTGATAATTAAACTTCAGCTTGTATTCTGTTGCTATGTTCATTTAGCACTGAACGCTTTTAGTGTGTCCACATATTTGCTGTGTTACTGCCCAATTTATTTTGTACAACATTCGCCATTTTTTTTTCTTTTTTTTTTTTTTTTTTTGAGGAGAAAACAGCACGTTTTTCAAAAGAGACAGTAGATTGTAGACCTTCATAAACCTGGTAATGGCTAGAAGATCCAGAAATGATTAAATTCTCCGGCCGTGGTGATTTGACACTGAACTCTTTACTGTGTGCTCATACAGTATTTGTTCTGTGACGGCCGAACTTATATTTCACCGATTTTGAGGAGGACCTCCAACACTCCCTCTGGTGAGCATAATTTTGTTTTGTGTTATTTTTAAATTTCCTATTTGGTCTCAAGAGGGCGCTAAAAGACAATATGAAGTGATCTACACGCACTTCGTTTTAAATTCTTTCACCAGATCAGGCCAGTCCTTGGCATCAAGGGTGGTGCCCAAGTGCGCCAGGGGTTTGGCCGGCAGCAAATCAAGACGATGATTAAAAAAAATGAAAAACAAGGAACTGAAAATGAGATTGACCACAATTCAAAAACAAAAAAAAGACCTTTAAGGTTTTGACACACTAAACTTTTACAACTAAGTCTGCACAAACAAATTTTCAATTGCAAATAAACCCAACCTCCAACCAATGCACTTCTAGGTCAACCACAGAACATACATCACACTAAAAAAAAAAAATAATAAAAAAAAAAATCTCCAAATCGGCCTCTTTTATTCAAGTAGCTGCCCATTCTGCATCCTCAACGCCTTCCCCGATTACATACACACAGTAAATGGTGGATGAGGTGAGGTGGTGAGCAGGAGAAACTGGTCTGAGATCAGTGTACCTGCTTATGAGGGGCTTCATTAACTCTGGCTCATGTGTTTCACAAATGTAAGTCACCTCCAGTTTTGTGTTAAAATATAACAAACCTAATCATGACATCCAAGTAGGAAAGGCAATAAAGAACAAGCATATCTTTATCATCTTATCATTGGTCACAAC
The DNA here is from genome assembly GCA_029692085.1 of Gymnothorax javanicus. NCBI lineage: Eukaryota > Metazoa > Chordata > Actinopteri > Anguilliformes > Muraenidae > Gymnothorax > Gymnothorax javanicus. The sequence goes on along the minus strand of CM056212.1, from coordinate 14,086,697 downwards.
AGTGTTTATTTTATATCAAAGAGACAACATTTTCCATACACAACACAGTTCAGAAGTCCACAGGAATCAAATATGTACAGCAAATAAACTATTACCCTTCAAAGTCGGCTATTAACTTGATTGAACGCTTACCAGAATGCCGCTTGATCTAAATTTTATGAAAGGTCAGCACAAAAATGCATTCCCATTATCATTTATTACACTATTACGTGGCCACTATTCCTTATCTGCAGTTAGAATGTTTTTGAGCCAAAATGGCCGACCTGACAAACTATAACACAGAGCCTCATATTAGCTATAACCTACCTGTGAGGAAACAGTCATTTCCTGGAGCTGAGCTGTGCATTGCAGTGGGTAAAGAAAATCACTGTCATGTGACTTGGTGGAAGTAGCCAATGGGAAATGTATTGCTAAGACACACTGCCGGGACATACATGATGAAAATGGTGACATCACTTCCATCAACAGAAAACAGACAATTTAATAGAACGTGGATAGTAAATTGCTGACACATTTTGGATCGGCAATGGAGTTTTGTGTGTTTGAACTATCTGTTTGCTAACATAACACTTGATAAGTTCCTTAATTTCTTACATGAGCATGAACTTGTTCCTTAAAACTTTTTTTCAGTTTAATCACAGGAAAGAAACATCCTCTCCATATTATTATTATTGTTGTTGTTGTTTCACAAGTTTCAGAATACTGTATAAATCCATTAAGCTACTCATAGTAATTCAAGTTGAGTTTGTTTGACCAGAGGTTCAACAGTTTTTCCTCAACTGAAGTTTCAAAAAACAACAGTAAGCCACTTCAACCAATGAACTACACTTCCACTGATTTAATTCACCAAGAAATCCTCTGAATAATAAAGCACGGGTAACTGGTTTACTGTAGCAAGCCAGGTCCCATGTTAATTCTTTACATGAAATTTAATGGACAAATTTGAGTGTTTCAGACAGAATTTTAACAGAGATGTAAAAAGTATAGGGTAATGGTAAAAGCCCTCCCAAGAATTTAGTTTTATCCACTGGGATTTGCTTAATTTTCGCAATTCGTCAACCAAAACGTAAATATAATCAGCGAAATCAGACGACGGAGCTCATGGATGGAAAAAACAAATGGAAGAATTTGTACATTCGGACCCCCATAGAATTTCCACCTCTGTAATGACGTAGGATTATTTTACGACGGATTATGTTTTACTGTGTCTGAGATGCATTATTTAGGAGAGATAAGTCCGTGCGCAGTAAAAGTTACAGAGGTTGGCCGAATTAGGAATTTGACATCTTTAATCCGCAGTTGGTTACCCTACTGTTATAAAGCGAGGAGCGCCGTTACAGGATCACGTGAGCTGCTCCCTGACAAGTGTCGTAATTTTGCTGCTGCGCTGGGTTAAGGAAGTCTTAAATGTATGATTGATCAGGTATGGATCTGGGCCACAGGTGCGAGACGGTAAAATAAAAATATTGCGATAATAAACATTGTTCAGACACTGATTCCAACCAATAAGCGTACTGTCCACCCAGCGGCTGTGAATCGATCATTTGTGGGTCTATCAGAATCTCTCTGCGTGAATTCCTGCGGAGCCGCAGGTTGACACTTCAGCACCAAGGACAGATGCATGAATTTCAGATACGTGAAGGGAAGGGGGTGGGGTGCTGAATTATGCGTGTTCCAAGTGAAGCCGTATGGTGGACATTGAGTTAACATGCGCCAGAATTGAATCCCTTCAGAACATCACAAGGCCATACAGAGAATATGAAACAATCGACAGCCCATCACAACACAGTCAACTTCTCGATATGTCACCAAGCTGATCATTCTCATCAAATTTTCTTCAGTTGATTTGGTTCGCCTTGACAGGGAATCGATTTATTCACTTGCCAAGAAATTTTGCTAAATTAAATATCACTAAAGTTCACAACGGATGTCCATTAATGGCAACATTTTCGTTGTAAAAAGCAGTTTTTTAGACGACGTTAAACTACAGGGATAGACCAAAAAAAAGGAGATAAAATCATGTAAAATAGTTAAGATTTTGGAGTGAACACGAACTATTTGGACTTCAATGCAAGTGTAAAACATAATTTCACGGATAATCTCAAGGATGTCCTTGTTAAACGTGCAAAACAAAGACTCTCTCTCAAGTCTGAATTTCTCTCCTGTACAAACGCAGCCGGTTATCGGATCTGTGTTTTCAAACGCGGATGTAATTCATGGCTGACAAAAACGTGTGCAGCACAGATTTAACTACAACACTGCAGCTGTGTATCGCCTTATTCCCCTTATTTGGTAGCATTCGGGTGGAGAGGCTCCCAAACCGGCTCGAACCGGTTACAGGGAGCTGTCTTTTCCGTCCGGGAACTAGGGCGTCTTTAGCTGGTGAGAACACAATGCTACTCTCGAGCAGCTTGCATGCTTGAATCGAGGTGTCAGTGCCGTAGGATGTGGAAAGGACAACTAACAGTGCATCAACGAGCAGTGAAAGTTCCTTTCAGACCTACACTTGTTACCACACAACATCAGTTAGCACTTACAAGGCACGCATATCGTAAACAACACTGACGTGTCACCACGATTTGCTATATACGCACCGCACATACCAGTATTGACAGAATAATATTAGCTTATCGTCTCAGAAATTTCATTGGAAATTAACTTTAAACCCGAAAAGCTAGCAAACATCGGCACTAAGCAACCATTTTGTATGCAACCAGGTACACTGCCTGTTTTACGCATCACGCGCAAAATCAAAGCATCTTTTGAAAATCCTTTTTTATCTCAAGAAGAGGCATACATATGTCAAACATGCGCACCGCGTCCCCCAGACGCACAAGGACGCTCGCGTGCGCGGAGAGATCTTGCAGCAACAAGGCACTCGGAGACGCCGCGATGAAAGAGACAGAAAAAGATGGTGAGCGCTTGCAGGTGCGCTGTCGCTCGTCCTCCACGGGGACCTCCTGACGCCTGCTAAAGCAACACCACCCTTATAGCGGAGAAGCATTTGGGCGAGTTGACATTATGAGTGAGGAAACAATAACCTCCGTACGCGAGCAGGTTCACGACTTCACAGCGACTGAAATGCTGGACAGCGCCGCTTAATTGATGCGATTGAGATCCAGTTGGCGTTTGGGCTTGCAGTTGTCTTGGCCCAGTACGTGAAAAGACGTTGAAAATATTGGACCGATGGTAAACAGAATACAATTGGTTACATTGGCCCATTGAGTAATTTCTTTCAGCTATTCAAATAAATGATGTCTCAAGAGCCTTACGCCATTATAAACGAAAAGAGGGTGGTAGGGGCAACAAAGCAGATTTTTGTGACTGGGGGCGTAGCGTCAAGCACATACGGATACCGGTGTTTGCCATCTCCTCGCTGACTGAGAGGCAAAAGAGAGAGTGGTTGGGGGAGGAGGCGGTGGGGTAAAGGCGGAACAAACCGGTGCCGGATGCACGCTGTAGCGGCTCGCCCGCACTGCAGATTAACCCTTGCGGCGCCGAGGATTCTGAAGGCGGGTGAGTTCATAAAATGTAATCTCAACATCCTTCGCAGACGTATGTGCATACATACTCACGGTCTTAAACGGTCAGGTTCGGTAACAGAATGCTCTTCGAAAGCCAGCCATGACCGGCGGGCGCTCAGGTGAACGGAGATGAATGATTCAGGTAAGAAGCACCGAAGAGGTGAGAAGACGCCGGGATGCTCTGCCCTCCTATCGTTAGACACATTTACATCTTTACGTTATTATTGGCATCGTCGTGACATGCCGTTTGTAAATTCACGTGTGCAGGTTATTTTTTTTGACCAGTGCATTATTTGTCAGGGTCTGAAGCTGCGGTTTGGTTTGAACCCGTTGAAGTTGTTCCGACAGTTTTTTGACATTGCTGCAACATAAAAAACGCATGCCTCGTCTAAAAACTTTCACTGAGGACTATGTAAGACCGGGAAAACATCTTGCTTGTTTAACTCATCGAAAAACGAAAAGTGTATCAACAATACGAAGCGATGACATTCAAAATTGCAGTTCGGAAATATTCAGCTTTTTCTCATTTTCATATTTGTCAGTAGGCGCAGACAATGCATTCGCGTTGAAACTTAAGTTGTGTCAAAATTGGCCGGGGTGTTAAAGCGCATCACGCGTGGTGGCTTTTCGCGGATTCAAGGATGTATTCTTTGGAATGGGAGGGGAAAAGGATGATATCACTTCTCCGAAAGTTTCTTTTCAATTAATATATTTTCTCTCTGTCAATTGTCTTTCCGTCTTTTGAGCTTCAAATTTCAAACATGCTGGTTTACTCTGAGAAGGAAAATAGACTGCGGGCTACCCTGTAATTTCAATCAGTTAATATATTCTCACATGCATGGCGGGATTTGACAGTGCTGAACGATTACGTTTTCTCTTAGGGTAAAAAAAAAATGATTTGTGTAAGATTTGTTTTTTAACCTTTTTTTTTTATTCATGCAATGAGGTATGTGGCGGGGTAGCCGCGGCTCCAGGAGGGCAATGTCCTGCTAAGGTCATACTTATTTATAGCTGAAGCATTATTACTGTGCTTCACGACTTCACCAAAGACATTCTTTATTTATTTCTCCATTTCAAACAGACAGCCAGTAGCCTACCAACGATGTTGAAAAACATCAAAAAGATGGTTGTGGGTTCTAATCTTTTTGAAAAATTTTCTCATGTAAAATAGTGAGCGCCGATTGGCTGCCATAACAGAAAACATCAGGGCAACACAGTAGGCAGTATGTGCAAGTCAGTGTTCACGAGTCCAATTTAAAAAAAAAAAAAAACTTGCCGTGCATCATGGACTGTTCATGGAAATTAACCAAGCAGGACATGCTGTTCTCAACAATAAGTCAATGGTTTCTGATAAAACACCCTCAGCAAATTTCACTATTGCTTTTCATAACACAGTTTCCAGTAAAGCTTTGCGCAACCCTATCCTAAGAAAATCTTGGTTCCTGATTTTAAGACGACAAACCAGATATGTAGTCGGAGAGTGTAAAGCGTAAATTCAACCGCGAGAGGCTTTGAAGAAGAGGGGCGCAAGGTGGTGGTCTCAATAATAAACAGAAAGCAATACATGGATGGAAAGTAGGGCAACGGATGCAAAAATTCATGAGATGGGTTTTAGAATAAAAATGATTGCACTCACTGAAGGGCCTATTTTTGTCATAGTTTCAGAAGCCACTTCCACCAAAGGAATAGCTGCCACACTTCATGATCAAAAATATTTGGACACCAGGGCCCGTATTCACAAAGCATCTTAGCGCTAAAAGTAGGTCCTAACCGCTGGATTTAGGAGAAACTCTTTAAAAAAATGGGCGTGTCAGTCGTAAATTTAGGACTCCAATTATTTTTACTAAGTGTGATTCACAAAGCATTTTAAGCCTAAAAGTAGCTCCTAAGTCTGGGAGAGCTTAAAAGTAGTCAAGAGGACTCCTAACTCGCTAAAACCTATTCACAAAGAATCGGAAAATGGCTGCTGCTGTTGAAAGACGGAATGACTTGGAAATTCTGAATGATGCGCAGTTGTTGAAAAGATATCGGATCGACCGTGAAGGGATTTTATTTGTTGTTGACTTGGTGAGGGAGAGAATTACGTCTCCAACCATGAGAAACAACCCAATAAGCTCCGAAATAAAATGTTTGACAACACTTCGTTACTTGGCCACCAGAAAAATGCAACTTTGCAACGCGGACAATTTAGGGATTTCACAATCGTCAGTCGCTCAATTCAACAAACAATCAATGCTCTCTGTGAACCACATATCATCCGACAGTTTATCCGGTTTCCAATGGACATTCTCCAACAACACAGAATCAAACTTGAATTCATGCACATCTCAGGTATGCCCGGTATCATCGGTGCTGTTGACGAGACCCATATTCGAATTATTTCTCCGACCCAAGATGAAGAGGTATTTGTAAATAGAAAAAAAGTTCATTCCATCAACACCCAGATAGTATTTGATGCCAAATAATATATTTTGGACATTGTTGAGAAATGGCCAGGATCCACGCATGACTCGCATTTTAATGGAAAGCTGCTTATGCCAATTATTTGACAGGCATTATGTGCCTGCAGGATGCCACTTGCTCGGGGACAGTGGCTTTGGTGCTGTACCTCCTGCTATACATTAATTATTTTATTAGGCTGTTGAGCGAGGGTTACATTTAAAAGATCATCATAATAATACCAGCCTATGTCATATTTTGTATGAATATTTAAATTGTAGGCTATAAATTACAAACCAAGCTTAGTATGCTTTCCTGTTTTAACGACAGCCCGTCTATAGGCTTGTTTGCGTTTGCAGCCGTCCGAGACACCAGGGAATGCAGCATTGATCTGTAGGCTGATATTATCCCACGCATCCCGCTTGGATTTGCTGTTCACCCCCGAGCCAAATTTCCCTTTGATTAGGCTACATGCTTTCACTCCAGCACCAACTGGGCCAGCAGCAATAACTGGTCGTGGCTCCAGTTGGGCTTTCGCGTCTTTTTAGAACTTTTATCCATCACGGTTTAGGGCAAACAAACTTGAACAGCCCGACATTTAAACGATCGCAACATATTCTCATTAGGTAATAAGTTGCTAATTATTGGGGCAAATGACACGTTTTATTATTGACTCGTTTTATGCTATTGGCGTTTTTACAACTATCTCTTTCCTATGTGTGTTTATTTGCCTTGAGCGTGGTATGTGGGGACTGTGCATAGTGCATTTTCAGGAGTATTCAACATGTTATTATTTAATGGGACAAACCAGCCGCTTGGACTATTTCCTAATTTTTTCCTCCATGGGTTGTATGTGGGATATTTTTTTCAATGGGCCGCCCTGTCACCAAACAACCAATCACCGTGCTCATTGTCTCAAGACTCATGCATGAGAATTGACGTCATCCATAGCAACTGAGATTTACTCCCACCTATCTCAGAGCTACTCCTAGCCTCGGAGTTACCAGTTTTCTTAACTAAAAGTTGCTCTCAGCGGCTTTGTGAATTACTTTTAAGATTTTACTCCAACATAAAATGCTTTAGTGTGACTTGGGAGTACTCCTAGTGGTAAGATAAGATGCTTTGTGAATACGGGCCCTGACATCCAACATCACATACAAAACTATGCGCATTGATTCCCAACTGGTTAAGACCTTATAAACGTCACCTGTATTGTGGGAGTGCTTACCACATCATTGCTGGATGCCGTGTTCAGCGAATGCAAGTTACATCTGAAAGCGAGATTCTGTCCGGGGCCACTGCCTCATCCGCTCGTCGACTCCTGCCTGTTCGCCTGATCTGGCAGGGTCATCATATTTCCACTCAGGCTTTAGTCAACTCAGGGGCTGATGGGAACATTGTCCATTCTGGTCTCTTCCGCGGCCTGAGGGTCCTGACTGTGCCACTGCCAGTGCCCCTCCAGTCTCAAGGTCTCATGGGGATTGCCCTTCCTGATGTCACAGACGTAACTTGGCTAGTGCCCATGCTGACCTCCGGTAACCACACCGAAGGGTTAGTGTTTCTCATCATAGAGTCACTGGATGCCCTGGTGGTGTTGGGAAGGCCTTGGCTTAAACATCATAACTCTGGTGTGGACTGGCCTTCGGGATCCATTCTGGAGTGGAGTTCATCGTGTTCACAGTCCTGCCTTTGCGCAGCCTCCAGTCCCACTGCACCTCCAACCTCTGACCACGAGGAGGAGCTGCTGGACCTGAAGGGGGTTCCCCCCCATCTATCACAACCTTCGTATAGCATTCAGCAAGGTCCAAGCGACGTCACTTCCCCACAGACCCTATGATTGTGACATTGACTTGCTGCCCAGAATAATGCTCCTCAGGGGTTGGCTGTACTCCCTAATCACCCAGGAGTCCAAAGTTATAGAGGAGTACATAAAACAATCCCTGGCTTCCAGGATAATTTGGGCTTCTTCATCGCCAGCCGAATGTAGTTTCTCCTTTGTGGCTAAGAAAGATGGGTCTCTACGTCCCTGTATTGACTATCGGGGACTTACTGCTTTTACCATTAATAATTTTTACCTTCTACCTTTGATGGTCTCAGCCTTCTCTAATCTCCTGTGGCTGCCACTATTTTATTGAGCTGGACTTGCACGATGAGTACCACCTGGAGCACATGCAGGAAGGGGATGAATGAAAAGCAGTGTTTAACACCCCCTCAGGCCGCTATAAATACCTGGTGATACCATTTGAGCTTCCTAATACACCAGCTGAGTTCGTGAACCTCATAAATGAGGTATTTTCGAGACATGGTCTCAAGGGTTGTCTACATATACCTAGACAATGAACTCATCTTCTGTCCGACACAGGGGGACCATAACTGTCATGTCCACTGAGTTATTCAAAGGCTCTCAGAGAACCAACTTTACTTAAAACCAGAAGAGAGCTGAATGCACCAATGTATCTTCCCTGGGCTTCATAATAATGCAGGGCCCTTTGCAGATGGATCAGCAGAGAGTTCAAGATGTGCTGGATTAGCCAGACCCTAATGATCACAAGGAGCTGCTGAAGTTCCTCAGGCTTGCTCATTTCTACTGGTGATTCATTTGAGGGTGCTCTACTATTGCTGCCCCCCTAACAGTGCTGACATCCACCAAGGCTCCCTTTGCTCGAACCCCTCAGATGGCCTCCACCTTTAACTATCTCTGACGTGGGTGCTGGGGCTGTCCTCTCTGTGAGCTGACAATGGCAAATTACACCCTTGTGCCTACTTCCCTCGTTGGTTGTCAGCTACTGAGAGGAACTATTCTATCAGCGACCCGGAGCTGTTGGCGGTGAATCTAGCCTTTGAAGAGTAGAGGCACTGGTTAGAAGGGTCTAAACTTCCCTTCCTTGTTTTGGCGGACCTCTCGAGAACTTACCACTCGACTGCTAAGAGGCTGAATCCCAGACAAGCCCATTAGTCCCTCTTCTTCACAAGACTCAACTTCACCTTGACGTATCGCCCTAGAACTAAATATACAAAGTTTGACTCCCTGTCTTGTCAGTTTCCTTCAGTGTCCGAAGATCAACCAAACACCACCCTCCCAGGTAGCTGTCTCCTGGCCACCACCAAGCAACAAGTAGAAAGTGAGGTCAAAGAGTAGTCACAGTCCCGTAAAGTAAAGCTCATCTGGTTTCCTCTTGACCACAAGGCTCCTTTACAATCTCCCTGTGGAAATTGCAAATGGACACTCAGTCGCTGCTACCTTCACACTCAACCCAAAAGCACCAGTCCTGAAAGCTGGTTCTCGATCACACCAACCACAGCACCGGCATGCATCAGCGATCTCAGACGCTGGCGTCAGGAATGGATTAGCTCAGACGTGGCTCCAGCGTCACGACACATGGGAATAGATAGTCACTCACAGCGAATCACAGTGAACCATTCTACATCATGCATTATAGATACAGCTTCCTGTTATGTCATACAGAAACCCATTTATGTATAGTAGTTATTATCATCTTATCATCACAGGGATTGTGGTATTTGGGGGGGTTGCTGATGTGAATATTAGATTCCTATCACCTTCTCCATTTCCTGGCTGCGAGTGAGATTTCTGAGAACGTCCTCGTACTGATGACTCATCTCTCATTATCCTCCATTATTTATCGGTTCAGTCGAGTTCCTGCCCAGTCAGTTTGCACAGCTCGTATTCCTGGTGCCTTATAGTGCTCGGCGTTTTCTTTCATTATTTATTGGGAGGCGGATTTGTGTTCTGAGACCTGACTGAGAGGCCGTCTGCAGCAGCCCGCCGGATCAAACGCATGACCTTCAGGGTCCATTTGGGAGCGTCACTGGGGGGCAGGGCTGTGGTTCTGGGCAGGAGGCAACACTCTGCATTTTGGAGGTGTGGCTCTGTCTGTGAAGGGGCAGGACTTTGCCTTTGGTGGGCGGGCTCAGTCAATGAGGGGTGGAGCTCTGCATTTGAGGGAGGTGGAGCTCAGTGAACTAACTGGAGTGCATCAAAATGCTGGCCAGGGAACACAGGATAAAGAGGGGGGAAAGGAGAGAGAGAGAGAGAGAGAGAGAGATTCTCTTAACACATAAAACTGTCTACAACACACACAAAAGCCACGCTCCGCATTCTACCAAAAAAGCCTGACAGACTCATCTTCCATTTCTCCGTGCACACTTTTCGCCATCCTCACTTGAACCCTCCAAATGATGACTGACAGAGCGAGCGAAAGAGCGCTAAACAAAGCCCGGGAGACTTGGACCGAGAGTCAGACAGAAACAGCAGAGCACTAAACAGCGAGAAGCTAAGAGTGAGTGAGAGACAGAGAGAGCATGCCACAGCCTGAGGGACACTGTTTTAGAAACTGTAGCTCCATTTTGTTTTCAGCAACGATGCCATTGTAACCCATTTTGAATCTTATTCTCATTCCCGAGACCATTCAATTTTCACCTTAACACTGCCGACTCAAAAACCTCTCACTTGAGTATTCTGTAACTATTAGTGTCTGTGTTTGTACTGTTTTACAATATGGTGTCTTAAAATCCAAACCTGAGCCTGAGTTTGAAAGAGAAGGCAGATGAGGAGGGAAAGAACATGTAGGTTCTTCGACGTACCTTTTGCACTCGGTGAGGATCGGTTATATAGGCTCACTGTCTACCAATGAGCATGCTTAAAGGTGCACTATGCAAGTTTGTTTATGTTCTGCGCGATTATATTTTTGTCTCAATTCGCTGACATCTCCCCACAATCCGCTAGCTGCCTGCCCCTGAATTCACTGTAAAAAAAAAAACCCAGGCTCTGGAGACTGCACAGGCGTCACAAACTGCAAATAAACACAAGGGGCACAGGCTGTGCCCCATAACATAACAAACCATTCTGGCCAATCACCAACAAGAGTTGACAGTTACGGAAGCATGGGAGGGAGGGAACTATGGGAGGGAGGGGCGAGCTACCTCTGTTTTGTTTGAATTCGAATGTCAACAGAAGTGATATCAACAAACTTGCACAGTGCACCTTTAATGAAAAAGGGACAAAAAAAGGACAGTCATGACATCATCTTACTGCCAAATGCCAGAGAACCTCCACCAATCACAAGCAATGTTGGTATCAACCATTGGAACAATGCCCATATTGATTGGTTGAATGTAGTTCATGGACACGCAAAAGAAACAGAAGTACAGAATTATTCCCAATTCGAGATTAGTCAAGGCAGAAGCCACCAAACCGTATATTCTCCTGCACTTAAAAGAACTTCACTCAATGAACTGCTAATTTCAACTGATTCATAAATAAGATGAGAAGTCATACGTATAGTACTACTTTTAATACAACTGAAAAGACATTTCAGAGGTTCACCCCCACCAGTAATGCCACCAGGGTAAAATGTTTCCCTTTGGTGCGGGAAACAGATTCAGAAATTTCAGAACGAGGTTGGCTGCCCGAATCTTCAGGCACATGTTAGCAGGTGTGATGTCACCCAAATTGACATTGGTGATCAAATGATGATGCCATTGATGGTAGAAACACAAAGTATTTTAAAATGATGTTATGTCCTTCGTAGACCATGTTACGCCATTGACTCACTCTAGCTCTCAGCTCTTAAGACCATTAGAATGTAAATGTGGATAATAACGGGTAGACGGAGATGGGAAAAGGCCATTAAGCAAATTCAAGCTTCTCATTTACACACGCAGTCGTGAGAATCCAGCACTGCGTCGAGTCCGGACCGGAACGCTCTCTGAGTCTCCACTTACACGGCAAGACCTGGCAATCTGTCCCACGCAGCTGAACGTCATTACCCCCCTGCTGGGACAGAATTGCTCATTTCTAAAAATGGAGGTCATGGAGAAGCCAGGGGGAACCTCGAACAAAATGGGAAAACCCTTGCAGATGGGATCGCCAAAAAAACTACTTTCTCTCTTTCTCTCACTCTCTCTCTATTCAATTTATTTCAATTTGCTTTATTGGCAAGAGAAAATATGATATTTTGAATCGCCAAAGCATACAATATTATATGACTCACTTACTGAACGACACTTCAAAGACTCAAATGTCAAAGATTTGGAACAAACAACAACTTTTCCTAAAATTGATAATAACATTCTTAATAATACATTCTCTCGCATGATCTGCAGCTCGACCTGTAGCTAAAAGAAGATCAGATTCCTGTCTGTCTAAGCTAGAAGTACAAAATCCCAGTTCAGAATATAAAAGTAGATAATGGCTCTCACCATGGTTTGCTTGAGTCTCAGAGCCTTAAAAATGGCTTTATAACCTTTACCAGACTGATAGTTGTCACCAACTTTGTTGCTCATCTGTTCTTGAATTTCTTTAGATTGCGGCATCATGTGCAACTTTTTTCCCCCTTCAAATCGTCAGACAGAGTCAATTTAATTATGTTTAGATTCAACATGCTTGGGTGCATCCAGTGAAATTGAACAGAGTTGTCAATTAAATTTGTTTAATCGGTTGATTTAATCACTGAGATGTAAACTACTTCTTCCACACAGGACCAGGTTGTGTTGGACAGCTTCCTTCCTTCAATAAATTAAATGATAATTTAATAAAAACTGCATTTTGTGTTTACATAGGCTGGCGTTGTCTCTTCCTAAAATTAATTTGATGATCTGAAATATTTAAGTGCAGCAAATATGCAAAAACTGAAGAAATTGGGTAAAAGGGCCAATACTGTTTCACCACACTGTAAAATACCATAAAAAAAGAACAAGACATGAATTAAGAGCAATAAGCTGCCATTGGTTTAGGAGCCTTACGAGATTCTGCCTGTGTGATTAAGTTATCAGTGCATTATATCCTTAACCAGGGCTTCTGTTTGGAATATTATTTGGTTGCTTTTTGCAGTCGCGTTATCTAATGTCCTTTGGTTCTCCTGAATGAGAACTCAGAAATCTATGGGGTAAAACAATCCTTCGTTTACCTCTTGGTTTGATAATCATCATCCCAGACAGACTATGACTGATCTATCTTTTGCCCATTTGTGTCAGCTATCACACATCATCTCAGCTTCATGATGTACCATTGTCCCTTCTCAATTTAGCAAAAGTGATTTCAATCCTCAAATAATTTTCTGTAATTCTGTTAGATTCAGGTACTCTGGAGACTGGTCAATAACATCCCATGTTTTAAACGCTGTCTTCTTCCTCTCTTACAGGATTACAAATCAGACCAGCCAAAACCGTCGGCACATATTTTTGACAGAAGCAAGGGCAAGCAAAGCTACCACCACTCACTCAAAATCCAGTAAATCCTCCGACTGCACTTAAAAAGCACTTCTGAGTGCTCTTTACGTAGGTTATTACCTCACCGGGAAGGCCACAAATCATTTTCAAGTAGGACTGGGAATCAAGCCTGGAGGAAACAGACACTAGTTTTTTGTCTTCTCAAAGTGAGTAAATAGAATAATTCAATCTGATATGCTGTGCCATTTTGGCCACTCCCAGAACACCACAGAGACACATATTGGCACCAATCAAGCCTTACTCCTGTCTTCCACCGGGACAGGCCATTAGCAATCTGGTCGTACACAATCTATTAGCAGGACGCTATCAACAATCAGATATACAGTCAGTGGGTCACAAACAAGCAGACAGTCAGTCAGTCTGCCTGCGAGAGAGAATAGGTCATAGACAATTGGGCGACTAGTTTTTCATGCAGTAATACACAGCCATTGGGCTAGCTGGACGGACAAAGTAAAAGTTGCTCTCCATCAACGGTTAAGGCTGGGAGCCGAACTGGGAGCCAATGAGCCGCGGCCAGTCCCTTCAGTGAGACAAAACTGGCCAATCCGAGCCCGGCCGGACCGGACAGGCGGGGCCGAGAGACCACATCAGCTCGCGGGAAAGGCGAGGCAAATATTGGGCCATATCCTCGACGACCCGGATGCAGAACGTCCTCGAGCAGAACTTGGACATGGCCACGGCTCTGCTCGCCGGAGAGAAGCTGAAGGAGCTGATCCTGCCTGGATCATCGCAGGACGAGAAGGGCGGGGCGCTGGCTGGGCTCATGGTCCAGCTGAAGCTGGAGCTGCCCTTCGACCGCGTGGTGACCATCGGCACCGTCATCATCCCCATTCTGCTGGTCACGCTGGTCTTCACGCGCAACTTCGCAGGTGAGCGTTCAAATCCGTGCGTCGCCATCTCTGTCACCATAGTCCATCCACCCATCCATTATTAAGAACACTTACTCCTCATCAGGTTCTCCGAAAGGGTTGGAGCATATCCTCATTTAAATTTGGTGAGAGGCGGGAAAACAATCTAGGGTGCGTTACCCAAAAGCGTAGTTGCTAACTAAGTTAGCAACTTACAGAGTTCGTCCATTCACAGTCAATGGGCCCAACTATGTAAGTTAGCATCTGTGATTTCGGGAAACGCACCGCTGGACGGTTTGCCAATCAGTCACAAGGATTATACACTATTCACTTACATTACTCACACCATTGGGCAATCCAGCGTCTCTAATTAGCCTGACATGCATGTCGTTGGACTGCGAGAGGAAACCAGGGTACTCCGATGTAAGTCATCCAAATACAGAGAGTACATTTAAACTGCACACAGAAAGCCCCAGGATGTATTTCAACTCAGAACCTCCTTGCTGAAAGGTGACGTGCTACACAACGAGCCAATGCGCTACTTGAAGGTCAGATAGCAGGACAAATTAGTGCAAGAACACATAACAGGCTAGCTACATTTACCATTTACCCACAAGCTGGAGCCGAGGTCTGCAGTTCAACCACATGGTGTCGGTGTTGCTTTGTTTCAAGTCCTAATTCATCAATGAACGCATCTCATTAGATTCTCAGCTCGTATCACCTGGTTTCTCAGATGGGTGACTGGCTTTAAGGAGACGAGACGTCACGTCATCAGGACGTGCGGTTTTCAAAATAGGGTCACAGAATCCTGGCCCAGGGGGTATCCACTCTATATTTGAGTAATAAATGCCCTACCCTGCCTGCTTCAGCCTCTATGTAAAAGGCTTAGGAGTTCCCTGAGTGCGAGATGCATGTGGAGTTTAAGCTGTTCTGGTTTGGACTGGCGGAGAAAGATGCTGAGTCAGACTGCCTGCAGAGCAGTAGCAGCATCTACCAGCTGTGACTGAGTGCTTCCTTTGTTTGTGGGGGGGTTCCCTTTTATCTGCATTAGTATAGCCCCCCCATCCCCCCCATCCTCTGCGTGTCGGCCATCTTGGCCGGCTTTTAAAGTGCCGCTTCGAAAATGTTCACCATTACAGCTCACAGGTCAATCTGACTGGTTCCGCGGTACATGTGGGCTCTTGGCCAGCTAGATGACTATTAACGCCATGTTCCCGAAGCTCATTTTCAATTGCAGATGACTTGTTCATATTACCTACTTAATTTTATGAGATACGAGGCAAACTTTTCCTATTCAAGAAGGAATTTCTAGAAACGTTACGGATTAAACTAACAAATGAAATCAGTGGGAGTTCGCTGAAAGCATGGACACGTCTGCAGTCATCACTCTTAACTCTTAACCTTCAAAATTGAAGGAAAATGAAAAATTCAATAAGCAAATAGATGGCAACGGGCCAAACATGCTTTCAGCAGAATAAAAATCATTTCATGGAAGAACTTAACGGCCCTTCACAGGTCAACAGGGGAAGCTATAACTTAAACTAGTAAGCACAGAAGGCCCTAGGGCTAAATCTGAAAATGTTATGGAGCTAGGACAACTTTAGAATGCTAGAGATATGAAGTACATCATCGTTTATGAAGGGAATCATGGTTATGTCTTTTATAACAGCGGCTAAGAAAAACAGTTAGCTTGAGTTGTGTCATTTATGTTCACAAAATGCTTTTTTGGCGGCAGCCGAACCATCTGGATTTTAAAAATACACAGTGCTGCACTCTGCTTACCATTATCACCACCCTCCGTTCCCATACTGCCACACTCTGCTAACCGCTAATGACAGCTCACTCATCTGCACACCCACACACTACACTCTGCTAAGTGCTAAAGGCTCCCTCCCATGTTTGTACACTCACGCTGCTACACTCCGCTAACAGCTAACATCACCTCCCTTACTTGCCCGCCCTAACACTGCAACACTCTAATAACCTCGACCCTCCAGCCTAGCCAACTCACATACTGCTATGTCATACTAGCTAACACTCCCTACCTCCATTTGACCCCCCAATAATTGCATTGCTTTGCTCACTACTCATGCTGGTCACCCAGTTGGTTTTTTGTAAAAAGGGGGGAGAGAGGAATATTCTTTCAACAGGCTCTGAATTCCAAGTAGCGCTGCATTCCCTTTATGTACTTTTACACTGTGCTAACCACTAACTGCTAATATCTCCATCTTTGTCCACTGCAGAGGAGTCTATATACTGCTACACCCCACACAACTTCACTCGCGACCAGGCCCTGTACGCTCGCGGCTACTGCTGGACGGAGCTGCGAGACGCCGTCCCGGGGGTAGACCCCGCCCTCCGGCCCTCGCTCTTCGAGCACAAGTTCCTGCCCTATGCCCTCCTGGCCTTCGCCGGCATCATGTATCTCCCCGCACTGGGCTGGGAGTTCATGGCGTCTACCCGCCTAACCTCCGAGCTCAACTTCCTGCTGCACGAGATCGACAACTGCTACCACCGGGCGGCTGAGGGCCGGGCCCCAAAGATCGAGAAGCAGATCCAGTCAAAGGGCCCGGGGATCACTGAGCGGGAACGTCGAGAGATCATTGAGAATGCCGAGAAGGAGAAGAGCCCGGAGCAGAACCTGTTCGAGAAGTACCTGGAGCGTCGAGGGCAGAGTAACTTCCTCGCCAAGCTCTACTTGGCCCGTCACCTGGCCATTATCTGCCTGAGCTCCATTCCCATCACCTACTTGAGTGCCTACTATGCCCGGCAGCGGCAGAACGAGTTCACCTGCGCTCTGGGCGAGCTCCCGGATGTCAGCAGCCCACCCCAGCACCGCCTGGACGTCAACTGCAAGCTTCCTGCCGTGCAGCTGCAGCGTATCATGGCCGCCGTGGACCTCGGCCTGCTCTGCGGAGTCAACGTCATCATCCTGCTCAACCTGCTGCACCTGTTCGTGGTGCGCAAGTCCAACTTCGTCTTCGACAAGCTCCACAAGGTGGGCATCAAGACGCGCCGGCGCTGGCAGAAGTCGCAGTTTTGCGACATCAACATCCTGGCCATGTTCTGCAACGAGAACCGTGACCACATCAAGTCGCTCAACCGCTTGGACTTCATCACCAACGAAAGCGACCTCATGTACGACAACGTGGTTCGGCAACTGTTGGCCGCGCTGGCGCAGTCCAACCATGACGCCACGCCAACGGTGCGCGAGTCCGGCATCCAGACCATAGGGCAGGGCCTCGACCCCGCTGGGCTGGGAGATGGGGAATTGGCAGGGGAGCCACTCGTCATCAAACGACCCCGAAAGAAGATCAAGTGGATTCCTTCAACTAACCCTTTACCCCAGCCCTTCAAGGTAAGACCTTGTCCTTTGTTGGGGGAATTAGACCAGCCATTTGTACTGTGAAGATACACCAATGAAAAAGAAATACGCTTCTAACAGGAAGTCCATATTTGATTAGCGGATTAGCACTCTTTTACGCCACACTCCTAAGGAGTTCACGCTCTCCATTCTTTTCCTGTCGAGCAGGAGCCACTGACGTTGGTGCGGCTTGAGAACAGCACTAAGCCAGACAAGCTGAAGCCGATTCGCCGGAAAACTGTGATGGACAACTTCATCAACCCCCACGATAGCAAGAGCACACAGCACCCGCCCACCTCCAAAGGTACTCCTTATCCAAAACATACACTTCTATTTAAAAAATTAGGCTATTTCTCCCCTGACATATCCTCCTCTTTTATAGAAGAAGAGAAATTTACCATATAGACCCCCAGTTTTTATTAGTTTGCATCTTCGTACCTAGGCAACTGATTTTTGTTTTTTTTTTGGTAGCCATAAACATGCTAGGAACCATTTGTGTCCCTCACAATGAATTCAAACACTTTTTTAAAATCTGCTCTTGCCTGTCAGGCTTGTTTCCCCTCACTAAAAGCCTGACAGGAGCAACCTTTGCCTCCATCATCTTGATTGTGGTTTATCGATTTATCTGTAGTGTTAACTTTGCATCAAGCTTCAGTTCTGCATCTTGTATTTTGTAGTGGAGATGTATTGCGATTTTTGTAAGTGTACAGCACACAGGTGCGCACTGCAATACCAGAACAGGGGTGCGTTTCCCGAGATCACAGATGCTAACTTACAAAGTTGGACCCACTGACTGTGTATGGACGAACTATATAAGTTGCTCACTGAGTTAGCAACTACGTATTTAGGAAACGCACCCCAGATCGTTTCAGTATCTAACCTCAAAAATTTACCTCCACATTCAACGATATAGTACTAAATCAATACACAAGTTATCTTGAGCGAAATCTTTTGGCAAAATCTTATAATTTTATAAAACACTGTTCAGATACAAGGAGGTTTCACCAACGTTATGTGGACGTTTCCTCCCCCCTCCATAGCGGCAGACCTGGCTGGTGGAGGTCTGGATAAGAAACACACTCGGAACTTCTCCCTGGACGTCCAGCCCTACACCCTGACCTTACGGAAGCCCAAGGAAGAGATCCCCCAAACGCAGCCCCTCCCCCAAGAGCATGGGCTGGATAGCGTCTTCATCGAGGGGACCCATAATGTCGTCCACGCAGCACCCACCTCCATCGCAGGTAAGCCACCGCATAGACACTGGAAAAACAGTGGGCTCCCATCAATCAATACCTCCTCACCTCCCTCTTCCGTCCAATGTGTTTGAGGAGTTAGGAGTTACCGTTACACCAGACGTATTAACAAGTCCCATAAACGATTGACCCGAGGATCCATCCCTCACCATCAAAAAGGCCTAAAACTGATGTCACTTAGAAATGAGGCTCACAAAACCAAGGGCGTTTCATTTCTGATATTTGTATTGCTTTTCTTCCCTTCCTTCCCTGGATAATTTTCCTTTCTTCACCAAAAGAAGAGGTGAGTGAAAAATTGATTCCGTGTGACTTGAATGAGTCCTCTTTTCGATCTCATTTCTCAGTGCTGTATGATCACTTCTTCTACCAGCTAAGCCATTATCTTAGGACTTCAACCAGGCTGAGGCTAATTTTGTTGAAGGTCCCATATTATGCAGTTTTTAGCAAGATATTATATTCTAATAGGTCCAACAGTGAGGTTTTAAACTTCTTAGAAAAAAAAACTCATAAACCTGCTACTGGGGCAAAATCTGAAACCTTCTCAAAATCTGGAAGAAGGACGAAAGTCAAAAAAAAAAAAAAAAAAAAAGCTGGTCCAGGTTTTACTCAGTAAAATTCTCCAGCTAACTTCCTAATCCTGCTTATCAAAAAAACTACTTCCTGGTGACTGAAGATACAGTAAGCCTGATCTTTCCCACTGTAATTCGCTCGCAAATGTCTCTACTAGCAAAACAAGGGAAGTGTACAAACAGAAACAAGTCATTTCAGCTGATATTGTCTCTCTCTCTTTTGCACTCTCACTCTACAGAGAAAAAAGACTCTCTGTCGGAGTCCACGGCTCCTCCCTTCTCAGCTGTCACTCTCCCTAACTCCGCCTACCTGAACGGGGGAACGCCCCCGCAAACAACGGAGGAGCCAGACAGCCAGGGCGTGTCCTTCAGCCGAAACCCCGCCCACCCCTTGCTCAGCATCCACCGCAGGATGTACGAGGATGTGGAGGAGGAAGAGGCGGAGTCCAGGCGGGACAGGCTGGCCGAGAGGCCGGGCGGGGAGCTGATCGCCGCCGGCGACTGCTGAGAGGGTGGAGACATCTCACGACCCCTCCCACCACCCGGCTCCGCCCCCATGCTCATCGCACCACTGCTGCCACGATTTGTTAGCTATGTTAGGAGGTTGAGCACAAAGGTCTGACGGGCTGATCCCAGATCAGTGTTCTAAGGGGTGCTCCCTACCCAAAGCCTGACCGAGATAAGAGCTGCACTTAAGCAGCCTGATTCGAGATCTGTTTCATATCCACTGCCTATCACCACACATAGTGCACACAGACGGATAAAAAGCTGAGTTTTATTGTCAGTCTAGTTCCAAGGCACTGTAACTATGCAGATTCGAATTCTTGAATTCAACAGTTACTGTTCGTTGCTCTGAGTGCATCTGTAGATGTTAGCATCAGGTGCAACATAGATTCTTGAATACATCTCGGGCTTATGTTGTCTATACCCAAGCGTTGGCACTACATTCAGTTAAAATTGTCAAATGGGCCTCAAGAATTGTCGCGAAAAGATGCAGGCAGTGTTGAGTGGACTGAAAGGTGGGTCAAAGCAAAATTTTTCTCACTTGGAATGTGGTCCCGGAGTTGGCCAATGAAATTGACACTCGATGTTTGTTGACCACGTGTTCTCATCCACAGTCACAGGGACCATTCAGCACAGGTGGTACTGACCAAGAAAAACGGTAGAATTGGCCATTAGACTACAAAGAAAACCACATGTATTGTTAAAGCTTCACTGTGGGACAGAACACTCATTCCTGCTCTAAATGCGCTACACGGTGAATCATATATGGACACTCCTTGCACCTGAGCTGTTTTTCGTGTTTCAGGTTTGATCTGTCAGTTCAACTGAAGTAAAATCTAGACCCTGTAGCATTAAATGACATTCCGGATAATTCTTTACGATGTAATGATTCCCTTCTTCTGCATGGCAATGGCCCCATGCACAGAGCTTCACTCATTGTTTACCGAGGTCAGAGCAGAAGTAGTTTTACGGCCAGCGCAGAGCCCTGACTCGAAATAAAACACAACTGGGATCAAGTGAAAAGCAAACTTTGTGCCAGACCTAATGGCCCGACGTCACTGCCCGCGCTTACAAAGCTTTTCCTACTGAAATGGAAGTAAAATCCGGCTGTAATGTTTGCACATTGAGGAAAGCCTTCCCAGATAAGTAGAGGCAGTTAGAGCTGCCAAGGAGGAACTAACTCCGTAATATCGCCAACAATTTTGAATTGATATACACTGCCAGGCCAATAAAAAAGTCACCACCTGGAGTCCAGACCTTAACCCCACTGAGAATCTTTGGGATATGCTGGAGAAGACTTTACGCAGCGGTCCGACTCTCCCATCATCAAAATAAGATCTTGACGAAAAATTAATGGAACTCTGGGACAAAAATAAATGTTGAGACATTGCATAAGCTTATCAAAACCATGCCACAGCAAATTTGCGCTGTAATCAAAGCGAAAGGCGCCCAACAAAATTTTCATGTGTGAGACTTTTTCTTTGGCCAAGCAGTGTATTAGATGAGCAGGTATTCAAGCACTTTCGGCCAAGTAGTCAAATAATTAACACAAAGGCTGTACTACAACCATTATGTTTTAAATAGCACTGAGTAGCTATGATGATGACAGAAAAAGACTGCCAAAAACGACATAATAGTTTAAAATAAACTGAAATCGGCAATACATGGTTGGTTTGGCGTGAAAAAAACTGGCTTGAACATGATGTCATTTTCAGATTTGCCATCAATATTACTATTTAGTGTAGTCAACAATTCACTTCATGCGCTAAAAGAAGAAGGCATATCTGTAGACCTGCTCACTTTGTTGCAGACCGTAATTAAGAAAAAAACAATCGTTTCAATGTGGAGCAATGTGTTTGTAACATTTTAAAAGTAAGTTTGCTAATGCATGACTTATTGATATAGCAAACTGCCAATTATATCTATTCCCTGGCAATAAAGCACAGATGCCAGTATATAGCAGTACAGTAGATTGATAGTAGGTAGACACAGTATATATAAGTGCTCTCAAATGCACACTTTTAAATAACCAGTGGTGACTCCTTTGACCGTTGCACACGTTGAGAATACGGACCAAAAGGGAAAATAGGGGTGGGGATAGCCCCCAAGTACTGATCCGGGATCAGCTGACCAAGCCCGAAATGGACTGCCAGTTGCTATGCGTGACAGGATGAAACTGATCAATAATCAGTGTGGAGGGAAGCACCGCAGCGCTGTGAGGCAGCCTATGAGTGCAGTGCAGACCTCTCCAGCAACCAATCAGCACACTCCAGCACAGCGGAATAGCCAATCAGTGCACTAGTTCAGTGCAGCCAATCAGGCATGGGTAGGAGGAGACTATGATGCAGCATGCCACACCTTCAAACCGTCTGTACTCCTTCCACCACGAATCACGATCACAATTCAGCTGCGCTCGGAGATACGACAATGGTTGACAACGTTTAGCTTTGGGCAGGAATTTGCAAACATCTGACGGGCTCCAAAAATGCAACGCAACAGAGTGACCCCACCGGCCTGCTCACACGTTTCCTTAGAAACGCGCCATGCCCGTCATGGGTCGGCAGCTACAGATAGCGAAATTGCCTCGGAATGTCTGAATCCTCGCTCAGAAAGTATGCCCTGACATAGAGGCACCATCAGGTGGACCCGATTGGACGATGTCAACATGACACAGATGATGGATATCCCATCGCACATCTGATTGGTTGCCAAAGACACCTCCACCACTAGCCAGAATGAATGAAAACAATTGTAAAACAATAGCTAATTATATTAATATACTGTAGTTCTTCTCATCAGGGATAATATGGTAGAATCACGGTAGAAAATCATGGGGGAGAATTCCCTCCTACCTGCCACACCCACCAGCCAACCAGAAGGCAGCATTTGAGAGCTCTCTGGACAGTGATTGGTTAAGGTGCTATGGGAAATACAGGAAATTGGTCATCTCCTTCCTGCTACTGGCAAGCATACCAGCCTAGCCCCTTTCCTGGAAAACATCAGGCACAGAAGGACTTGACACGACGTGGACTGTGGGAAGCCATTGAGGACGCCATTTTCTCAGCCTTGAGTGCAAACTCAATCTGGCAACCCACAGGTAAGTGAGACGTTGAAAATGCAGGGTTGTATGAGGGGGATTAACACACTGTAGACCCAGATGTTGTGGTGCAATCAAATGTTTTGACGAAACCGATTATCTCAAAAAAAAAAAAAAAAAAAAAAAAAATTGTGTAAGGCCTTCATAAATTTTCAAATGGCAATGCATAAAAGTTTCTAAACTGTATAAGGGCCTAAATGTCACTCAAACAAAATTTGCGAGCTGGATTCTTCAATGTCACATAAGGGTTAAGAAATCATTGAGAATACTGACATTCTCACATGTTTTGCAATAGCATAGCCAAAAAAAAAAAAAAATGCAGCTCTGTTGTATCTATATCCAGGTTAAATATTTTCCTACAAGGAAATGCATTCTACGGATATTTTTTCCAGGCAACAAAAACCATGAAGAAGGGATGTTTGTCTGACTTTCAAGAACCAGAAATGAGTTGGTGCAGGTGGGTGTGAGCCCAACAATTTTCTGGAATGTTCTAGAATAAATGTATTTTGCTTTTTTTCCCCCCAGGCACCCTCTCGATCCTTGTCCAAGAGAATCCAAGAGGAGGATGGAGTCTACAAGACTAAAGCAGCGGAAAAACACAATAAAAAATGATAAAATAACATTGAAGTCAGTACAGTATGTATGAAATCTGAAATTTAAGAAATACAGATTCAGCACATCAATAAATACAACTGGTATACTTCAACATCACCTGAATATGTATGTACTTTTATCATTGATGTGAATATGAAACACACTGTATTTTTACAAAATGCTTAACCCATTCAGCGCTGTGGGAAACTATAGTTGCCCAATGCTGTAAGATACCAAAGTCAGATGCTGTTGAAAACCTATCATGTGGCAACTTGTTTAAAAGAGCTCCCCTCCGGGAGCTCTTTTAAACAAGTTGCCACATGATAGGTTTCAACAGCACAGGATAACTGCATTTTCAATTCCTTGAAAATGTATTCGGCGCTCAAAGGGTTAACAATACTCTGTATAAGGGCTGGGCAATATGGATAAAATCAAATTCCACTATACTTCTGACCGAATACCTCAATATCAATATTGTGGCGATACAGTAGGAATAACTATTGGAGCGTTCGAAAAATATTCACATGGTGCGATTTTGATGAACAGTCATTAGTAGCGTGGATATTATGATCAAGTATGTACAGGCAAAAGCTAGGACACTTAAATAAGTGTAGACAACTGCATCCTTTTACAATACTACAGCCTTTAAAGCCAGAAAAGACAGCACTTCTGTCAAATCTTGATATTACCATATCAAAATCCTCAGCGATATATTATCTTATATCGCGATATCGATATAATATCAATATATTTCCCAGCCCTACTCTGCATGTGCACATATAGCAGCACTAAGTGAGTCTACCGTAGGGGAGGGCAATTCCGGTCCTGGAGGGTCGGTGTGTATGCAGGTTTTTATTTTTATCAATAACCCTGACTAATTGACCTAATTGGTTGCATACCCAAATATAGATTTGTCCAATGATGAGACCAAAGAAAAATGTTGTATGAAAGGAGACAAGAGCAGCCATTGGTGTTCATTCATGATAATTTAAAGAAATGTGCCTGAAATGTCAGATTTCATAAATGGTTTGGCTAATTTAGACAATCAACTAATTAAAGGCCAGAAGTTGGTGTGAAAAGCAGGGACAGATACAGCCCTCGTTGCCCACCTCTGGTCTACGCTGTTTTAGGAAATTTATTGCCTTCCATGACATCAGTTAAGTTAAAAGATGTTATCTGTTATGATCCAGACAGACAAGCAGATTACCTTTCGAGCCAAAAAACCTTATAACTTTGTCTACAAATAGAAACACAGAATGTGCCGATAAGCAGATATCATGACAGCAAACAATTATGCTTGAGAACAGCATGGAGTAGAATTTCAGTGGATACAGCTTTGGATTCAATTTCAAAGCACATGACGCATTAATGTTTTGTACCACTTTCTGCTTTAAGGGACCTCTTTCAGAGGAGATTTCTGTAACTATGGTGACCAGGTAGCCAGTGGATACCAGTCACAAACTGAAAAGGATCGAAAAGACGTATTAAAACTGAAAATAAAGCTATAAATAGACACACGAACCTAAAGAAAGACCAGTGGGGATCAAAATTCAAAATTTAGTCAACAAATTTCTGGATTTGTGCAGACAGAGGCATGAGATAACATTGATGACCTTCCGAGGTAAAATAAACATCTGTTGGCTAGTATTGAATTGCATGATGTATATTGGGGCATTACTGTAAATTAGGCATGGGTAACTTCAGTCCAGAATGGGTGCACTATCACCAGGCTTACATGGTCCCCTTTAGGTCAACAGACAACTACCAGATTGAGACCAAGACACGCAGACTCGAGTCAGTAACCTAAATTAACCATTTGCGTGAAAATGCACCAAATATCAGAGGTCAATGCGGCTCTCCAGGACAAGAGTTTTTCCATCTCAGCTAAATAATCTACAGACCCACTCGAAATGTTGTAGTTCTCAAAATTACAAGAATACTATGGCCATGCTTGAATAAGAAAATCCTGTTTGCGATAACAATGTGATGCAGGACAAAGATAAAAGCTCCCTGGGAAATGACAACCTGTTTGGTAAATACAATCTGCAGCATATCTCATGCTAATGCTAATAATATGCACCTCATATAGCTCAAACCAGAGGAGAATTTGTGGAAAGTCTTCCATAAAATGCCAACCACGAAGTGTAATCAGAAACAAACACAGCAACCATTACTATCCATGTTCCAATGGTAAACTGGTTCAGCTCCTCCCTCCCACAAGACAGGTGATGTCATAACCTTGTCTTCCATAAGGCTGCAGCTAGCGCACTGCTGACTGGGGCTAATGTTATGCGGCCCTACCAGACCTCTACTCATCGATGAACTGCTCCGCACTGAGAAGGTCAACATCATTAAAAACTGCATGAAGCATGTCATACATGTTCATACTTACAGCACTAACTGCTGATACTTCGCTTCTCGTATTACATTCAAAGGGTCTAAACTTTGAAATCATGTCATCGCATGAGTGTGTGTGCTGTGATGTCAGCAGTTTGAGTCGTCCAATTATTCCTGCGGCAAACCTGGAGGGTTAACCCTAATGAAATAAAACGATTATGTCTAATTGGGTCAGATTTAATTTACAATCACACAGTTGGTGGGGGAAAAAAAACTTCTTTGGAGGTGAAAAGAACTTTCCTTCTTTGAACTCTACGTTTGAATCGCATGCTAGCAGACTGTATTTCTAGGCTAAAGTTGTTAGCTAGTGTTACGCACTAACTAGCTCACTTTTGGGGATACAGAGAGGCAGTTTAGGTACTCGGGGGTGTGCATAAATGTCACTTCCTTTGGATTTTTGCAGAAAATCCGACCCGATACCTCCACATATAAATCAGTCAACAGGATGTTACAGGCAACCGATAAAGTTGGGAAAGGTCTCATTTTTTAAGTTGCACCTCATTCGCACGTCAACAATAGAAAGTGACAAATAAATGTTTTTAAAAAGTTGCACATAGCACCTTTAAAGAGCAAACACTGGCCGTCCCAGAGACATTGGGGCTGTAAATCCAGTATTTCCTTGCCTTCAGTTAACGGCGTTTTTGTTTGCTTGTGGTTTTGTGACTAGAGCACTAAAATGCCCGTCTTCCTCCCACAGCTGCAGTTCTTTTTAAGTTCCATCAGTTCAAACGAATGCCTGCATGAAATATTCCCCAAAAATATTGGGTCTGCTGACTTAATTTCAGTCAATTCCTTGACCGTAGTGAATCAACATGGATTTGACCCCAACTCTGGAGGGTAGACCTGCTTTGTCACACTGTTTGAACAGTCAAGCAGAAATTGTTAGCTAAACTTTCACGGTTTCCTGAATTGGCAGCATAAAAATTAAACTGACCCTTTTATCTATACACAAACAAAATGATACACCAAGAAATTTTCTCAGGTTGAATCTCTATGCCTGATAAAGTACACTCGCTAAAGAAGTGGGATGATTACGAAGGATAATAATACTGGAAATTCTAACACAGCAAAAGCACTTGAGAGTGTATCTTCCTGCTCTAACTGTACAGGTGGTATAAATGACACAGTCCACACTTTTCCTCCATAATTCTGATGATGAGCGCTGATTGGATCATTGGCTTCTCGAGAACTTGTGCGTAGGGGGAAAACAATAAGTCTGCTCAATCTGAATTCCCTCTCAAAATGCTCGTCATTCAGTCACATTCATCAGTCTGCTTAACATTGATTCTCTGAATGCTCAGTGGGACTAGGTCACCATTTTATTCAATTGTGCCTTAGCCAATTTTATACAAACTTGAGGCACATATTTTTTTTAATCCTAAAAATGGCTTTATTTGCTTTCATTGCCATTTATCTGATTTAGCCACTGGTTGCAGCAGAGCGAGAACAATGGCTCATCTGAAAAGCTGCCTTCATTGCAGAGTAACAACAAACGAGAGCTATGATTCTTCCTGTTTAATCAAGTTACAGATGTCTTTGCTAGATGGAAACAAATACCAAAAAATAGTCACACTTCTGATATACCCAAGTCCGAGTTGTCAGCATTAGAATGAGACCTAAGGGTCTGCACATGAATGTGTCCTGATTATTCAGTATTTAGAAAAAAATCAGAAAATCAATCTGAATTTTCTATAATCAGAAACAGAGAATCATCTTCCGTAATATACATGAATAAATCTTGTCCCACATTTAGTCAGGTTCCCTTTGCCTCATATTTGGTCCAATGATCTGAAACCATTCAGTGTGACAATGATCTAGTTATAGAAGAAATACAGAATACTTTTTCAAAGCACTGTAGCCCGTGTTTCCATTTAACATACTGCACTGCCTCCAGTCAGGCTGGAATCTGCAGTCCTCTTCCCCTCTGCCCTATTCCTCATTTTCTTGCGAACAGAAAACTTGCAGTTCTCATTTAAAATGCAACATATAGTCCATACTTAGACAGATTAAACAAAGTGTTACAATTCTTCCAAAATGTGTCCCATTGCATCAGTACAATGCTGTATGAAATTTCAAATGTGTGATCACTTTAATGACTGATTTTGATTGCACAAGGTCTTCAGAATTAAAGCGCAATGAGTGCTTGGTGTAATCATGCTACCATCTCTGTAACTTATCTGCTAGGCAGCTACTAGTGAAAAAAAGAACTTATTTTCAGCGGCTTCTTTCATCTTCCACAATAATTTGTTCCATATTTAATTATAGATAAGACCAGTACAAGTCAGACACCTTTTCAGGTATCACAAAAAAGCAAGCCACATATTCAAGCAGCAGATATAATAGTCTCTTTTCTTTTCATTCACTTTTTTGCCTCCCGCTGACGCAGTCCATCTTAAAAACAGACACTGGCTTTGTCTCAATACCCACATTTACGATCTTTGCGCTTAGTCAAGTAGCCACTTGAGTGACTAATTTCCGAGAGATGGCCAAAGGGTATTAGTAGACAAAAACTGAAAGTGTTGTGAGGTTGTGTCATCTCATGTTGGAACATACTTGACGAAAAGAAAATATTTCAGTTAGGACGCTTACTCCAGATTTAACCATTAATTACAGAACAACGTGCATTCAAGTTTGGCGCCGACTCAGCACAAGTGAGGCTCTGGAACAATCTGAGTGAGCGTAACACAGATTACTTGGTGTTTGACTGAGATCACAAACGCCCCAGCAGGGGAGGAGATTCTTTAAGTTTAAATTATTGAACACCATATTATAAACAGATGCTGCTTGCGTTTAACAATGTTATTCATAAAGGAGAAGGCTGGGGAGGTGAGATTCAGATTTTTAGTACACCAGAGTAGGAGTGGTGCAGAGGGAATGAATGACAGAACTTTAGTCAGACACAAGTCCGTTGATCAATTTTTGTGAGCTCCAATGGCAGAGAACTGGAACTCTTCATTCAAGAGTTCTCTCGAAGTGCTTAAATCTCCTTAACCCATCACTGCAATCAAAAAATTGCATATTCCTTATAAAAACTTAAAAAGCAAGAGGTCTGGACAACATTCATAAAAAAACAAAACCAAACTTTATTGAAAACAATGTATGCACCTTGTACATATTCCATTCGAGAAGTCATCAGTGATAACACATTTTAAACCAATAAGGCAAAAAATATGAAGGAATTTTGTCGGTTACCCTTAATGCAATGTTACCATTTGCAGCAACTTGCTATTCAACCACATATAACAATGTTTGCTAGAGTCTTTATTTTTTTTCTAATCCAAGTCAAACCCAAAAACTAACCTACAGTTCCCAAGCTCACCTACAGTAGCCCAACATCATTGCCATCTATAAACATAGAAACCATAGTCTAACATACAAAATAATTCAAAGTAAGCCCAAACTAACAATTTGTCACAGAACCGCGACTCAGGATACATGAGAAGTGTTCACACTTTTTGGCATGTAAATTCAAATGCCGACACTGGATGCCTTCGACAAGGACATCCAGGGCTTATTAACTTTCTCCAGACTATAATAAAAAACACGAGTGGCAATTGACCACCTCAGAAAAATGTAAGCAGGACAGTTCATGTTTCGATATAGCGCATAATGCAGCGAAAGGAAGAAAATGATTTGTTAGTTTTACAGTAACTTCTCAGGTTGGAGGGGGGAGGGTTGCCAGAAGCGACAAATACCACTCACTGTGCAGTTCAGAGCAGGCACCCAGCATAACGACAATATTACTTTCACATAGCGGGTAAAAGAAGAAAGTGGACATAGAAAAGGCAAATTTTACACAGGCATTTTGCACCGATTTGATCAAACTGGAACAGAGTGCCAATATCAACTGCCAGTTAGCATTAGTGCGTCAAAACTGACCTTCAGTGGTGACAAATGAGTAACCTATGAGTTAGTGGCAGTTCGGGGACAACTCGTTGAGAGGTTGCCAATTTAGTTTGAAGTCTAAAAAAGATAGTGTCTGTTTTCTACGCTCCAACTTTGAAACCAGGAAGAGAGGTGTCATACCACCACCAGTTCCTGCAGACAGGAAGTTCTCAGCATTACTGGAATGTTGTCTCAGTGTTATAACATTGCTACAACATGGCAGCAAAATTGTGAGAACGTCACGTGAGCCAGATATTTCTAAGTCCAAAGGCCACTTCAGAACTGGAAGTGGCCGAGAGGACCTCTCAGATTTGAGCTGATAAAATATTTTCAGGAGACAGCCATTTCAAATGATAAGGACCAACCATGTCTATTGATAAGACACATCTCAGATAAAACTTGAATAGCTTCAGGGTTTTAGTACAGCCAGAAAATATATGTAAGGGATGTTAAAACCCCAGATGATTTTAATGCCAGAATTTGGCAGGAATTTTACATAATGGGATGGGTTAGGCATTAGGTTGAATGGTCCCATTCCAATCGGTTGTTAGAAATGCTCATAAGGAGGAACCATGGAAGACCATCAATAAGAGAGCAGATGACCTGCACTTGTGGCCAACTGCACGACAGGATACCCGGGGCGCCTAAAGACTACATGGCCAGCAGGAGGGTAATGGGGCAGTGATCGCTGCCCATGGCCTTGCTGCGAATCTTGCTGTCGCACAGATTCGGGAGCAAGGCCTTGGAGATCACGAAGTAGTCTAGGCGCCAGCCCACGTTCTTGGAGCGAGCGTTCATCATGTAGGTCCAGAAGGTGTAGGCGAACTCCTGCTTGGGGTACAGCTCGCGGAAGCTGTCGACAAAGCCGGCGTCCAGGAGCTGGGTGAAACCCTCCCTCTCCTCGGGGGTGAAGCCGGGGTTCTTGCGGTTCCCCTTGGGGTTCTTCAGGTCGATCTCCTGGTGGGCAACGTTGAGGTCGCCGCAGAGAACCAGAGGCTTGCGCTGGTCGAGTTCGCTCAGGTAGGCCCGGAAATCCACGTCCCAGGTTTTGCGGTAGTCCAGGCGGACCAGACCCTTGCTGGCGTTGGGCACGTAGGCCGTGACCAGGAAGAAGTTGGGGAACTCGGCAGTGATCACTCGACCTTCCTTATCGTGCTCCTCTTTTCCTGCATTGAAAGAAAGCTCTTCAGTTGTGTTCCCAGGTGTAAAATTCAGGAACCAAAAAGTGTAACACCAGCCACGTTTATTCCACCCATAAGCACAGCCAGCAGAACTCAATTTATTAGCTCTACCTTCTAGTTGAAGAATTAAGCCCCCTTCCCACCTTCACGAATTAATACGCCGATTCATGCCGATGTCAGATCGTGGAAATTCACAGGGTAGTCCTGAGGAGTATCGCAGATGTACTCCGAGGAATTCCTGAACAGTTTCAACCAAGTCGCCATTTCATTTAGTCATGGCACAATTTTCGAAATGTTCAAAAAAATCGCGGAGCTTTGTGCGCTTGTCACGGATCATCATACGTGATAGCGACGTCGTGGTGGTGTCGCCCAAGTGTTGTGATGCTTCTTCAACATTCCAATGCCATCGTATTGTGTAAAATGGCCAAGATTGTGGAGGTCACAGTGACATGGTGCTATGAATGCCCACGACATAAAACGACCAGAACACAAACTGACTAAGACAAACCTATGATGAACGAAGATAAAGGGATGTCAGACGGCGGTTCTTGAACATTCCAACATCCATAGCCGTGAGAGAGTTTTGAGTTCAACAGGTGGATGGATCGCGACTCATTACGATTTATAGGTGTTTGTACATCGGCACAAATCGCCAGAAGTCATGAAAGTGGGAACTAGGCTTTATGCCAATTAGGAAATTCTGGTTGGAACAAAATCGTGGCCTTACATTTTGAACCTGGATTTCACGAGTCAGTATTCACACCCTTTTTCTAAACAGTATCCTTATATATTTTATGCCATTTTACTTCATTTCATAAATTTCAGAATGGTTTTAAATATTTAGCCCTTTCAGAGCTAAGATCACATGAGAAAGGATGTTCTCAACGGTGCATTTCTAACTCCGTAACAATCATGACTGCCCACTGAAAGCAAAGCAGTTCAAGAAATCTTAATCTACTCAGAATTTGAAAAATTCCAGAAAACCTACTCAAAAACCGACCATTTCTCATTCAGACTGCTTCTCACTCATGAATGGGTTACCCCGGCGCCCTTATGGCGAAACCAGGGCTTTTCAGTTCCCACATATCGGCGTGAAATTTACAGGATACTAGCTTGTGGTAGCTCCAACAAATTACAACAAATACCTCATAATGCCCTCCAATAGGACAGAATCAGTAGTGTGTGGGGGGCGTGGCTCACCAATGCCGTAAGTGACGGACAGGGGCTCGGTTTTGCAGAGCATGGCCACCCGCTGTAGCCCTCCTTCTCTTCGGATCCAGCCCAATACTTGTGTGGGAACTCTGGCATGGAGGTGATCTCACTGGGGAGAGATTTCTCAGCGCACTTGGTCTCCTGCAGGCAGATCACGTCCGGAGACTCCTCACGCACCCACTGCATAGTGGAGGGAACAAACCAATCAGCAAACGGCTGGGTCAGAATGCAACCAATCAGCATACAACTGACCTAAAATGTGATCCAACTGGTAAACAACACTTGGGAGACCGCAAACAACTGGCAAATTATTCAAAGAAATGCATACAATTCAGATTTTCAAGACCAGGTTCAAAAGACACAGATTAAGCCAAATCCTGGATTAAATTCAGTTTTAAAAAAAAGAGAGACAGGGTAGTTTCAAGCAGTGTGTGATCAATGTCAACCAAACTAGCTTCTATTGTCTGCAGCCCACATGGATTTGCCTTAATTACAGACACTTCGCTTCCACTATCAAAGCACAAAAAATCTTGTGGTCTGCAAAAAAAAAAAAAAAAAATAATATTTCCCAGTAAATTAGATAACTAATCTGTAAACAAATGATAGTGAAGGAAAGCAATAAATGGGCAAATCACAAGTGGCGATTTAGACACTCACGTCCAGCCCCTTCTTCTTGACCCAGGCTCGAAGGCCATCTACGTTCCAGGAAGTGATCTTCGTGTTGGCGGCTCGGTCGTCTTTGGTGGTCAGCGTGTCGGGGGGGTCCTCGTACATCACCGGGGCCTCGGGCTCCTTCCCCTTCTTTGTTTTCTTTGCATCAGGAGCTGCATGGTAGGACGGTAGACAAGAAAACGTGGGCGCGGAGGAAACCACAGCAATTTGAAAACCACAGTTTCTTGGAAAAACAGCTCACTTTCTAACCAGTTAAATTAAAAAGCTACTTCGCAATCAACTTTCATTGTTCAAGCGGATGAAAATTTTGCAGGTGCCGGGGCTTCGTTACGCTGGCTGGTGATGGAAAAAATGACACCATGCCTGTTAACGCAGAATGTTCCCACAATTTTGTTGCAGTGCTCGAACATTGAAAAAAACGTTTCAGTAAAATTGTCATTTTGCAAATTGAGAATAAAACATAGCTAGAACGCCCAAAAACGGTTTCCAGAAATATTCTTTGCATTAACGGTCCCCCATCATGTCACTAGATGTTCAGCCAATTTAGCCACTGCGAGCCATTTCAAAATCTGACCTTTGTGATATCACAAGGGGGAGAGATCACACAGAATAATGAAGGCATTCGTTAAATGGTGAGCTGATGGTAAGCAGCCCTTCCTGCCTCTGGGCAGTTACTTCCCCATGGGATGTTACAAAGGACCTGATTCTGAAATGGTTTGTAAAGGCTAATTGGCTGTACACCAGGTAAGGTCACAAACAACCTTTAAATCAAAGTTGGTTTCACCCAAGCCATTGCTCACTCTATGAAACCTGTAAAATTTTAGGTGAGCTGATATTACCTTCTTTGTGTAATCAGGAACAGACAAAAATTTTCACAACTTAACTCTTTCACCCCCACCAGTGCCCAGTGTTCACTGCTATTTCTCCCCATGGCCTTTGTTGACATTCTAACTAAATTTCTGGCTGTCTGTTCTTATTCCTGATTATTAAAAGAAACATAAAAAGAATGCCATATGGCACTATTGAGAAAAAATGCCAGTCACGCAAGAGTGCCATATGGCACTTAACCTGCACACCTAACCGAAGTTAAGAAAAAACAAATACCAATTTCACTTAGAATATACAATTTGCCAAGTAACAAATGTTGACAGAAATCGTTATACTATACTGCTGTAATGGCAAAGAAGTCCATTCATTCTGTATAATTAGTTGTTGAAAAAACCTGACCTGGCAACTAATTAACATGTTCATATATCAAAAAGGGGGAAACTTATGTATCCAGATGTCTGATATTTGAAAGCATTCCTAAAGCATCATTTCAAAGTTTCAATTTGTGGTTGAAATATCCCCAGTGAAATGGCAGCGGCAATAATTCCCATTACCTGCCCCATTGTCCTGGTCCACATCTACAGCTCCATCGTCAGTCTTCTTGCCTCTCTTCGACATCCTGTAGATCCTTTGGTCACCGCAGAGCCCACGCAGACACGCGACACGCACACACTGGAACACCCTGAGCGCTGGAATGGACATTCACTCAAATACTTCAAATTATACGCCCAACCTAAATGTTCATTTTTGGTCACCTGTATATAAGGGGTGGAGGACAAAAATTTGATACAGCACAATATCACAATATTTTATCAATTCACAGACCCCTAGTATCTTGATTTAATACATTTTTAATAAATGCTGTCAATACAAGCTCAACTTTCAGGCACGAGAATGATAAATTAATTGAATTTTCAGTCCTAATGAGTGCTAAGATGGTGCTAAGTGCTCAGTGTCTGGTCAGGTCAGCACAGCAAAGGTGTGACTCTCATGAGATGCAGCCGGATGTTGTCCAGAACAAAGATGGACGATGGAGACGTGTAACTGGAGAAAAATAGCGTGACTCAAGTATTGCGATAACACCGTATCATGGGACCTCTGGCGATTCCCACCCCAACTGTAAAATAAATCTAGTCGAGAGACTATTTCAGAGACAATGAAGCAGATGGTAAGGGCTCGCAGTTACACTGGTCTGCAGAATATTGGCGCCCCGGACTGCAAATGCACAAAAGACTAAAAATAACATTATAAACTTAAATCCTCAATATGAAGAAAATGCTAAACTAAGATGGGGGGGGGGGGCTGCGTGTGTGTTTACATCCTCTACCTGCCAGGGTTTCAATTGTTCCACACTTTCCATATTAGAAGAATCACCATGCCAGTGCAAAGTGGTATACATTTTTTTTGCAAATATTCTTGATGCCATTACCAGATTTATGAAGGTCTGCGACCACCAATTTCATTTGAACTGCATGTTTGTTTTCCTCATGGTGCGGGATGACAAAGGATTTTTACCCACGTTACTTTTCTTTACACCCAAGAGAAACAGGAAGTCATGTACGCACATATATTGTAGTTCCTTAAAACTCAGATGAAACTAAGATGAATTTCATTCCTGGATGCTATTTGGTGAATTCTCCTTACAATAATGTACATTTTTACTCATAGAAAATCTATTTTTAATTTAGTTAGTAAATATTTTTTCTGGTTCCACTGAAGCAGAAAGTACTGCATTTCTCACGTAAGCATTTTGACTCGGTCTCTATAATATAGTTCTAATGTTTTCATTAATATTTTAGTGCATTTCCAGTTGGTTGCATGTGGCGCGACGCGTTAGTAATTTCCTTGCAGGACTTCGAAAGCAGGAAATGTAGAAGATAAATCATTCCCAAGACGTGCAAGATGGGAATGAGCATTTGCTTTGCTTGTATATGCATTTGCTTGCCGTTGAACGAATTCAATCCTGAACTTCACGAGAAAACTCCAACGGGCCTAACCGACAGCGGAGTCGAGGAAATCTCATCCATGACTGCAGACGCATGAGATTTGATTATGCAACCTGCTGAAAAGCACATCAAAGAAAGCAGTTTCCCGTGCGAAAAAAAGTTCTGCTACAACAAACCTTCCCATGACTAACGTTAACTATATAAGCTAACTGCAATAATGATGACTGTAGTGGCTGCACAACAGCGTTAAATTAGTCAAGGTGTCTTTGCACGTTTGAATTGATATAAATTAATGAATATAAATTATTGCACTGAATATTACCATGACTAAAAACTGCAAGCATTGCACATCTAAAATAGAGAACACTGATGTGGCTAGCGGACCAACTGGTGACATGAAGTTGCAGGAAATAAACGGATATCCTGATAGCCAGCATGCTAAAGTTAAGTAACCCCGGGGCATAAAATGGACATGAGGCCGAAGCCATGAAAACCAAGCCGGAACCAAAGCAGTGCGATCGCCTGCAGCTGCGTTAGCTACCTACTCTTTGAATGAATGAATAAAAAGGCGAAAAACCAGTTCACTGTCAATAAGGTTTAGCACTACATGACATGCGTTGGCAATCGTATCCATAAACGACCCAGATCTCACCTAGCACTTTGGCTTATCAAATGGAAGCTCACCGACACCGTCCGTAGATCAGATTCACTGCCACAATCACACAAGGCACCAAAGCGCTGTGGCACCATGTGAGCTCTTTGTGGCTGTCTAAGTTTTTGCCTGACCAAAAAAAGAAAACAAGTTGTTATATTTACTTTTCTTTATCTTTATTGGTTAATTTGAGAACTGAGGAATGGTTAACAATAACCAGTTTCTTCAGATATTCATAATTGTTGGTTATGCTGACGTCATTAATGTACTGTTTTAGTTCGGAAGTTTGGGTGTTCAGTGAGTTCTGCATGGTCCTTTCACTGCACAAGGCATACAAACACAGGAATGGGTTGTTCATTTAAGTATTAATTTCTTACGAAACTAGCCAACAGACTAGGGTGGTAATTTGTTTAAAATATTTTTGGCTGATGATCACATGGTAGGTTATACGGCATTCAATGAATACTGTAAATGATTTTGTCTGTTTTTGTGGTCATATGTCGAAAGCTAACGACACCTGTCAACTGCATGCATCTTGCCAGATGATTGCATACACTTGAAACTCTAACTAGCAATATAAAACTGAACCATGCAGGAGTGTTACAAGCTGTAGCGGTCAGACATTCAGCTGGGTAGTTGCACGTCTTAAAAAGTGTCTTTTTTATTTCCATTTGGCCCGATTTGCCTTTAAAACGGTCTTCAAACTGTATCTTGCCCTAGAAGCCATAATGACCGTGGTGATTGGGTTCGAGGGCAGTGCCAACAAAATAGGCGTGGGAATTGTGCGGGATGGCGTGGTCCTGTCGAATCCTAGACGCACCTACATCACACCGCCAGGCCAAGGTAGGTCCCTTACGGCTTTGACATCTCGCCTGCAAGCCAACGTGTCTCAAGTTTAGAATTTTATGCATTTTTTAAAAAGTTTTCTAAGTTGAATTTTTGGAACAGTGAAAGCACGGTACATGATGTTTATGATCGCACTATAAGAAGATACATTGACCTATCGAGTCTGTCCCGTTATTGTTTTGGTCTTTTTGTGTCTTTGTTACTCATGACAGGAAATTACTGGCTTTTAACTGTCATACGTCAGGGATGAAACCACTTATATTCTCACAATTACCATGGTTTGCTGTACTCATTGTCCTGACATCATACTGAAGAAACATACAGCCCCAACTTGGAAAAAGTTGGGACGGTATGGAAAATGCACAAAACGCAAGCAGTGATTTGTGAATTTACTTTGACTTGTATTTTATTGCAGACAGTTTGAGGACATGATATTTAATGTTTTGCCTGGTCAACTTAATTTAGTTTAAAAATATACTGCCATTCTCACTATTCAGGCCTGCAATGGAATGTTGGAACTGGGGCAATGTAGGACTAGTAATGAGGTAATAGTTTTGAATAATGAGTTTGAGTAATTCTACTACATTTAAAAAAGCCAAGTGTTTCCTGAAAAATGGGTAGAGCTCTCTTAACTGGGTGAGAGATAAGGTCTTACATTTGCAACAGTGCTGTAAGTTTTTTAGCTGGGTCATTGTCTGATTGCCCTTTACTCAGGGTTTCTGCCCAGTGAAACAGCCAACCACCACAGGGGCGTAATCCTGACTGTCCTAAAGGAGGCATTACAGCAAGCAGGCCTGAAACCTGCAGACATCGACTGTGTGGCCTACACGAAGGGTGGGAGCCTGCAATTAACCTTCAGTTCGGTTTATGGTTTATTTGATACTAGTGCTAATGCTAACATACGTGCTAAAAGTCTCATGCTCACCCAGGTCCAGGGATGGGCGCCCCTTTGGTAACTGTGGCCCTGGTCGCTCGCACTGTGGCTCAGCTGTGGGGGAAGCCACTCTTGGGAGTGAATCACTGCATCGGGCATATAGAAATGGGACGGCTGGTCACCGGTGCCAATAACCCTACCGTACTGTATGTGAGTGGGGGGAACACGCAGGTTAGTGCCCTCTGCTGGCCATTGTCACACTTACATTAATGGAGTTCAGAGAATAATGCGTCTGGTTTGTGATTCCCTTACATAGGGAAACTTGGGTCTGCCAAGGGGGCTAGGCTAGCAGTTTGCCCGTGATTCCTTAGACTTGCCAAACATTATGCGCTCTTATGGTCTTCCGCCGCCTGTCTTTGGTGTTTCCTAGGTGATCGCGTACTCGGAGCACCGTTACAGGATATTCGGAGAGACGATCGATATCGCCGTGGGGAACTGCTTGGATAGATTCGCCAGGGTGATTAAGGTGTGACAAATGACACCTGTGTTTACGATGATGAGTATGATGTCAGGATGGTGCACATTTACAGAAAATGGAGAGGTCTGTTACAAAGAGCATTTTCAAAAATGCACTACTAGTTAATTTGGTACAAATTACCAAATACCTCCAAAATGTACCCAGAAATTTAAGTTAAATTGTTGGTTGGTTCTAAAGGAACACAGGATTACAAACTTTTTTTTTTTTTTTTTTTTTTTTTTTATTGTTGTGCATTTGAAATGCTGTCCGACTGGGCAAGGTTTTAAACTTCAGAGGACAGGAGTTTGAAAGAAAAATCATGTCTAACTTGGATAACACATTTGCAAGTTTTTTTCATACGCTTTTTTCACTTGCTAGTGTCAATATAATGTAAGATGTGCTCTCACGCAGTTCTGCCTGTAGTGGTGAAATCTTTTTTTCAAAGGAAATTCGGAAGCTTTACAGGTAACCAGAGTCTGACACTAGACATTTTCTGTTTAGATCTCGAATGACCCCAGTCCCGGCTACAACATCGAGCAGATGGCCAAGAGGTAAGCCTGCACCAGTCTGTTTTCAAACTGTACAGAGATGCTAAAATAAAACTGCATGTGTGATCATTGTGACTCATTATATTTTGACAGGGGAAAGGAGTTTGTGGAGTTGCCTTACACGGTGAAAGGAATGGACGTCTCATTCTCTGGGATACTGTCCTACATAGAGGTGAGGGAGAGTGTTTTGAGTCTGCACTGGTAAGGGAAAGTGGCCTGTAGTAGTTCTTGTGTTCAAATTTCCACACAAAACTGCCTCCAAATTTCACCCCACCCTTTTACAGGTACATGCCCATTTATCGTCGCTTATGGTATTGTGCTTACTTACGTCTCTCGTCTGGAGAAATCGGTCTTCCGTTTTGATGTTCATGATTTATTAACCCTTAAAGTGCTGATCACTGCTATAGTCACACAAGGTGCAAAATACATGAAGCAAAATTTCAGATTTCAACCTTCAAAAGGGCGACAATTTTGTCAATTTTTAGCGGGAAAATTAGTTGGCAGGGACCTTCAGAAGGGTTCGCAGTTACCCGTGAGACTTTCTGAAGATCATTTGTCTGCTAAATAATGAATAATTAACTTTTCAAGGGATAGGTTGTGTAAAAATTAAGCACTTTGAGGGTTAAAATGAGACTACTAAGAAATTAAGAGTGTAGGGGAGTAATGAAGTGTGGGAGGGAGTTAGTGGCGGTTTAGGGCATGTCATTTCACAACCTTGGAGTTGCAGAGTCTGTAATGTCAGTGGTTTGATGCTTTCGTTGCAGGACGCGGCTCATAAGATGCTGGGATCTGGGAAGTGCACTGCTGAGGACCTGTGTTTCTCTCTACAGGTCAGGGAATAACCATCTACCCAAAACACCTCCGTCATTTGAGAACTTAGCTTTGTAGGATACTCTGAAGAGAAAAATGTAGAAGTGCCAGTGTCGTGCTGTTTTCCCTCTTCCTGTCTAGATTTCACCATTTTAACAGTGCAGGCTACTGATCTGAGTCACTTTCAATCGCAAGAAATCATCAGTGTTAGATTATCTACAGAATTCCCATGAAAGAACGTACTCATCACCTCACACCTGTCCAAGGTGTCCTGATGTGCCCATCCCTCTTCCTGCAGGAGACCGTGTTTGCCATGCTGGTGGAGATCACGGAGCGAGCCATGGCGCACTGCAATTCCCAGGAGGTCCTCATTGTTGGGGGTGTGGGCTGTGAGTGAGGCATCAGCTACATTGCATCATGGGAGCTGTAGTCCTTAGCACAAAGGGACCTCACATGCTTGATAGGTGCACACAAAATGTGGTGGTTTCACTCAGCTTGGTCTATGGCTAACTTTTGCTCCACTTTGAATTATTGCAGCTTGTATTATGCTGACCCCTGTTTGCCCATATAACGGCCAGTTCAGTGTGCCAGCCAGTGATCAGTCACATCGATGTTTCAGGCAAAGGCATTCACAAATAGTGCACCCCACTTACACAAAAAGAATGAACCTGAAAGGACCATAAGGAAAGTCACGCCTTGTGACTGCGAGTTATGCTTAAATCTTGAGGCAGTACCAAAATAACGGGCTTCCAAACCTTGCTCCAGGTAATTTGCGGCTGCAGGAGATGATGGGGATAATGTGCAAGGAGAGAGGAGCGCACCTCTTCGCCACTGATGAGAGGTCAGCCAAACAACAGTCCACCATTTTAGCCAGTCTTTCACTGCTCTGGTTGCATTAGTTCTTTGGGCAGATGTACACCAGTTGGTTAAATGTTATTGTTGGTTTTTTGTTGGCCGACCAATCATGTTCCCTGGCTTGATACTGACTGACCAATTGTTCCTCAGCTTCTGCATCGATAACGGGGCTATGATTGCCCAGGCGGGCTGGGAGATGTTTCGTTCGGGTCACGTGACAGAGCTGTCAGACTCCTGGATCACACAAAGGTACGGACGGACCCTTGTGCGACTAACTGTTGCCATGGCAACACAGGCTCAGAAAAAAAAAATCCGGGGTTTGACCTTTAATTGTTTTGGTTGTTCTTTTGATTGACAGGTTCAGGACAGATGAGGTGGAAGTTACATGGAGAGACTGACAGCCTGCCGTAAAACCACTCCGCCCATAACTCCACCCATAACACGGTGTCCTCTCTTGTGATTGGGCAACGATGTCACAACATCAGTCAGGGACTTGCTCTATGGATTCTACCCCCCAAGGATCACACCTGAAGCCAGTGGTCTTACTCAGTCCTGCAGGGTGTCTCAGTGAGCTGGATTGCGGAGTTTGCTGGATATTGGATTTAATTAAACCTCAAACAGCTTTTTTTTTTTTTTTTTTTTACTACAGTCCATGTTCCTCATTTGAGACGGTTACAGGTTTTGAATCAGCACAGTTGTCCAACAATCTTGATAGCAGTAGAGAATCGTGCAGTTTTCAACTACTGAAGAAAGAAAACAGGTTTAAAGCTAACTCCGGGTTTCAGATTTGAATTCTTATGGGAAGAACAACCACTTTCTTGCGTAAAATCATTCACTTTTGTATTCTCAGAATATGTTAATAAAAAATGTTTCCATTTCACTTCTTTTCTTGCATGCCCATGTGTTTTTTCTTCACGTTGCTACACGCGTGTACGTACTGTGACGTCCATAAGTGTTGGGACAGTGAAACTGTTAAATTGGGCTGAAATTGCAACGTTTCACTCCATGGAGGGAAATGCCCTCAAATTGGCATTGCAGCTAAATTAGAAGATATTTATGTACATCCCTACAGTGAAACATGAACGAATACAGCCCTTTACAACTGTCACTGTCAAAATACTCCCGCACCTCACTGGAGAAACCTTCAACAGTAATTGTACATTAGCCTTTTATTTTCCCACATAGTAAATGAACAACACTAACACTTAGTGTACTCAAGTCATAGTACATTCAAACTTCCTTTAATCACTGTTAAAACTACAAGTCATTGGAAATCCCGACAAATGCACTCAGCAGTTAATTGTGTAAAATCTAAATGTCTCTTAATTATAAACAACTTTGAAGTTCCAGAGCTTATTGCATGCAGAGTAACTGGAGCCAGAGGCTTTTGGAAAACTCATTCACTGTACACACTGCAAACAACTTGGAGGTCCATCTCAATGAGTATTTTGGTCGAATATTAAGACTTAAAATCTTAAATTACTTTTTGCTTGATGAGGGGGAGACTGAGGTAAGATATTCTGACTCACTGATTGACAAATGTGATAAAATATCATTTTTCAGGCATGCAGAAGCTGAAAATGTTTAAATTTTCTACTTTAGAGAGAAAAAAGCAGAAGATTTCTTGTCTCGGTGTAAAACTAAAACACTGAGGACATTTTGCAGTGTAGCTCCAGGCCTACAAACTGTACGCAGAAGGAAGCCGATTGTTAAAGCAGAAATACAGCTTTGATGAGAACCAAGGGTTCAAACTGATTCTTTCCCACCATCCCTCTCTGTTCAAATCTCTCGTCTTTTGCCCCCAATTACAGACATGACAAATTAAAGGAAAAACCTGAGTGCGGAACAAATAAATAAATGTAGATGCTTCTGGTCATTTTCCTGGTATGGTTTGGGTCCACACGTTCCCAATAAGGCAGAAGGGTCAATGCGGAGTTATTCTGCGAGATCATCTTTATATCCTACGATGAGGGATCCCTACCATGATGGGAGTGGCCTCTAACAGGATGACAAAGGTAGGGTTTACAACGGTTTTATGAGTATGAAAATGATCAGAAGCATGTGTGACCGCCTTCAGTCGAAAGATCTTTAACCAACTGAACTCAAATGGGAGATTTTAGAACATGTTTGATGCACTCTCAGTCACCGTAATCAAAACACCAAATGAGTAAATATCTCTTGGGCGAAAGGTACTCCCAATTCCTCCAGTAAAGTTCTACACTTGCGCACACTATGCCAAAGCATGTTGCAGTTGATTTGGCAGTTTGTGGACGCCCAACACCTTACCGAGACTGTTAATGCTGATTTTTCC
The DNA here is from genome assembly GCA_029692085.1 of Gymnothorax javanicus. Classification (NCBI taxonomy): domain Eukaryota; kingdom Metazoa; phylum Chordata; class Actinopteri; order Anguilliformes; family Muraenidae; genus Gymnothorax; species Gymnothorax javanicus. The sequence continues at coordinate 14,043,720 of CM056212.1, read as the reverse complement.
ATTAATTTGTAACCTTCACGGGCTCTCTTCCTTTCATCTTGTTTTCTCTCTCTCCCTCCCTCCTTCCCTCCCTCCCATTGCCGATCCGGTGACATCACTGAGCCATCTGTACCACCACAGCCTTCCAGGCCCTGTCCTTGTCGAAGTCTCGGAGCGTCCCATTGGCAGCCGGTTGCTAGGAGATAGGGGTCAGGAGAGGGGAAAGGGAAAGCGGAGTGAGGATTGGGCGGGTGAGATTTTCGAGCGGAGCTCTCTCACGGGCTGTGAAACTTGCGGAGTGAGTGATTGCGTGTCTGAGTGTGTACTGTGTGTGTGTCTGTGTCTGTTTGTGTTGAGTGAATGCATCCATAGCGCAGTCCATAAGTTCCTGGACAATGACTATTTTTGCTACTTGTTTGTACTGTATTCTTTGAAACCAATGAATAGCAGGTTCAATTAGAAACTGTTTGCTGGCTCATCATGATTTTCTATCCATATCAAGTGAATCGCGTAGGAGTTGCAACACTTTGCACAACGTCACAGTTCAAATACAATCTTTATCGCGTGCACTTGTGAGTGTGGATGCATGTGCGTATGCGTGTATTTATGATTGTGTTTGTGCATGGGTGTGTATATGTATTTGTGCATGGGTTTCTTTACACATGTGTGAATGTATTGGCATGTGCTCGTGTCCTTGCGCCTTGTATGTGTGCAATGTTGGTGGTGTGTGTATGCATGTGTGGGCTTGTGTAGCTGCACTTGTGAGAATCGACTCTTGAGAAACCACAGATGTTGTGAGGACTTTTGGGTGGTCCTCACAGAGGATTTACGGCTAATTGGTTAAAGTTATGGTAAGGTTAAGCATAACGTTAGGTGTACGTGTGTGTGTGTGTGTTTATCCCTGTACCTCGCAGCGGAGAGAAGGCAGAGCGGCGCTCTGCGCTCTGACGAGGCCTGACAGGCGAAGCTGGCTCTTGTAGGAGGCGCATTGAACCGCCGTCACCAGTGTGAGCACGGCCTGCACTAGCAGCAACAGCATCAGGATCATCAGTAGGACCGTGTACGATTGCTGAGGAATATGAGAGAGAGAGAGAGAGAGAGAGAGACTAAAATGTCCATTTGATTCACATGGAGTCAGTTTAATAGAGACAGAAGAATTTCGCCTTAAGAGAGTTAAATTAACTTAGGACAAGGATTGATCTCAAAAGTGAGCCGCAGTGCCACGGTATTACAGAAAGGACCTCAAATACCAGATCTGATCCACATGATGTCGTGCTAAGCCACCAATCACATACATAGAGTGACATACACATACACTCAAACCCAGTTTTCGCGCATGCATATAAACCCAGACAATCAAGAAAATTACATCGCTCTCGCACTCGTATTTTTTTATTTAACCCTTATTTTATTTAACCCTTATTTAACCAGGGAAGTCCCATTGAGATTGAAATCTATTTTTCAAAGGAGCCCTGGGGGTCCAATTTGCTGGATCAGGGGATGATTAGGTGGCAGGTCGAAAGAGCCAGGTTGGGACTTTAGCCATGACACTAGAGACAGACCTTAGCAACAGGGTGGTCCTGCTGGAAGATCTCGGCAACGTCGACCACGCTGCAGGTGAGATAGCCAGAGGCCGAGAAGAGAATCGGTGATGTCACACCGGTGATGGCAATCAGCATCTCCACCTGAGGCGAACAGAGATGGAGAGATAGACGGAGGGAGAGACAACAAAGCAAGAACCAATAAATAACCAAAACGACAACATTCAACATGTCTGAGGCCTCAATCAGTTGCAAAGAAACTAGCTTATTATTTATTCCACACCACACACTCCGATATGTATTCAAGCTCTCAGCCTTGGAACACAACAACCTCTCCATCAATCATATTTTTGTGACTTGCATAAGCTGCAATCTTTTAAAGCCCTGAAACGCAGTTAGCCGTCATAATGAGCCGGAATTTTAATTTTGTTTTTCCCCTATGGGTAGCAAAGGACAAACATGAGAGAGAGAGAGTTTAGCTACTCTAAATACTAGAGAGACCAGTAGATTTCACCAGCCGCGACTGCGATGCTGGTATTGTTTTCAGTATAGCACTCCTCAATGTAATGCGTTCAGTGAGTGCGTAGCTAGACGAGACCCATCTTCAAACTCCGCCGTCATTTTTATTCCAACTACTTACTTGTTATGTTTTATGGGTTTCACCTGTAATTTTTTGGGTTTCTAAGCCGCGGCGTGGGCGATTTTACATGAATTCTGGGGAAACATTTCTTGGCTGATTTTTGAAAATGATTTCCCAGCTTTTTTCTTGATGTTTTCATACTCTTTAGGTAATTTCAGAATTTTTTCAGCCAAAATCTAAGAGAATCTTGTTCGATCAATTTTTTGGGTTTGTAAGCCCCGCAGTGGGTGATCTCGCATGATTTCTGCGGAAAGCATTTCTTGGCTTAAAATAATTTCCCTGCGTTTTGATTGATTTTTTTTATTGATGGAAGATTTCTAACACGCACCACATGCATCCGCTTGCATTACTCGCTCTGAGTGAGAGCATCAGATAACATGCCTTTTTTATAGTGTGACGAGCGTCCAAATTTGAGCAGGACTTGGAGTGACTCACCAGGCATTTGTTTGGGTACTCAGCCGTCACGTGACTGGCGATTGCGCTCGGGAAGCACTGGGAGGGACGACAGGCATCAGCGGACATGAAAATCAGCACGAGCAGATATTGCCATTAGCCATTAAATCATCACATCGCATCATTAGCCTCCATTTTAACACAAGTAAAATTAATGACAACCTATGACTGGTGCAAAACGATCACTAGCCATGGTAATGGTTTCATGAGTGATGAGGGGTTTAGCACATGCTAAGGAAGTTTAAGTAGATCTGTCCCTTAGTCTTAGTCATGCTATTAACAACAATGGGGAGTTACGTTAGAGAGTTTTATTGTCAAACAGAACTCAAAGTGATTTCATGAAACAAGCGGGCAACTTGTCGGGAAATATCCACAGAGAGCCAGGAAGTATCGCCAGAAAATGACCCACCAATCGCAGTTGGTGTTGTTATATTGCTGATTCCACCGCACTCTATGATTGGTCAAGTTCTTCTCCATTTCTTACTAGAACAGCAATGCCATATCAGTCATGTTCCCGTTAAACTATCCTCACACAGTGGTAGCTTATCTCAGTAGGTGCAGTAACTGACTCACAGCCACCAGGATCCAGAAGAACGTGACCGACAGGAGGGGTCCTGGGGTCAGGGCATCCATGTTGAGGGCGATGGTGCCCCCGAACACTGCAGAGATCCCGACGATCACCTCAATAACCTGGGGAAGGAGCGAGCAACGAGTCAGGGTGTGTACACAACATGGCACCATTTAAATGACAGGACGTTAGCCATCATTCTTATCCAGAATGACTCACAGCATTGGTGAGGCATCTATTGGCTTAGCTTGAGGATATAAACTGATCAAATCAGATTAAATGCCTTGCTCAAAGGTGCAACAGAACGTCATTTAATCTGCAATCTTTAGGCGACAGTTTTCAAGCAATTTTGCCTCACACAACACATGCTCCTATTAAGCCGCTTGGTTTTGAATGGCATTCTGGGATTTGGAGTGTGACAACAGTCAATTGTGACTACCAGTGATCAAAGGATAAGCGCTAAATCCACCAAAATTGAAAACCTGCTGTCCTACCGCACTTACAGCACTAAGCCACATTTCAAAGAGGGGCTTACAGAGTAGGCCTTGACGAGGCGAGCTGGGAAAGTGGGCGGGGTCACAACCACGGGGCTGTCGCAGGTGACTGGCTGGAGGAGGGGGAGGAGGCGGGGCATGGAGAAGGAGGAGAGATAGTTTAGGAGAGACACCTAGAAACAAAGACAGAGAGAAAGAGAGAGGGAGAAAAAAGACACAGCTAAACTCAATCCACAGACGACGACAAAAGACAAAGACACAAAATGGCGACTGGCGGGACGGACGGATGGAGGGCCGAATGCGCACCTTGCTGGGGCTGCAGCAGTCGTCCACTGACCGAGCCGACAGGATTACTGTGCTAGCCATTAGCACCTCTAGCAGGATGAGCAGGATCAGATTGAAGTTGATCTAGTAAAACGACACAAGAAGCAAAGCGGATTGGCCAGACAACAAAGAATTTTCGCAACATTGTTGCAATATTGCAACATTGAAAAAACATTTAGGTAACATTGCGAAAACATTTTGCAATTGCTGAGGACTATCCATTTGTTCTGCGGATAAACCAGAACATCTCACACAAGGTGGTAATAAAATGCCGTTCCATTGTTAGAAAGTGCTGGAAGCCCTGACAAGCTTATATTTTAAAAGTCTGCCCAAGTTTCCATGGAGTGGAAAAAAAAGCACACCCATGCAGAGAATGGCATACACTGTCATTACCCATAAGCCACCGCTTTTCATGCTGAGAGGTTGAGCATAGAGGCTTGCTTGTAAAAGTCACTGGTATGATTCATATTTAAATTACTTTTATTGTGCATGTGTTGAATTCACGTGCAAATACTGATGTCGAAAATAAGGTAAACATGTTGAAATGGCACAGATTTTATAAAACCATCCACCCCTGTCAACAAAAATGCTAACTCACGTTGACCGCGGAGGGGTTAAGCACGAGCTTGCAGCCGAACCACACCAGACAGGTGGTCGTGATGGCGAATGTCGACACAAACACTACCTGGAAGTCCGACACCTGCGGATCAAAGATGGCCATCACGACAGATACGTAAAACAGACTGGTAACTTGCTTTTGCCTCAAAACTGGGGATTAGCAAAGGTACATCGCTTGTGCAACCGACTGTCAAATTTGATTGCATCTTAGATGTAGGGGAGACCGGGGCTTGTTGTCACATTTTTTACATTCTTATAAATTTCTTGTAATCAATACATCATATATAAAAAAAAGTGTCCCAGATGAAAGACCAAAGTCTCAGGTACATATTTGGTATTCATGTCATTTTCATATCTTGTGTCAGTGCAGAGTTATAAGCAATCAAATAGAGATTTTCACCATGTGACAAGTTGCCCCACCAATGGGTAAGCTGTCTCACTATTTTGCAACTAATAGAACAAGGACAAAATTATTGTTGTTGTTATTTTTTTACTTGAAAGTGAATAAATCTTAGCATAAAATATTGTGCAACATGCATTATGAAACTTATGAAACTTAAACTAGTCCTGGAAGATCTATTAAAAAAAATTCAAACAAAACCTGACCTCACTAGTCAGTCCTGGAACATCCAGTCAGAAAATCTCAAACAAAACTTGACCTCACTAGTCAGACTCCTCATCTGAGTCACAGTTCTGGCATATGTAGATTGATTTGCCAGGGGTGCATTCTTCATGGGCCCATCCTTTGCATATTATGCACTGCACCCAGGTTTCTCCTGGGTAGCTGTTTCCAAATGGCTCTACACAGACCAGGCACAGGGACTCATCTTCTTCTTTCGATGAGGAGTCATCTGGAGTTTTTCTTTTTGTACCTGCCCTCTGTTTCTTCCCTGTGCTTTGCTTCTTTGGTATTTTGGATTTGGGTTCCTTGCCTTTCTCTTTGAATAGCCTTTTTTTCCCTTGTACCTGCCTTTCAGCTTCAAGTGCCTCCTTCACAGGTGTGTCGGTGAGAATAGCAGTTTTTCTCTTCTTTCTCTGCCTTGTTTTCTTCACATGTGACAACTAACCCCCAAATGACTGAGACAAGTTGCCCCAAACTACCATGTTTGCTAATGCTAGCTCTAGCTTAAAGTTAGCTTAAAACAGAACAATGACTGAGGTATGACAGGATGCCTTAATATGTTCTCTAACAAGTCCACATGTATCACTGCTAGGATTTTTATCTGAAAGAAGCTTATTTTAAAATATATAACGTTAATATTTTTTACTTTGGGTTGTGGAAAATGGTTAATTGGTGCTCATCCCAACTTACAATGTGTTGTTCTCTTCTCACACAGGACATGAGACCTGACCATGTAAAGGAAAAAAACTAGTATTCCACTTTTTAGTTGCGCCCTCTAGTGGACAAGATAATTGCAGTGTGACAACTTACCCGTGTGACAACAAGCCCCGGTCTCCCCTATTCATATCTACAGTCTGAGGAAAAAGCTGTTTGCATTATATAATGTTTCTCTTGAAACTGCTAAATCATAAATTATATCTAAGTTAATGTGTAGCATGTAGGGCTGCAAATTAATCAAACATAAAAGGTTATTCGGTATTTTATGAGTCAATAAAAATGGCGCAGAAATGTATGTTGCTAACCACTCAGTTAAAGATGAGATTAATCTGCCTGACAAGTCAATAAAGTCCTGAAAATGTATATTTCAAATACTTGTGCAGTGCTAGAGCCCTCTACATTACTAAGTACTCAGGTGACATAACTAAAGGAAGTTCGAGGAAAGAAATGAGACAGTTGACGTAGGGCCACCTAGCACAGTCAGATGAGTCTTTGTACTGAGCCTGTTAGCCTCCACATATCCATCGGGCTGTACTACATCACGGTATTGCAACGCCAGCATAACAAAAAGGCCAATTAAATCAGGAATAAGGTGTTGTAGTGTGCAAATGAAACTACTACGTTTTTGTCTGTTCTACTCACTGCGATGTGTCTGTTCTTCGCCAGGGCGAAGCTTGCCACAGCAGTCGGTATGCTCTGAGAGACACATCAAAAACAAGACATTTTACACACAGTATACAGGTAGGCGGGCCAGTTACTTCATTCATAATATCATCATATTATCATAACATAATTAGCGTAGCGACCCTTTTGCTCAGAGAGTAAGATACCAGGGTAAGAAATTCAAGTCTTGGCATGTACAAAACCCAAAACCAGTGAAGTTGGCACGTTGTGTAAATCGTAAATAAAAACAGAATACAATGATTTGCAAATCCTTTTCAACCTATATTCAATTGAATACACTGCAAAGACAAGTTACTTAATGTTCGCACAGGTAAACTTTGTAATTTTTTGCAAATATTAGCTCATTTGGAATTTGATGCCTGCAACATGTTTCAAAAAAGCTGGCACAAGTGGCAAAAAAGACTGAGGGAGTTGAGGAATGCTCATCAAACACTTATTTGGAACATCCCACAGGTGAACGGGCTAATTGAGAACAGGTGGGTGCCATGATTGGGTATAAAAGCAGCTTCCCTGAAATGCTCAGTCATTCACAAACAAGGATGAGGCGAGGGTCACCACTTAGTGAACAAATGCGTGAGCTGATTGTCGAACAGTTTAAAAACAACATTCCTCAACGAGCTATTGCAAGAAATTTAGGGATTTCATCATCTACGGTCCGTAATATCGTCAAAAGGTTCAGAGAATCTGAAGAAATCACTGCACGAAAGCGACAAGGCCAAAAACCAACATTGAATGCCCGTGACCTTCGATCCCTCAGGCGGTACTGCATCAAAAACCGACATCAGTGTGTAAAGGACATCACCACATGGGCTCAGGAACACTTCAGAAAACCACTGTCAGTAACTACAGTTCGTCGCTACATCTGCAAGTGCAAGTTAAAACTCTACAATGCAAAGCGAAAGCCATTTATCAACAGCACCCAGAAACGCCGCCCGGCTTCGCTGGGCCCAAGCTCATCTAAGATGGACTGATGCAAAGTGGAAAAAAGTGTTCTGTGGTCTGGGAGTCCACATTTCAAATTGTTTTTGGAAACTGTCTTCCTCCGGACCAAAGAGGAAAAAGAACCATCCGGACTGTTATAGGCGCAAAGTTCAAAAAGCCAGCATCTGTGATGGTATGGGGGTGTATTAGTGCCCAAGGCATGGGCAACTTACACATATGTGAAGGCACCATTAATGCTGAAAGGTACATACAGGTTTTGGAGCAACATATGTTGCCATCCAAGAACGTCTTTTCATGGACGCCCTGCTTATTTCAAAGACAATGCCAAGCCACATTCTGCATGTGTTACAACAGCATGGCTCCGTAGTAAAAGAGTGCGGGTACTAGACTGGCCTGCCTGTAGTCCAGACCTGTCTCCCATTGAAAATGTGTGGCGCATTATGAAGCGTAAAATACGACAACGGAGACCCCGGACTTTTGAACAACTTAAGCTGTACATCAAGCAAGAATGGGAAAGAGTTCCACCTGAAAAGCTTCAAAAATTGGTCTCCTCAGTTCCCAAACGTTTAACTGAGTGTCGTTAAAAGGAAAGGTGATGTAACACAGTGGTAAAAAGGCCCCTGTGCCAACTTTTTTGCAATGTGTTGCTGCCTTTAAATTCTAAGTTAATGATTATTTGCAAAAAAAAAAAAAATAAGTTTCTCAGTTTGAACATTAAACATCTTGTCTTTGCAGTGTATTCAATTGAATATAAGTTGAAAAGGATTTGCAAATCATTGTATTCTGTTTTTATCTACGATTTACATAACGTGCCAACTTCACTGGTTTTGGGTTTGTACTTCCTCCACAAACTCAGGCAGCCAATCAGCTCTGCCTTATCACTGAAAGACTGAGCAAATCTGCCAATCCATGCGTACGAATACTGTATAAAAAGCACTGGGTAGGGTTCTTGCTCTCTGAACCTGGATTTTTCCATCTCTGACAATGACAGCTTCACCAACACCCATGAGCACAAACATACTCAACTACTGAGAAAAGAAACTGATCTGAGGTCAGTCTGAAGGTGACTCACAGAGCCTGCAGCACAGCGGAGGTAGTCCATGGCGTCAGGGAAGATGTTCCCCAGGTACAGAGAGAAGCCCGCAGTGATCCACAGACTGCCCTGAAGAGGGAGGGAACAAACACACACACACACACACACACACACAGAGAAGGATGCACAAGCACAAACACACATACACACGCGCACACAAACAGGGACATGCACAAACACACGTGCGCGCATACGCAGGGACGCACACACACAAGTATATACGCGCACATCCACGCAAGCAGACGTATGCACACACACACACAAACACGGAAGTGCACACAAACGCAGACACAAAACAAATGGAAAATTAATCACAGAATAAATACAATAATAATTTCCTGGAATATTTTCAGTGCATTATTACAAGTTACCAGACACAATTCCATGACACATACATTTCCACTTTTCATCCAATGCATCATGCAATATTTTAGTGTGATCATTCCAAGATTTTATTAAAATGCAATTTTAACATGCCAAGTTCCCACAACAGGTTTCCTGAATATATTCAATCCTGGTGCTTTTCAATTCAAAACCAACAAATGCTGCAGGCAGCCATTTTAATCATAAAAATCAAACCGGCCCTCTCTTGCTGTGAATGTATAATCCTGGTCAGGTATGCGTGGGTGTAGTTCCTCCTCTCACCCCTATGAGGGCGCTGTAGAGCCATGCCCGGTAGCTGAGGCAGGGGTGCAGCGCTGGAGACTGGGGTAAGTGCAGGTCGCTGGCCCTCACATCCACCGTGTAGCTGTCCCTCTCCGGCCTGTCCCGCTCCGAGCGTCGCCCGAACGTTCCCCTCGTGCCCTGATCCAGCGGGGGCATGCAGTCGTAGCCAAACTCCTCCCTTGATGACAGCTCCTCCCTCTGCATGGTGATGGGCGGAGCTGATTGGACAGGAGGACTGTAGAGTTGTGACCAGATGGCTTGCGTGGAATGGCCGCTCCTGATTGGTTGTGGGCTGTTGCCAGGGATAAAAAAGAATGAAGCGTGATGACAGTTAGCTAGATAACTACACTGAGCGAAATTGAAATTAGCTCCACTTACTTCAGTCCATGTTACAAATATAGGACAGTTCCGCGTTTTACACGGTCAGCCTTCTTTTAGAAACAGAGCCCAGAGAAGTTTCAGTCAAGATGGAGATAGCTAAAACAACTACAAAGCACATAGCTAACAACCCACCTAACTGACTACAGTCAGCTTTGATGTCAACAGAATATGTGACTCTACCACTTCCCAACCTGTTTGTTCAGAAGTTGATGGAGACCGTTCTTCAATGTAGCAAGCAGTAAGACCCTTCGAGGGTATGTCCGAAAGCAGAATTTATGAGTTAACTGGATATCTGCACTGAGTACAGTTCAGAACAGCTGTTTACACCTCAGCCGATGTTCAGATTTGGTAGAGTTCCATGTTTAACTCCATTCAGTTACTCACTTACCTTCATAATCCTGGAATCAGGGACCCTGAAGGTTAGATAAAACTAGATAGGAACAGCAAGGGAGGTTTAATAAAAAAAAAAGTAGTCAGCCAATAATACAACCTGACTGACAGATCATCAACACTCATGTGAAGAATTATGCGAATTCAATGGAGAACACAGCCTCCGTTTATAGCAGGTGAATAGACACTTATGAGGAGGGTGGGGAAAAAAATCAATGGTACATTAATCTGCCTGGTTTAATGCTCTGTTACTACATTACACATTCATTCCAAATGAATCTTAAATTGGCTGATGGGGTATATTTCTGAAAGCTTTCAGAATTCCCTCCTTATCATAAAACTTCATTATCCAGAAAGCTGCAATTCAGCAGCGTAGTACATCATCCTCTGGTGGCTATATTTGGTAAGACACAGGAGAGACATTTTCCATTTCCCCATTTGTAGAAGTAAATGTGTCCTTTAAGACTTGTTACCAGCCGTGCCAGCAATCCTGGTATTGTTTTCAGTTGCTCGGCGTGCGCCATCAGGGTTAACTTCAACGAGATGAGTCCGAAACCACAATGTCTGTCTGTGTTACCGTTTGTGGACACCTGTCCATACCTCCATCCATCTCCAATCTCTGAAAATAACGTCTCTGGAACGCAATGGAGGAAATTTCTTCATTTTGGAACAAATGTCCCCTTGGACTCAAGAAGGAACATATTGCAATTTGGTGGACAAAGGTCAAGGTCACTGCGACCTCAAGTCTCTCAGCACAAGAATGCGATTGCAGTGACCTCAGGTTGTGGATGTGATATCTCCAGAACGCCTGGAAGAAATTTCTCCAAATTTGGAACAAATTGGACTCAAAAGATGATCAAGCTCACCTTGATCTGAATTTTGAACACCTTCAAGGAATTTGATTGTTTTTTGTTACTTTTAGTGAATTTAAAGACTAAAACACACAGTAAGAACACAACTGAGGCAAGGGTGAAGACCAATGAACAACACCTCAAAGACCTAAAAAAAAAAAAAAAGAGTTCCTTCCCGAATACAGTTGACTGCAAAGATCTGCAGCTGATTAAGCATGGAGGCATATAACTGCATAGCAGTATTTCTTGTGCGGAATCTAGCAGCTGGCCAGGTATTTAGCAAACCTACTCTAAAAGATGTCCAATTCTTTCTAATTGACACATTTATAATCAAATTTACAAGAATTACTGTACAACGCATCTCATCCTTTACCTTGTTGAATGGTCTCTAGAAATACAAGGGCAGAAAAAGACTCGATAAAATCCCTGAAACAATTAACTCTTGCTACTTTTTTCCCCAAACTAGTTTGTAATTGCCGAACTGAGCCTCTGCAGAAACACACAAGCTGTACTTGAAGGTGCTAGCATGCACATTAGTTAATGTTTTCTCTCTTTCCATTGGCTAACAGCTAAAAACATGTTTTAAACTTGCCTGGCTGCCTATCCTCCTGGTCGCTTTAATGACAGGAGTAGAGGTGAACCCACACTATGCCATCTTGTTTTAAAAAAAAAAACCCCGGTCATCCTGCCAGCATTTTCAGTTCTCAATTCCATCCTCCCTCCATTTTTTCCTGTTTTTCTTTTATCTTTTAACTATTTCTCTCTAATTTTCGCTCCCTCTATCCCATTCCTTTTCTCCCCTCCTCTCACCTGCCGCCTGGATTCACCAGCGAGTCCGAGCGTCCCCTGTTGCCTTCGATATATCCGTCCGTGCCTCCTCTTCGCTTTCAGAATCCAAAGTTTTTTGGCTTCCGAGAAGAGGCTAGTTCCTCCGATTAGACAGACCCCCCCCCCCACCCCCACCCCCAGTCCCCCGCCCGTCACATCCCCTCTGAGTAAAGGAGGGGAAAAAAAGTTCTGGAACAGGATCTTTTCAAAAGAGGAGAACAAAAAAAAAAAACCACAATCCTCCAGAGCCGCCAGCACCCCGGGAACGAGGGGCAGGGGAGGGGGGGAGTTTCGAAGTACGGCCCCTGAATGACAATAAGGTTGCCAGGGTTGGGGGTCGGGGTCTCTGAGAGGTAAATCTCAGTCCGAGATCCCCCCCCCAAAAAAAAAAAAAAAATCATGTGCACAAAAATATGCAGTTTCCTCATCAGCAGCACATCAATCAAACTGACTGGCACAGAGGCACGGCTGTGTGCGACACATGTAATGCAAATTGCACGGTTCTTACATAATACGTGCACGTCCGCTGCCTTTGCAATTCCTTTCAGTGCCACCTGCAGAGCAAAATACTTCAGCAAAAGTTCAGAGGCACAGTGCAGTACACGAGTACTTGGACCACAGAATAATTAGTGTTTTTTTGGACCTGCATTCCAGTGCACAAAATTTGGGGAAAAAAAAATCAAGAGTAAACTTATTACAGCTATAGGCTTTGTGAGAACTGACGAAAAAATTATGTGCACTATGTAAGAATTTCGACTCTTTATACAGTCTCACAGCCCAAAACCTTAGGGACTACATTGTATTTAAATGCGAGGTGATTTTAATTTCTCCAGATTTGCATTTGAGCATTTGTATCCTTTTCTGCAAAGACTGGGCGAGATTGGGTTCCCCACAGAGGCCTGGCCCCGCCCCCCCTCACAGCCATTGGCCCAGCAGGTCTGTGAGCCCAAAACAAGACTGTAAATCAAGACCGCCCACAGAACTGGAAGAAGCTAAGGGGGGGGGTTCGCGTCGCTCAAACGCTCATCTCTTCTGAACCGCGACAGGGGCGCTCATCTTTCCCCTGAGAGAAAACCCCACTTACAGCAAACATTCTCAAGGTGCTCCACCTACCGTCCAAAATTTAAAAAAACAAACCCCAGCAGGAGCCAAGATGACAACTCCAGCAAGTGGAAGTGAGTGAGTGAGTGAGTGAGTGAGGACTGTCATCGTTCCACTGATTCACATTTTCACCAGTTTAACTATAAAATGAACAAGTGATAATAAAACTGACAGCAGACAGAATTAGCAACAAACAGGGCAGTCCGGAAAAAAAAAAAAAAAAAAAAACTTCTCAGTTGACCAAATTTTCAGTGTCAGAACAGCATGCGCGATGGAGAGAGTACAATGGTGTGTTTTGATGTCTGTCAAAGACGGAGCGAGAGACAGTGGGGTCACGGGGGGGAGAGAAGAGTGGGGAGAGAGTAATAAAGGGAGGGAGAGTGAAAGAGAGAGAAGGAAAGAAAAAAAAACAGACATTGAAGTGGAGTTATATCAAAGACCTGGACCTTTGTGATCTCTCTCATCTGACAATGCAGCAAGTGTGTCCATCCCCAGGCATCATTTCTGAGCAACCGTATCCAAGGATACTAATTTAACTGCCATACACACCCCTCCTGCCACCCTGTACGCACATAGTGCCGTTAAACTATCATAAAAACAGCAAGACATCATAGCAGAGCACAAACAAGCTACATAGAACAACAAAGTAAAACCTAGGAACATTTACACTAAGATAACAGAGTAAACGCTACATAAACAAACACAGGTAAGTCTTTATAAGTCCAACACTTTTCACATCACCCTGGCTGTAGGATTTGCGTCATTTTGCAGGTAAGCAGAAGATCCACAAATCCATATAAGCAACAAAGGTGAAAAGTTATTTTCATGACTGTTGCTGTGTTTGAAGGACAAAAAAGGCTCAAAGACCACAGCAATTTATAACGGAATGAGGCCTCGAGACAAGATTTCACCATTTTCACATTCATAACTGTTTGCAAGGACAGAGTACACAACTGCTATTCAAAAAGCGCATGGAGGCTGTGGGGCGTTATCCACGACTGCAAAGCTAGCGCCCAGCACCTGGCCTTTTCCCCTGCTACAGGTGTCCCAGGCTTATTTACATGTAGAGCAAAACTCTCGTTTCCACCGCCGTTTGCCTGCATGAACGGTGCGGTGACTCGCGCTCACGATGCTTGGAAATGGCCTCGAGGACAATGACGAGCCTGTTCCCTGGACACTGTTGCGTAAATTCTCACCCCGACCGACTCCCCCGCTCATTCTTTCGCCACCGCCTCCGCCCTCCGGTGATTTCCAGGGAAAAGGGGGGTGTCTTCAAAAGCTGATTTTATGCTGCAACTTTCATTGATCCTATTTGTCAAAAAAGCCGCCTGCAAACCAAAATAAGCACCGAAATTGCGCGGATTACGAACATTATGCATTTATAACGCTCCACAAATTCAAATCAGTTTTTATAACCATGATTTATGGGCATCTTTATAAAGATGGTCTGTTCCTCCGTCATGAAGCAAAAATTGACACTCATGCCAGTAATGGCAATCTACGAAGTATTAGTCAGTCATACATGAATGCGACAGGGTTTCCGCAAAAACAACCCATTATCATTACTTTTAGGCAAAATATTCATCCCGCAATTGTTGGCGTAGAAATCTGGTCAAACGCAGGAAGTCAATCAGATTTTGAGAACAAAGCAGTGAACTTTAGATAAAAGCCAAAAACAAGTTTCAAGATCTCTCATGCATTTTACTTTTGAGACCACATCCTCTCACTCAGAACTAATGAAACAAAATATGCCAGCACTTAGCAGGACAACTAAGACACTACTGATGAACACTCAAGGACTTTTTGCCAGAGGTTCCCTACCTGGTCGAGGGCGACCAGTACGCATGTTGGTTTTTGTTCCAACCGCAAATGCAATCCCAACATTTTCACAGGCTGTTAATTTTGTTTATTTTAATTCATGTTTACGGGTATTACTTCCCTTTTAGACCACGAGAAGTCGCCATACATGCCCAAAAAATTTCAAATCCTACTGTACTACAATGGAAGACTCCGTGCAGACAAATTCTAGCATGAAATGATAGAATTTGCTTCCTAACAGTAAAATTGTGGACATTTGGTCATGAAAACTAACCATTTAGCTGGACAATTCAGAAATAGAGGAAATTGTGAGACAGACCCATTTTGTACCATTTGTCTGTTAAATTCAAGGTTTCACATTTTGAAAGAAATGAGACATCTGCAAATAGAAACATTTCACTCACCACAATCTTGAAAAATAACAATTAAATATGCCTTTAATGCATTTACTATAGAAAAATAACAATATGAACACTAGGCCTTTATTCCTCATGGGACACGAGTTCATCTTTAATAATTCTTAGAGGGTGAATAATCCTTGTAAAATGAGAAGCAACTAATTGGAGATAAGGAGAAATTCCGAGGGACTGAACTCTGGGATTCCAGGGGCCTGTTCCACTGAATAGGATTACTCAGGTGGCTTGATAATTGTACCCAATAAATCCAGGAAACCTCTCAAATCTGGAACATGGACTAAAGTGAAAGGAGCTCTTCCAGGTTTTCCGTCAAGGAATTATCTGGCTAACTCCGCAATCCTGCTTTGCGGAACAGGCTCCAGGTGCAGGAAGAAAAACCAGCCTACATTGGCTCATTCCAATACTGCTCCCTTGGCACTACCAGTTCACAGCTGAGACTCACTCCGCGTGAAGTCTCCCTGAGCGCCGTGGAGAGCACTCCTCAGTTAGGGGCGGGGTTTAAGACACGCGTGACCTTTGAAATTCACCTGTCTCCATCCACTGGGAAAGCAGGAGATGGACGCACGGCTACAAATAGACGCGTTGCGTTGTATACGCCGATATCTCCCGCCGTCCAGCTTCCAGCGAGGGCGGAAAGTGTGTGTTGAAGCAGACTCCCCATTGGACAGTTTCCTGGTCCATTCTAGCTAGGCGTGAACAGAACCAAGACAGGTTTCACCACGGTGGTCCCCTCCCCAATGACCGTGCAAAACAAAGAGTGGGCAGGGCAAGAGTGTAGTGGGACATGGGATTGAGCAGTCATGGTCCCCGAGGAACCGTTTGGGTTTTACCAACAAATGACACTAGGGGCGCTGTTGTTCATTTTATCAGGATGTGAACAAAACATCACTGCATTGTCACAGTACATACTTACATCAGTAGTTGCCCAGAAGTAGCCCCAGTGGTTCAGCACCATCTATGAATGATTATGTGGGGCACATTTGACCGCTTTACTCAGGTATTATTCAAGACTTCTCAAAAATGTATCAATAAAACCAGACCAACTAGAAAAAATTATTTCCATGTGCATATACCCCGATTTGCTCACTCCAGAGAGATGCTTGGGCCTATTTTCACTTCATGTTTCGAAGGTGCCAATTTAAATTGACGTTGCAATTTTCTCAACAAAATACAAGCTGTGAAGATATCAGTTGATCGGTCGATGAAAACTGTGGAAATACCAGGCACAGCCATGTTTCGTACTGTACAGGACCCAAATGACTTGCGAATCAACAACTGTTATTCAATATCCTCAATTCATTTTTATTATGAAATACTGTTCTCTCTCAAAATTCATAAACTCTTCCAGTGTAGCTCAAATCAAAAGGCAATTATCTGAGACCATAATTCCCTGACCGGGATAGTTCTCATTCCTGCTTGTGTGTAAACTCGATAGAACCAAATATTCGTTTCTAGTGTACTAAAGCAAAAAAAAAAAAAAAAAAAAAAAAGAATAATAATTATAATTACATTTCAAAGCCGTGTTCATAAAAACAGTCTGCGTCAGATAAAGTACATCAAACCAGATTTACAATGGATCAGAAAGTGCTTGATTGATCACTCGCATACTGGGGAGAACTTTAAACAAAAAAAAAAAAAAAAAACTGCAGTACATTAACGTTAAAATGACAGCTCTTGACGAAGGTTAAAAAGGAAGTCCCCCGAAAGTTTTGAACGTTCGCTGCGAGCCGGTAAGCAGAACTTCAGCTTTGACGTGAGGCAGTCTCTGTTGTAAGGCGTCAGAGAGAAAGTTTGGTCGTCCTTCTTCCGGGATCACGAGTCCGGAGCATGCGCACGCGTTGGTCTTCCTTCGCGGGAGTACGCGTAGCGTTCGTGCGACCGAGGAGATAGTGAGTGTTGACATCCTCAAAAACAATCACGCATTTTAACCATTTTAAACAATAAATCTTCGTAAAAATCACTGATGAATTACGGTAAATTGGTAGCAGTTTTAACTGTGACGAAAAGCAAGCGCAATTTAAAAAAAAAAAAAAAGAACACATTAAAAATCAAATACCTTTTGCCGCCTGGTGGCAAAAACTTTCCCATTTCTGGGGACCTGCATTTGCGAAGCGCGTCACAACCAAGAGCGCTGATCTGGGAACAGTCGCAGCGCCATTTTCCATCAAATGCCAACAACGATAAACTGATCCCAGACCAGGACTCATACTGCTAAAGACCGTCTGAAAATAGGCCCAAACCATAGGCCCTACAGCCATTATCTTAGTGACTGTACATATATTGACCGTACTGAATACAGAAAATTATTTTCCTTTGAGCCAGAAATATACGGAAGACTGCTCTTGTGACAGAAGATAACCATGAGTCAACTGAAACATTTTTGGTGAACAAAAACATTTTTGCATCAAATTAACATTTCAGCATTTGTGGACCATAATTTTTAGAACGGACTGCCTAAAAGTTTAAAAAGTATATGATCAACACCCCTAGTAAATATTTAATTGTGTGTGGGTGTGTTGTTCGTAATTTCAGTGTTTGTTTTTTTTTCTGCTGGGGTGGATGGCAGGCGTATTGGCGTTTGCGCGCGCTTGTGTGCATGTGTATGTGTGAGTTTTCACTGAGAGTGTGCATCTGTGTGTGTCTAAGTGTGTGTGTATGCGTGCGAGTTAAAAGCAAGTGTTAAGCTGGATTCTCTGCAGAGCTCTTGTACCACACGACCTTGGCAGACCCTGAAAAGGTTTGAGAAAAAAAAAAAAAAAAAAAAAAAAACAGTGGTTAGCGTGTCATGACCAGAACAAAACAAAACACACGTATTCACAGATAGCCACCTGGTTCTGACACGCGGTGCAAAATCCACTTAAGAGCGGCAGACACAATGTCCCAGAGCCTGCGCCAGAACAAAGCCTTTTCATTTTGGCCCAAATGTGGCCAAAACTCAATGCTGAATTGGGACGCTTTGATTACAAAACTTAACCGCAAAAATATATCGCAGTTCGTATATTCCCCTGAGCTAATATTAAGCACCACCAAATTCAAAATGAAATTTTTGAAAAAAATTGCCAAGTCCTCAGCTCTAAACATTTGCATTCCAGGAACATTTGTCATTCAAAATGCTTTATCCTGAGCCGTACGTCATATTTAAGACTGTTATAACGGCTTTCCAAAACAAAGGCAATCGACCGGACAAATGGCTCTTAGGACCACCATCATTGCAGCAACGGCATAGTTCACTATGGTGGAAAATGCCGATGCTGCAGTTCTAATATTCATAATATCGAATGCGATAAATTTGGAAATTTAATTCTCCGGACAGAAAAAAAAAAAAAAAAAAGACCATCACAATTTTCAGTGAGAAAAATCTATCAAGTGTCCAGAAATTAATTTGGGAAGTTTAGTTCCAAATGTACCATCCCATATATTGCAACTGTATTTTATACAGATGAGCCAAATATTCAAACTGTGGGATTCGGGGGCTTAATGAGGGGTGTTTGCGTGTTGTTCTGGATTCCTTGTATACCTGAATCAGTAATGCTGCCAAAGCTGGTCCAAATCGGAGTCATAAATTTAAAATAATTGAGAATTAACAAAAACAACTTCAGTCAAAATTGGCTGACTTATCCCAAATAATTAACATTACTGATGAAATCAATACACATTATTGCAGAGAGCACTCCTTCCATCAGTGTACACCATCTGATGGAGTTTCAGCACCCTGTTTCTGCAGGTGAACGGACACTGAACACCCCTATAACTCTTGATGCTTCGCCATGTACCTGAAACGCATGACATAAACCTAAACACAAGGAGCAGTAATGAGCCAGATTAAATTATTGATCCGACAGATAGGGAGTCGTTCCACTTCCTGAAGTATAGCGGTTCTGAATCGGCGAAGAGCCTTACCTCGTTTCCGTTTGTTGCAGAGCGCGTCCCATTCTGGAACCAGAGAAGCTTCAATTAGCACAAGATATCCTCACTACATACTGCAGAAACAGCTACACTATTAAAATACATTAAACATTAACCAAAGAAATATCAAAAAAAGTAGAATAATGTTGCTACAAGCCTAAGGATGCGATCATCTACCTGCATGGATGTATACTGACGAAACTGACGAGTCACATTCATTTCAGAAAGTTAATTAAGTAAAACTGGTTAGAAGATGTCCGCAAAGATTCAGCTCCATTGGTCGAGTAGTTACAGAGAAGATCTTTGAAGTCATTTATAAACTAGAAAACTCGATCGCCACAGGAACCGAGTCGTGCGCCTCCCCGATCCCCAATTTTTGGACAAAATGGCCGCCGGCAGCCATATTGGACGTCCAAAATTGCTGAAAATCAGTCTTGAGCATTGATCAAATAAATATCTTGCCTGTGCAAAATTAGAAAATATTCCTGTAATAATTGTGGCTTCCAGAGCCCGGAACAGAAAATCTCTGCGGCGGCGGCAGCGGCCCCGGAACTAAACCATAGTATCTCCTGACTATCGTCGTCGGGGAGATACAATTATAGGGGCATGGTCTGAGTTCAGATGTCAAATTAAGGTCAAAATGAGGTAAACAGCAAAGCCCAGAATATATGCAGCCAAGTACATTCACACCAAATTTCAGCTCAACCTCAGCAGATATTGACTGCTGTGGTGGCCATACTTGAAAATGGATCGCAATGATTTACGTAAACTTCGGTGTCCTCATTGATTGGAAAGAGGTCTTAACTTTCAGCGTTACTGGCCCAACAGTTCCTGAGGCATCGTTTACAGATGCCAACGATGGCTAACAGACTGACAAACAGGCCATGACATCAGCCGACTGGATCACAGGTCCGGCTGAACTAAAACCACCATCAACAGAGCGCTACGAGAACCACATTTGAACCACTACTGTCAGGCACCATCTTTATCGCAAAGAAAAAGCTGGAATAAAATTTATCGACGCCATCTCAAGCGTGAATCTTGAATTTCATTTCTTTGTGTGAATATACTATGGATTTCACTTCAGAACAGTTTAAGAAGTTCAGACTATACCTTGAGTGTGATACCGCATCGCCTCCACTAGGTGGCGACACCCGAGAAGGAGCTCGCACGAGCTGTCTGCCGGCTCTCGACACTGGCTGACGGGCGGGAGGGGCGTGATGGGAGGCGGGGTTTCTGTCGGAGTCCCCGGAGCTGGGGCGTCGTCATCGGCGAGGTGTGCGGGAGAGCGAGGAGGAGCCCCGAAAGAGGGCCCGTTCTGTGCCTGGGGGCCGTCGCTGATGAAGCTGAGGCCCCACTGGTTTTGCAGCAGCACCCCGATGGCCGGGGGGTCCTCTGTCCCGCCCCCGGCCCCGCCCGATTTAACCTTGGAGGCGTAGCTGACGGCCGGCTGTAGCTTGGCGGGGCTGTCCTGAACCGGAAAAGCGGGCGGCGGCTTCAGCAGGGACAGCCCCTCCCCAACCCATCTCTCTCTTTCCCTCTCCCTCCTCACGCGGGGCACCCCCTTCTGGTTCCCTTCCGGAGTCTTCCGCAGGCCCCTCCCCTTGAGGTGGGCTCTGTGTTCGGTGGAGGAGTGGCAGTGGTCGGAGGGGGGCGTGTCCGGCTTGCCTCGGATTCTGTTCCCGCCTCCGCCCCCTCCGCCGCACTCGCCCGAGCCGGGGGACAGGCGGCGGTTTCGGATGTGGGGCTCGGGGTTCGGCGGCGATACCAGCGCCGCGGAGTCGTACAGGGCATCCGGCTCGCACACAGAGCCACTGGCCTCCCATGTAGCTGCAGAAGGGGGAGAGGACGCCATTGTTACGGACAGAGTAGCACATTAAAGAAAGCGCTCGTCCAAGTTTAAAAAAAAAGTCAACTACTTAACACGAGTTAGAGCAACTTCCTCTGACGTTCACTTTCACCTACAAAGCTAAAATGCACCATTTTATTTGGCCCAGATTCCCACTGAAAAGCACCCCAATTTTGGCATTTCTGACACGGGGGGGGGGGGGAGACAAACAGTGTCCAATTAAAAATGGATAATTTCTTGCCCTGGTTGGTGAGTGAGCAAGGCAACAAACTCAGATTGCACATCTGTAAAATTTCCCCTTTCTGCCTTTACAAAGAGATTAAAAATATTGTGTTTAAGTGCTCATGTACATCAAAACAATTGCTAACTGAAATGACTATAGTCAGGGATATTGCTTCTAGACTTGCCCAAGCCAACCTCAAGTCATGCGCCCTTTTACTGGCCCCTCCTGCCATTACCTCATGTAACTTATTATGCTAAACTACTGCTGAACAGACACACAAAACCACACGAAATGACACAGCAATAACTGGCACGGCAGCGGGCAAACACATATCCAAGGCAACTTAAAACACAGACAAAATATAGTTACAAGTAACGGGGTAACACAGGGACAAGAGTTGTGTTGAACTTCAGCATTTTTGTTACCCTTCACTCAAGAAAGACAAACATGTTTTGCTTGCACCGTTCATGTGAAGAGAGCTTTGCAAGCCAAAAGTTACCAGACCCTTGGTGGAGCAGGTTTTTGGAATGACTGGAATGCATTTTCAGAATGTTTTAGAGCTCCAGTGTTGTCAACTACCAGAACTGAAAGCTAGATTAGAGGTAGAATATTCAGTTAAAATCTCACATGCAACAAGGATGATGTTAAAACCAAATAAGGTTATCCAACCGCATACATGTCTGACTCTGTTGTTTGTGAGACAAAATTTCACCATCACTTTTTCAACTGAATACCACCTACCTCAGCAAGACTTATATTTCTCATGACACCGTACATTCAGACATAACAAAATGGAGAAAATTTTACAACTTCTGGCTCAGGAATTAAATTTTGAAAAAATGCAAAGAAAGAAACTCTACATTTCATCAGCAATGCAAAGCATGACGTCAAGAACAGGCTGTTCAGTACAGTGGCATTTACTGGCAAACTAGAAGGCATTCAGCAGTCAAGTCTAGACATGAACACCCTACGGGTCAATATGAATTGGTTACATCATTGGCCAAAGGGAAAAAAAATTTTACTCACATAACTTTGAGAGTAAGAGTACTAATGCATACTGCAAGTATTTCAATCCATTTAATGAAATGCCTTTTTTTCATGACTGGTTACAATAAATATTTCAGCAGAAGCAGAAAGAATTAGCTCCATCCCAGCTTCATATTTTTACTTTTAGATTTCTTCATCTTCAGAAACTGAAAATATGCTAAAACAAAGAACGAATCACTGCAATACCTCAGGCAATGGTTAAAATAAAAACCTGCATCCATGTTCAAAACCATGTCATGCATCACTAATAATTGTTTACAAAACAAATTATTAAGACCAATTACTTGATTATACCAAGTTATTGTTGTTTAAGGAGTGTAAAAAAAGGCGGAGGGGAAAGAAATTACGTCACTCATTTCAGTTTAAATACTTAGCGGGCCATTACATAGGAACATTATCCGAATTTTGTAACTGCAAGTATAAATTCCAGGTTAGAAACCGATGCATCACATCGAGCACTGATCGAACAATCGAGACGAATCGATACTAAAACAAGCTGTTGTGAAACAGGTGACTGACATTCCATAACTATGGTGAAAGCCTCCCTGAAACTTGTGGTTATGAAACGGACACCGAATGAAGTGACAAGAATTCTCCCCCCAGCTAAGGCATAATTAACGGGGCTACCGATTAAAACGGGGGTTATAACGAAATTTGAACCTTGTGTTTGAGCAGTTACATTAAAAACACGCAGGTCTATGGCTCACGCAGGTCTATGACACGAGCTAAGGGAGCCCAAGAACCGCACTGGTTTGCGGGAAACGCTGCTATTTACATTGCTTCAAATCAGCGAATGTAGCATCATAAAGAAAATGCGGAAGATACAATGACCAGGCCTCAAATCCAACCTTATTCACAACTTTAAATGGGTGTCCTACGTAGCTCGCCAACTGTGTCAGTCGTCGGAAGTAATGAACAGCAACTTTAAAATCTGTTCGTTATGTAGCTAGCTGCGTTAGCTCACAGGAGGCAGTCTGACCAAAACTCAAACGTTAACGTCGAATTCGCAACAGTGTTTGTAGTAACTAATAATACGAACACAAAAAAAACGCAGAATAAGAGTTCAACAACAAGTGAGCCGGTAAATTCGCTGAACACAACAACGTAGCGTCGCCATGTTACAGTAGCCAGGTAGCGAGTGATAAACTAACGCCATTCGCGGCCAGCGAGTTTAACTAGACCACGCTTCATCCATCTGAACTTAACAGATCTTATTCTTCGCACTAGCCTGTTCTCTAACAGGTCCAACCAGTTTTAATAAGCAGGCTGATTTCGCCAGACGGTCATTATGGAAACTTTGTTGAGATTGCGATAATACAATAATAATACATTCTTTATTTCAGACACATAGTCCACATGACAATTAATTAAAAATAGCCCATTATGGGGCTGATTAGGGCCATAATAATGGTGTTTTCAGACACATCAAGGCTTCGATAATTAACGTCACCCAATTAAACGTTAAAAATCAAATCAATCACCCCAGTTATTTAAACGAGGGGTCTGTGAACGTTACACAAGCCAACGCAGCAAGCTGGCCACTGGTTCGTTTAACGTTGTTCTCAATCCCGTCCCAAGCTTTAAAAGAATTAATTTCCAATTTACTTTTATTGTTTTGCCACCCATACAACTAGCCGACTAACGTTAGCTAACGGTTCTAGAAGTGTAAAGAGTATAATTGAGTGTGGTGAGAGCGGAAGAGGGAGAAAGTTACTTTCTGATTAAAGAATATAAAGGACGGGACACTGTAGGGGTTGCATAACCTCGCAGGGTGGCGGTAATGCAACGCTAAGGGTGCGACAGCCCTTGAACACCAAAGAAGAAGAAGTAGTAGATCGTTCCATCTTACACTAGCGGCAAGAACTTCCAAGTAAACAGCGCTCTCGCTCGACCCAATGTAGCTGGCTGGCTAGCTAGCTTAGCTGGCAAGTGCATGCTAGCTAACCACGTAACACGGTTACTTTATTTTTATTTTTGATTTATTTACTTATTTTTTTACATTACCCTGTATAATGTCTCTATGGCTATGTGCCGAAATAAAATAAAATATAATGATAATAATAATAATAATAACAACAACTAGCTAACGCTAGCGAGAAAAGAGCTTTAACAGCCAACGATGTGGCTAACTAGCTAGCTAACGACCCAATGAATTTAGAGTCCCTAGCCACAGTAAGCTAGGCTAACGCGTTCAAACGCACTGCATTGCTCCGGGGCCAGAAGTTAGCCAACTTCGTGCGTTAGCCGCTTTTTGCCAGCTAACTATGACCAGCTAAAATTAGATGTGGAGTATAGGGACTGACGAGCTAATGTTGCAGGCATTAAACGACGTGTTTTAGTACTGTTTTAGCAAGTAAGCCAACTTAAAATAGGACTACAAATCAGCCCAGTTAGCTAAAAAGAGGCTAAGTTTACTTAGCTAGCTGGGTGTTTCGTAAAGCTGCTTTCACACCGGACGCGAAACGAATTTTTCGCACGACAGATTACATTCAAAGTCAACGCGAAGGCGAGAATACACGCGAAACGCGTGTATTCGCGTCTTTGCGTTGACTTTGAATGTGATCTGTCGTGCGAAAAATCTGTTTCGCGTCCAGTGTGAAAGCGGCTTAAGACTGCTGAGCTTGTAAAAAACCCTTAACACTTAAAGAAACGCTCCAAAGCGAGTTGATATGCGTCGTCAAGATTAAGAACGAGCTATTTAACTCCGTTCCCGAAGTTTATTGCACACGTGTGCCCCGATCTTACCTGTCTTAATGTGCATTTTCTGTCTTGCGGTCCCTGCGAGGATGAGAGAAGATTCAAACAGTACCGACCGCTGCTTGCGTAACGCTGGTGATGGAGAAAAGCGTGAGTAATATTATACCCGGTGAGGAAGTGAGCGCAAACCAAGGCGGATGTGCCAGCAGTAAGAGGGGAGGGAAAAAAAAATCTTCTTCTTCTTCGTTGAGATTTTAGGGTTCTTAGCATCCAAGATGTTGCATTACTGCCACCCTCAAAACTTATTCGCCCTTATGACGTTCTTTCAAACTCGTCTTTCCAGTCCGGTCTTTCTTGAAAAACCCATTACCATTGTCCTCCCTTGAGCACTGTCGCCTATTTCCAGTACATTTTTAATACTGTTCTCTACTCGCCCAACTGCCCGTAATTGCCGCATCATGTCCTGTCTTTCTCTTGAATACTTCCTGCATGTTATGAGAACATGTTCCACTGTCTCGGCCTCATGACATAAACTGCAAAGTCCTGATGGGTGTTTTGAATGATATAAAGTGAACTGTTCAAGTTACAATGCCCAATTCTCAACCTGCCTATCTGGAAAATTCTTCTTCTTTTAATAATGGCTTATTGAAACTAGTTTTTGTTGTATATCGCCACTTGCTGTGTGGGAGTGTGTTACTTATAGATCATTGGCAGAATAGCACATAGGCCTATACATAAACATACCCATATCTAAGCTTAATGTTATAAATTCTTATATCCTCTTTTGAAGCCCTGATTCCTTCAAAAACGAAATAAAAAACCTAGCAACTTCAAAGTAATAGTAATAATGATAATAATAAACTAAAAATAATTCCCAGTCCGCAATTCTCAATTGGGAGGGAAAATGGAAAAGGGAAGAGACTATTCTTCTTAATTCGTTCAGTGTGGGGGCTACTAGGCGTATTATTGCTCTCTGCAGATTAGAAAAATTTACTACATCATCTTCCAAAAAAAAAGTTACCATTATTGCACTAAAGCCAAAAAAATTTGTCTATTCCAGTTAAATCCACATCTTGTTTTCTAACCTATACCTGCTCTTTCCCCCCTCTCCCTCCACTGCAAGTGGAGTCTCTGAGTTGCTTCTGCGTAAGACATTTTTGCCCTGGGATCTTATCCTTTCCACCTCCTGCCCCATTTACCTGCTTTTACACTCCACAATGCATCAATTTCATGGCTTCCCCCACAGTGAAGACACATCACCTGCTCTTTTGATATACATTTGTCCTCCGCACATCCCTCTTTCCTCCATCTTCTACACATTATTATTATTATTATTATTATTATTTAGAAAGTAATGCTTTGGTGTATTTGAAAATTATAGTGAGATGATAGTTCGTTAGATTGTAACTTCAAGTATAATATAACCATTTCCAAAATAAAATAAAAATAATCTTGCTTTGGTTGGGATTCAATAAGAGTAACACCACAATTCCAGACTCTGGTCCAACGAGAGAGACGACGCAGATCTGTCACCCAAGCAGCATGAGATGACAAAACTGGCGTTCAGAGAGTCTAAATTTAAATTTCTAACGGTTTCTTCCACAACCGCACAACCTCAGGCTCTGTTTTCAGGCAACCATAAGATGGCAGTATTGTATCAGGAACATTTCGTTGGTATCAGCATCGAGTACCAACACAAGATACTGTAGACCTACAGTAAAAGGACGACATTTTTCATCCACCCTTGAAAACAAAACTGTTTGCACAGGTCATCTCAGATTAATTGGAAGCAGGTGCGCTATTCTTCTCAGTTGCCATGGAGATGCAGCTCAGTCGTCGGGAGCGTTCTGATTGCCCACCTGGGGCTGCCCTGCAGAGAGACTCAAAACTCACCCCAAAAAGGACAGAAAATTCTGGCAAAAATTAACTTTGAAAGCTTTGACTGGAGGAAAAGAGATAAATATAATAAGATAAATATAAATTTGGAAAATTTACAGGAGTGAGGAATGTTACAAGTGTCTCATAGTGATTTTTCTTTTCATTCTTCTAAGAGGGAAATGTTGCTGATGTGATGGGAGCCTTTCAGGAACAGTCTTGAGGTACATTAATTTTCCCTTGATTTCAGGGTGCATGTGCGTGAGCCAACGAGCAGGGTCAAAAGGCTTTGACTTCATTTCCTTGATTTTAAATGTCATCATGCTGTTTTTATGCTGGTTTTGTATGCAAGATTTTGAAGTATATTCATGCAATTTTCTTCAAAAGTTTGGAATAAAAAAAATTCAAAGTTATTCCAAAGGAATTGAACATTTTCTTCTCAGTGATAGTGCATTGTTAGTTTAAAAATACAGCAAAAGGACTGATAATGTTACAAATTACAATAATTGTTTAGTATTAATAATAATAATAATAATAATAATAATAATGCATTTTATTTGTATTGCACTTTTCATTCATAAGAATCTCAGAGTGTAACAGGTTAAAAACAAAAATCAGTGTCATCAGGTAAAAGCATAAAAACTTCACACCATAAGACTTCTCAATTTCCCAAGTTGTTGGTTATGGTTCGGTAATGGTTGTGGTGCTCACTGGAACATGACAAATTGACTCCAGACAACTCTCTATTGTCTATCTGCCAGAGAATTTTGCTGAAGTTCAGTTTCTAAGAATGTAACGGTTATATGCGCTGCTCTCACCAATACTGTGTGGAGAGATCGCTGATAGTGGCCCAAGAGAATTTCAGCTCCTTGATGTCGGCGACATTACGAGTTTATGCTTTGAATGTATGTCCTGTACTTGCAGTGTACTTACCTCCAGCTAGTGGGACCTTTACCAGCAGAACAGTATGAGGAACAGATTTGTTTGTGAAAATTTGTCAAATTTATGGGCCTTTTCTGAAAAATTTCATTGCTTGGTGGCCATTTTGGAATGCAAGCACACAATTAGGTTTTCAGCGCTAAATCATGTCAGTTCATGGGAGTGAAGCAGTGAGCAGGTGTTCTCTATTAGGGTCATAAAACATCATATCAAGGTTGAGTTTTCTCTGGATTTCCTCACTGTGCAGGGTGCGAGCTGGCAGTCACCGAGATTTTCTTCATCAAAGGGGTTGGACGCGTGACAGATTTCGTAAGTGAGGCAGCATTATTGCTAACAGTTGTATTGGCCAATGATAAAACACTATTTCAGGTGCAAAAATTCGGATGGCTTGTGGGATGACCAATGTACTTCAAGAGGTGGGCCGTACCATCCCGGAATTTTCATGGGGGACACCCCTTAGAAAGCGCTAACATGACCAATAAGAGATGGAAGTTGCTTCATGGTGGAATTAATCTCTTCTGTTTCTTCTTCTGAGAGTTGATGAGCCGTTTCCTGTTCCTACTCTCACCGGCTGGACATCACTTGTCCTCCAAAAGAAATTCGAAGCCTCCATAGTCCTAATTGGCGTCAGAGGAGGCTGGAGAGTCAAAACATTCCTTCCCTTGTGCCCACGTGCCCCCAGCTGCCAGTAGCCTTCAGGAAAAAAACGAGCTTTATTGTGCTAAGCTGCCCTGAACGTGGCCTGCAAGTGTTAGACCTGCCCGAGCAGCCTTTTGTACAAAGAACCTTTCCGTAGAAGGATTTAGAAGTTACCAGTTAGCAACTTGTTATGTAATTCTGGAGTCAAAGTGAGCAACTTTGTTGGTAGGTGGGGCCACACAGTTTATCCCTGAACATTTTTGAGAGTGGGAGGGTCTGGGGGGGCGGGGCTAAAACTGGACAAAGAATAAGCGATGGTCTGTCAGCCAGGCTTGAAAAGGCTACTTTGTTTCTTCCGGAGCCCTGGTTAGCGGAGAGCAAACCGCATCACAAAGGACGCCTTGTGGTTCCTTTCATGTGGACGCCGCTAACGAGCCGCTTCAGCGAAAGAACCGTCCCTCGTTAATCACTGAAAGCAATTGGCAAATGTACTCCAGAACTGTGAGGAAGTTTGACTGCAATTGGACAGCGCTGTATCGGGAACAGGCTGTTACGGGCCATCCTGACCTTTGACTCGAGGAAGCATTTAAATCTGTAGGATGTTTAAGCAAAAGTAATTCACCTAGGAAATATAATTCTGAGCTAAATTTTCCCCGGCGCTGGCTGTTCACCACCATGGAAAAGATCTAAAATTGGATCTCACCGGCCTAATAAACCATGTATAAAATGTTATATCATATGTTCTTTATATATTTCAGGCACTTGTCAGTTGGTGCCCTTTGAAATTATCCCACTCACCTCCCAACGCTGGCCCTACATGCACGTTTCTTCCATGTCAAGAAAAACTAGCTGGTTGTTTGCATGATTGAGAGGCAGAGATGTGAAAGGATTGCTTCTCCTTTACATTGACAGCCCTGACTGAGGTAACAAGGTAAAATGAAAGTACATGAGATTAGCAATGATGTAATTACACTGACGCTGGATTTCGTCCTTCAGACAGTTTTGAGCCTTGACCATAGTGTACTCCTCATCCTTGAGAATGTTTTTAAGTAAACCCATGAGGCATAATGCAGTATCAAAGTCATTTTAACCTGAAATACTGTTTTGGCTCGCTAACTTTTTGCTCTTTTGTGAACTCTTTTTAGTTTACAGAACCGATATAGTGTAGATGACCAGATCTGTTCACTTTCCGCAGTGAGGAGTCAACTGATTGAGTTGTCTTTTGCTGAGTAAATCAATACAAGATGGCCAGGGCTGGGCCTTCCTATTACAATTTATCATCTGTCATTCTGTCATGCAATTTTTTTTCTTTATTTCTCTTTACAGAGTCATCAGAAGAATAGCATACATGGAAATAGTTGGTAAGTTTATCTGTAAACTGCACTTTTAATGGTGTGTACAAAAGGAATGCCTTCTGTATGAGGAAGACCCTATAATCCATGTTTTCAATGCTGCCAGTATGGAGCCTATTTAGTACTAATTACTCTGTTGATAATTCTTATTGACTGTTATTTTCTTTGTTTTCCATCTGTTTGAAAAAGCAAATGGCATGCAAGGAAGGCTAATAGAAAAAGTTGAAAAATGGAGCCTTGTTAAAGAGTTTAATTTTCTATGTCGGAAATTCCCCAAAAGTAGCATAAATCATCTGGGAACTTATCTGTTGGAGTAAAAGCCCTAAAATGAATATGGAATATTCATTGTTTAAATGCACATATCAGACTTAGGACAAAAAAGATTATCCATCATTAGACATTCATTGGACAGAGGGCACATTTAAAATAGATAAAAACCCCATTATGATTCAAGAGCCGGAGCTTATTTTTAGAAAACGCCAGCATATCCCAGGGGTATCTGGGAACTGGATCTTTGTTGCAGTCGTTGCCCGGACCTGGGGTGACTCGGCCGCGAGTCTCTCGAAGACGGAGCTTTGCATAGCTGGTAACTCAGGGCTCCCACCTCGGTTAACCTCAATAATTTTCCCGGTCCGCATTATTTCCATTATTTCCTGATCAGATTTGCAGGCCATCTGCTTGAAATGTCATTTCCAGAGGCTCTATACATACTTGAATTCTGCTTCGCCCATAAAGAAAGCAACTGTTTCCAGAGTCTCAAGATATCGAGCTGTATAAATGGTCTTTTTCCTCGTCAGATTTTCACTGAACTTAAAACCATGGGGGGATGGTGAATCTGAGAACACATGAGCCTATTAGCATGTCTCAATTTTGATTTGATGCTTTCTGTTGTGATTAAGCTGCTGTGTGCCACCTACAGCTACATAGGTTCAACAATGCTGGTTTTTTCTCTCCAATTTAGGGGTACTAACTTTGTGATGACTTATGCTAAGAGTACATATCTATTGTGGATTCATGGGCAAGCATTACGGCAATTCAGCTGTTAAATCACAAGTCTCGTTTCTAGAAGTATGCGAGTAAAAACATAAGATGGGGTTTATATCACAAAGCAGGATTATCAAATGATTTAGCTGGATGACTGCCCTGTGTAAAATCTGGAGTCCCTCTCAAATCTGGGTTTCATTCAGCGCAGTTATCCCGCTAACTCTGTCATCCTGCTTTTCAGTGTGAGGCCTGACAGCCTGCAGGGCATCAAGCATTAGCCGGCCCGCTGATTTTCAGATTAGCACACGCTGCAATTTTCTAATAATATTCTCAGATTAGATGTTATCAGGAGAGTCGAGGAACATTCCAGAAAAGCAGCTATCAGACATTTCTGGGAGCTCCAAAACGAGTGAGGTTTGTAGTGGTTGAGTTGGTGAGCTGGAAAATTCCTGAGTTCTCACTGCCTGGCTTTGAAATTAGGTGTTCTGATGACACTGCGGACCATGGAAACCCTTCTTCGAATGGCCTCAAATCTCCAAAAAAAAGCTCTATGTAACATTAGCAGGGTATTTTATGATGCAGGATTACTGAGTTAGCAGGGTAATTGCACTCAGTTAAGAACTGTAACGGATCCTTTTACTTCAATCCATGTTCCAATCAATTTGGATGTTTTTAGATTTTAGCCAATCAAGGCATCCTGCTAAGTTTGTTGAAGTTCTGCTTTGCAAAACAGGCTGGGGCTGTTGATGGGCACATTGTTTATATGTGTTGGTCTTGTCCTAGCTCTTCTCACTGTATTTCTGTGTGCAAGTTTTTGTGTCTATGTGTGTTTGATTGGGCATGAGCCTTTGTGTGTGTGCGTGCACGCGCGCGCATGTGTGTGTGTGTGTGTGTGTGTGTGTGTGTGAAGTCACGTGTTGTTTTGTTTTCATGGAGGAGATAAGCACCAGCTGCTTTGGTGAAGACAAAGCTCTAGTATTTCATTACTACAGATTCACAGCAGTGAGATCATTATTTCAATAGTGCGTTCGGTTATACAACTCACTCATTGGCTTAATCACAGTCACACTCTCTCACTCCGATTCACTCAATTACTGACTCACTGACACTTGAACTCTCACTTGCTCACGTGACTGTTCACGCACAATCTCACTGACTCGCTCACTCACACACTCACCCACTCATTAACTCTGGCTCATTCAAACTTACAACTCACTCAGAAAATCATCCATTTTGGTCACACTTGAAACAGTCCTCATAAAGATCATTGTTCGTCATTCGTTGAAATGGCACTGTACACCATCTGCCCTTTCCTGCAATCCCCCCCGCCCGCCCCACACTTGCTAAGCTCATCAGTGGTTTGACCAAGCATGGACAAATAGGGGTCAGGCGTGTTTGAATGGAATTGCGGGAATTAAGGATTTACGTGTCAAGTGAGGAATTCAGAAAGTTGGCATCGCTCATAAAGCTGCAGAGGTCTGCTCGATGTGGGCTTGGCGATATGTGTGAATGCGAGAGAAGTGTGAACGTGCGTGTGATGAATGGTGATTTTAGCGGTCTTCTGGGGACCGGTCTATAGAGGCAATGTCTCCATTCTCCCCGCACCCTCCAGCTGTTCCAGCACAGGCCTCTTTCGCTAAAGTGGGAAAACTCAAAACATCTGCCCTTAAACACGCAGACACACACACACACACACACACACCCTGACTATGCAGCAAGTGCAAGAACACGTGTCTACATACACATTCATAGCAGGTACCCTCCCATACATACACAGGGAAGAACACATGCATACACGCTCCCCCTAAAAAACACAGGCACACACAAACACATACACACGGTAAGTACAATGCCCTCCACACATACACATTCACGTACCTCGTCTTTCGCGTATACTCACACAGGCTCACACAGAGATGCAGGTATCTGGAAAGAGTGCATTCTAACGGGGTGCTAATACGGGTCGCACCAGTTAGGTCGGCACAGAAGCTAAGGACGGGGGAACCAAGGAGAACCACAGCAGGAGTAATAACCTTAAAATCCAGGAAAAAACTTCTAATTGCACAACACAACTTTATTAAGGCATCCCGCTGGCATCAACACAGTGGATCCAACATGGAGATTACCGAAAGGGATCATTTTTCTGATTCCCAGGCAAAATACTGAAGCAATTTCACAGCAAAAAGGCAACCGAGAACTCCACAGCTGCCCACATTTTCAGGGTACAGATACCATGTCAATGGCAGGAGATTAGTTTGTTTTGTAGAAGTGCGCAATAGATAAAATTCTTTTGAGCCAAGTAGACGTGACAGGTATCAGATTCAGGACTGGTGCGCAGACAGTAAATAATTTCCACTGTTTTATAAGAAGATTTTCTCAGTGTCAAACAATCCAAGTCAAATGATGAACGTGCAGCACCAGAGGGATAATCCAAATCGTAGTCAGTGATCAGTCCAACGTTCAAATCCCAGGCTTTGAGAACGCCGAAGAAAGGGGTAATCCATATCATTAACCAAATACCAGCCGAAGTTGTAATCAGGAAATCACAATACACAGAGTAGGCAATCTCGCAAACTTTGGGACAAAATCGGAACTGGAAATCTGTCATTAGGCTTGATAAGGCCCATAAGGTGAGTTGGAAAAGGTAATAAGCTTGCAAAGAACAAACGCAAAAGTGGCCCTTTACACAGGGGAGAAATGACAAAAGAAGGAGTGGAAATGTGTGCAGGAGCTGGGAAACATGACTAGGGGTGTGGTTACGAACAAGAAAACTAATAGGAAGTAATGAATAAACAGAATGGGGAGGGAGACCGTAGGAGTGAGGATGAAAATAAAAGCATGCGTGAATTAAACTAGGAGTGAAGAGAACAAGAAAACAAACCCAATAACTGTGACATGACAATACTTAACATAAGAATCTACTGAAAATAATAAAATACATTAAAAAAAAAAAAATACAGAACTCATACACTAACAGCACATTTTATTTGAAATAAATAGTATAAAAAAACATCCTTGGGTCATTACCAAGACCTTGTAAAACATATCAATTCGAAGCAAATAAGGAAATACAATTTGGTTGTTTGGCCTATTCGACAG
The DNA here is from genome assembly GCA_029692085.1 of Gymnothorax javanicus. Classification (NCBI taxonomy): domain Eukaryota; kingdom Metazoa; phylum Chordata; class Actinopteri; order Anguilliformes; family Muraenidae; genus Gymnothorax; species Gymnothorax javanicus. The sequence goes on along the minus strand of CM056212.1, from coordinate 14,009,984 downwards.
TAACCTTTCGATGTTTGCCTCGGTTGTATCTTTCTGTTTGAGAAGATATATTACTCTGCAGCGCAAAAAAAAAATTGAATTTCAACAAGAATTTCAGACTTAAATATAAATCTCCTCTCGATTTATTCCTGTGTAAATGTTATTTCAAGCAAACTGTATATCAAAACAAGTTCAAATTTTCACTTGAGGGAAAAAAAAATACATTATTACAAGACAAAAATATTTGTAAAAACAGTTTTTTATTGCAGCGAACGTCTCATCCACGATTCCAGGAATTATGTGGTCAATAGTGACATAATTTAGGCGGTCACTGACCTGACTCAGTGAGGTCAGACAAGATGATTCAGCTAGGTGTCCATATGAATCTGTTCCCATTCGACCTGTTTAGTGCCAAGTCGCATTGCAGTCTCAAGGGGAGGGCTTCGCTAACTCCTGTGCTCAAGGTTTCTAGCTGATACTGTCATGCAGGCACCACCAATATGGTGCGAGAGTGGCATCGGTGCGCGTGGTCAGTAATGATCTACAACCCCATTTCCGAAATAGTTGGGACGAAGTGTAAATTGTAAATAAAATCAAAATGCAATGACTTTCAGATCACATGAGCCAATATGTTGTTTACAATAGAAAATAGATAACATTTCAAATGTTGAAACTGAGACATTTTACATTTTTATCCACAAAATGAGCTTATTTCAAATTTTCTGGCTGCAACAGGTCTCAAAAAAGTTGGGACACAGGCAAAAAAGGGCTGAAAAAAAGCAATTAATATATAAGAGAATCAGCTGAAAGAACATTTAGCAAGTAATTAAGTTAACTGGCATCAGGTGTGTAACATGATTGGCTATAAAAGGGATGTCTTAGAGAGGCTGAGTCTCTCAGAAGTAAAGATGGCCAAAGGCTCTCCAACCTGTCAAGGCTTGCGTAAAAAAATTGTGGAAGACTTTAAAAACAATGTTCCTCAACGTCAAATTGCAAAGGCTTTGAAGGTCTCATCATCGACAGTGCATAACATCAGCAAAAGATTCAGAGAAACTGGAAAAATCTCTGTGCGTAAGGGACAAGGCCAAAGACCTTTACTGGATGCCCATGATCTTCGGGCCCTCAGACGCCACTGCATCACTCACCGGCATGATTCTGTCATTGACATTACTAAATGGGCCCAGGAATACTTCAAGAAACCTCTGTCTGTAAACACAGTCCGCCATGCCATCCACAGACGCCACCTAAAACTCTATTAAGCAAAAAGGAAGCCATTGTTGAGCATGATCCAAAAGCGCCGCTGTGTTCTGTGGGCCAAGGCTCATTTAAAATGGACTGTAGCAAAGTGGCAAAGTGTCCTGCGGTCAGACGAGTCCAAATTTGACATTCTTGTTGGAAATCATGGGCGTCATGTCCTCCGGGCTAAAGAGGAGAAAGACCACCCCCTCCTGTTATCAGCGTTCAGTTCAAAAGCCAGCATCTCTGATGGTATGGGGATGCATTAGTGCATATGGTGTGGGACACTTGCATGTTTTAAAAAGCACCATGAATGCTGAAAGGTATATAAAGGTTTTAGAGCAACATATGCTCCCCTCCAGATGACATCTATTCGAGGGAAGGCCTTGTGTATTTCAGCAGGACAATGCAAAACCACATACTGCAACTATTACAACAGCATGGCTTCGTAGTAGAAGAGTCCTTGTGCTGAACTGGCCTGCCTGCAGTGCTGATCTTTCACCGATTGAGAACATTTGGCGCATAACTAAACAAAAAGTCCATCAAAGGAGACCCAAAACTCTCCAGCAGCTGGAAGCCTGTATTAAACAGGAGTGGCATCAAATTCCAATGGCTAAACTCAAGAAACTTGTCTCTTCAATGCCCAGACGCCTCCACTCTGTGTTAAAAAGAAGAGGGGATGCTATACCATGGTAAACAGTCCCCTATCCCAATTTTTTTTAGACCTGTAGCAGCCATCAAATTTAAAATGAGCTCATTTTGTCAATAAAATTGTAAAATTTCTCTGTTTCAACATTTGCTATGTTATCTCTCTTCAATTTTGAATAAAATACTGGCAGATGTGATTTGAAAGTCTACGCGTTTTGATTTTATTTACAATTTACACTTTGTCCCAACTATTTCGAAATTGGGGTCATAATTTCAACCTGACTAGCCGAACATTGGACCAAGGACGGGCTATAGCACGGCTCATAAGTATTTGGACTTTGCCAGTGACAAAGAGGGGCTGCAATACCTACTCAGTCCACACAATCTGGACACAAATAACCACTAATTAAAGCTGACAGTGTCTACTTTAACCTCATTGGTTTAATGTCCAAAGTGCTGGGATACAGAGCAGAAAAAAAGACTTGCTGCTGTCCAAATACTTACAGGCAGGTCCGATACAAAGAGAGAAGAAGAGAAGGAGACATTGGAGGGAGGGAGGGAGTGAGGGAGACTGGACAGAGTGACGGAGAGGAGAGAGAGAGAGGCGGTGGCTGAGTCGACATTAAAGTAATTGGAAACCATCCTCCCCTCCTCTCGCTCTCTCTCCCCGGCTCTCTCCCGATCTCTCAGTCCGTGGCGTCTGAGCGACCGCTCTGAGGAATACTTGGCTGTGTTTTTCTCTCCCCGGGGATCACTGCGGTGACGGAACGGGCATCGACACGCGCGCAAACGGACACACGCGCACACACGCACGGATGTACGCACACTTGTGCTGAGAACCTGGTCCAAAGAGGAGTCAGGAACCTGGTGAAGGTGGGCCTGGTATACCCTGCATCTGCTCTGTTTGTGTGTGTTCATGTTTCTGTTTGTGTATGAGTTTGTGCGAATGTGTTTGTGTATACTCACACACCTGTTTGTGAGAGTCCAAGAACTTGAATATTTTTTATGGGCAAATTTTGTGCGTGTTTCTCTCTGTATGGGCACATGGGTTCATGTTTATGTGACTGTGTATGAGTTTGTTTTCATGTCATGTGTGTGTGTTTCGATATGTGTGTGCTTGGGTATGCTGAGTGGTGTTAGCGTGTACATGTTTTTGTGTGTGTTTTTCATGTTCACTTTTGTGCATGTATATGTGTGTATGTATTTGTGTGTGTGTGTGTGTATTTGTAAGTGTGTGTGGAGCTGGGAGATGGGAACTGAGAGAGTGTGTGAGTGTGTGAGAAGCCCAACAGGTGCCGATCCTCCTCGTAGCTGTGGGTCATCTGCTCAGCTCAAGTGCGCCTCTTAAATCAACACGGGCTTTTCATTTCAATGAAAGAGGAGCCATTTGAGACTTTGTAAATAGTCTGCTGAATGTGATGAATAGGGGTGTAATCCTGTCTGTTTGGGCTCATCTCAACATCCACTTTTAAATGAGTCTTTTATTTTCCCCAGGAGATTAAAAGTCGTGAATACTGATGTATTGATCAGTGGCCAGATAAACTGCTCATTCGACATGCCTAGATGGAGAGGTGTTTTTGTTATTTGAGTACTTGGTGTACCAGTAAAACATTCAAATCTGCAACATACTGCCGCCATGGCAGAAAAGTTTGGTTTTAAAACTGCTTGAGAATGATTTAGTATGCGTAGCATTGTGATTACACTCACAGTATAAAGCACTGAGTCTTTTCAGGGTTGTTAGATTATAACAGTCAAAAGTATCATTGCTGGACTTGTGTGTAAACGACAGGAGAGGTGTGGATTGTCATGAGAAATGTGATTCAGCGTTGCCCATCACCTAGAGGTCAATGGGGGAACAGCCCCTGTTTTGTCTAATAAACTGTAAGCTGCTTTGGATTAAAGTATTGACTAAATAATTAATGTAATGACTTCAATGAAGACTGAGAGGTGGTTTTTCCAAGCTTAAGGGCTTGTATTGGCGATACATATTCACATTTTTGTTTTTCATCAGTGATACAGGGTGCCCAACTCTTTTACTGTAGTTTCTACCTCTATGTCACCTGCAAACAGTGTTCGCTTCTTCCAGTTTTAGTGTAGTATATGGATGCATTTATGTAGAGGCTGTGGTCTATTATTATTTTTTTTATTATTTGTCCGCCTATTACTATGCAGGTGCCTGTCCATCTCTCAGAGGAGATGGGCCTGGTTTCTGGGGCCAGGGTTCGAGTAGAAGTCCAACAGGAGCTTTTATGGCTGTTTACGCCAGAGCAAATTGAAGACATTTTCAGTTTTAAGTGTCCAAAACAGCAGCTGATTTAAATCTGGGGTCAGATCAGCTTCTTAGGAAAGTTGCGGAGGCGGATGAGCAAGGATCGGCCAAATACTCTGCCTCATGCTGCTGTCTTCACATTATTCCAGGACTTTTTTGGACAGTGACAGAATTTGTGTTGTTTTGGCTGTGTATTCAGTAGATTTTAGTACATTAGTTTCAGCAAACTCTACTGTGTTCGGCATTGTAGAGGTCAGAACCTCACTCTGAATTCTGAGATTATGCTGGTGAGGTATTATTACAGTTACTAACATCTGTGCTGAGATCCTTGAAAGTGTTCTTGACATTGTTAAATAAGTTTCCTTCACAATTGAAACCAGAGGGCACACAGAGAGAACATACCTCTGTCAGGTTTTGACCCACTAGCGCTTATAATTAGCAGCAGGATCCAGATCTGTGCCTGGATTGATCTGGAAATTCAATCACCTCTTCCCATTCATGTAGTCCAATATCCCAGAAAATTTTGTGGTAATCCATTGAATAGTTTTTGAGTTATCCTGCTGACAAACACACACACACATAAACACACATGCACACACAAATGAACACAATACCTCATGGTAGAGGTAATTATCCTTTAGTCATCCACTTGTCTATGACCATTTGCCATTGCCAACCTCGTCTGAACATTCTTGCTTCTTAAAATCATACTGAAAGGCTTATTTTGGCTATGTCTCTGGTAACTTTTTTCATATTTTTTTTAATTTAGTCAATTTTTAAGGTGGTTGAACTTTTGTCAGGTAATGAAGTCAAAATGCACAAATAGGGGGTGATTTTTTTCATGAACCAATGTAATGTTTTCTTCTAGGAGTAGCAATTTATTCAACTTGGCACACCTGGAGTAAGAATTTTACCTCATAACATCAGGAGCATACATGTCTCATGGACCCATTTTCGATCTCATTATTTTTTAGCCGGGCTTGAATTTTTTTCTGGCATTAATACCTTCGGTTGCGAGACAACAGGAACCGCATCCAAATCATAATTCTACACCTGGAATGGAATCCAGATTAGCTTCCTTGTGCATGACCTAAATGCAACCCAGGCCAAAAAAAGTTGCTCAAACGGCCCCCCTTTAATGGCAGACCTGTGTATAAAAGGGTGGGAACCCATTAGCGATGTAAACACCATAAAATTAAAGCTTAATGGAACTGCTTTCATTTGTTTTGCTCAATACAAGTAGCATACAAAAATATAAAAAAGTGTTTGTAAAGTTCCTTGCATTCCTCTAAATGTATTGTATGTTTTTGCCTGTTTAAGTCCTTTAGTCCTGCGCCCTAATGCTCGACAAATGAAATGCATACTTGCAATCTGAAATAAATAGCAAAGTAAATAATCAAAATTCTTTGTTTTATATGAAGAGTTTGTTTCCAATATGCAATAAGTTCCAAAATTACAAAAATTGAGAGATACCATCGCAATAGCCCTGTGTCTCTTACACATCGTGCAAAAATCCGTTTTTAAAAATTCATAAGGTGTATTTTTTCACGGTCAAAGTTTGTGTTTTTTGATTAAATGCAATAGACGCCAGCATATAAAGAGCTGATTTACTCGAAATGAGTTAAATAGATATATTGTGTTTTGGAAACTTCATATTATTTTTTTTGCTCGTGGAATAAGATCATTCTCAGATGTAATTTCAGGAGCTCTTCTGGAAGTTTCTATCCAATATGCATATTTTAAATATCTGACCTGTGGCGTCTTGGTGCAGTGCAGCAGCGATTAGCGTCCAGCGATTTGGGGCTAGTGCATCATCGGACAGGTCTGTGCTTTATCTCGGAGTAATGATATCTGGCACGCGCTCATGGCGCATCGCGGCTCTTGGCGAACAGCTCCAGCAGCTGTAGGGTCGAGGAGGGCCCGTCCCGGGACTGCGGGAGGAGGAATGAGAAGGGTGCGCCCAGTTTGGAGGGCTCCATGCCAAAAAGAGTGCACGCATATGAAGTCTCTCCATCCCTATAAGCCTAGCTTTAAACTTAACAGCCTTACATAGCCTGTGCGACGCAACCCTCTGTCTCTCTGCAAGCACTGTTCTTCACAATAGGCCTTATTGTAGCCTAGGCTAAGAACTCCTCTCTCTTCTGTTAAATCCAGCCTCAAACTTTACATATTTGCATAGCCTGGGCTGGTTTACAGCAGTTTCGCTACTTAGGCTTTTCGCTACTATGTCCAAGTCCGTTCGCTACTATAGATAAATGCTAGTTAAGAACATAAATATCACTTAAGAATCAGCAGTAAAACTTTATAAAAACCATTCCCATTACAGCGGAGAATTTTTTTTCGGGTTCTGACTCAATGCGGACAATCAACCAAAGATCGGATTGACAACAAACACTTTGTTTGATTCTAGTGGCAAACAGACTTAGACATGGTAGCGAAGATACCGTGTGCAGTAGGGAAAGTGCAGTAGCAAAAAGCCAATGTGGCAAAACAACTGATTACTGGTGTCAGGCTCTCAACATTAGGGTGAATGACACTCATTCTTTCTGCATTTCTCTGCAGGCCTCAGTCTAACAGTGGGGCTCCTGGGCCCGGTGGTCATGGGGTGGCTGAAGGAGGTAGTGGTGCGGTCAGGCGGTCACAGCCTAATCCTGCCTCTCCTGCTTCTCTTGGCCAGCGCCTTTGGGTCCTCAAAAACACCAAGAGTCTTCCTCAGCTTCAAAGGTAAAGAGAAACTTCTTCCTGCTAAATGATCAACTTACTTCCTGTTCAAAGGTATCGATTAGACTGGATTTCGATCAAGGTGTAGAATATGTTACTTCCTGTTCAATGGTGTAGACTACGATTTTTCTCATTCTAAGATAGAGATTGGTTTACTTCCTGTTCTAAGGTATAGATCAGATTGCTAATTCCTCCTAAGGTAAAGATTATTTTCTTGTTCAATTAAATAAACCAGGTTACTTCTCATTCACAGCAACAGATCAATGTACTTCCTGTACAGGGGTATACATTGTGTTCATTACTGCCCAAAGCCTCTATATAGTAAAATATTCATTTTCAGAATAATGTGCACCTGCTTTTATCCCCGGTTGAGGTCATATGATTCTGGCTTATGTAACACTTGAATTTTCCTGTGGAGTCTTCTAGATGAAAAACATTCCGGGACTTACCGTGCTCACATGCATGTTTGCAGAACAAATGCAAAATATGAGATCCAGATGGTATCTGAATGGTATTTCAGGGATAGAACGCAAATGCTCTTCATTGCTTTGTATTATTCCGGAACTGGTTTGTCTTCATTGAACACTTGTCATGCCTCCGCTAACACAGTGGCTGAGAGGAAAACTATTTTTTTCCGGTTGTCTGACCGTATGTGCACCTGTCACATCATCAGTAAATAACTTTTCATAACATCCTCGATTTCTTTTTGTTGATGTGTCTACTGAAGGAAACATGCGTCAGACATGGTAACCCCCCACAGAGGGAAGCTGAACTGAATTGATTTTGGAGGTCATTGGGTCAAAGGTCAAGGCCAAGTAAGGTTAATTGAGCCGAAGATCGACTTTGTTAGGTATCGTTCAGGAACCAGACGGAGAACAGAGCAGTGCAGAAAAATGGGATTTTATTTGGAAAGGGGGCGAACCCCGGAGCAGGAGGCAACGGTACAAAGTCCACAATCCAAAAATCAAAATCCAGGAGGGCAAATCCAAATCGTAACCAGGGCACCAATCACAAAACTCAAAGTCGGGCAAAAAAGGGTTACAGGCAAAAGTACAAAAGAGCAGATCCAAAAATGGGTCGGCGGTCCAGTCAGAAGATAAACACAGAGTACAAGGCGAAATGCACAGGTAAACTTGGGAAAACGTTTGACGGGAACTGCAGTGAGAAGACAGCTTAAATACATTCAAGGGAAGTCACATGCTATGATTAGGATCGGGTGAAGGGATCAGACTAATTACAAAGGAGGGAACATGAGGGAGAACCTAATCACATGAAATTGGCAAAAGCCAAAACGCGGAAAACACGAGACAACCTATGACAAAACATCCAGCTCCGGTTAGGGAGTTCTAATTTAATGAGAGGTAGGATAGAGTGGAGCAGGTGCAATCCGAATTGCAGGAGAGACAAAGTGAAGGCAAGAGGCGGAGACTAGAACAGGGCGAGTGCTGAGAGCTAGTTAATCAATTAGTAAGTGCAGCTATACAATCCCTAGTGCTCGTTAGGTATTATATACAATGTTAGTTTGGGTTAGTAACTTCAACAAACTGTTAGTATTGGTTAGTAATATAGAAAAGAGAGGCGAAGGAAGCAAACGAAGGAATGTTTGAAACCCAGAAACCATGAAATCACCTAAGCATGTGACACGCAGGACTGGGGAGAAGCTGTAACTTAACAAGAGACCAGACAGGGGAGACAAAGTGCAATGCTGGGCATGAATAAAACATGGACCGGACTCTAACAGAAAAGTTGGCAAAAACGAAAAACATGGCAAAATGCAAAAACTAAACAGAACATGGCAAAACCTAACAGAACTGATCATAAACATAACAGGGAATGGCAGAAACATAATAAGCATGGCAGAATCAGAACAGAAAGAGCAGAATCATAACAGACTTTCTGGGCGAACGAAGCTATGGGAGGCGGAGGCATCATAGTCAATGTTTTACGTTGGGTTGCGCCTTGTTATTGACATAATGCTAGCTTCGTTCGATAAATTGGAGCTGTATCTCTTCTGCAGCACAGTCCAAATCATCCACTTGGGTTTTGCAATCCGACGCTCCTCAGAGTCAGGCTGCCATGATCGCCAGAGGCAGTTTGTTTTGCTTCATTCGCTCTCGACACCCAGAACATTGAGACAGTTTCAGGGTGGTTGGGTAATTTTTTCTCACTGACTGTCTCCAGACCTGATGATACACAGGTGTTGCTCTGGCGGTCGTTTTTGCTTTTTAGTCGCCGTTGATCTACGGTTGTTTCGCCGCTCGCCGAGGAGCGCTTGGTAGCACGATCGCGATTCAGGAGGACAGGGGAGTGCGCGTCTGTTTCATTGGTGGCCAACTGGCGCAAGAAAGTGCAGCGTAGTGTAATGGAGAGAACGAGGGGAGCTATAACTCATTTATTACGAGTTCCAATCCCGTGAAAAGCATTGCAGTGCCCTTGAGAAAAAGTGCTTGGCTTGAATCACCTCAGAGACTATCCAGTTATGTAGAAGATTTTAGTTTGTAAAAGACTGCTATCTATTTCAAGGGAGGCGTCCTTTACGGAGAAAGTGGTCCACTCTGGGAGAATTGTGAATATTCTTTACCATACAGGTCTCCATAAAGAACTAAACAGAAATAACTTACTTCCCAGGGTAGCAAGAAATTATCCCCCTCAGGAGCAAACCAGTGGCCATTTATTTCTTGGAGTATAAAGAACTACAGGGAGGTGATGCCAGATATATTGAATTTACTGTGAAGGCAAATGATCTTATATTAGGTTCAGTATTGTGGTATGGAATACAGTGGAAAGTATAGGATATGCTAAAATGCTGGCTGCTGGATTTGCCAAAGTTTACAAATGCTGAGCCCTTGGTGCAGGATATGCTAAGCGTCAAGTACAGGACATGCTAAGTGCTATTGGGTGACATGCTAAGTGCTATTTGTTGAATATGCTAAGTGCTAAGTACTGAACATGTTGAGTGCTAAATTGTGGATATACAATGCGCTTCGTACTAGTTAATCTAGTAGCATAGGACTGGATACGCTAATGTCCAAATGCTGGATAAGTGCTGTGCTAAGGGCTGAATATGCTAAGTGCCTGTGCTGCAGTGCTGATAATGTGAAAAGCTGTACAGGCTGCTCGCGCTCCCTTAGCTGTCTGCTTGTGTGTCTTTGATCCTCTTCCCTCTCTGGGCTGTGGGCTGCCAAGCAGCGTCCCCACGGCGACTGCTCTCGCCTTACCCTCTCCTTACATAGCGCTGATTTACTTTTCCAGAGACGCATGACTAAATAGCAGGTGACGAGGCTGCCTGGCGGGTTAGCCGTGCGGGAGCCATCCTTTTTTTTTTTTTTTCGAGGAACAGTGTTCCTGGAGCTCCTCTCAGTCTCTCGCCCTCGGTCACCTCCATCTGTAACTTTCTGTTTATCACTCTCTCTCTCCAGCCTTTGCTCTCACTTTCTCTTTCTCCATCTCTTCATGACTTAAGTTTCCATTGGCCTGGCAGGGCTAAAAAATTAAGTCTTATCTGATCGTTTTTACAAAAAAGAAAAAAAAAACTGTAAATCATATTCCTGGTATTGCAGGATCGCCTCATCCAAAATGGCTTCCTCTTTCTCTGTGTTCTCTGTGTGTGTTTTGACTGCTGCAAGCAGTGTCTGTTGTACAAGTCTGAGAGAAGAGCCACCCAGGAACGGGACAGTCAGGCTTGAACATAGACTGTATAAAAAGATGGACGGAGCAACCATGACGTCACCCATTGGTTTCAGCATATCATTTAGGAAGCCTCGATTTTGGCAATTTGAATTGCGCCATTTTGTCATTTTGAAACCGGATGTGATTCCTATTGGACGAGACCGTGAACTGAATATCCAGGGAGGAGCGAGGGGTGGATCTACGGACGGATCTGACCGTATCAGACGAGGACCAGAGGATAGCCACGCCCCTAAAGCATATCTGGCTTTATCCTTTATTCTAGTTTATTTTGGACCATAATTGACAAAAATGAACATCCTGATATATCAAAGGAAACTTTAAACTTGCGATAGGTGCAGTAAAGTAATGTGGAAAATCATTATTTAAATAATAAATCAGATGGGAAAGTAGGGACATTTTCTCATAGACTTCTATAGGATTGAATTTCTTTCTGCAACCACCGACGTCTCCATCTGCTGGCCATTAAATAGAATATAAATTTTAGAGATTTCCGCATTGGCCTCAGTTTTCAGACCCGAGTGCTGCGTCCATCTTTTTATACAGTCTATGGGCTTGAAAGTTCATGCCCGCATCTTTAAAATCGATTCCCCCAACCCCCCCCCCCCTCCCAAGCCTCACTCAGTTACCATGACACCAGTGCACATCAGTGCTGGCAGCCAGTGAGAGGGCTTTTAGATGCCACTTGGACAACTTTTGTTAGCACCTAGACTAGCACCATACGCATCAGTTATTGAGGAGTTTGCCAACCATGCAACAATTAGGGTGAGTGCACAGCTTTAAGGAAGAAAGGACACCCTAATATTTGATCGTATTTACATAGCTTATTAGGACATAATTCACTGCGTCCAGCGACTTGTGTGGGATTTTGCTTCAACGCAGTTCAACACAATTCAGTGCAGTTCAACACAGTTCCTCTATCAGGTGGTGAAACTAATCGAAGAGATAAGATGAGTTCATTGTAGGGGGGTCAGGTCTTAGGGGCAGCGATGGGACAATGCCGAGCTCAGATGTCACTGATATCGCCGATGCAAACAGACTTATCACAAGGATAACATTTAGACTGGCCGGCCGGGAGGGGAACAGTTGCTGGAGAAAGTGGAGAGGAGAAACTCTTCCTGTTTTGGCCCCTGTAACTCTATCCATGAAGCCGGGTCGCCAGGTCAGCAATGCGGTAACTTCTACCTCTCCCTCCTTCCTTTCTGAGCACAACACTTCCCAGAGGAAAACCTGTAACTATTGTGGAGGAAGGAAGCATTCAAATCTGTACCTGGCATTCCTACTACCCCCCTCCATTGTTATCATCTGAATTTCCCTCCAAAACCCCCTGTAGCTCATTCATTGGTTTTCCCCTCAATTTATGTTTTTTGTGTCCAATCAATGTGAGCTTTACTGTAAAGAACAGCCCGCTTTGTTCTGGTATAAATTTGTAGATGCCCATTCTAGGGGTCTCTCTTCTGGTACTGGGGGGCCGCAGATGTCAGGAGTTGGTTTTTGCTTGTAACTGTTTCTAAATTATTTTACTCATAATTTGAGCAGCATAATAAATTTGACTATAGACTACCGGCTTCAATCATTTGGTTCCACCACACTATTCTGTAATACTGCAGGTTCTGTCCATGTCCACACATGGTAATAGCACAATAATAAGTCTGCAACCTATGTAAGGGACTCCTATGATGATTATACACGGTCAGCTCACAAATTAGCACAATGACATTCATAGTGTTAATCCCCGAGGTTTAGTAAAAAAACAGATTTTCAGCGTGGTGTCATAATTGTATTACTGTTGATGTTCAGTGTGGTGCTTTCAGGTTCGCAAACGCCACTCAAAATTCAGAGGCTAGCCTTCATGATCAGGGATGTTGAGCTCAACGTGTAGAGAACCACAAATCATGATCAAATCAAGGGTCAGACATACACTGTCATGGACTACAATTGTGGAGCAGGAAGGTGGTGGATTCACTTTGTTTAGTAGTGTGACTGCAGCATATTGCATCACATTCTTTGTTATCAATGAATATTTTTCTTACTGTTCCATGGGCAAAATTTAATTTTATTAGTGTAAATATTAGTCTTAGCATAAAATGTAAAATTTGAATTGGGACAGGCTCATACATTTGGCTCACTTGAGTTTGACACGTGCCCAAGGAAGGCTGACGTGTCAGTAGGTTTAACTCCAGTCCAGGAGAGACTCTGTGGCTGCAAATTCCTCCTGAGCCCTCGAAGGGAGTAGAATCCTAAGTTTCTAAGCTTCATCGACTTCCAGAACTCCCAGTTTTAAATTACCATCATCACCTCCTTCATTGGCAGTAGAACATGGAGTTCTTGTAGGAACATTTAACACAAATTAGGGTTCAATTGCCTTTTAGAGTTCAGCGGTTCATTAGAGTCGCTTGTTGTTGAAGGTTTAGTGGTTATGTGCTGCATGGATAATGTAAGAACTGCGACATGATATCTTGGGTGCAGCTCATGGCAACTGTCATAAAACCGCAATGAACCCTTCCGTTCCCGATAAACAATTCCGTTGTTTTTTTTTCTTTTTTGCGACCGTGAAATGAACCTCAGCAAGGCCCATAACTCAAAACTAACCGATACCGACTGCTCGCCTTGGAGACTCCCGTGCATCCTTCCCCGAGTCAGTCGAAGTCCCGCCATGTGTGGAGGTCGACGGAAGGTGCCAGAACGCAAGCTAATGCCGGCTTCCATCTGGAACTGCAGATTTAATGACATGGGCACTTTCCCTGCATCTGTTCCAGTTCTTAGTTACGCCTTTAACTTGATTTAATTTCACTGCGGGAAAAAAACTCCAAAAATGTTTAGCATCTGCTTTGGCATGCCTTCATTCCTGGAGTGATGCATGATACCGCATAATCCACAATGGGCAGTTTCTTTGGTTACTGGGATGTTCTGTCTACATTTGGAAAGGACCTCGACCAATGGCATTTCCCAAACAATGAACTATGCAACTTATTCACCACATTGTAAAATCTGAGGCTTGAAAACATCCCTGAAATTTGAAAAAGTACAATGAAACCTTCAATAAGTAAAGACGAGCTTAAGAGACTACCCAGCTTTTCTTGGCCATTGTGCTCTGTGGGACTTTTAGCTTGTAAAATGTGGGTTCTAACCACCATAGACTTTGTCCTACGCCGCAAGCCAGTGAGCAGCTCAAAATAAAATTGAAGAGCCACTTACAAATACAAGCATTATTTTGTTGTAATGCTTATCTTTGCGTACTGCATACTAACTGTGTGTTAGCTTAGTTATTTGTACTGCTGGGACACAGCAATATTGGCATACCATGCCCATACTGATGATGTAACGCAGGTTTGAGCTCAATATTGCTTTAGCGTAATGTTAGGGTGGAAACATGGTCCGCGCAAGAACACGAACGCGGACGTGGTCAAGGTTGATTTTCTGCGTCGTTGCATTCTGGAGTGCGTCATTTGAAAATTGTAACAAAATGGAAGTAGGAGCTGCTGTCTTAGCGTAGCAGCTAGTGGGTGCTATAGCATGAAACAACATCAGAAAGCTGACCTCTTCTTTTTCAGATCTTGGTCATGGAAGAACTGTGATTAGCTCTATATCACCCCCTGGAAGACTGACATTTGTTACCTCCACTGGTGTGTTAGTGTAAATTCAGTATGTTCCCCTGGGATGAGCATTTGTGCCAGCTAGGCCAGACGATGTCATTGTGTGCTTGCTTGAACCATGTTTCTGCCTTCAGTCTGCCACCTTAGGCATACTGTGGTGAATTCAGCAACAACCGTCCGGCCTAAGTATCGTTCTCATCTGAATTGGCATAAGCTTTCTTATATCCTGCTGAGAGACATGCTAACATGGGCATTCCATCAATTATTGCAAAAAATAATCAAATTTCGGCCCAAATTTCTCTCGTTTGTGGGTGGTCCAAAACCGGTGGATCAGTGAGGCGTAAGAGAACAAGAAAATGGACGAAAGTTCAAACCCTGCCCTTCTGCACTGGCACCTGGTTTATTTTCAGATTTAGTTTGTTCATTTTATTCCTTGTTTTTAGTGCAACGCTTGCTAGATCCTGGTTGTTTAACAAAGCTTTTAACCGCCTGAAGGACAGAACAACCTCGGGATCAAATAGCAAAGTCACCCCGACTGACTCAGAGGGTAAGATATAATCAAAATCCAAAGGTATTTTTGATTTTCCTTTGGATGCCCCCAGGTCCTGAAGATTAGAGTGGCACATTCAGTGTTTTTTTTTACAAAGCCATTTATAAAGCTCAGGGACTGCAGCAAACCTCGGTAAGAGCCATTATTCTACGAATGAAAAGAACTTGGAACAGCGGTGAACCTTCTCAGGAGTGGCCAGCCAACCAAAATTCCACCCAGAGTGCTTCAGTGACTCATTCTGGAGGTCGCAAAAGAACCCAGACCAACATCTAAAAAAACTGCAGACCTCACTAGTGAGTGAGTCTTTATCCTCAATAAATAGTGATAATTTAAAACCTGCATTTTATATTTGCTCGCATTGTCTTTGGCCAATAATAAAAATATTAAATGATCTGAACATTTAAATATGACAAATAAGCAAAAATAGGATTAATTTGGAAGGAGGCAAATGCTTCTTCACAGCAATGTAACTGTCTGTCATTGGTGTCATTTTGAAATGACGGATTAAGGATGAATGTCATTCCATTTCAGTTAGTCGTGTCTTTGACCCCCCCAAAAAAAGAAAATAAATAAATAAGTAAAAATTATTCAAACCACCTGGATTTGGTACTTAGCACAGGTTTTTAGCCTGAAGGTTGTATAAATTGGTGAAATCAGCTAGCTAAGTTCATGAATGGAAAAAAGTAATGGCTGGACTTTTACTTTCTGACCCCTGGACTTTCAAACTCCGGCATCTGCCTTTCACCGATAATATCGTTTTGGCTATTTCAGTGTCAGGGAAAATTCCAGAACAAAATTAACTTGTAGGGGAAGTGACTGAGGTGCATTTTCTGAATTCTTCAGTAACATGATACGTAGAAAAGATTATGGCTTTGCAACAAGCCCCAGTTCATGGGTGAGAAAATCATGGCTGGGCATTTACTGTCTGGCGCCTGCATTTTGTGCATCCTGAATATTTAGTTTAATGCTTTACATGTTAATACAGCTCTGTTTTTTATGAATACCTATCAAAATGATCAAAATCATTTAAATGCATGCTTCTTATTACATGGCCTAGAGTACCTAACAAAACCAAAGGCAACAAGCACTTTATGAAACAAGAATTTG
This sequence comes from Gymnothorax javanicus, assembly GCA_029692085.1. Taxonomy (NCBI): domain Eukaryota; kingdom Metazoa; phylum Chordata; class Actinopteri; order Anguilliformes; family Muraenidae; genus Gymnothorax; species Gymnothorax javanicus. The sequence goes on along the minus strand of CM056212.1, from coordinate 13,994,191 downwards.
GCTGGAAGAATCACATGCGGTTAAACTCTAGCTTTTAAAAAAGGTGTTTTTAAGTGCGACGTAAAAGAATAAACCAGGCAAATTATTCTGGACAAATTATTCCAGTTACTCTGGACCGAAGTCTTTCCCGAAGAACAGAAAATCATGTTTTGCAGATCGTCTCTCTGACTCACTGCATTTTAAACACAGCCCCGATCCAGTACACTTTAATCTGTCAGGCTTTGCGGATAACATCACGTTTTATTGTTAGCGGAAACGGCTATTCTTTTACATCCGCGGTCATGGATAGGAAGGAAGCAGAAACCAGAATTTATTGCTGAGGGGAAGCGAGTTGTCAAGTTTGATTGTTCAAGATGTTATTGGATTTTATAGTGGGCAAAGATTTGCCTGGTCTTTTGTGGGTTTGGGCAACTAAGTCTCCTATCTGCCTCGAGTGTGCTTGACCACAGTGAGTCAGGATTTACTCACAGGCTAATTTTAGAATTAGCCCAACCCTAGCCTGGTCTCCCATAAAATGGGCATTCCTGTAATCCTTTTTTAGATTTGGGTCATTATTATTCAAGTACAAATGCTATAATGAGGAGAGCAGGCCAATTATCTCAACATTCAAGTCTCATCTCGACTTGTTATATAACAGTAGGCTTAGCGAGTAGTTCAGCCCTAAGTGCTTTTTAAATGTTGTAATTAGTTCTATCATTTGTAGAATTAGTAGTAGTTACATGTTGTATTATCATCAGGAGACACATTGCGGAGTAGATGGGCAGGGTCTCCTCCCATCTCTCCAGCTCATTGGCTGCCTGGAGGGTGGAGTCCCTGCTGACAGGTGTTCTGAGAGAGGAGGAGTGGCTTTGGTTCAGCTTCATAAATTCATTACACTGCTTTAATTCTGAGATGTGACTGCAAATATCTCTGCCAGATAAGAGAGTGCAGTAACAAGTGACTTTAATTTAAGAGTGACTTCCTCATAAAATAAAGCTGTGTTGACGCTAGCAGGCTGCTGAAACAGCAGAGTAGTGCATTAGCTGCGCTCTCCAGCTTTCTGGAGAGTTCTGAATTATTATCAAGCTTTGTCAGTATTGTGCCAGCGCGTGCTGAATGAAAATGCTCAGTCCGGCCTTACAAGCATCTTTCATCTTTGGTAAGTGATTAAAGTTGGTTAATTACGCACCACATTCCTATGGAAATCAGTGCAGAGAAAAGAACTATCACTCAGCCCTTGCAAATTGGTGTTAGCTGCTCTCTAAAAGAGAAAACCAGTGTTTGAATCCTTTAGAGCTTTGAGCCTGAAATAGAACTTCTGACCAACCAGTTCGGCCATCCATAACAGTGCGCTAAAAGAACCGGCTCCCCAATCACCGTTTTTCTTCTTCCAAAAGGGTAAATAACTTCACTGCAGTGCTGCGTTGTCCCTGGATTCCACCTTCAGGAGCCAAAGATCTTCAAAGGACAAAATGGCCACCCATCAATGTATGGCTTGAGTTGCCTGGTTGAGGATGGCAGGACATGCTGCGCTTATGAGTGCAGCGACTGGTTTGGGGGCGATCAACCGGGCAAAAACCCCAGCCAAGGAGCCTTTGGGGGGGTTCACAACAGTCTTGGTGGGATTTGCGGTCAAGCCCATTTTGGGAATGCCACTTGGTCTCAAATCTCGAGCCCCATTGAGCCAAAGCTGTAATATTTATTGTGACGGGTGACTGAGGCGTAGCACATGAAAGCCCACGGAGACAAAGGCGTGTGGTCTTGCTCATGTCAGTGGGGTTGCCGTCCCTTATGTGTAAAGGCTAATTTATTCATGTTCCCTTCTTAATCTTACCCTGCTGAAAGGAGAAGATGCTTGATAACAGCCATGCACAGTGGAACAGCCTGTATGTGAGGATTTCAAATGCAGTGCTGTGCTAACAAGGCTAAATAGATGTCAGGCTTGAAATTTAAACAAAGACGCTAACTCTTTGTGGCTATAACACTTGGGCAATTCAGCCAAATAGACACTGGCGAATATTTGGGGTAGATATTAATGCAAGTGACCAGAACATGTTACACTTTATCAACTTGTCTATCCATTTTCACAAAAATTTGGGCAGCTGTTTCTATACTCAGAGGCAATGAAAACACAACACCAGTTTGGATTCAAATAATTTTGTGACTCAAATTTATTTTCTTATTTTAACAATTCAAATATGTTGGGTGGGTTGACTTTGATGAATTAAATGTGTTAATGGGCCGATTTGGACAATAATAAACAGATGCATTAAACATAACGAGCACAAGTTGAAAATGAAAAATCACAGGACTGAACGAAACACATTTAAAAATGAACTCAAAAGAACAGTCAGTATCGGGTGTGACCCCCACGAACATCCACACAGGCAGTACAACGTCTCCTCATGGACCTGACTAAGCGTCTTAGGTTGTCTTGGGGAAGTTGTCGCCACTCTGCCTGTAGTGCATTCTGGAGTTGCTGCCTGGTTTGAGGTCTGGGTACTCTTGATGAAAGAGCTCATCCCAGTTGGACGTACTACACCCAAAACGTACTGATGCTGGACGTACTACACCCAAAACGGTGAGCCACTTGCCGGGCACTTACTCCCGCCTCTAGCATACCCAGGGCCCTGTTCCGTTGTTCAGTCGACAGACGTGGCATTATGACACTTAAAAATGTTTTTTGCGTGGCTTTTATCATGCCTTTATATAGGGAAGACAACCCCTCCTTCATACCACTGTACTTGCACAACTCCTAATCCCATATGTTGTACTCAATATGGATTGATGAGAGTCCAACTCACACTGTTGAGTTACATGAAGATCGTTCATGTGTAACGATGTACACATTGTGACCCCAATGGTCACTTAAGAACTCAAATTGGACTACTCAGGTCCTGAGCAAAAATAAACCAAAAATTTAGAGTGTTGCATTTTCATTGCCTTTGAGTATATTTCTCCCTTGCTTCAAACTCCCATAATTCACTACGAATTTTCTGGGGAAAAAAAAAAATGCAAGATGTTTTAGTGTGGGCAGACTTTGCCCTCACACAGGAGATTTTACCCTGAGTGCTTAATTTGGAAATTTTATTTATTTCATACAGTTTTACTGTTTAAATTTCATAGTCTTCCCTGGTATCCTGTTTCTTACAGCATTATACTGTTTTAATATTACAGGTGACAGAATGAGCGGGTGCACCACTGTCAGAGAAACATTAGAGCACATTTGCACTCATTTTGTGCCATCGTGAGCCATGCACCCTCTAGTGTGTGTTTGAAATTTACCGAGCATTGCGCATTGTATGTCAAACTGTGGCTATCCACTTCCTCTCTGCATTTCCTGTTAGAACCACAGTCTTTTCTCTTAGCCTTGCTAGCAATGTCTATGAGAATTGTTCTATGCATGCTTTTATTTCAACGGGCTTCTCCATAGGGCCAAAGTTCTAATCCAAGTGGTCATTGGGACTTGAAACACACTTAAAAACCAGCAGGTGTCCTTTTGTTGTATGTTGGTCTGTATAAGAATGTCTGCCACAGTCAACACGAGAAAATTTGACGTGAGAGCATGACGCTAATTCAGCTAAGTGAGCCAAACCAACTGAGTGAGCTAAAACAGCTGACCACATTTGTCCTGAGCGCACATGGTCATTTTTTTATTTTGAAATAAAAAAATAAACAAATATGAAAACAATTTGTAAAGAATGGATTTGCAAGTTCATCTGATAATTTCCTGGCACAAAATATTATGTCTCCTTATTTGAAGTACAACAGATGGCCTGAAACACGATAAAAACATTTAGTATCAATTTGATTTGGTATATTGAGATAATTCTGTGGGTTTCCCTCACTAAGTAAATCTTAACAGTGTTTGACAGCTGAACCCACATTTCTCACATACTTTTAAACTCGTCTTGATAGCTCAGACCTATGACATTTTTTGGAATATAACCAAAGCGGAATTTTAAACAAGTTTCTGACTTCGTTGCTCGCACCTCCTGCCTGTTAGCTGAGTGTTCAATTATTATTTGACATTTAGAATTCAAAGTGAAGGGTTGTGGGATTTTGGGTCCCCCACAAGCAGGGCGTGTGTGGCTGTCCTTCACGATAAACAGAAAAGTCCTCTGGCGAAGGGAGTAAGCTTGAGGTCACACGAACAGACCTCATCAGTGTTCCTCCATGCTGAGTTTTGGCATTTCCACTCAAAAGAAGTTCAAGCTGCTTCTTGCTGACAGAATAAGTGACAAAACCGCCAGCACCCACAACAATGCCGTGTTTTCAAAGCATTTGAACGCGCAGGGTTGGACTGGGGAATGTTTGCGACCTCCCTCCGGACGACAGTCGCTGATCCAACGTGGTCAAACCCATGACTAATAATGCAGATGTTGTCGGGCCCTGCCACGGCCTAGGGCCCAGCTCCTCTGCGGAAAAAAAAAGGGGACCGTTTGTTTACAATAACTGGCCCAAGCGATGACGACTTTTCATTTTCCGTCGATAATTTAGCGTGTCTTCAAACTCGCGGCAACTTGCGTGAAGTTGTCCCGAAGTGTTCTGCCAAACTCTACGTCAGAGCCCACATTTATCTGAGTTACTGACCTGGGGTCAATTTTGCCTTTCTTCTTACAAGTGGGTGAAAGAAATTGATTCTAGATCAGTGCTCTTACCTGCTTGACACTGTTTGACTGAAGAAATGTTTGGAATATGCCGAATAAATGATTGGTAATGCATTGTGGAGGTACATGTTTGTATACTTTAGAGAACAGCTTTACAAAATAGGCCTTGAAATTGAAGTACTTTTTGGCCAACAGTGAGTACTTTTTGCACGCAAGAAAGATGCAACTGAATTATGTCTGGCTGGCTTGTGGTGCAATTTCATAAACATTTGGTTTGTGGTTTGTACCTTAAAAGGGAACAACTCCACTAACATCAGCTTTTTTGGCTCTTTTGGAAACTTTTAATCTGAAAGTGTACTCTCCAAACAAAATTCTGAGCAGTCCCAAGTAATTATTTTACTCACATTATCCTGAGGCATTGAAGTTTTAGTGGACATATTTGTTTTAAATTAATCTGATAGAAGAATTTTTTGAAAAAGATGTGCCGATGTATCTTCCGATGTTTCGCGGCGTTAATGCTCCATCCAAGCAATAACGACGCCTCCAATCTGGCCTCTGTCTGCTGTATTGGGGATCTCTCGTCAGTTTCTGGATGATGAGAACCAAGGTCCAGTGTAAATTTCGAATTGAGGAGCCCCCTTTTTCCCTTATGTACATTACTATGAGTGCAGTGCAGGATGCACATTGAGTGATAAATGGATAAGGTAGTTCTTCAGAGATCTGCTCTAAATATCATTGGTATTTGTTATGGCAGAGGACACTTAAGTTTATGTTGATTGTCTGCAGTTTTGTGGCTTCACTTCTGAGTGCACTTCAGGAGGACTGGACCTTACAAGTCCAAAAGTGACAGTTTCATGTGATCTGGAATTCCAGCTGATTTGATTGGTGTAGTAGACTTTAAGTTTTATAGGAAGACGTGCTTCCTGTTAAATTTTTGGGACAAATGTCAAATGCAATGTTGCATGTTGCGTACATTATTAAAATGCAACACATTGCGTATGTCCGTTGGTCATCCTGTATGTATGAGAATTTGAAATTGACACGCATTTTACAGATTTATTTTGAGGATAAAAACAATAAATTACAATAAATGCCTGTTTATATATTCTCAGTTGCTTCATGTAGGCTGATTTTGATAATATCATGACCACTTGGGTGTCGCGTAGCGACTGCCAAAGCACAAATGAAGTCAGAAATTATTTTTGGGTGTTCCCCCTTGAAGACCCCAGCAGTGTTGCCCAGAAAAGCCCCTGTTTGAAATGGTCCTTTTCAGAGGCAAACAACGCAGGGAACCCACAGGTTTTGGGCGCTGAACAAATGCAGTCACCAGTGTGCCGCGTTTGGCTGCGGCATGTTTTACAGGATGGAGCCTGGCACCGGAATATCCCAGACAGTGTTCCGGCATTCCGCTTGGAAAAATCTGAACTTCCCACCGGCATGGGTCACAGTTTCTGTAAACAGTTGTTGCCCGCGTGGCCAGCATTTGCATTATTCAATTACACTGTGTTTAATCTGGACCAGAAACCAACTCTGGGGGCTTGAAAACTGGAGGTTCTTCTGTCCAAGTGAGAAAGACAGAATCAGTGAATGCTCCAGACGGGCTTTTTTGAACAGGACTGGTGAAATATCTTTTGTTAAATGCACCATGAGCAGTTTTTTTATTTAACTTGAGGAAGTGTTAAGTGTATTATTCTTCCAACATAAATATACTCTTGAAAATTTTTAGCCAGCATTCATGTGGTTTGTGTTTATTGCAGTGTCTGATTTTACTATTGTAAATGCTCAGAACACAATATTTTCACCTACGACCGCTGGTTTTTGTGTCTGGGAACCTATTTTCCTTTATAAAATATAAATTGCAACTGATCATTAGTTGATAATATATAATGCAGATAATAGTTTATTTAACATGCATGCTGTATGATGGTAAATTGTGATCATTAGCTTAATTTATTTATTAATTATTTTGTGAGAGACTTTGGTGGCAGAAAAGCTGTTATTTGAAAGATGCTATGAAGGATCCTGACTGGTGGTCACCAACCGTGTGTAATGGCGGTGAAAATTAGGAGCCCAAACGCAAAGACTTAAAAAGGGCAAAAAGCTGGCGAAAGAGACAAACCCAGCCACTTAGAATACCGGAAGGGGGGAAGAAAAACTCTCGCAGCTCGGAAATGAAGCTCAGCCACCAAGACGCAGGTGCAGCGCAAGACGAGAGCCTGCAGACAGGGAGAAGGGAGAAACCTGCACGAAGCAAGGTAGCTTCAAAAAACATAACCGTCCAAATGGACGGGAAATAAACCTAACGGTGCTAGAACAGGAGTATAACGAGGAAGAAACCTCTGAAAGATCTTACAAAGAATACTCTAAAAAAAAAAAATAACCAAGAAAAGTTCGCCAAATACAAAGAGTAGTTCTTTCCTGGCTCTCGCGAACATCAAATGATAAGACACCTATGCAACGAGGCGTGGCGAACCTCCAGCTTAAATAGATTCAGAGACAGGTGCCGCCCATAGCTAATCAACCAGCTGGTGAAAATAATTCGATGTCGTCCCCGACGAGAGACACAGAGAAAGCCCTACACAAAAAAAACAAAAATCATGTTTCAAAAACCATGACACCGTGTTCCTGAAGATCTGCCGTGCAGTTGGTTTTCACTCCGCCTGTAACACAACACTGCTCTTTCAGCTGCTAGATGACTCCTTCAGCTGCTAATTTCTAGAATCATATACATGCCAAATTAGGGATGGGGTGAGAATTATAGCAGATGGTGCATCTTCAGAAATGGGATTGGTGACCACTGATCTGGAGTCAGTCCTGACTTTGTTTCTCTCGGCAAAGCGATGCATGGTGATTAAAAGCTGTATATCGAAATGGTGCCAACTATGAGTCTGCATTTCCTGAATGTAGTTACTCATCCATTTACAGACCTATAAAGTTTGACTCTTTGATGATTTATTCCCGAGCTAAGATCTTCTGCTTGATAAGGAGGATAGTGACTGTGTACTTAAAAAAAAAAAAAAAAAAAATACTTTGTCCGGGGACTTTATAAACATGGTTTTCTGTCGTGCTTTTGCCCCCATTTTAATATAATGTGTTTATCCTTATAATTTTGTGTGGTGTATCTGTCATAATTGAACACTGAGATAAAAAAAAATAATAATAATATCATGACTTAGATCTTTAATTTTGTACAAATATCTTTAAATCACAGTGAGATTTTCACCCCTCCTCCACAACCCAATGCATGGTGAGCATTTGAACAGGGCGTTTTCACTGGACAAGAAGAACTGCAGCTGAGAATCTGAGAGAGAGAGAGAGAGAGAGAGAGAGAGAAAGTAGGAATGATAGATAGAGAAGGTGAGAGGAAGAGAGAGTGAAGGAATGTATCCTCTCTGTGTAAGAAGGAAGATGCATTTTGGGCAGCAAGATTGTGACTTTGGGCACAAAGGGGGGGGTTTGGGGGCATAGAGAGCCGTCTACACGCTCACAGCTCCTAGAGGTAAGATCAGAGAGTAAATAAGGGGGAAGGACAGACCAAAACAAATGAAAAACAGGAGAAGAAGAAAGAGCTTTCGCCTCAGCTTACCCCACTTCAGTGTCCATTCAGTTCAGAGTAGAAAAACAATTAATATTCATGACTCGGGCTTCGCCCTTGAAAAGCTTTGATGAGCCTTGATTCTCTCTCTTTCCTGGTCCCTCTCTCGATCTCCGTCGACTCATGGCGGAAACGGTGCCCCCACTCTCTGCCACAGAGTTTGCGTTTGCGCAAACCACGTCCTGCACGCAGTGACATCACAATGACTGAGAATGTTGCGTCATATGGCTTCGGCGTCGCTCCTCGCAGTGAAAATTGTCCGTGCGCAGAAATTCTTCCTGATTCTACAGAATGTTTTGGGCTAATTTACACATATGTGCCTTGCTTTGCTATCAAAACACAGCTCAATGTTCTTTAGTAAATTAATTTGTACAGAATCTGCTTGACTCTTCTTGTGTCTATTTGATCCTTCTCTGGCTTGAGTTAATTTAATTTCGAACATGTGTGTACTCAACGTGAAGTAGCAGTTGACAGCGGTGTAACTTACGTGTGTGTGTGTGCGTGTGTGTGTTTGTGACCGTTAAATGTCCAGAGCTGGAGGCGTCTTGGTCCTTCGAGCACTACAGTCTGTCAGATCACCCTCTGGACTACAGGATCCTGCTGGTGGATGAAGACCAGGACCGAATGTACGTGGGCTGCAGGGACCATGTTCTGTCCATGAACATCAGTAACATCACCCACAGGGTGCTCAAGGTCAGTGTGGTTGGAAATCCAGGTTCGTAAGGTCCTTCTAGAATTTTGGTCCAACTGCCAGGATTTGCTAATCAGCACTGCTGTTTAGCCATCAGTAGAACTGATTAGTGAAAGAGGCCAGTTGAGGTCAAATTTGGAGCGACCTCACAGCTGGACTTTTACTGTCTAACCCCTGGAATTTGCACCCCTGTCCAGGACTGAGCGCTACAGATTGCGGCCTGGTGACCAACACAAGCCAACACTCTTTTTATGCTAACGTAGCGGCGCCAGTAGTCACCACGGTCCTCGAAGCCGAAACCTATAGTCACCACATTTATTGTCACATCTTTCGGTATCCTCTACACAAATAGAAAATCTCCAGTGGAACCATAAATTCTGACTCCTTTACTTTCAGGAAAAGCAGATTGAAAGCGATACATTAATAGTTAGCTATAAAGTCTCCTACTCTTACAAAGTGTACTGCTGAAGGGCAAATTCAAAAGGAATTCTCTTGGGTGACGAATTTTTGAGAGCTAGCAAGAAGAACATTTGAAAATTTGCGGCAGTACTGATAAACCTATTCATTGATTTCAAATGTGTACTGGCAATGCTGTAATCTAAGCAGTAACACAGCATTTTGAAAAAATCTTGTGCGATCACCTTTTTTATTAAAATACTCATAACACAGATTTCAATAATACAATTTTTTTTTTTTTTACTCCAAATTGAGGAAACTGCTCCTATCATTACAGGATCGCTGCCATCACTTAGTGAGACCGGAAGCAGGAAAGGGTTTAGCTGTCGTGTCAAACAGCGAACAGTGGGATCGACGATGCTAAAATGGAGTTCTCTCCCCCTCTTTTCCACAGGTGTACTGGCCAGCGTCCGTCAGCAAAATCGAGGAGTGCCTAATGGCAGGGAAGGACCCCACGGTAAGAGCACTCGAGTCCTGAACCTCCGGCACGTCCCTGTCAGCCCATTTTTCACTCCCCCTAAAAAAAAAAAGACCTGCGTTGCTGGTCTTCAGACAGTTAAAATGAAGGATCGGGCCCCTCCATGGGCCTGCTCTGAAGACATTTCATTTCTCAAAATACGCTCTGTAGAAGCAAGTTGCTACTGTAATGAGTATACCTGAGCCTGCCAAATTTCTCCCCCTCCTCTTCTTTCACCGTCACGGAGATGGGTTTTCACGGGACTTGTATTTTGAAATGGCCACCAGGGCAGCCGCTTGCACATAAACGGGCTGGCAGGAGGACACAGACCTCCCAGGAGCCCTGGGTTCAATGGTAACACTAATATTTGTGTGAGCTGGCTCCATTTCTATTGTGTCCACACCCCCCCCCATCTCCTTCCCCAACTGTTTGGAGGAGCTGAAAGTACAACCACTGTCTGTTCCCAACCACTCCTGTCATCTTCTTTTGACATATAACACGTCGCTCGCAGTAGGAAACGTAAACAGATTCCATGTTTGTTTGTGTTGCTAACACAGAGCTAGCTAACTTTTACGTATTTTTTTTTGTATTTGAGTGGCTCAGTTCTTATCAGAGGTGGTCAGGTTGCTCATTTCTTCGAGGGAAAACAATACGTTATAGAGGAGAGTGAAACGTTTTGTTACGTTGTTCACTCTCCCTCTCTCTCTCTCACATAACTTGGGAGTGACACATTACCAAGCAGTTTTGTCAACATCACAGTAAGAAGTGTGCTGGCATAAAGGGGGTTGCACACATTCAGGGTCGAAGCAATGCATTGTGGGCCCGGTTTCGAGTCAGCTGAAAGCGTAGGCGGTCAGAGGCTGGAAGTGCTCTTGTTAAACGTGCTTGTGACACTGGACATTTGGAATGTAGCAGATTTACCTTTTACCTTTCAGGGCCAAACTTTGTCACAATTCTAACTCTTTTTCTGTCTGGCAGTGGGTAATCATAGAAGGTTTTAACTTCAAATGTCAGGAGTCTCCCTCTCTCTCTAAAACTAAAATTATACATGATATTAATCTTATCATTATGTTTAATATTAATCCTATCATGGAGGAGTGTTTGCATTGAAAAGAATAGAAAGCAGTCAAGCATCAGGTACTGTGCGCTTACTGCCAAAAATGCGCTCAATGCGCTCTGAATTTGCCGGAAGGAATTCCGGGGTCCCTTTGATGACCGAGAGAACTTATTTTTTTTTTTTTTTTTTTTTAAAACAGATGTGGCCAGTCTTCCCTTTTTTGGAGATATATTTTTATATGTTCATCAAAATTTATATCCACTTTGAAGTTTGGCAGCCTGAACTGCCTTACACGCTATTCTTTGTGTCCTCCCTATCGCTCTCCTCCACTCTCTCCCCCTCTTCCCATCCTTCTCTCTTCTTCTACCCTTTCTGAAAGGTCAGAGGTCAGCCATTATTATGTCAACCTGCTTTTATGTGTCATATAAAATCTCTGAAGTGCAGCTTCCAAGAAAAGGCAATGAATGCATTCAGTTGAATATATATCTGTGTGTGTGTGTGTGTGTGTGTGTGGTTCTCCAGCATGGTTGTGGGAATTACATCCGTGTCGTCCAGCCCTTCAACCGAACACACCTGTTCGTCTGCGGCAGTGGAGCCTACAGCCCCGTATGCGCCTACATTCACAGGGGTCGAAGGTCAGAGGTCAGTGCGATGTCAGCTGGGAAGAGAAAAAGATGCCAGCTTTGAATCACTCAGCATTCAGCTCTTACTCTAGAGACAATGCTGATGGTTGCACCACCTTTTGAGGAGTTCATTTCTTGGCGCTTTTTTCCTTCAAAATGCTAAGATGGTGTTTTTGAACTCCACAGCTTTTAGTAACCATTTCCGATTTTTACTAATCACAGCTAAGTGATTTCACACTTCTGAGTGTTAGCGTTAAATAGCCGAAAAAATTAACCCTGAGCAACCTTATCTGTTGTGAACTTTCAAATGGACAGTATTGGGGTTTGAAAATGTTCACATGAAATCATAAATAAAATAAGACTGAGGTTTCCATTGTCCAATATTGCACTCCGTCTTAATATGCACCATAGCTATAGTGCAGTATTGGAGGTAATGAGCACGTTAGCATATACTTGTATGCAGCACTGCACTTGCAGCATATATCAAAATACTTCTGTTCTGTAAGTGTACTCTCTTCTCCTCCCTGTTCCCTCTCTCCTGTTCTCTCCTGCAGGAACAGGTGTTCCAGATCGACTCTCGCATTGAATCAGGGAAGGGAAGGTGTTCATTCAGTCCTCAAGTCAACACCGTCTCCGTCATGTTGAGTAGGTACTCCTGAAAATTTATGACAGCATCAACCCAAATCTGCATTACAGTTGTACCCGTACGTCTGCAGCTGGGCACGCAAGCGCACGCGTTTGTGCATAAGAACGCATACATTACACACTCGCACTCACAACGACATTCGCAAACACACTCACATACACGCGCACACGGGAATTTGCATGCTTACATTCATGCCAATAAAAATACGTGCTCGTAGGTGTTGACTTGCACACCAAGACATACACATGGCCCCTCCCCCCACACACACACACACACACACACACACACACACACTCATATACGTGCTGCCTCTCGGGTCAGCGAGTGCCTGGGTGTCGTGATCACAGCCTGTGCTTGTCACTGGAGTTGAGGCTCAGCTTTCACGCTCTGGAGAGACACCTGAGAGCTCAAACCTCCCCGCTAACCCTGTCAGCACTGGGCCAAACCGGGTCAAGTTCATTTAGCCACTGTACACCTCTGCAATCACCCTCAGGCATATATCCAGCAAACTATGTGTGTGTGAACGTGTGTATGTATGTGCGCTTATGCCTGTAAGTGCTTGTGTAATTGATCATTAAATTTATGCAGTTGTAGAATCTCTCAAGCAATGAGAAGCAGGGTATAGCATTTTGTTGTAATTGATTAACTATGTGACTGAAGCGCTTTGTGTATCTATGAGAGGGCACTACATAAATGCTTTCATTCATTTATTCGGATATGGTGCACACAATCTTATCGAACCTTTACATAAGGTCAGTTGACCTGTTAACTGGAAAGCCATGTATTATGTTACTTGGTGTCACAATAACTGTCTAATTAGCCAGGAAAACTCACAGTAAGCTGGAAACTGTAGTAGCGCTATCCTGCTGTGTCTCTCAAATTGCCACCTTTGCTACCAGCGACTGGTGAAGCACAAAAGACTATACACCTCCAATGCCTTTTCAGCATTTCAAGGTGGAGACCAAGCAAATTTAGTTGAACAAGCTCCATGCTAAAAGTTTCTGGTTTCAATAAGTCTTCCATAATTGTTGTGGCGATCTCCTTGATTTACTCATTAGCGCACTCCTTCTCCCAGGAGGTGGCTAATTTTTTAAATTCGCAAATGATTGAGTGAGTTAATCTGAGGAAGAAGCTCGCAGCTGGACTTCTATTTCCTGACCCCTGGAGTTTCCATTGACTCCATTTACCACCTCCGGCTGTTTTGAAAAAGATTTGAATCTAAAAAGGCTGCACGATGACCATCTAACATCTTCTGCAGGCTTTTTCCTCAAACATGAGGCTAGTCCCCCCCGCGTTTGGTTTTCAAACTATAGGTGCGTTTTCTCGATAGCTAGAGTTCTCATCTCACAAATTATCTTAGAGTGCTGATGGTAGCGTGGTGTAAGAATTTGTTAAAATCACAAACATGCAATTCAAACCTTGCTAACGTAACATTGTACTGCGTCTGTAATAGTCGCTATTGGGGAAGGAAAGCAATTGAATTCTTGAAGATTGACTTCTGAAGCAACCATTTAAAAAAAAAGTCTGCTTTTCGAAGTGTTTTTGCTGAGAAGTCGGCAAAGTTCTCAGCAAGTGCCTTCTCCGAGTTATGAGGACTGTTTGAGTGCTCAGGTTTCTGGTTTCACGAGAGAACCCTGGATCGGCGCCATGGTCAATGGCCAACCTGGGGACGCGATGAAGTGACAAACTGATAGAATGATGGAACGAAGGGCAGAGAGGGACATTTTATATGGGAGCCAGCCGACATCGCAATCTGCCAACTGTCCATCTCTCAGAATATGTGGTGTGGCCAGTATCCCAGCAGTCAAAAATCAAATCTTTTATCTGTCAAAATGTTGTAAGCTCTAATGAGGTAATTTGGCTATAACTACTGGTCCTCGTTTGAATCACACTTCCACTGGAATGACACTAACTTTTTTTTTTGTTCAGGAAACCTAAATAAAGTCATATTTTTGGCTTGTCCAGGTCATTGTATGTTTTTGGCTGAATTTTGCTTTTTGACTGTCAGACACGAGTTTCAGCACTTGGCGTTGGGCATCAATAGCTCATTTTCTCCGTTCACTGACAAACTGTGCAGGAGACTTGTAGTTATAGCCATGTTGAGCAGACTTGCACTGTGTAAAACGGCAGTGCCTTTCGTTATTTTAACCCTTAGGGCGCTAAATGCAGCTATTGTTGCTCAATGACGTAAAATGTCAAAATCAAAGCTGTTGAAAGCCTATCATGTTACAACTTGTTTAAAAGAGCTCCCCTTAGCTCTTTTAAACAACTCCCCACATGATGGGTTTTCAATAGCACAAGATAATTACATTTATATATTTTTTTATTTTTATTTCAACGCTCCAAGGGTTAACATGTTACAGGTTGTCGAGTCAACATAAATTCAAACTTCAAATCCTCAGATTAAGTTGAATGAACCACAGTTTTAAGTTGACCAACATAAAATACGTTGAAATTACAAAAGGCTCAATAATCTTTGCAGTGTATCAGGAAGAACATGGTGTTGAAAACAAGGGTTTTGAGCATCAGTCTGTTGGCTAACTCTGGGTCTGGAGGGTATTTTCGGAGCTGCTGGCTAACAGTCGCTCTCCTCTCCAGACCAGGAGCTGTTCTCTGGGATGTACATCGACTTCATGGGGACGGATGCCGCCATCTTCCGGAGCCTGACCAGGAGGAACGCCGTGAGGACGGACCAGCACAACTCCAAATGGCTGAGTGGTGAGGAAACGCCTGGAGGTCTTTCACAGAGTCATTCGGGTCCTCAAAGAGCGGTATTGTGCTTCCACAAAAATGCTAATTGCCACAGTACAAGAGTTCTGCACTGCTGGCATTTTACACAATAATGTAAAAATTGGAGAATGGGGTGGACCTTTTCAAATAGGGTTAGATTTCTGGAGAAAGATAGATATTAGCAATTTTATCTCAGACATTCACAGTTTTTTGAAAGCAGACTAAGTTACTGAAAATGTTTCATTTTGTGATTGAGCTATAGTGAGTTTTGAGAGCTGTTTTTCCTTTATGAGTTGTGCATTTCGATTTATTTTTTGATTGATAACTAATAAGGTGCTTTTACTGTCCCTGCATATATGGATCCTGTTGCACGATGCAGGATTTCTAGGTTAGCAAGACAACTTCACTGTGAAAAGCTCCAAATCTGGAATATGAACTGAAGCTGCTCGTGGTTTTGTTCAGTGCAGTTATCCAGTTAACTCAGTAATCCTGCTCTGTGAAATTACACCACCAGGTTCAGTGCTCTATTCAAGGCTCCATGGTTTATCTGTAGATAAGGAACTCTGTTATTGAGGGGAACTTTCTAAATCAAGAACTCACTGCAAAATAGGACCTGTTTGGGAACTTTCCATAAATAAGAAACTCTGTTCAAAAGTGAACCTTCTAAATGATGGAGTGCACTGTAAATGAACAAGGGAACTCTCCATAAATGTAGGAACTTTCTTTAAAAAACTGCATAATGAATTCAATAAATAAGTGAACTTTCAGTGAATAAGAAGCTCTTTATAGATACAGGGATCCTCCATAGATAATTGAACTCTGGTACTATGTAACTTGCGAATTAGAAAACTCCAAAAATAAAGCGAATCTGTTCATTGGAAACACTCCCTGTGAACTTGGAAACTCTAAATGCTCTTTGGAAGTAAGAAAAATATCTATAAATAAGGGAGCTCTCTGTGACTAAGGAGCTCTCAGTGTGGATTTGCATAAACTCCTCCCGTCTCAGAGCCAGTGTTTATCGATGCCAAGCTGATCCCGGACGGCTCGGACCCCAACGACGCCAAGCTGTACTTCTTCTTCCGAGAGAGGCTAACCGACAGCAGCGGCAGCACCAAACACATCCACAGCATGGTGGCGCGAGTGTGTCCGGTGAGTGTGTGTGTGTGTGTGTTCTTGTACTTGCTACAAAGTGTTTATGTCCTCACAACTACAAAGGTAAATTGTGACTAACAAGTTAAGGTTAAGGTCAGAATGAGAAATTAGTTAAGGTTGGGGTAATTGGTTGGTTTAGGCATGCATTGCTTATTGTTGAGATTAGGGAACGGCTGTATAGACACACAAAGAATGAATGGAAGTCAATGTAATGTCCTGACTAAGATAAAAGTGCAAGTGTGTGTGTGTGTGTAGAAGGATGTGACTGAGTTCTATTAATTTTGTCTTTTGTTTCAATGTTAGCTGCGTTGCTAATATTATCAAACAGTCATGCTAATAAAGCATTGTTAAAGTGAGTGGGTAGGTGAGTGTGTGTTTTTGCGTGTGTATCTGTGCATGTGGGCTGGTGGGTGAGAGTGCATGTGTACTGTACGTGTGCGGGTGGGTTGTTTGTACGTGAGCAGAACTGCTATTGAATTTGCCTGTGCACTTGAGCCTTTATCACGTGTTGCAGTTATTGCTCTTTCTCAGTCTTTTGACTCTTTCTCCCTCCCTCTCTCTCTCTCTCTCTCTCTCTCTCTCCCTCTCTCTCCCTCCAGAATGACTTGGGTGGGCAGAGGAGTCTGGTGAATAAGTGGAGCACCTTCCTGAAGGCTAGGATGCTGTGTGTGGTGCAGGAGCCCGACGGCACCGAGACGCACTTCGACGAGCTCGGTCAGCCAATCAGCGTCCTCAGCCACCCTGACCTCACCACGGCTGCACAGTGTTCCGTGTTGAGTCAGCTCTGACAGAGTATATCTAACTCTGACGCAATGCATTTGATCCCTGCAGTAAATGACTAATTACTATTAAATATGCAAGTCAAGGAGCATTCTGTCTTCGGCCTTTTTGTGAAATACCATTCAAAATAATTTCCTTTAATGGTTTTAATAAAAGTCTTCTGTCATATGTAAATAAAAATGAAATCTGACAGTTTATTATTGACATACCAAGAAATATTCAGTCTACTAGAGCAGTTGCCCTGTTCACTAAGATGCTGCTTGTAGCATTAGTACGGTATAGCGGTAGAAGACTTCTTTTCCTCCTATGGGAACCATCATAGTTATTTAAAGGGTTAATTCTGAGGTAATGGACTATGATATAAGGTACTTAGCATGATTAGCTTCCATTAGCGCCCAACTCAGTGAAATGATTCTCTGTAATAAAAGCTGCTTAGCTGTGTAAGCCAATCTAGATAAGAGAATCCTCTCCATTCCAAGATATTAAGTATCACTGATGTCACTCAGGGAGGCTGCCAGTAAGTTGATCTGCTTGATCTATTTCGAGGTTTTGCTCGGCCATGACTCGTCTTTGGCATTGGGGGTGGAGACGGTCGTCAATCAGGCCTCGTCTGTCACAAAATAGGGCATCTCTTCTTCTTTTTGTCTCTACAGAAAGCGTGTTTTTGCTCGAACAGGACCATCCCAAGAAGACTCTGCTGTTCGCTGTTTTCACGTCCACGAGGTGAGCTTCACTGCGCTGTCGGACGTTCCTTGTCAACACGGGCCAAGATTTCTTTGCGCGTAGACTGCTGGTTTGGTCCTCGTTGGACCGCAGTCTCGTTACGCACAGACTTATGGGTATCCAAGCAATCTCAGTCTCCTGAATACACGCAGGCATATTGGCAACGTGATGGACAGGCTGTCCCTCTATGACAGCCTTGTATAAAGACATACTCCTGGCAGCCATTTTTTTGTTGACTCCTGACTGGCAAATGATACCACTTTTACCCACTTGCCGCAAATAAAACAATATAGCAATACAGAGCATAGGCTGATATGCTGATGCATCTTGATAAGTCGTAAAGATATCAGCTTTGATAGTCAGCATTCTCTGATTGGGTGCCATCTTTATCTGAAGACCTCTGGCATTTCACAACAGACCATTGGAACGGTTTAGAGGGTAAAGTAGTTTTATTGAGCGTGTTCTGCGATTGAGAACCTCCATTTTTATTTTTCATGCATAATTCCATGTATTGGTCCCTCATTTTTTCATTTTTGACCCTCAAAATAAAAGTAATTTCAGCAGTTATTTGAGCAGTGAGATGGAACATGCAACATTGCTAGAGTTTGGCGGAGTTCTCTCTTCAAAAAAGCAGATAGCTGTTATTGCTGTATCCGACCCAAACCACAGATTGACTGCTTCCCTTTGTGAAAGTGATATGAAGGGAAGAGCTGTCGAGCGTGCGAAGCTTGTGGGGAGCGGTTGTTGGACGCCGGGCTCTTTGGGTACGCCTCTGAGGGGCTGCGTTCGCGTGAGCTGTGAAATTCTGGAACATTCTGGACATTTCCTCACCATTAGCATATTGGACCACATCTGAGTGGAGCGCCGTTATTCTAACACTGGGGCCTTTAGCGGCGGAACGGTCCAGAATCGAAAAAGAGCTGTGCAGTGCGGCGAGACCATGCGTGTAGCACAGAGCCGAGACGGAATACTGTACTTTACTTCCTGCCAAATATCCAGACTCCGGGCCAAGTGGGGGTTGATTCAAAGTTTTTACATTTAAAATTTTAATTCAAAAGGTGAATGAAAATCACTTTGCAGCGGAATTCCTTCAGGAGACCAAGTAGTGTGTTGATAGCAGGAAGTCTGTGTGAAAATGTGTGATTAAGCTGACCAGGTCATTTAGAGGAAGCAGAGAATCCACTGGGTCTTTCAGGCTAGACAGAAGACTGAGAGCACTAGTCCATACACAATCATGTGCCAAAATAGGCGATTTTTTTATTCTAAGCCTTCGGCAGTCCTACACTCTCATACAGAGGGAGTTCTGCACTTTAAACTAAATGATTCTACTCCAATTTTTGCATGCTATCTGAAGGACCAAAGGCTTCACAACCTTTGTCTGATTCCGTATTAGCCAAGCATAATGTGTATACTCCATTTTAAGTAATGGCATCGAGCCAGTAGCTTCCTAATTAGCCGATAGCTAGCTAACCAGTAACTTGCTAATCAACCAGGAACTTGCGAATCAAACAGTAGCTTGCTAATCAGCCAGTAACTTGCTAATCAATCAGTAGCTTGTTAATCAGCCAGTACCTACGTTGCTAATCAGCCAGTACCTTGCTAACCAACTCAGATGGAGAATCCATGTTCAGTATCGAGCAGTTACTCTCATACTTTTGGTCATGTAGCGTATGTTTGTTGGGAACTCTGAAACGGGGTTAAGTGGTCTTAAGTGAGCTTTCTTCTTCCCCAGCTCCGTGTTTAAGGGCTCTGCAGTGTGCATGTACAACATGGCCGACATCCTGACCGTCTTCAACGGCCCCTTCGCCCACAAAGACGGCCCCGGTTTCCAGTGGACAGCCTATCAGGGGAGGATTCCCTTCCCCCGCCCGGGGACTGTGAGTCAAGGGGGGCGGAGCTAAGAGTTCAAATAATGTTTAACTACACTGTACCTGCTACCATAGTTACAGTGAAGATAGACAGGTATCAGAGCCAATCAGAGCTGAGTAGTTGAGCACTAGTAGTCGAAGTGAAGATACAATGGTACACTCCACCTTCTTTGAACGTTATCACTTGATTGAATGGGCGCTATCATCTGTTATCAGTGCCGAAGATATGGGATAGTAGGGGTCTACTCTCCCTACCAGTAGGTTCAGTCGAAGTGGCTTCGCACAGATTCATAATGTTTGGGACATTTTTGGGATCTTTCCTTGATGTGGCTCTCGACTCCATCATTTTTGACTTGACATCAAAGGATTCACATGGTTGCAGTGCCTATTCTCACCTTTTATTGACGGCATATTCAAACACTTTGGCTTAACCATGCAGAATCACTTTTTAGATATACCATGGCCTTTTACTTGCACTTGGTTATAGAACATACCTTTCCACTAAATGTTTTGAACCTCAGTGTAGAAGAGCCAATCATCATGAAGAAGGAAATGGTTACTCTGCGAAATGGTCTCAATGACATTAATTATAGTGTACCTGCTGTCACAGTTACCGTCTAAATTGACAGGCATCTTAGCCAATCAGGATAAAGAAGGACCTGATTACTAAGCTGCCTCCTCCTGCCCCCAGTGTCCGGGTGGAGCCTTCACCCCAAACATGCACACCACCAAAGAGTTCCCCGACGACGTGGTGACCTTCATCAGGAACCACCCCATGATGTTCAATCCCATCTACCCCGTGGGCAAGAGGCCGCTGATCGTGCGCACCAACGCCAACTACAAGTACACCGCCGTGGTCGTGGACCTGGTGACCGCTACGGACGGCCGCTACCAAGTCCTGTTCCTGGGGACAGGTAACAGTTGAAGACCTTCGAGCTGCACAATGCTCTTGTGGCAGACCTGTCCATCGGGTGGTGCTGCATGCATTACTGATGGAGTAGACGTCTTGGGACCACCATATTCCAGTTCCTCAAATCACTGTCCTTCAGGGCTGAGTATTGCGACTTTTCCATCTTCCCTGTAACTGAGAATCAGGTTTGAAGCTTGTTTGGGCAATCAGTATCACTAACAGTTCAGTCAGCTACAACGAACGAAAGAAAACTACAATCAGGTTCGAAATCAAGGGCGAGATTTTGGTGAATGAATATGGAGACATCGGTAGGTTAAAGGAATTCATAAAATGTACTTTGGTGGGTCTTTGAGCCTTTCTAGGGTGGCCATATAATGACGACCATTGTGGGTGACCAAAAAGGTCTTGCGGACAGAGAATGGGAATTGTGGGTAAACACGTGGAGCCAGAGGCCGGCGTCGACCCTCTGTTGGCTGCGACAGCGAGCACAGCCCACAGCTGTGAATGGTTACGCGTTCCACATTTTCCTCGGATTCCTGGAACGGCGCCAATTATGTCAAACACTGGCTGCAGTGCAGGGTCTATTGTTTTCCAGTATTTTGGGGATTTCCAGGAGACTGTTATAATGATGTTTTGAGCTCCCGCTAGAAGATTTGTCGGATAAACAGGCCACTGTCCGTTATTTCACCTTTTACCTTCCTCTTGCTGATATTCCCCAGTTCTCGATTTGAAGGCTACATTTACTTGAAGTAATGTCTTAAAATTACAGACGTCAAACAACGGAACAGAGGTGTTGGCTGAGTCTGGTATCCACAGGTCATCGGTAGGGCAGGTCTGTTTGGTTAGTGCACTCAATGTACAATAGCTAACACTGCAGGGAGCACAAAAAATTTCATTTAAAAATCAGATGTGAAACACTTATACGGTATATCAGGGCTATTCAACCTTAACCGGAAAGGGACAGTGTGGGTGCAGGCTTTCATTTCAGCCATGCAGTTACACACCTGATTCTGCTAATCAAGCACTAGAGTCTTTGCTGAAGACCTTGTTTAGTAGAATCAGGTGTGTAAGCGATTGGTTGGAATGAAAGCCTGCACCCACACCGGCTAATTCTGCATAAGGTTGCCACCTTAGCTGCTTTTTTATCATTTTTTGTCACCAGGCAACAGTGCCATGCATTTTTCCGTGATGCTACACTTTTCTTAATTGTGCTTAACTCTGGAGGCAGTTCTTGCAAAGGAATAAGTGAGAAGATATGCGCATCCTCGGCTATTGGGACCTCTCTCAGTTTATTATTCATCTGTCAATTTATAATTAAAAATAAAAGGAAAATAAATGAATCATTTTCCTTTCAAAGCTTGTAAACATCTATCGTTTTAGTTTTTTTTAAATTTTATCCCAAAGGCTTCTCCTATACTGCTGATATTTATGTTTATTTGACTCTTCATTGACTGATTGGTAAACTGAGTGACAAATTTTCACCTCTCTCAGACCGAGGAACTGTTCAGAAGATGGTGGTTCTTTCCACAAACCTCTCATTGGGCGAAGAGCTGATTCTGGAGGAGCTGGAGGTGTTTCAGGTTGGAAAGCTTCGCTTGCCACCACTGAATAAACGGAATTGGCTGTAACAACATTTATTGCTAGCACGTTTCCTTGCATTGAATCAGGCTATCAACGAAGGTGCGCGCACGTTCATCCACATTAGTGGAACAACCAAAAGGAACGCCCAATTTTGAAATAACCTGCGATTGGCCAAAGCCTAATGTCACAAGCTAGATTTTCAAGAGCTTAAAAACAGAGCTAAGAGGAGGCGCAGAAGTCAAGCTTGCTCTCTGTTATGATTCACAGCAGGCTGAAAGGTTATTGTGAATTTTTTCCCAAAAAATTGATGCCAAAAAAATCCCAGCTTTATTTGTTGAATTATTAAATTGTTTACATTTAACTGCTAAGCTCATTTGAATACATCTCGATGGACTGTGGTGAAATGCTTTGTCCTGACTTTATTTTCATTTGTATAACCAGAATCAGGCCCCTGTGACAGATTTGAAAATCTCTCCAAAAAAGGTAAGGTAAAACACTGTGTGAGATTCAAGACATTTTTTTGTTCAGAAAGTTCTAGATTGATGACGCTGCAGCTTGTTTGATGTTCTCATTCCAGCAACAGCTGTATGTGAGCTCAAAGCATGGAGTTTCCCAGGTGTCTTTGCACCGTTGCCATGCCTACGGCTCAGCCTGCGCAGACTGCTGCCTGGCCAGGGACCCCTACTGTGCCTGGGATGGTGTCAGCTGCTCCCGCTTCTACCCAACTGGCAAGAGGTACACAACCTTCACCTGTGCCACAGCACCACCTACTGGCCAGGAGGAATGCATTACTTAACCACAGAGTGTGTGTTTACTTGAGGTTGAAAGTTCACAAGATCAGGAAGTCAAAATCCTGAATGTTGTCTTGAATTTAGCCAGCAGATTTCACTAATTTGTCCTCCTTGGTGAATAATTGTGCCTGTTTGCGAATGCAGGTGGATGGAACAATGCTGGTTAGGAATTTAACTTTCTTTACCACCTGTGGTTGTGATACAACTGAGCCAGTTCAATACCAACCAATGCTTCCACCATTTTTATTGTGTTATAGGTGCAATTATTTGGGAGGTCCTTTGTAACAAAATTACATTTCAGGTTTATGGTGACCGATCTTCATTCCAGGCTTTCGTTTCAGCCCTAACTTGTTGCATCTGACTAATTCTGGTAGTTGTCTAAGTTTAGCACAACAATGAGTTGTGCTTTCTTTACGGAGTGAAAATCAAAAAGATCTCGAGGAACAGAGTTGGGCAGCCTATTCAAGCAGTTTAATGAAGCGTGCTCTGTTTATGTTGGAGTGAAAACCTGCAGGACAGTAAGCAGGATTGGGAAAATGCTGTTTTAGGTTATTTTCGAGATTCTATCGCGCATAACTTACGCGCGACGGCTCAGATAATTCTCTCTTTCGTACGCTCAATGGAAAAAGATATGGAAATATGGAACGAATTAAAGCCAGTAATTTCGCACGTCTGCCAAAAACGGCAGTGATACATGGGTGGTTTCTGTCCTCTCCCCAACCATCATTATATGCACACACCGGCAACAAATACAGCGTGCAGACGTTGAGGCTTGGTTTGGCTTGAGTTCATAGGTCTTTCCGATTGTCCAGGACGCAGTGGGTTCTCGTAGCTTTTGGCTTATTGACCGAGCGGGGATACAGCAAAAATATTTCCACGTACAGTCGAGTGTGTATCTGCCCAGAAAGTGTGGAGTCCGTTTGCCTGTATTAAGTTTGCTCGAGGTACCCAAAACAACAAAGTGAATGTGCACAACATGAGAAATCAGAATCCCTTCCTACCTGTCCAGTTTGCAATGTCAAGCTGAACTACTCTTGACCTTTTTAGGTGTTGGGCCTGATATATGCAACTGGAATCTTCTTAAATGAACCTGATATCAGAAGTCAACTGGAAATTTACAGCTGTAAAGTTCCAGAGCACTAAATAAAGAACTTTGAATTTTGAATCTAGTATTCTGAAAGAATATCCCAAAAAAACTATACTAAAAAGGAATCGAACAAGATGATGTGGTTTGGAAATTTCAGTTATATAAAAAACTTGAAATAAACACTTCATCCCTGGTATTCCTACGTAATATTTTCTAAAAAGCAGCTTATTTGAATGACTACTCATAAGAGTGACATCACTTCTTCATATACAGTTCATAGAACCTTGGCAGCAGCTGCGTGAACTTGGTGGTTTGCAGTTGTTGGTTTTGTGTGTGTGACAGTGTAATTTCCACACAGTATTCACCGTGCTTGTGTGTGTGTGTGTGTGTGTGTTTTTTGCAGGAGAAGCAGAAGACAGGACATCATCCACGGGAATCCATTAACACAGTGCAGAGGATTCAACCTCAAAGGTAGGCAGGGTTCCGACAACCATAAACCTGAAACAGTCGCTTTTTCCACTGATTAAATAAATGCAAAATGCTACCAAAAATAGCCAACTGGCATGACTTTTCCATGGAAAATAGGAAAAATGGGAAATGAAAGAGTCATCTGTGTTTGACGTTCAGATTCAGGTCGCTGAAAATGCACTAAAACTATCTGCCACTCAGCTTGAGAACAAGCGTTAAATTCACTTGAAAGAGTAAATATCCCGTCTTTCGCTTCCATTACTTTGATTGACAGCTACTGTTGTGTATAAACATACTGTGCATGCTGTCATACATGCTCACACGCAAACATTAACCTAAATAAGCATGCACACATATACACATTCACTCTCTCTCGACTGTGTAGTAATTCAAAACAGGGTACAGGCCGAAACTGGAAGAGAAGCAGATATGTGCTCTGAGAAAGAGCTGATTCACTCTGCCCAGTGGTCTTGAGCCAAAATGTCCGCCCTGTGGCTCTTTCCTGGAACAGAGTAGCACGCCAGATGTTGCTCATCCTTGCATATCAACAAACAGAGAGGGACACAGACGCATGGCCACTGGAGCTAATCAGGCCACACACAGGGATTGACGCAGCAAAACAACAATATTCTTTGCAGACATTAAAGTTGATTGCTGAACTGTGCCGACTCTGGGAGACTGCCCATTGTCTGCCACATGATAATTAATTGTTTTTTTATTTGGTATATCCAATCCCACTTGAATCTGGAATGTTCAATTGGCAAACTATGTACAGGCATGCTCATACGCGACTCTGGCTGTCCTCTCGAGAGACCTCGGACAGTTTGCGGCTTTCCTCCGAAACGCGTGCCCGTCAACCACTGCTTCTTTTCCACTGGTAGCTTGAAACCACGCAAGCTCAGAATGGGAGTGGAGCAGATCCGAACATATTTTTACTGACGAGCGCCCGGCTGCAATGCTAACCCTAACCGACTGTAGCCCTCCCAAATCCCTGAGCAGCACAAAGTCAATTATGCGCTGCTCTGAAAAGGCTACCGGCCACAGCCAGCACTGGCACTGCTCGGATTCGAACCCAGGTGGCGGCGGTAACTACTGATCTGCAAAGCAGGGCCTTAACCGAGTGAGCAGCCCCTGATTATGATATTATTGAAAAAAATATTCATCATGACATCTGTAAGAAGTGCTTTTGAAGCAGATGCTCAGCATGGATGCTTGTAAGAGCGTAATAACCCCCCCCCCCCAGCCTACAGGAATGCGGAGGAGACGGTGCAGTTCGGGGTAAAGAACAGCACCACCTTCCTCGAATGTCTCCATAAGTCGCCCCAGGCCTCGACCCGCTGGCTCATCCAGAGAGACAACGAGAGGAGGAAAGAGGTACCGTCCACCCTGGGTGATTTCTTTTATGACACTACACTGTGGGTCTGTTGATAATCGAAGGACATGTATACATACTGGGACTCCTTTCATTTTAGTTAGTTATATAATTCTTTAATTTCTCCTTTTAGTTCACTTGCTGATAGGTTGTGAGCTATTGTGATCAGGCGACGTCCAGTGTCGAAGTCTTGATCGTGGTCGTGATCGTCATCATCATCCGTTCGCAAAATCTTTGAAAAATCTTCTCCAAAATTTCTGACCGGATTCACTTCAAATTTGGTATGAAGCTTCTCTGGGAGAATGGCTACCAATGTCGTTCACAGTTTTGAACAATTTTCATTTTTTGATTTTTAAAAAAATTTTTTCTCATTAAATTTTCCCTCTTTTAAGTATAACGAGAAAATCTTTCACAATCATCTCCGATGAAACCAGTGGCCAGATTCATTTCATATATTTTAGTAGCTGTACTCACACGCCGCCGAATCTCTGAAAATCTTCTCTCAGAAATGCTGAACTATTGGCCCAGTTATTGGGCTGGTGAGCTATGGGGCCATAGGTCCTTTTTTTTGGATTTGGTATTGGGAACACATGCAGGCCTGTCAGTAGCCTGTCACATGAAATTAGCCCCGCCCTCCTTTTCCTCTCAAGGCTTTTGCAATGGCTCCAAAGGTGATGACATCATAATCAGATGGAATCCTCTCATTTCAGATGAATTCCATTAGTCTCTTTTTCCAATCCGTTCCACATGACCAAGCCAGCGCTTTTGAGCTACAGTCGTGCTATTGACAGGACTGTGGTTTTGCTGACTGGTTTTCTGGCCAACTGTCTATTTTATTATAAATTAAAAGTTTGACATACGTATACTCATATGTACCATGTTTGTATGCTGCAGATTTTTTACGCTTTATGGTAATTAGCTGAACTGTAACATAATTCATGTGGAATTTTTTTAAAACCGAAAACAGCCAAACTGTTTAGTTGTCCGTGACGACCTCCTCCGATCGTCTCAGGAGGTGTGGCACGCAATTTTGCTAACTAACGTGACGACTAGCCCTCGCATCTTTTGCATTGTGCAGTCTCTCTGCCAATTACACGCTGCCTGTGCTGTCAGAGGGTAACGTAGTTAGTGTGCAGTTTGCCCGTACAGCTACAGGACCCTGGCAGACCAGTAGTGGCCGCTAGAGAGATGATAGAAATGAACTTTGACCAGCTTAAAGGAGCTGTGTCACGATTACTGCACATGCTCACAACTTTGAACGAAGTAAATCCACACAACTGCAAGTCAAATTCCAGAATAATCTATAATTATTGGCGACCAGCTTACGTTCTACATCTCCCTTGGCTAGAGCTGAAAATTGTTTTGAATCCTTGAATTTCCATAGAAAGTTCCTCAATTTTAAAAGCATAATGCCGGAGTAACAACAGGACTTGAGGACGCATGTGTTGGCTGTGAGCCTCTCAGAGGCCTGTATGTGGAATATTGACAGTATGATAAACACATTTCACCCTCTTGAGAAGGTAAAATTTTATACTATGCACAATGATGCCTGTAAGTGTTTTGACTGCGATACGTTTTCACGATTCCTCTCCGTCCACTTAAGATGTAAATTCCCTCAAATTAAAATTCAGACTCAGCTTTTATTCTAGCATATTCTAAGTCCATATTGGGAGCCGTATTAATGGTTAAATCTGACGTAAGTGTCCTAGCTGAATTAAATGTATGTTAATGTTCTTCAGGTTTTTGCTCATCGATTTTTCTGTAACTAGTTTTCCAGTCTTTCAGCAGTTTGATTCTGACACATTTTACCTGTCGATATATTTCTTTTAAGCCATCGTGGCCCAGCCCCGTTCCTGGAGATCTGCCTTCTGTAGCTAGTAATTTCAACCTTAATTTCCTGCACCTGCATCTACTAAATAGCAGCTGAATGTACTCTTCAGTCCTGGATTGAGGTGTGCCTTTTCTAGGGAGGGGTGAAATACGGGGCAGAGTTCCCTTTGGCTGTTGATCAATACTTGGCGCTGTCTCTCATTCGATTTAGTCATCTTCTGAAAGCATCCAACATGTGCTGGAATGTTCTCTGTGCACTTGAGTCCAAGTTCTGGTGCACTTGTATACAAGTGTTACCCATTACAGTAAATAAGTTGGCGATCGTCTTTGCTGAATATTTCTGTGAGACAAGCCCAGCATCTGCTGCCAAACGTTTAATTGTCCAGGCGGATTTGAGTATTCGGCGACATTGTCCATATTGTTTCTATCCGACACGCTGACTCTACACAGACTTGGATCTCTCCAGAGTGACGAATTGCCTACTCAGCTAACATGGCGGTTATATTGCGACGATATTGAAACGTTGATAGAATGTTCCTGTAAGAGTGCCAAAACATTTTGTGTCAACCTTGGCACCCCCCAGCTGGCAAAAAACGCAACAGCCCGCTAACATTTTACAGTTTGTTGAGTTGATTGAGTCAATAGAAGGATCAATAAAATTTGAAAATGAAAGGCGGAAGTTGTGTCCAGGTTGTATACATCTGATTGGCCACAGTGCTCATTTGCGCCCCCTGCAGGTGAAGCCGAGTGAGCGTCTGGTCCCTTCGAGCGGTGGCCTGCTAATCCGCTCCGCCCAGCCGTCGGACGAGGGCGTGTACTACTGCCAGACCACCGAGAACGGCTTCAAGCGCACCGCCGCCAAGGTCCGCCTCCGTGTGCTCGGCAATGCCGTGGCGGCGGCCCTGACGGACAAGCGGCGGTCGTCGTGGGCGCTGGCCAGCGTGCTCCACCCCAAGTCGCTGCTCTCGAGTTTCGGAGAGGCAGACGCCGCGTCGCTGCAGCAGTACTGTAAGGAGCAGCGACGAGCCGAGAGACCAGCTCCCCCGCACCCTCCCAGGGGCGACCTGGCCAAGCTCAAGCCCTTCCTGGATCGCGGAAAGAGCCGGAACCGCAGATATCACCAACCAGGGGGATAACAGGCAGTGGGGGGGCAGGGCTAAGATGGGAGGGCGTGGGCTCGTAGGGGGCGGAGTCTGGGCTTACAGGTACCACTGCCACAGCTCCGACAAAATAAATATTACATTAAATGTTGGATTTACGAAAGGATGTTACGCCACTGGGTTCCACAAAACTGCGTTACACAACTTCTAAGAATTGACGCCATGGTAATTAATCAAGTTCTGCTGAGCCAGCTGACATAAAATTACTGTAAATCCACCTCCAACGAGGAGAGATCAGTGCAAATTTTGCCATGAGGGAGGAGCTTAGCAACAACAGTGGACTTAAACCACACTAAAATATATCCTGTTAAAAATATCCAGGATGCAAAATGCATCCCTGTTATACAGTAAGGGCAAATGCACCCTAAATTATTTAGTGTTAAATCAGCTCCTACAGAGTTTGTATTGGTCTCGTCGGACTGGGAACACTGTTAGAGTTGAAATAACACAGGTCATTTTTTGTTTGATACCATGTAAATGTACACAGTACATTTGTACACAGACACTGTGTAAAACAAGCCAGAATCGGACAGCTTTTGAGTTGGTATTTTAGATATCGGCACAAGGTACGGTATCATAATTACAACAAACATATCTCCCACCATAAAATCGTCTCAGAACTGCAGTCGAAATGGTGGAGTCGTTGGTTAGTTTTTTGGTGATACTGTGGCATTCATTAAGCAGCCATACATACATAGATGCAAATACATAATCTCATATTTGATATTTGGGGCTGAATCTTATATGAATGATCTCATCTGTGTTCTTGGACAAGACCACCTTAAGAGTGACGCATTAGAAAAGACACTCGAGCCTTGTGGCTTTTAGAAAGCATGCATAACCACACTATTAGGGGCATTACCACTTTATACAGCAGTTGTAGGGACATATTGTGCTTTAGTATGGGTGGTTTAGAGAGATGCGCTGTACTGCATGGTTTGGTGTTGCCGATTTCAAATGTAGCTCTACGTCAGCTATCACCGTGGTCATGCGTTCATGAATCCTCTTCTCAGTATGACCACACTGCGTCAGTTTGAAACAAGAGAAACCACTGGATAACCTATGCAATATTTTACAGTTAACGACTGTAGTTAGTATCCCTGTTCCAGGAGAGCTACCATCCTGAACGTTTTCATTTCAATCCTGATTTCCCGCAAGTTCTACGAATTAGAACGCAACAAGTTTGTTAGTTGTTGAACGAGGTCTCCTTTTATGGGGCTGCAGCAATTAGTTTTAATGCTTTTTATAAAGAAATATTAAACTAACATGAGTTAATGCATCAAACTAATCTGAGCAAACCGAGAACTAAACCATTGAAAATAGGCATTTGTGAATGCAAACAAATCATTAACCTTTTTTATTTTACCAACCACAACGTACCATTCTCCCTCCATATGAACTCAATGTCATTGATACGCGATTTTATTAGTATAATATTATATCATAAATAAATAAATAATAGTATATTTCTTGTACTGACAGAAAATACTACATTTTCTTAAAGAAAAAAAATTGTTAACGTAGTTGCATGAATACCACGCAATTCACACTCAATTTACTTTTTCAATCTTGAACTCCATATACACCATTGTAATTGGTTAAGTTATCATTAAAGAATAGGTTCATTCCATGTTCAAGAAGAGTAACTCATGTCACTGAATGCGAAGTTTTGCCGAGGAGATTTTGAACCTTACAGTAACTGCGCATGAACCCGCTATAACAACGAAACAAACTCGTTACGGACACAAACAACCTTTATTATTTACAGCTGTTAAATAGGCTACTATCTCATTCTGAACCCAATTGAATTACTCTCACTCTTAGAACTCCATGAGTGTATTTCCTTCATGTAGTGGCATTCGCCCAATGTATATATCATCAATAAAAACACTTCTATGCAAGTCATAAAAGAAATAATAGCTAAAGCAACAAAACTGCGTCTTTAAAGTATTCCAAGCAGAGTCAGTGAGATAATATATCATTTTTAATGTATGTGCAGTTCTGTATCACCGACGCCTTGACAGTCGTGAAAATTAGTAGCAGTTGGACATCTAAGATCTTAAAAGGCAGTCACAGCCAGTTGATGCCAGAGACGAGATCAAACTTTATATGACTTCTCTTCTTTGAGTGAAATTACGGCCAAATGTGTCATCCAAGAACTCTTGAGTGCTCCACAAAGGCCATTTAATAATGCAGTGGTACTCAAAAGCACTATAATAATTTATGTTCACAATTTACTGCTAAGTTTCTTCAACATATACACGATTTAAAAAACCCTTTATAACCCAAGTTAAATTATTAAAAATCACCAAAAGGGATTCATAATAGATAAATTTTTTTGAAACTGCACTGTCTTGCAAAAAATACAGGATGTATTCATATTCGTAAGTCCTTGAGTAACATGCTTTTTTCTGAAATGGAAATTCAGATTCTTATTGAATGTCTTAAGATTCTCAGTCGTTATAACGCAACAACATTGCGGAATATTTTGTTATTATTATTATTATTATTTGTGTACAATTATGCTTGTGTGTGACATTGGCGAATAGTCACTTGACCGTACTGTCCTTCAGGTTTTCACTCCAGACTGACGGAAGTCTAGATTATCCGCCAAGGACCTCATCAAGTCAAAAACAGCTGCTAATAAGCTGGTAGAATCAGGAGTGCCGGATTAGGGCTGGAGTGAATGCCTATGGTAGAACTGGTAGAACTCCAGAACTATCATCTTCGGAGGAATATGTATTTGTATGGCCTTGCAACCAGATGTGTAAAAATCTGGGTTCAGTGGGCAAAATTCATCCCCAGTAATTTTTTTTTCCCATCACTTGGATTTGTTTACAAGCTCAAATCAGTCAGAATGTACAGTACAGTGTAAAGGGTGCCTAAACTTTGACACAGCACTGTAGGGCTCATTGGTGAGATCATCTGACTGAATTCTCGGATCGAAGAGAGACGCAGCTTTTGCTCTCTGACCCCTGGACTGTCCACTCTGCTTTTATTTGTCCATGTTTTCCTGTTCTCTGCTCTTATTTATATGTAAAACCAGTCTGACTGTGTG
Source organism: Gymnothorax javanicus (assembly GCA_029692085.1). Taxonomy (NCBI): domain Eukaryota; kingdom Metazoa; phylum Chordata; class Actinopteri; order Anguilliformes; family Muraenidae; genus Gymnothorax; species Gymnothorax javanicus. Next base: position 13,962,567 of record CM056212.1, on the reverse strand, counting down.
TATAGTGTAATTATTACATTGTATCAAATACTCTTGAACCTATCTACTCACTACGGAGAAATAATATTTATCATTGTTTGCTTTTTTTAAAATACGTGGTATGATTGCCATGTCAGGCTCCCTTTGTTAAAGATTACAACAGTGAGGTCATAATTTCCTCTGCGCATATAGATTTTTAGTCTTCAGTGAAATTGATTGTCTTTTACATTGAAGGTGAAACTAACTTTACTTCAGTAAATAACTTGCTCAGTGCCACAGAATTCCTGAAGACTGTTTATACCACTATTGGCACTTAGAGAGTTGAATTACATGAAGAACATGCGATGTATCTTTATTTATGAATGTAATATACTGGATTTCTGATAAAAATGTATGAAGAACCAACTAAAACCAGCATCTTTTCAATCGCACAGGGTAACACACAAAAGGAGGAAAATTATTAGACCAGGACTAAACAACTTCAGAAGTAAAAAAAAAAAAAAACACAACTCAACCAAGTACTATTTCACTTCTTTTCTGGAAAGTTCCAGTCCTGGAGGGCTAGTGTGTATTCATGTTTTTGCTCCCACCGGTAATTCAGCCGAAACAACCAAGTATGCAGTATGTGTTCACTTCGAACATCGATTTCCATGAAAATTCGATGATAGCAGTTTGGCTGTCATTACTACTATTATCAAGAAATGTAGCTGCAAAGAAGGGCTGATTCAAATTGAAATTTTCAAATTTCACGAATTAACTGTCAAGGCCCTGACACCCCAGGATGTTAAAGGAGGGTGCCGGGGAAAGGAGTGGATAGGAGGACCCAGTTGCAGGGACATGGAATTTATTAAATAAAGAAGCAGGGATAAACAAACCAATACAAACTTTGGGAGAACTTAAAGGGGAGTGCTACAAACACAAACGGGGAAACCACACGAAAAGGCTACCCGCCCGAGAGAGGGAAAACTGAGGAATAAATACTCTGAATATTACAAGATTAACTAAAAGGCAACAGGGGAGGATAATCAGGAATGTGGACAACAGATAATGCGGAAGGTAAGGAGCATGGAATCAAGATTCCGGGATAATGGGATACATGCTAATGCGGGAGGTAAGGAACACGGAATCGAGGTTCCGGGATAATGGGATACACGCTAATGCGGGAGGTAAGAAGCATGGAATCGAGGTTCCGGGATAATGGGATACACGCTAATGCGGGAGGTAAGAAGCATGGAATCGAGGTTCCGGGATAATGGGATACTCGCTAATGCGGGAGGTAAGAAGCATGGAATCGAGGTTCCGGGATAATGGGATACACGCTAATGCGGGAGGTAAGGAACACAGAATCAAGGTTCAAGGATAATGGGATACACGCTAATGCAGGAGGCAAGGAGCACAGAATCGATGTTCCGGGATAATGGGATATACGCTAATGCGGGAGGTAAGGAACATGGAATCGAGGTTCTGGGATAATGGGATACACGCTAATGCAGGAGGTACGGAGCACAGAATCGAGGTTCCGGGATAATGGGATACACGCTAATGCAGGAGGTACAGAGCATGGAATCGAGGTTCTGGGATAATGGGATACACGCTAATGCGGGAGCTAAAGAGCATGGAATTGAGGTGTCGGGATAATGGGATACATACTAACGCAGGAGGTACGGAGCACAGAATCGAGCTTCTGGGATAATGGGAAACACGCTAATGCGGGAGGCAAGGGACACAGAATCGAGGTTCTGGGATAATGGGATACACACTAATGCAGGAGGTACGGAGCACAGAATTGAGGTTTTGGGATAATAGGATACAGGCTAATGCAGGAGGTACAGAGCACAGAATTGAGGTTCCGGGATAATAGGATACACGCTAATGCAGGAGGTAAGGAACACAGAATTGAAGTTCCAGGATAATGGGATGCACGCTAATGCCGGAGGTAAGGAACACAGAATTGAGGTTCCGGGATAATGGGATACACGCTAATGCAGGAGGTAAGGAACACAGAATTGAAGTTCCAGGATAATGGGATGCACGCTAATGCAGGAGGTAAGGAACACAGAATTGAAGTTCCAGGATAATGGGATGCACGCTAATGCCGGAGGTAAGGAACACAGAATTGAGGTTCCGGGATAATGGGATACACGCTAATGCGGGAGGCAAGGGACACAGAATCAAGGTTCTGGGATAATGAGATACACGCTAATGCGGGAGGCAAGGAGGTAAGGAATCGAGGTTCCGGGATAATGGGATACACGCTAATGCGGAAGGTAAGGAGCACAGAATCAAGGTTCCGGGACAATGGGATACACACTAATGCAGGAGGCAAGGAGCACAGAATTGAGGTTCCGCAATAATGGGATACACGCTAATGCAGGAGGTAAGGAACACAGAATCGAGGTTCCGGGATAATGGGATACACACTAATGCGGGAGGCAAGGAGCATGGAATCGAGGTTCCGGGATAATGGGATACACGCTAATGCAGGAGGTAAGGAGCACAGAATTGAGGTTCCGAGATAATGGGATACAGGCTAATGCAGGAGGTACAGAGCACAGAATTGAGGTTCCGGGATAATAGGATACACGCTAATGCAGGAGGTAAGGAACACAGAATTGAAGTTCCAGGATAATGGGATGCACGCTAATGCCGGAGGTAAGGAACACAGAATTGAGGTTCCGGGATAATGGGATACACGCTAATGCAGGAGGTAAGGAACACAGAATTGAAGTTCCAGGATAATGGGATGCACGCTAATGCAGGAGGTAAGGAACACAGAATTGAAGTTCCAGGATAATGGGATGCACGCTAATGCCGGAGGTAAGGAACACAGAATTGAGGTTCCGGGATAATGGGATACACGCTAATGCGGGAGGCAAGGGACACAGAATCAAGGTTCTGGGATAATGAGATACACGCTAATGCGGGAGGCAAGGAGCACGGAATCGAGGTTCCGGGATAATGGGATACACGCTAATGCAGAAGGTAAGGAGCACAGAATCAAGGTTCCGGGACAATGGGATACACACTAATGCAGGAGGCAAGGAGCACAGAATTGAGGTTCCGCAATAATGGGATACACGCTAATGCAGGAGGTAAGGAACACAGAATCGAGGTTCCGGGATAATGGGATACACACTAATGCGGGAGGCAAGGAGCATGGAATCGAGGTTCCGGGATAATGGGATACACGCTAATGCAGGAGGTAAGGAGAACGGAATCGAGGTTCTGGGATAATGGGATACATGCTACTGCAGGAGGCAAGGAGCACGAAATCGAGGTTCTGGGAAAATGGGATACACGCTAATGCAGGAGGCAAGGAGCACGAAATCGAGGTTCCGGGAAAATGGGATACATGCTAATGCGGGAGATAAGGAACACAGAATTGAGGTTCCGGGATAATGGGATACACGCTAATGCCGGAGGTAAGGAGCATGCAATAGAGGTTCCGGGATAATGGGATATACGCTAATGCGGGAGGTAAGGAACATGGAAACGAGGTTTTCGGTTAATGGGATACACGCTAATGTGGAAGGCAAGGAACACGGAATCGAGGTTCTTGCATAGTGGGATACACGCTAATGCGGGAGGTATGGAGCACGGCATCGAGGTTCCGGGATAATGGGATACACGCTAATGCAGGAGGTAAGAAGCACGAAATTGAGGTACTGAGATAATGGGATATACGCTAATGCCGAAGGTAAGGAACACAGAACCGAGGTTTCGGGATAATGGGATACACGCTAATGCAGGAGGTAAGGAGCACGGAATCGAGGTTTCGTGATAATGGGATACACGCTAATGCAAGAGGTAAGGAGCACGGAATCGAGGTTTCGGGATAATGGGATACACGCTAATGCAAGAGGTAAGGAGCACGGAATCGAGGTTTCGGGATAATGGGATAAACGCTAATGCAGGAGGTAAGGAGCACGATATTGAGATTCTGGGATAATGGGATACATGCTAATGCGGGAGGTAAGGAGCACGGAATCAAGGATCCGGGATAATGGGATGAGGGAGCCAGAGCTGGACTGAATGCAGGAACCGGGGCCGGGCTGGATGCAGGTGATGGAGCCGGACTGGATACTGGTAACGGAGCCGGATTGGATGCAGGTGACGGAGCCGGACTGGTTGCTGGTGACGGAGCCGGACTGAATTCCGGTGCCGGGGCTGGGCTGAACTGCTGGCTGACGGCACCAAACTGATGGCTGTGATTGTGAGGAGAGACCGACCACTGGATCACTAGACCACACTTCGGTGCTCTGGCGCGGGGCGAGCTGGCCTCTCTGGGGAACCGGGAAAAGCTAGAGCGGGGCGTACAGAAGTGCACAAATACTGGTATTCTTCCTGCTGCGTGCAGAAACTCCGAGGCTCTTAAACAAAAAACAAAAAAAAGGATGGGGGAATGATCCAGGGAGGGGAGGTGAATGTCCCTGCTGGGTCCTTTGGGTGAGGTAGTCTTATGTCATGCCCTGACACCCCAGGATGTTAAAGGAGGGTGCCAGGGCAAGGAGTGGATAGGAGGACCCAGTTGCAGAGTCGTGGAATTTATTAAATAAAGAGTGCAGGGATAAACAAACTAATACAAACTTTAGGAGAACTTAAAGGGGGGTGTTACAAACACAAACGGGGAAACCAGACCAAAAGGCTACCCGCCCGAGTGAGGGAAAACTGAGGAATAAATGCTATAAAGATAAAGATAATGATATCAATGAAAAGGCAGCAGGAGAGGATAATCAGGAATGTGGACAACAGATAATGCGGGAGGTAAAGAGCATGGAATCAAGGTTCCGGGATAAAGGGATATACACGCTAATGCGGGAGGTAAGGAGCACGGAATCAAGGTTCCGGGATAATGAGATACATTCTAACGCGAGAGGTAAGGAACACGAAATCGAGGTTCTTGGACAATGGCATACACGCTAATGCAGGAGGTAAGGAGCATGGAATCGAGGTTCCGGGATAATGGGATACACGCTAATGCAGGAGATAAGGAGCATGAAATCGAGGCTCCGGGATAATGGGATACACGCTAATGTGGGAGGTAAGGAACACGGAATGGAGGTTCCGGGATAATGGGAAACACGCTAATGCGGGAGGTAAGGACCATGGAATCAAGTAACGGGATAATGGGTTACACGCTAACGCGGGAGGTAAGGAACACGGAATGGAGGTTCCGAGATAATCGGACACAAGCTAATGCAGGAGGTAAGGAACACAGAATCAAGTTACGGCATAATGGAATACACGCTAATGCAGGAGGTAATGAGCACGAAATCGAGATTCCGGGATCATAGGATGAGGGAGCCGGGACCGGACTGGATTCGGGAGCCGGGGCCGGACTGGATTTGGGAGCCGGGGCCGGCCTGAATGCAGGAGCCGGGGCCGGATTGGATGCGGGAGCCTGGGCCAGCCTGAATGAGGGAGCCGGGGCCGGACTGGATGCGGGAGCCAGGGCCGGCCTGAATGCGGGAGCCGGGGCCGGCTTGGATGCGGGAGCCGGGGCCGGCCAGAATGAGGGAGCCAGCGCCGGATTGGATGTGGGAGCCAGGGCTAGACTGGATGCGGGAGCCGGGGCCGGACTGGATGCGGGAGCCGGGACCGGACTGAACAGGGAGCCGGGGCCGGACTGGACGCGGGAGCCGGGGCCGGATTGGACGCGGGAGCCGGAGCCGGACTGGACGCGGGAGCCGGGGCCGGGCTGGACGAGGGAGCCGGGGCCGGGCTGGACCCGGGAGCCGGGGCCGGACTGGATGCGGAAGCCGGGGCCGAACTGGACATGGGAGCCGGGGCCGGAATGGACACAGGAGCTGGGGCCGGACTGGATGCGGATGACGGAGCCGGACTGGATATGGGTGACGGAGCTGGACTGGATGTGGGTGACAGAGCCAGACTGGATGTGGCTGACAGAGCCAGACTGGATGCGGGTGACAGAGCCAGACTGGATGTGGCTGACAGAGCCAGACTGGATGCGGGTGACAGAGCTGGACTGGATGCAGGTGACGGAGCTGGACTGGATGGGGGTGACGGAGCTGGACTGGATGCTGCTGACGGAGCCGGACTGGATGCTGGTGACGGAGCTGGACTCGATACTGGCGACGGAGCTGGACTCGATGCTGGTGATGGAGCTGGACTCGATGCTGGTGACGGAGCTGGACTGGTTGCTGGTGATGGAGTCGGACTGGATGCCGGTGTTGGGGCCTTGCTGAACTGCTGGCTGACGGTACCAGACTGATGGCTGTGGTTGTGAGGAGGGACCGACCACTGGATCACTAGACCGTACTTCGGTGCTCTGGCGCCGTGGCAAGCTGGGCTCTCTGGGGCGTCGGGAAAAGCTGGAGCAGGGCGTACAGAAGCGCAGAAATGCTGGTATTCTTCCTGCTGCGTGCAGAAACTCCCAGGCTCTCAAACAAAAAAAAGGATGGGGAGATGAATGTCCCTGCTGGGTCCTTTGGGTGAGGTAGTCTTATGTCATGCCCTGCCCCCCCAGGATGTTAAAGGAGGGTGCCAGGGCAAGGAGTGGATAGGAGGACCCAGTTGCAGGGTCGTGGAATTTATTAAATAGAGAGCACAGGGATAAAAAAACCAATACAAACTCTGGGAGAACATAAAGTGGAGTGCTGCGAACACAAACGGGGAAACCAGACAAAAAGGCTACCTGCCCGAGTGAGGGGAAACTGAGGTATAAGACCTCTAATGAGGTCTTCATTAGAACGAATTTAAACTAGCCAGCTATTTTGCAATTAGTGAAATTAGCCCGATAGTACGAATTTGTGTCTCCATTAGCCCGAAAGCCCTCCGCTCAAGAAATGAAGATGCGACACAAGTAGCGGGCTAATTTGCGTATTAGCTGGCTATTTCGCAAACTACACCAAGATTTATTGGGAAAATGTGCCGATCAAATTAGCGGGCTATTTGCGCCTTCACTACAAAATAGCCCATTAATTTGACATTGGGCTAATTTCAAAACCGCAAATGACCTAGCTGATTTGAAACTTCGCTCTAATGAAGGACACATAAAATGGTAAGTAAATAGAAAACCAGTTAAAATACACATGTTCACCACACAAAAGATGAGTATTTTTGTCAGTTGAAAATGAACTTTTTAAATTAATTTGACAGCCTGGAACATTTGTGTAGTGTTTGCACAAAGTTTTTATGTCATGGTTGAACTAGGGTTGAATGGAGCAGTTGACTTAAAACTAAACTAATCAATTCTCCTTCTATTCTATTTACCAAAATTTTTGGCAAGCTCTCAGTCGATGCGACGGATTTCTTTGCTTGTTTATTAGCCCAATTACAGAAAAACAACTCGCCTAATTTCCACAAAACTAGCTACCAGGACGTAGTATGGACCAAGGAAGTACCCGTTTAATTGTAGAGCTGATCTGAATCAAGGGGCAGATAGACAAATTATTTTTCACTTTTATTGACATTTTGAGTTAGGGCATTTGGCTTGACAAAATGGACGCCATACATCTTGAAGTCCAGTCGACGGTCGTAAAATTCACCAGTGACAAAACATAAACAGTCTTGCAGAGAAGGCTATTTGCCTTGGCAGAGGTCCTTGCTCTCAATTTGTGCCCATGTAGATCATAATTTCCCCCAAATCTTTCATACCACAAATGCAGATTTGCCTTATTATCATGAGCTTTGTTTTTATTATTTAACAAATGGTTTGCAGTATAGCAGCCTGAAGCAGGGATCGCCAAATCTGGGCCTAAAATCCAAATCCAGCTAAGTTTTTTTTTTTTTCTTCCAATAATGATCAAAGTAAGTGAACATTTATAGCCTCTGATTGGCCAGATTGTCTTTAAACTGGACTCCCAGGTTTAGGGAGGGCAGAAGACCAGCAGTTCTTGAACTTTGAGGACTGTAATTTGATTATCTCTAGTGTTAGGAATGAGAATGTCAGTTTTTACTTTACATTTCACGCCATAATATAGCTAAAGAGGGTATGCAGTCCCACAAAGCGTTTTAAGTCCTTAAGAAAACTAGACATTATGTCAAAATTATGTTTGCAGTTAAAGGTAGGATGAAGAACTTGCATATGCTATCTGGTCAGAACGGATATAAATAAGTATGTTCCACCAGAGAAAACACAGCCTCATTGGGCAACGAGTAGGCCAATCCTATTCGGCCCGGTCCGCATAATGTCCAAACAGGGTCCGCGTTTCGTCAGGCTTCACACGTACTTGCTTCGGTTCGTACAGCGGTGCACGACGAGCACGACCAGGCTGAGGCAGAACAGCACGCAGCCGAGCGACAGCAGGGCCGTCCGCAGCGTCGACAGCATCTCCACTCGCGACGTCACCTCTTCTCTGAACATTTTGGCGGTCTCGTCATCCACGGTTGCCGTCTGAACCCGGTGACAAAAGAGCGAAGTTGTAATAGTAGATTTTTTAATATCGTTGGTAATGCTTTACAATAAGGGAACATAAATTAACATTAGCTAATACAGTAAGAAGCATTAACTATCAGTTAATTAACAGTAAACTAATGGGTCTACTAATAATTTTCTAATGGTGTTCATCTTAACTAAGGTGTTAATTTATACATTACTGAATAGCTTGATAGTTTGAGGTGTTACTTTAGGGATACTTAAGGGATGTTTTCAACTTCATGATAAGGATGTCAAAGAACGTTAGTAAATGGTAAATTAAGGTTACCTAATGCTAATTTAGCTATCTGATGCATTTGTTAACTGTTAATTAATCAGTAGTTAATGCTTATTACTGCATTCACTAATTTACCCTTATTGTAAAGTGTTACCATGTCATTTCCCAATCCACAAAAGATAGCAACCCAAATGCAAAATGAACAAACATACACTGCCAGTCCAAAAAAAAAAAAAAAAAGTTGCATACTCAAATATTTAGTTGGAACCCCTGTAGCTTTGATTACAGTGCAAATTCGTCGTGTCATTGTTTTGACAACCAGATGCAACGTCAGAACATTTATTTTCAATCAGAGTCGTTTATTTTTGGCTGAGCTCTTGTTTTGATGACAGGATAGTCGAACCACTCCGAAGGTTTCTGGAGCACATCCCACAGACTTTCAATGTGGCTAAGGTCAGGACTTTGTCGTGGCTCATCCATGTGTGAAAAATTATTCCTCAAACTTGTTTTTCCTCTTTCCTTGTTTTCTTTGCTTGATGCAAGCCAATAATTTGCCCCTTCTGAAACATTGTAACATCGTTTTCGCCACCTAGGGATACGTCTTTCGACATAATTTTTTTGGAAATGAGAAGCTATGCGCTTCATCAGTTTGGGTTAAAATAATTATTGCCAGCAGAAACACGTTAATCGCAGCAATAATGATCCAATCATAGTATTGTTGATTTAAATCTAAAGGCGACATTTTTTTTTTGGACAGGCAGTGTAACTTTTTTGAAAATTCTAATAATCCATCCATTGTCTAACTGGGTTATCCCTGGCAAAGGTCACGGACAGGCTGGAGCTTCTCCCAGAAAACAGTTGCAACAGACCAGGAAACAACCTAGATAATTTGCCCATCCATCACACACCTTTCACTCACGCCCTTACCTGTTGGCTATCTAAAGTCTCCAGTTAGCTTAGCATTCATGTCTTTGGACTGATGTGGAAACCAGAGTGAAACCCATTCAAACATGGGGAGAATGTGAGAAATGGATTCGAACCCTCAGCACAGATTCAAACCCAGGACACTCTTGCTGTAGGGATACACTGCTATCTACTGTGCCACGATGCATCCCCTAGTTTTGCCATGGTTATGTGTAAATATTAATAGCCAAGTCAAGGGCCAGGGCTTCCGTGTATTAATCACTTGCCATTTCGTTAGCCTCATAGCATAATAGCCAATCTCATTTTTATGGCTTTTATTTATTTATTTGTTCATTTATTTATTTATTTAAGAGAATTGATTTTCATGTTTTGAGAGAAAAGGAAAAAAATGCATTTTTTTTGCCAACACGAAAGAACAGGCAGCCGATATCTCATTTTTGCCAAAAATATGACTTCGGCAATAATGCTATGTGGCTAACGGTTTTTCTTCAGGTCCCTCTTTGATTTGTAGTCCAAAAATAAAATATTTCATTCACTGCACCTTAGCTATCATTAATTTTGGTAAAATATGTTCTGTAAAATAAATGGGCGCGGTAAATCATTCTGCCTGACTTTAAGGACCCGCCCCTCGAAAGATCTGCACATGACATTAACCCTTTGAGCGCTAAATTGTTTCTCAATGATGTAAGATATCAAAATCAAAGCTGTTGAAAACCTATCGTGTGGCAACTTGTTTAAAAGAGCCCCCACAGGGGGAGCTCTTTTAAACAAGTTGCCACATGATTTTCAAAATCGCAAGATAAATAAATTAAAATTTTTTTGAAATTTAATTCAACACTCTAAGGGCTAATGCAGATGAAGGGTTTTTTTTTTCATTTGGAGAACAATGGCATGTGTTGTGACAGTGTCTCAATGTAGATTTCTGGGCACTGATAATGTAGACTTTCCAGAACCTTTTAATTATTATACGAGGGGGAGAAAGGGTTCGCGTTTGCTGAGGCAAGGGCGAAAACTCACCTCTTCCAGCCAGAGCAGGGGAAATATGGTGTAGTTTTTCACGTTCTTCAGCACTCTTTGGAGGAAGGAGATATTTCAGTCAGAGAGGGAACATTTGAATAATTCAGGACTGAGTTATGCATTCAACGTTTTACAGGAAGTGGGTGGATGATTAAACACGAAGCACAGGAAGTGAGTGAATGTTTGAACAAGGTACAAGAAATGAGTGGATGTTTGAACACGGTACAGGAGGTGAGCAGACGTTTGAACACGGTACAGGAAGTGAGTGGATGTTTGAACACAGTACAGGAAGTGAGTGGATGTTTGAACACGGTACAGGAAGTGAGTGGATGTTTGAACACGGAACAGGAAGTGAGTGGATGTTTGAACACGGAACAGGAAGTGAGTGGATGTTTGAACTCAGTGCAGGAAGTGAGTGGATGTTCGAACATGGTATAGGAAATGAGTGGATGATTAACCAGGAAACACAGGACGTTAGTGGGCAAAGAAAATTGTTATTTAAACGTACTCTATTTTCTGGGATGGCCCGTACATCATGTTGATCTGAAGTCTCTTGGCAAACCTCATTGTGATTCCGGTGATCTGTCAAAGATTAAGACAGTGCAAATGGATGCGACTGAGTTTGGAGTGGCACACCAGAGCCTTTCTACGATTCACCCTGAGTAAAAAGAGTAACTGTAAGTTTAAACTGGTCACTGAATGCTTATGTGAGTTACTGTGAGTTCAAAATAATGACTTTAAGCCTTGATGAGTTGCAGGGAGTTTAATCAAATTACTTAAAAATTCAGTTATTTTCTGCCAGATTAAATGTATCACTTAACATCTAAAAGCATCACATGAAGCCTAAATATGTTTCTCTCAGCTACCAGATCACTTCACCTAAATCCTAATTAAGTGACCGTGAACTCAAGTGAGAGGAATGTATCAGAAGTACCGGCAGACTGGCGTTTCTGCCCGTGTAGCTTGGTGACCGTGACGGCAGCAATAACTGCCGTGCGAGAAAAGGCTAATGGAGTCACAACAGTTAAGGAAAGGGCAAAGGTCAAGGGGCAAAGGCACTTACAGGTTCAACATCTAGATAGGTCATGTGCTCCTCTTCGATAGGATTCAAACCAATCATCTCCTGAGTCAGGAACTCGCTGCCATGCAGGAAGTGGGGCAGGGAGATGTAAACGGGCCTGCCTACAGACCGAAAGATAGCCATGACATTCATCAGCGACCAGGGAAACACTCGCTTAGTTAGCTGTGTGTTTCTTTTTCACTGCGATAGCTATGTTTTCATGACCTGTTTCATTTACATCCCTGTTTTTTTTTTTTTTTTTTTGCCAAGTTTTATAAAAGTTTATAACTGCACCCTTGCAAATGGGCAAGGGCAAACTTTGTCCCAATTTTTCAATAGGTCTGAACAGCATTTTTTCAGCCATTATGTCTGTAAAAGACCACATAATTAGGCCCCCAGTCTGTTAGTCCACTGACTAAAGATAGCCAAGTTACCTAGGCTAGGCAACAGCACTGTGTAAAACTTGGACGACTTGTTTTACCTTAATCTTTGTTCCTGCTTTGGGAGGGTTTTACGGACAGTTATCTGGCTAACTCTCTAATTCTGCTTTTTGAAACAGAGCCCTGTTTTAAGGTCGCCAGTCTGACAGCTTTACCTCCTTTACAGGCGCTAACGTCCAGGACTCCAGCCGCGGTGCAGTTTCGGGTTGTTACAGGGTCACGGCAGAAGCAGAGATTATCAGGGTTTTCCACGGGGGAGGCCAAGGTTTGAGGGTTTAACGTGAAGCGGTATAGGGTGATATCCTTCAAGACCAGACTGCGCTGAAAGTCCGCCGACACGGACCTGCAATTACACCATCACGACGATTTTTGTTGCGTGTTTTCAACTGGGTTTTCCTGACCTCTAGTGGCAAATCTTGGCATTGCATGGACTGGACAACCGTACCACAAGTGCTGTTCGTAAAATTTGCTATTACGTGGGTTCTTTTTAATAATTCAAGGACCCAGTCTCAAAGGCATCCAGGTGACCTACATCGTTACTTAAAATGTATTAAACCAGGTTATATAATTAAAAAGTTATTTATACATTTTGAAATCATTTACCATATCTGCAGTGCATGAGTATTTGGCTGGTGAAACAGTATTTGTATTTTGGGTCTACATTCCAGCGAGCAAACAGTCAATAGGTTAAAGGGATCCTATGAAGTATTTTCACCTTGAATATTATAAAATAACCATAAGGCACATTTATGATGCACTCACTATCACTGAGTTGAAAACCCAGGTTAACATCTCACCCACTTGGCCTTCTCATTTCGTACACATGTGGATGGCGGAGAACCTCTTACCTGCAGATGTCGGAGGAGAAGAAGTATAATGGTTTCTTCTCAAGAAACGGTGGGAAGGAGGCGGCATCTGCATTGCAGTGGGAGAAATTCAGTGATTTTTTTTTTTTTTGTAAATCATGTACATATTCATATCAATCATACATATTCATTCTTTATAGAAGTGGTAACCAACTGTGTTCCTGGATTTCTACCATTCTGTAGGTTTACACTCCAACCCTAACAAAGCACACCTCATTCGACTGGTAAAGTTATTGAGCTGCAAACTAGTTCAAACTGGAGTGTCAGACAGGGCTTGGGGTGAGAAGATATCCCACTGCAACTCCCCTGATCACGGGTCCGAAGCTGTTAACACCAGTCCCTTGTACCAGTAACACCATTAGTACTCACCCGCAGCATCGATAATTGTCCCATATATCATTCATAATAATGCTTGACGTGTTCTTACCTGTTCCATTAATCATGTCGCAGTAAGTGTCATTCCAGAAGTCGAGTTTTCTGTGAGACAAAGCCAGCTTCAAAATTAAAGATCAGAGATATGGCCAGCAACTAGGGAATGGACATATGAAGTTTATTGTACAGCGGCGTAATGTTTCAAATCACTCGCTGTTTTTTAGTTTGACAAAGGATAAATTCGTTTAGCAGTTTCAGCAGAACCTGAAAATGCATTTGAATGACCCTAATCCTCACACCATTTCTGCTGTTTTCGATTAATCAGGGTATTACTCACGGTTCTTGTTGCCAGGTGTTGATTATACCGGTTTTAGCGACGTCATCCTTCCCGGTAAACACATTGTAAGGGCCGTCAAAGGTCTCATTGTACTGGATTGATCGTCGAAAGAACCACAGAACAGGACGAGTACACAATTAAAAATCACTGGCAAAGATTAACCTAAGTCTTGGACTAACTTCCATTTTGAAAAGTAAACAAAGCTTGTAAATTATCCCTGTCACAATAAGACATCTCAATCGGTAAATCTCAACAAAATATAAGGTATATATCAAAAATAACAAAGTCAAAATTAGTGTGGTGTCGTCTGATTTGCTAAAAGCAGACAAAAGTGTGGACCAATCAAAAAGGAGAAAGTTACCTGTTGGCCTATTACATGAGTCATCTGTTTGAGCAAACACAGTTAAGTACAACCCCAATAATAGTTGGGACAAAGTGTAAATTGTGAATAAAATCAAAACAAAATGACTTTCTAATCACACCAGCCAATATTTTAACATAACATAACATAACATGAATGGCAAGAACAGGCCGTTCAGCCCAACTAGGCTCGCCAGTTTCTTTATACTATTGTGAATATATCACTTCAGATACTCAATGGTATCTAGCTTTAAGTCAAGCCTGCTCTTGAAAACTCCCAAGGTCTCTGCCTCAACAATATGGTCAGGCAAGCTATTCCACATCGAAATTACTCTTTGTGAATTTTATTCACAATAGAACAGAGATAACATAGCAACTGTTGACACTGAGAAATTTTACAATTTTATCCACAAAATGAACTCATTTCAAATTTGATGGCTGCTACAGGTCTCAAAAAAGTTGGAACAAGGGCCTGTTTACCATGGTGTAGCATCCCCTCTGCTTTTTAACACAGAGTGGAGGCGTCAGGGCATTGAGGAGACAAGGTTCTTGAGTTAAGCCACTGGAATTTGATCCCACTCTTGTTTAATACAGGCTTCCAGCTGCTGGAGAGTTTTGGGTCTCCTTTGACGGACTTTTCCTTTAATTATGTGCCAAATGTTCTCAATCGGTGAAAGATCAGGACTGCAGGCAGGCCAGTTCAGCACACAGACTCTTCTACTAAGAAGCCATGCTGTTGTAATAGCTGTAGTATGTGGTTTTGCATTGTCCTGCTGAAATACACAAGGCCTTCCCTGGAATAGATTTCGTCTGGAAGGGAGCATATGTTGCTCTAAAACCTTTATATACCTTTCAGCATTCATGGTGCTTTTTAAAACATGCAAGTGTCCCACACCATATGCACTAATGCATCCCCATACTGTCAGAGATCCTGGCTTTTGAACTGAAAGCTGATAACAGGAGGGGTGGTCTTTCTCCTCTTCAGCCCGGAGGACATGACGCCCATGATTTCCAACAAGAATGTCAAATTTGGACTCGTCTGACCACAGGACACTTTGCCACTTTGCTACCGTCCATTTTAAATGAGGCTTGGTTCACAGAACACGGCGGCGCTCCTGGATCATACTCAACAATGGCTTCCTTTTTGCATGATGGAATTTTAGGTGGCATCTGTGGATGGCACGGCAGACTGTGTTTACAGACAGTGGTTTCTTGAAGTATTCCTGGGCCCATTTAGTAATGTCAATGACAGAATCATGCCGGTGAGTGATGCTGTGGCGTCTGAGGGCCCGAAGATCACGGGCATCCAGTAAAGGTCTTCGGCCTTGTCCCTTATGCGCAGAGATTTTTCTAGTTTCTCTGAATCTTTTGATGATGTTTTGCACTGTCGATGATGAGACCTTCAAAGCCTTTGCAATTTGCTGTTGAGGAACATTGTTTTTAAAGTATTCCACAATTTTTTTATACAAGCCTTCACAGGTTGGAGAGCCTCTGGCCATCTTTACTTCTGAGAGACTCAGCCTCTCTAAGACATCCCTTTTATAGCCAATCATGTTACACACCTGATGCCAGTTAACTTAATTAGTTGCTAAATGTTCTTTCAGCTGATTCTCTTATATATTAATTGCTTTTTCAGCCCTTTTTTGCCAGTGTCCCAACTTTTCTGTGACCTGTTGCAGCCAGAAAATTTGAAATAAGCTCATTTTGTGGATCAGTTTCAACATTTGAAATGTTATCTATGTTCTATTGTAAAAAACATATTGGCTCATGTGATCTGAAAGTCACTGCATTTTGATTTTATTCACAATTTACACTTTGTCCCAACTATTTCGGAATTGGGGTTGTATTTCATATACTCGTATTCGTTCTTGTTGGTCAGTGAGGAACTGATTTCAAATAACACACGCCGAGGCAAAAGTCAAAAGAGCTGTGTCACGATTACTGCATATACTCTGAACTTACAAACCAAGAAAGTGAATCTGCTTCAGTATTAGTCATAATCTGATTTCATCCTTGCCAATATGTCTTTTTTTGCATAGTATTTATATATTTTCGTTACTCCGGCCTTATGATTTTTGTATTAAGGAACTTTCTATGGAAATTTGAGGATTCAAAGAACTATTTTAAGCTTTAGCCAAAGGATACGAAGAATATAAGCTGGCTGCCATTGCCAATGATCACAGAAGAACAAAAATACCTTCTAAGATTTCAACTTGCAGTTAAGCAGATTTACTTCATTCGAAATTGTGAGCGTGCGCAGTAATCGTAACACAGCTCCTTTAAGCCCCATCAAATTCAAAATGAAATTTTCTGAAAGTTGGGTGACACTTTTGAAAATTAGGTTTCATCTCTGTAGGATGTTGATCGTGGTTCTTTCAATTTAAGTTCAGACTCCTGTGGATGGTTTTTTGGTCTCCTTGCCGTCTTTAAAGGACAGAAGGTCCATTTTTTGACAGTGTTAATCGTGCTGAAAACACACCTGGCTTCAAAAGCTAATCAAATGTGAAGTAAAGATCAAATTATTTTCAAACTGACTTAGTATGCCAGGAAAGGTAAGTCCGAGCCATATTTCGAAGAATCGGGCGATGTTTGTTGATGTTCTTAATTTCATCCTTGGGTGGAGGGGAACTTGTTCAAAGAATTGGGTGGCGCTTAACTTCTACCGAGGTGCATATAATGTCCAGTGCGTACCGTGTCGGCGACATATAATGTACTTTGTGAACTGCCAGTAACTGTGCTGTAATATACACTGCCAAAACCGGCAATGCAGGAAACAATCATGGGGGGAGGGTGGGACATACCTAGAAGTTTTTTTTTGCGGGGGAGTCCCACTTTTATGTATTCAATACCTTCAATATAAAACACTTACAAAGGGGAAAACGCCAAGTGTCTGGTTCAGCATCGTTTCATGGTATCCCCACAGAAGGCTCTTCACACTTTTGCGCTGAAACAGTGAGGCGTTGCGTAGCTTGATGAGAAGATCCACCCAACCATGGTTCTTTTCAGATACGAGGGAATAAGCTCCCTGAAAATTACACGGGCGAAAAGAAAAGAGAAACATCAGTTCAAAATGGAGGGAATAATAATTCAAAAACTTACTTATTTGAAAAACACGCGGCCACGCGAATACACATGCACAGAACAGAATCACACCGAGACATTTATAGCATTCTAGTTCTGTCTAGATAAGGATCAATGGCTGTACAAAGCCAATTGACCTTTATTACTTTAAAAGATAATGTTCATCATTATTGCCTGATTGTGCTGTAAACATAATCTGCCCAGACATTGGACATGTCGTAAATCTGTAGGATAATCTTTCTCTTACCGTCATCTTTTGCCTTCACTTCAACAGAAAACGTCAGTCTGGAATTAATGCTGAGCTCATGATTAAATGTGGTAAATTCAGATTTAGCCTCATAGACTTATTAAATGACAGAACAAATGGAATGTGCGCCTAACCAGCTGGAGTTGACCAACAGCGCCTGAGATGGAAAATGATACCATGTCCAGGGGGTGTAAACGCAATATTACTGAAGCACTAACTGCAACGCTCAACTAGAACCATGATACTAGTATGAAACACTCGTCGATGACCTCTGTTACCTCCATGCACAAAACATCATAAAACTGTGTTTATGTTCGAGGGAATGGAAAGAATTAAGCTAACAGCTGTACACTATTCCATCTCTGGAATAGTATTTTGTGAATATGCGATGGTAGGACAGTAGGATGTCTTGCTATATTTTAGCTAGGTGATGTACAGTAAATGTGGGTCCGTCGACAGCAATAACTAGTAATCTACATGCGGCATGGTCTACAGGGAAGTTAAGACTCCTTCTGTATTACTGTTAAGTATGCCGTCATTGCACTTTTCAGTCTGTAATCCATTCTGTATTCCTTGCCCGTTTTGAATCAAATTGAAGTTAATAAGTGAATTTGTGCTAGTTAAACCCCACTAAGGATGTAGAAAAAACATAAGATTTAGTAGGATTCAACATCTTAACATTAGCTACGTCATCTTTATCGTATATATTGAAATTGAATTTCCATGTCTCTATCTGCAGTAAAATTGAACAGCATTTTCAAACACCCCTGCAGTGGAATGTACCATTTCTTAACCATCGAGACTGCCTGGGTAAACTTGACTCAGTACAATAGAATGTACCTCATTGTGTGAATTGCGGGGGTGTTCTAGGTCTCTAAAATCCCCCCATAAACAAGCTACGGGACTCACAGCCACGGCGAGGTCGAGGGTGGAGATCACGTCCTCCTCGGTTCCCACCGACATGGTAGGTTCAAATATCGCACCGGAGGGGAGTAGGAAGGAGATGGTATGGTTGCTGTAGGCTGTGATCTTTTCTTTGGGCAGGTAGCGCGTCCTGCAACCAGGTGGAAATGGAGTGAACAGGGATCCGCCCAATGAGCATCTGTTTAGCTGCCATGCTATGCCAGCACCAAATGGATTAACAAGTTCAGGACAAAAATGTGCTCAGATTATGGGTTTCTAAACCAGTGATATCCCAATGTGCGTATTGTTTTGCCATTGGTGGCAGCATCTAAAATTGCTAAGAATTCTCCCAAAAAACACCTTTTTTTTTTTTCAAAGACGACTGTAGATATCAGGTAGAACTTACTTGTGGCTGTTGCTACCAGTGTGAATTTATGAGCAACCATTTAGCAAAACTTGAACTTTCAACTAGCTCCTTTGGATTGAGGCCCCGGGATTTCCTTTCTTGTGATTGGTTAACCCGAAAATGTTTTTTAGTAAAAGAACTGTTGTCATTAGTATTACGGAACAACCTCCCAACAGCAAATTGTCTTCATGATACCTTTGACCTAATGATATTGCCACCAATGCCTGTTCAGCAACCAGACACTCAAATTGGGCCCTCAAACCCAAATTTGGCCATATTTTCCTGTCTTCTCAGGCACTTTGGTGAGCAGCCAATGCTACCAATGCCAAATGGCGGTCTGGTTTCACAAATGACAGCCAGGCAAAGGGCGGATGGAAAACCCACAGTTCTCACCCTTGAAGGACTGGATTTGAGGAAGCCAGGACTACGACAGCTGTTCCTCTCTCTAGCTGACTTTGCTTGTAAGACAAACATAAAAGCAACTGCTTATCATTGCATGTTCCTCATATTTATGAGAATTTTTTATGCATTCATTGCACTGGCTTGGCGTGACTTCTCTACGAGGTCGGGCTATGAACGGAGATGCTTAAAGTTTTATAGCTTTTAAATATACTTGTCTATCCCCAGGTGTCTGATACTGATAATAATAAAAAAACAAACAGCGTGTTAAATTAATAAGTAATCCATTTTTTAAATAATATCCATCTCATTCAATAAGCTAATACAAAAACGCTTGAACACAGTCATGTATTACCAGATACAAAATAATCACAATAAAACTGAGTGGCAGGACCGCAGCCGGAACCAGAGTGAGCAGAGGAACATCCCTTTTAAACCCATAGAACCTACGGACCCATATATGGTTCCATCAAAAACAGCTGCTATAGTCAAACCTGTGGAACTTCAGACTTATTTTAAATTCTAATCAAAATCCCAAGGCTTCCAACGATTTCAAATATATCCTGGTGAATGACAGGGAAATGTATAAATTTATACACAAAATTTAAATATTTTCCATTCAATGTAATGCTATGGTTATAAAAATATGGGTTTGAATATTTCTCTCAATATAAGTGTGATATATCCTCAGTGAAGGATTGCAACCAGCAGATACAGAATATGTATGTGAAATTGTGCTAGAATATGGAGAAAAAAATTTTTCTGACTTTAAGCCAACTTAAGGGAAAACTTCAGCGAAAAGGAAGAGTTTAAGGGGTTAATTAAACCAATTATAAGTCCAGACCTGTTCTCAGTCATCTTCCTTTATGAATATATTTTCCAGTTATTAGAACAAGCAGTGGTGAATTTGAGACACTACATTTTTAATGTTAAGGACAATTATTTAAAAGGTTAATTTCTATGCAGAAAAATAATTTACTCACAAAGTACGCTTTACAAAAAAGGTAAACCACTATGGAACAATGGACAAATTATTTTGCGCCCATCGGCACTGCTGATTTCTCAAAGTATCACATCGCTGTGCAGTGTTCCCTAGTGAAACGTAATATCATGTGATCTCCCAAAATAATTTCAAGATGGCAATTTGGCTGAGCAGATTCAGCATTTGACTGGGGAATCATGTCCCACCACAAAAGTTAATCCCGCGATTTTGAAATAATCAGAAATTTATATTAGAGGAATAAGGCACTTTTAGAGACACAAACATTACAATTAAAACTAGAGGCACTCCTAGAGTGCAAACCTCCGCCAAGGCAGCAGAGTCCAAATCTTCGTGAGTGGGAGCGAAGTTCAGTTATTGCCAGGCCTGGCGCTAGAACAGGGAATTGGGGGGGCACAGACATGTCCATTTTTGACAATTAGGATAGTCCTGGCTAGTTCTCAATCATTTTCCTTTATTGACGTGTTTTCCAATTATTGTAATTGGCAACTGAAGACACGGTTTCTCTCCATAAGCGATCTAACAGCCAGTGGCGGAGCTAGTGGGGGGGCACAGACATGTCCCTTTATGACAAGAATTAATCCTGGCTAGTTCTCAAACATTTTCCTTTATTGACGCGTTTTCCAATTATCGCAATTGGCAACTGAATACACGATTTCTCTCCATATGCGATCTAGCAGCGATGAAATCATGGGCTAAATTCAGTACAGAAAAATTATTTACTTATTAATAGGCCAATGCTTCGCGTTGAACTGATCCACGTTCCAATGAAACGCGACTTTCACTCTTGGTATTGCGTGGGTTGATAAAAATTTAAAAAAGTGGCACTGGGCAGTTAAATAGGCTATAAAAAGCGTGCAGCTCAAGCTATTTGCGTGAGAGTCGACAGGTATGCAATTTTGAATAACGTTGATTTAAATACAGCAAATACTCGTCCAGGTGAATGATTGTCGTCCTTCCTAATCGGAGAGAACAAGCAGCACCTGTTAAGTGTGGAGTGCTCTTGGAGTGAACCTTTAGTTAATCATGAAAATGACTGAGAACAGGTCAGGACTAATAATTGTTTAAAACGGATGTTTTGTCCACCCCTATTCTCAGTTCAACTGAATTTACCCCATAATTTCATCGCTGTTAGATCGCATATGGAGAGAAACCAAGTCTTCAGTTGCCAGTTACGATTATTGGAAAACGCGTCAATAAAGGAAAATAATTGAGAACTAGCCGGGATTAATTCTTGTCATAAAGGGACGTGTCTGTGCCCCCCCCAATTCCCTGTTCTAGCGCTGGGCCTGGTTGCATGTCATAGGATTTCAAGATGGCTGTCGTAGCGGCCATATTGTTTCACTGATCGCGGTCAAAATCATTAGGCTTCATCCTTGATGTAATAGCGACCCACCCACAAAATTTAAGAGATATCTGTTCATTACTTTTTGAGTTATGTTGTTCACAAACAAACAGACAAACAAACGGCACCGATCACATTACCTCCTGCCAACTCCGTTGTGGCGGAGGTAATAAAAACAACCTTACTGGTATTCACATTTTAAAATTGCAGGAGGGGTGGCATTGGAGCACCTCCCAGTTGACAACATGTCCCTGGTTCACGATAATTTTAACCTTTATGATAAGTTTTACCCTGAACATGAGTATGATACAGAAATAGTTGGGTCATCAAGGAGTTTCTGAGTGAACCCGCTTTCACACCGGACGCGAAACGAATTTTTCGCACGACAGATTACATTCAAAGTCAATGCAAAGACGCAAATACACGTGAAACTCGTGTATTCGCGTCTTTGCATTGACTTTGAATGTAATCTGTCGTGCGAAAAATTAGTTTCGCTTCCGGTGTGAAAGCAGCTTAATGTGGGTGCTTGGTATCTGAAAGAGTTGGTCGCGGCAGAGGAAGCTGCTGTACCTGTAGGTGTATGGACCCCTTTCCACTAGCTCAGGCTTGGCTCCGAGCTTGACGACCTCCGTGGGATTCTTCACCTCAAACAGCCAGAACTCTCTGTAAATAGGAACCCCCGTGGAAACCCAGTTGTCATAGGCGGTGGTTCCATTTTCGATGATGGATTCCTACGAAGACAGAAATTTGCACTGCTTGACACCCGTCCAAATTTGGAGTGGAAGGGAGCCGTTCAGTTTGAACGCGCATCCTGGAACTGGTGTTCGGTCATCGGCTCAGGATGTTGCAAGTTTGTCTCTCGCTCTCGAAATCGAATTGGAATGAGCTTCATTTTTACTGCACCAAAACGTTTGTCGTCAGTTTGAATCTCTTAAAGAAATGCGTGTATGTGTGTAGGAACGAGTGTGTGAATGAATGGTGTATGCACCCTGCAATGGATTGGCGAGGGGTCCAGGGATGTGTCCCTGCCTTTCACCTATCTTCAGCTGGGACAGGCTCCAGCGACCCTAGTGAGGAAGAAGCAATATAGGTAATGGATGGAAATGTGTGTACTTCTACTCTTGTACGTTCAATTATAGCATCCAGTACCTCTGCAATATATGGCTATCATGCAGTCAGCCAGTCAAGAAATGTATTCCTTCATCTCAGGGGGTAATTTCCGTTTTTTTTTATCACGTTTCTGGGCTGACAATGGCTGCATTTTTCTCAAACCTGTTATCAAAGCTTACCAAATGCAATTGTTGCTATATAATTATCAAATGCATGATAAGTCATTCATTTCCCATTAAAGAATGTTAATTTTTAGAAATAAATGGCTAAATTTATAGGCAATCGGTTTCAAAAAAATTACGCATTGATATATGTTCCAAAACAAATTACCGCACAGGCATGCAAATGCATGACAAAGCAATTTTTCTTTTAATAATCCCTCTGGTACCTAATTAATTCCAAATGTTTATAATAGGTCATTAATTAAACAGGCAATAAAGGTTGAACCAACATGATTGACGAAGGAAAAATTCATCCTTCATTTCATTTAGTAAAAAAAAACAAACAAACAAAAAAAAAGATTCAGTTATAGGGTTTAACACTGAGCGTCTGTCCGTAAGTGACCTATCGTTTGTCACACAGTTAAGTGGGAAAATAGTCTTTCACAATCCCGCAATCATTTAACCGTCCCGGGTCATTCCATATCAAATCAAGAAATCAATATATTGGAAAGTATATTGCACTGTTTCACAATATACTGGAAAATATACTCTCAATTTCCGCATCAGGTACGGCAATGTGTTTTTCATAAATTCATTATTTGGAAGATATATGTACCTGTATATCACAGTCTCCCCCCTAGCTGAGTTGACCTCTCTACAAGGCCCACATGCCAGAGCGTACCTTTATCACAGAGTCACGTATGATTTTGTCTCCCACGGGGAACAAGATTCCCCCCAGAATGGCGAATAGCACCCCGAACACAGCTCCCGTAATCGCTCCGCACTTGATGCTGCAGCAGGCCATGTCCGAGTCGCACCGTGACACTGTCAACCGATGTAATTAAAGTCAGCAACTGAACTACCGCGAGGGCTTTCCCTCCAGCACAAGAGTAACTCCCCAGCGCAAAGTTCGGGGTCGTAAAGCAGCACAGAGATTATTCGGGTTTAGTTTTCTGCTGACAATCTCCCAGCATTATCATGTAGCCTGATATTAACCTATTCAACCTATGCAGCTGTTTTATTCAAGCCTGCGGAATTTAGCCCCATTTTAAATTCTAGAGCAGATCCCAAGGTTTCCAAAGATCCCATGTACTGAACATCCTGGCGCATTATGACACACAATATCTAGATATTTTCTATTTGATAAAATGCTTCAGACACAAAAAAACATGGCATCCTTGGTTCGAATATTTCACTCATTAGAAGATGAAGTAGCTTCTCTGAAGGTCTGCAACGACCAGACAGAAAATGTGACATTGTCCTACAGTGCTTTTTCTAGCTTTGAACCTACTGTAAAAAAAAAAAAAATCTGTCAACACCGGATAGTGCATGGTATTTGTGGATGGGTCAATTGTGGATTGTTTTCTTGGAATTTACATGTCAATTAACAAAACAATGGCTGATGTGCAAGAAGGCCGTGACATTATTGAAATACTGTATGTTACAACACAAAGAGATCTGCAACTTGCGGCATGATAACGGGTTAATACATCTGAACTGAACTGTACTCTTTATATGAGAGCTGGTTAACATTCTGCCTGATATAAAGATTTAATTCGCATTCTTTCATAAGCGCAGCCTGGCCACTACTAAAGCATGAGAGACCCTGTTACAATGACAAAGTCTAAACACAAGAGGGCGCAAATGACTGCGAAGTTGTTCAACCTGCGGAAAGCGGCTGCTGTGGAACAGTATTGAGGCTGGGGTGCCTGGAATGTCGTACAGCTCCTGAGAACGCACGTCGGTGTCTCGTAAATGAGGTTAATGCGTGCAATCACAAACTGCGAAGGCAATGACAATTAACAAATGCTTAATTTTGCCTGTTACAAAGCAAAAAATATGAATCCTAAAGCATAGTAAAATCCAGAACATTTACGTTCTGTCTCCTTTCTCTGAGAGTCCAGTTTTCTGCATAATAATATAGATATCTCCAATGTAAATCTTATCTTATTTGCCTATTTTTTGTAAAATGTGACTCATTATCCGTGGATAATATTTTAGTAAGGCTGTGGTTATTCTTCAATGCTATTTCCGTTATGGTCTCCAGGGTTTTGTTCAACAAGTAATCCCGTCTCATTTGCAGTATTGTAGACCTATACATCTCCTGCAGGTGGCGCTGTAAGCCTCTGCAACGTGATAACGTTTGCCAAATTCTGTATTCCATTCACTGCTTTCCGTGGTGTTTGTCGCCTGCCGGTGTAGGGGGGATGCACAGTAGGCGAATGTTATTTGTCTCACCGTTTGTCTCACTATAAGTTTTACCTCTGGGATATGGGAGAAGGTGGGTGGTATGGCTCTAACTGTTCGTGACCTCTGTCTTTTTCGATTCGATGCCTGCAGCATCTCTTTAGCATGAGGTAACTGAAGTGCACATCTCTCAGCAGTTTGATTGAGAAAATCTTTAGGGTGATGTTCTTTACTGTTCAAAGTAAAGCTAAAGGAAATATTTTATTATTTTAGCATGAACTGCTACCTTGTCATTCTAGGCTATGACCTATTTTTCTTTTATTACCGCATTCCTGTTAATAAATACCCCGAATTAGATTGTTAAGGTAAATTTGACTGTACTTTTTTCCTTCTATTTTCTTTTCACTGGGCAACACAACTGTACAGGGGTGTACAGTGGGTAACACTGTTGCCAAACAGCTAGAAGCTTTGAACTTTGGGTCGGACCTTTCTGTGTGGAGTTAGCATCTTACCTCTGTGTTCTTCTGGACTTCCTCAAGGTGACTCCTGTGTCCTTCCATACTTCAAACTCATTTTCATTAATCGATTTAGGAACTAAACTGCTTGGCAGGTTGATGGCATGAGTGCGGAAATGAATTTATGAGAATGTACCCTGCGATAGAGTGGCAAACTGTCTCGGGCGTAAGCCTGACTCCTGTAGATAAGCTCCAGCACCGAAGGGTCCCTGAAGAGGAATACAACAGATTATATGATGGATGGAGGAATGCCTGTAATATGCTTGATTTCATTGGTTAAATCTCCTGATGCAACGGGCCAAGGCTCACGGTAACAAAGAGGGGTATTTCCATGCAAACGGGTTGTAAAAGTGACTGTTTTGCATGTACCGTCTGGTACCTCTATTCACGATGGAAATTCAATGCAAAGTGAGCGAATACAATTCAGGCATTTCGCTACAAGGCTCTATTTGTTTATATCAAAATATACCTCGTAAATAAGGTGGAATATGTGCCAAGGATGACTACTTTAATCATCTGGAGCCATCTCTCCCGGAACGGCATCTCTATTGTAACCGCTGACAATGTTCAGCGATGTGGGGCCAGTGCTTTTCTGTGTATAGTAAAGATAGACTGCACCACGTCCACATTTATTAGCTCATCTTGAAGAAGGGAAGACAAGACCGTCCTTTCACAGAAGGTTTTTCTTTTTCATGGTGTAACAGCCAAAATAATACCCCCAGCCCAGAGTATACCCGAGTTAAAGTGGGCTAGCTTCTTTTATACACCAGGCTAGCCCAGAGGCTAGCCCAGTTTCGACTCCCCAGGGCCATTAGGCTATTTTATACCCCAGGGTATATTTTGGCCTCGGCCAGATTATACCCTGGTGTAGTCTGGAGTGGGGTTTATTGCAGCTGGTACACCTGGAAGGGAAAAATATACATGATTGACCTGTGGATCTACCTACCAACTGCCATCCCTGAGACTGACGTCACTTTGAGCTGACATTCGGAAGAGCATGGACGGTCGATTTAGTTTATTCTCATTACTAAAGCGTTCCCGTCTTAACGTCCTTTTCTTGCCTCTTTGTCTGTTCACCCTGTTCCATGGAGCTTAGAGACAGGGGAAGAAGGAAGGTTGTGAACACCAAGAAATTATAATGAGCTCTCTCTCTCTCTCTCCCCCTATCTCTGGCTCTCTCCTACTTTCACTCTCTCACTTCCTCTTGTGATTTAGAGCGCTGCCTTAATTTGCCGTTGATAGCAGCAACGGAAAATTAGAGACATGCTTTAATGTCTGAGTGCGGTTCAAGAGCAGGGACTCTAACTCTGCCTATCAATATCCCTGAAAGGAAAGACGATGTGAATGCTCTTTGAAGTGCACTGCTGGCTAAATTGTCCGTGTATCTCAGCACCATATATCGGGTTGCAAATTCGGTGGCACGATGGGGTTGTTGCGGTCTTACAGTGCCAAGTGCCCATGTTCGATATCCCCTCCCCTTTTTTTGTGTACTATTGGGGCTTCCCGTGGTCTTGTATTCCTCGATAAGAATTTTTTTTTTTTTTTTTACCTGTTGCCCAGTCATATGGAGTGTCCTGGTAGGAAGGGAGCATTACTGGGTGTTGTCCAGTAGAAGGCAGCACTCAGCCTTCTAACAGGTGGGACCACCACTGCAGGACTTAAGGGGTGATCTGGGGTTAAATGAAAAATGACACCAGGAAACAACTCAGAATTAATCTAAAGAGGTATATGTAATAACCACCAAAAAAGATACAAGTTGGCATTTTTCTGTTTATGCAGTTGCCATGGTAACCGAGCAAGCTCATTAAATATGCAGAAAACTTCTGGCACCAATTCCTCTTTAACTCTGTGATAGAATTCAGTTTTTCTTTCATCATTTAAAAGCCATTGCTTATCCAAATGCAATGACATAGCCATTCTTTGCCCAGTTTATCAGTTTTGTGATTTTGGGGCATTTTACTCAAATTTTTTAAATTATTTTGCGCAGAGTCTGACGAATAGTAAAAATATTCAAAGTATGTAACAGATAGGCAAAATTTCCCTATGTCATTGCATTTCTAATGAAGTAAAGTACCTGCAGCCCAAATTTCATTGATTTTCAATGATAAATAAAAAAGTTATGGCTGCCACAAACATGAGAAATGTGGAAAAAGTAATACCTTAGGAAATCAATGGAAAATGCATTAGACCACATTGAAAAGGTGAGTTCAGTTTTTAATCCTTGTAGCAATTAGTGACTATTAAAGGTGAGTTATTATGGAATATTTTTATTCAAAAAAAAATTTTTGGAAAAATAAACAAATTTTGCCCATTTAACCCCAGATCACCCCTTAAAACCACCTCAGCTGAGGCCAGTTGCTTCATGATGAATGTTATAAATGCCCCGGCCTGGGGGACAGAATTGTTTAGAGAGGAGCTTGGAGGATAGATTCCTTTTTGAAAATTCCTCTGAGAGCGAAGCATTGGGGTTTACTTCGTTCCTTTTCTCCTCTTAGACATGATTTGTCCTGTTGAATGGTTTTTTTTTTGCTTTGCTGAACTCTTTTTGGGTTGGTACAACTTCTTCGAAATACATCGCAAGAATCAAAATTGAAGTGTGTTTCTCTTGAAAAATAAGCAAAATTCATGCTGTGAAACATCAAATATGTTCTGTTGCATTATTTGCAATGCAATACAGATCAAAGACAATTAACAAATTGCTGCGTTCAGTTTTAATCTTAATTCAATGTGGTTAAGTGTCCTCTTTTTGTATCATGTTAATTCTAAGTTAAATGTCTGTGACCCTACTGATAAGAACCCTCTTCTCCCCCCCTCACTCACCACATGCTGCTGTGGCCAATCCCATCTCTGCGGTATAAGAGATATTGATGCGTATCAGTTATGAGATGCAGTGTTGCTTGCTCGCCAGCGCTCGAGAGGATACAAAGAGCCGCTATTTGCTGTATTTTTATTTTCATGTCGGAAAAAGGTCGGCACTCCATGCAAATATAAACAAACAGCAGTGGCAGGCCTGTACACAAACTGCGGGCACTCAACACTAGCTGTCCTCCTGCCAGATATATTTTCATTCCAGCCGAACTGCTGCGGAATTTGGCTTGAACTGAAGCTGCTTTGAATTGGCAACCATTGAATGGAAAAAAGTCGCTGCTGGCAGTGACACTGCTGTGCTGGTAGGGAGCGCTGGAGAGCACACAACTTCAATGAGAGAAATTCCTTTTTGGCACCAGGGACTGAATAAGCATTTGCTCTGGAAACAAGCGGGGTTTACCAGAAGCAAGGGGAATATCACTGCCTGGTGCCCTGACTAGAGGTGGGCAAAACTTTCCCTCTAATGCCTCCATAACTCCACCCCTGAAATTGGATAGGTTGGAGGAAGCGTGGATTTGTGACATCACAGAACCTTAGTAAGAGCCTCCCCAACTCAAACATCTCGGCTATCTTTTACAAACATCCAAGTCAACTTTTCGGACTGCACCTCCGTTAACCCTTTCAGCTTTGAAAATTGTCGTGAGATGTGTAATTTAAGTTCTAAATCTTATTACAACCTAAACTCTGCAAAAGTTGGGACGGTAAGGAAAATGCACATGAAAACGAACCGCAGAGATTTCTGATTTTACTTTGGCTTGTATTTCATTGCAGACAGCGCGAAGACAACATTTTTTTTTTCTGGTCAACCTCATTTCATTTATAAATTCATCACACGCATAATGCCAAATATGGAGTAGCTTTCACCTCTGATTTCAGAACCCAAATTCTTCCTGAAACCTTTCAAAGTCGACTCATCGTCTGACGATGCTGTTCAGTCAATTTTATTCGCAAAGCGCTTTTTACAGAACACAGTAATAAAGCCACTTTAGAGAGCTGGAGATTGGAAAAAAAGCCCAAACCCCGAATAACAAACACCTGAGGTGAAAAAAAAACTCTATGGTCAAAAAAAAAAAACTGTATAAATCATAAATGCTGTGGAGAAAACACGATAAAACCCCATCTGCTTAAGTACATGCTAACACACACCCCTGCCCAACGTCTAAGGGTTCCCTCCTCTTAAGAAAATGCACATGCACACATTCAGAGCCCTGCTAAACCTTCATAGTCCCATCAAGCTGTATAAACAAATGGTACAACTTCCTGATGATCTGCTTAGTAGCTGCTCTGTAGTTCAAGACACTAATCCGTGAAGGCAGCCTTGCTGGCCATTGGGGCTTTTTAACACCACAGCATGTACACTGGGAGCAGTTTTTGGCACCACACCAGGGAAGAAGATGGAAGAGATGAGATTTAAAATAGAATAAGATATAAAGATGGAATCTGAATCTTTTTCTATGTCTTATTAAAGATTGGTCCCTGGGTAGTAATTTGTCGAGAAATGTAGTCATTAAAAATTCTAGTGAAATATTTAATAATCTTGCTGCGCTGAAGTCGTAGCTTTGAATGGACATCAGTGAGGGAACTTGCTGTTTTGGCAGTGGAGGCTCAATAATTGGCAGCTCTGGTAACCACTGGGGTTTGCCTGCACCTATGGGGAATGTTAGTTCCTGGTCCCCAGGCTCGTGTCCGGCAATAGAATACTTTTGCTATCTATGCCTCCTTAACTCCGCCCCTCAAACTAGATATGGTGGAAGGGAGTGATGACATAACAGAGCCTCACCACATACAGCAATCACCTGCCCCCGTGACAAGCGGTCGCCTGGGAGACAGCGACAATGACAGAGAAATTAGACACTTGAGTCACTGCACAGACATGCTGACAAGTATGACTAAACTTTGGTCACGTCTGTTCGTGCCCCAGACCACTAATCACCTCTGCATTGCAACCCATATATACTTGGACAACAACTCTGCATAAAAATGGCTACGAGTCCCATACAATATGTTAACATGCTCAAAACAAAAGTGGACAGTCTTATATTCTTTGTATTCACATCCAACATGTGGGAGAACAGTGCCAATGAGCAAATATGTTTTCAGTGTCCGTATACTTAAAGAATTCACTGTAAATTCTCCCCAACATGGAAAAACAATGTTGTTCAGAGCATGGAATTGATTAAAATGGTCACGGTATATGATCATTACAGGTTATTTAACAGGTACGCCTTATCAGGCAAATTCACATCGCTAACATTTTTCTTCGTACCCTAGCGCGCTTATATCTTGACTACCTTCAGGGTTAAAACCTTACTTGCATGAGAGACGAGACAGACCGCGCAGCTGGGCGAGGAGCTGTGCAGAGCAGCCATTTTGGAAAGCTGTTTCCGTGACGCACGGCAGGCTGAACACAACAAGCTGGTGCTGCGTCTGTGCTTTGAACAGAAATTGTCGTCTGCCTTCAAACAGTGTGTTACTCTTTTAAAATGTCCTCTGAGGACACAGAAGGCTACTTGGTGAATGGAAAGCGAATAAGTATCCCTGCATGGCTGTCAACAAGCAACTGTATATCCACTCTTACACGACCATATAGCCTACATTTAGCCATGCATTTACTAGTATACAGTAATACATTGAGTAAATGTCTGCAGATGAAAACACTTGAATTACACTTCATTAGCCACTACATTATCACGTTTTTTTTCTTGCTTGAACCCTTTAACTGCCTGCTCCATCCTTTTAACGAGCGCATTTTGAGTTGCAGTATCTAACTGAAAGATGTGTCGGTCTTAACCGATTGTATTTTTTCTGCATAACATGCCTCAACCGAGTGCTAACTATGGCTTAATCAGGTTCAGTTCAGTTCAACACATCTTGAGGCAGTTAAAGGGTTAAAGTAGTCCACACACATACACACACACACACACACACACACTAGCACATGTACATGCATACACACACACATCGTGCACAGATATAAATAGTCCATATGAGCCAAACATCAAAACTGCTTACAGATAAAGAAAGTAACCTTGATTATCTCATAACAATGCCACAAATCTAAGTCTGCAGACAGGTATTAGACAGTAAGCAAGCTGTCAGTTCTTCCATTCACTGTGTTGGGTGTGGAAATGGGAACTGGATCTCTTTGACAAGGGCCAAATTTTTATGGCCTGACGACTGGGTCAGAGTATTTCTAAAACAGCAAGGCTTCTGGGGTGCTCCCAGTCGGTAGCGGTGAATTGCAAATGACTGGACCAAGGAGGGACAAATCATGACCAGGCGACAAGGTGTAGGGCACCCCAGATTTATCTATGCACAGTGGGATCAAAGGCAATCCCGTCTGGTCCATACCAACAGAAGGGCTACTGTGGCAGAGAGTTTAATGATATTTACTTGAGGAATGTGCCACAGCACACAGTACATCGCTCACTGTTGTTGTAGCTGCAGACCAATTCGGAGTGCCCATTCTAACCTCGGTCCACCACCAAAAGCACCAACAATGAGCACATGAGTGTCAGAACTGGGCAGTGGAGCAATTGAAGATGGTCGCTTGGTCCAATGACTCCCATTCTCTGTTACATCATGGGCATCAGCCAGGTGTGCACACATAATTTATCAGCGAAGAGATGACATCAGGATGCACCTGTGGGAGGAAGACCAGCTGGTGGAGGGTTTAAATATGTTGCTCCAGGAAATGTTCTGCTGGGAAATCCCCAGGATCAGGAATTCAAATGGGCATCAGTATGCATGAGCAAGCTGTTTTCGGGGCCCGCAGGGCAACCTTCACTATACTTGGTAGATGGTTTCAATGTTGTGACTGAACAGTTTATATTTTTCAATATATTACTATTTATGGGTTGATAGATTTCCCCCTGCCATTATGATGTTGGCCTGGTTGTGCGTTTAAATGAATAGTAGTTTGCTTCAACAATATTTCAAGGCAATGCCTTGATACAAATTGGCTGAATGTGTGATCAGGGAAGCTGTAGATAAACAGACAGTCAAAGCAAGAATATAAATATTTTGCCTTTATGTGAACTTAATTTGTCCACATTGCTAAGTTTGTTGCTTTCGGCGTAAAAAATCAAGAACTCGGACTCCGTTGTAGTAGTAGTGGATTTCTCTGTTGTCAGGGAAGTACTAATATTCAGAGTGCGTTAAGGAGTCGTCACTTTACACTAGCGCAGCATCATCTTGCGAAAAGAACACATTTGGGTTTATCTTAATGAGTTACCAGCTGTGTTTCAAGCGTCTCTCCGTTACGTTCAAGAGCCAGACATGCGCAGCCAAGTCAGCGAGAACGTTGCATAAACACTCAGTTTGCGAACGCCGTGCGATTTAATCGAATCAATTTAAATCCGTTTAAAACCGGGAGCTCGGGAGCTCAGAAATTAGCGGATTAGAGGGCGGGATGGAAAACGATTATGACGTCACATCTGCAGCCGCTCGCAGAACCCAGTGTAATCGGGTTGCATTCAGTCACTGCAACCAAGGATAGGCAAATGATTCGGTCATATTTCCTGACGCATTGAAACATCTGACCACCACCGTCAGCCTTCCCTTCCCTAACACCCTTGCAAACACAATGGAAACTTTTTTTAATGCTGGGGGGAGGGTGGCCAGGTGTTGGAAAACTTATCTTGTTCATCAGGTTTAGCATCTTGAGCCAATTTACTATAAACATTCAGAGGCGCGGCATTGCATTCGGAGCAGTTTACTATGTCAGAAAACATGTTTAGGGACGATGACCAGCGCTCCCGTACGAAAGAGTAGGCCTACTAAACGCTGATGAAAATAAAGAATGTGAACGAAGAATCAAAATATAGTTCTGCTTTTAAAATACATCCTGTTCTCATGAACAATGAAGTATTGAATTATATAGGGTGCGCAGTCAGAAAAAAAAGTCTTATTTCCTTGGCCCTTGTGGGAGGTCTTTAGTTCCTTAAAGTGTGAAATCTCCCTGACGTGAATCATTGTGCATGGCGGAGCCTTTAAACTAGATGAGCGCCAATGGAAGCCTTGGGAAACCTTACATCACCATATATTTAAGTTGAAGCCTTTTCCCCAAGTGAGTAACACTTGATTATACACAGGGCCTGCATTGGGGCAATTTGGGCCTTGCTCATTGACCCAACGGCTGTCCTTTGATTTTGATTTGAGTTTATTCGTATAATTTTACATAGAATATATCAATTTAAATAAATACAAAAATATAATAATGTGTAAAAAAAAAATTACCATATTTTTTTTTAACTGTAGCTTTAAGGAGTTTGAAACACCGAACTCCCGGTCTTGGACCTCAGCCACGGGGTTACAGCTTCAATAAAATGTCCCCACAACGTTATTGGAACGTTTGTCATTGTAAAAACGAATTCAGTGCATGACGGCAGCATCATGAGAATGTTTTATGTTTGTTGGGGACTGGTTAAGCCCTGGTCTGCTGGTGTCTCAACCACCTTGGGAATGCTCTTTCAATTCTGCAGTGATTCTGGGCGAGATCTGTTGTCACACAATAAGGGGGATGACCAATCTCCTCCCATTTGCGGAACAGAGAGTTTCGACTGTTATGTAACGTTTTCAGTTTGTTTTGAGGTATGGTGGAACAGCTCAATACGCCGTGGGCCAACACCACGGCTTTTACTGCAAAGTGAGTTGCAATAGGCTGCTAGTGAACTTTTCACTGTTTTATCAACTCAAACAGAGTACATGGGGTACATTTTGGACTCATATAAGCTCTGTTTGTGTCAACTTGGGGCATTTTAACAACGTGGCGAGACTATGGGCAAGTCATGAGACCTCTTCCTCTATTAGCAGGGAGATTTATGTGGCATTAGTGGAGGATATGCACTGAAGGGGACTACCATAGTCAAAAACTTGGTCTGGGTGTAGTTTCCTCTTGACCTGAAGCTTTATTCTGCATTATGACATTGACGTGGGCATCATGGTTACGATGGACAAAAATGTCAACCCTTTGAGGATTGTTTTTTTTTTAATATGCATATTTTTATTGTGAATTAATTCTTTCCAGTGCTCTAGAATTCCATTGCATTTCAAGGAGATTACTTGTCAGCATAAGAACATTGAAGTCAGAATTTTCTGATCTAATGCAACTTTCCCTTTATGCCAGCATAAGATGTTTGATTGTAAGCATTTAGCTTTAATCGTTTTTTTATATCCTTTTTTAAACTGCTGTTGTGATGGTCATCAGAGGACTATCCTATGTCCCACATAATAGAAACAATTAATTTGAATTTTTTTTATTTGTTTCAGTGACATGTTACTTTTTGTCATCACTTTGTAACCTTTAGCACTGATGAAAATTAATTCAGACTGCATGTTAACACAGGCTCTTGAACGTTTATACAGATGGACACATTCCTGAAACAGTTAACAGATTAAGTAGTGCTGAAAGTTCAATCTGAGAGCCCAATCCGCACTTTTGAGTCACAAGCAACTCTTTAAGTATATTACTCTGCAGGACAGTGGTTATCATTGAAATATTTATATTCATTCGCAAAATGTATCAAATTAATGCGCATTCAATGTTCAATATTTACACTGTCGTGTCGGCCTATGAACATTTGCTGAATTAGGTAGATAGCCTAAAGATCGAAATGTGTCTGCAACGCATGAAAAAACGACACCTGAAGTGAAATTTGGATATTTATACTATTGAAACCCCGATCACAAATGTCACGACATTTGCAAGCCTGAGAGGGCGCGCAGCAAAACTGGTCGCCTCTTTTAAAGGCGGAATCGTGGAAAAAAATGGGTGCGCGTTCACGTGGGCCCTTACGCGAGCCTGGGTGTAGGAGAACAGGAAACCGAGCTACCACTCGGTGATTGAAAGCGGAGACTGAAGCACGCGCAGGAAGCAGGAGCGTCCCAGTCTTTATTTTGCTTTCTCCCCCTTCAACGGCTGAAATTTTAGGGAAAATACTTGATTTGTTTTAAACTTCAATCAATCCAGCTGTACGGCCTGTGGACTGCAAATTTTTTACTTGATGAAAGTCTGTTGAATCGGTCTGGTGAATCCGAGCTTGCTTGTTAACAGTCATCGGCAGACAGTGAGAGAAAGGGCGTGTGGATCTGGGCGAGTGCCTTGCATTCATTGCTCTGCCTTTTTTAATCGTGCATGTTGAGGCCGTGCACATTTGCTGTTCGTATTTTCACTACGTTTTGGGGATTCGTGCGACGATGGGGTGCACCTTGAGCACGGAGGACAAGGCGGCGGTGGAGCGCAGTAAAATGATCGACAGAAACCTACGGGACGATGGGGAGAAAGCCGCGAGAGAGGTCAAGTTACTTCTACTTGGTAAGAAGTGAGGAATTCGGCCAACTTTCTGAAGCGGGATGATATCGGTTCGGCTGCTTAACGTTGCATCGTTTCTGACTTGTTGAGCCATTTGATAATTCAGTCTAATCCCGCAGGACTTGGGCGTCGTGAATGAAATGTGGTCAGCGGGCCACTTCATAACCGGTGATCATGCATTACGTAGCACTGAAGCAAATGCTGTTTCATACAAACCGACCAAGCTACTAACTCGGGCAATTTGAAATGGCTACCTTTTGTTATGCATTAGGCTGCGTCGAATTTATGCAAGCAATTCTGACTAGCTTGCAAATCGGCAGCCTACCAATAATGCATCTTGATCTTGCCTCTGTTCAAAATGTAGCGTCTTTTTGAATTGGCCGGAACAAAGAAAACCGACGTTGATCCGGCAGTGTTGCCGTCACTGGCGCTCGGGCCGTAGTTAGAAAGTAGCTAGGAGGTTCAGTGGACTGTTAAGCTGCTTTCACACCGGACGCGAAACGATTTTTTCGTACGACAGATAACATTCAAAGTCAAACGCGTGTATTCGCGTCTTTGCGTTGACTTCCAATGTAATCTGTCGTGCGAAAAATTTGTTTCGCGTCCGGTGTGAAAGCGGCTTTATTCATTGATTAGTCCTTTGATAAATGACGGGATGGGCAGCATTGAGTCGGCGCAACACCGGCGCCTGTGGTTCACTGAATTTTTCCGTTTAAGATTAAAAATTGCTATACCAGTCGTGCATTTTTTTGAATGGGCCACAGTTTTTTCATTGGGAAGGCCACCCTACTCGAACGCAACGTTTTGCTATTTCGACGGGCGTTCATGACGCATTGGTGCGCTACCTGTTGACAGGGGTGATTTTTGAGCTTTCTATCTCGATGACGTAAATCTTTAAAATTGATGGAACCAGTGATATTATTTCTCGGGGATTTCTGGCTAGGATGTTTTGTCGTTGTGTCCAGAGACGTCATTGTCGACTCCCATTTTGGCTTCGTCGATGGATGGATGACTATACTTGCGTTTTGCAACTGGGCAAAGTTGTCTGTCTTGATATAAAATGACTTGGGCATTTTACTTGGTCAAGTTTATTCGTGGTGTATCTCTGAGACTCAAATTTGAACTAACCCTCCGCAGGGTAGGGCTAGGCTGCTGAAAACATTCTGCTGAAAAACTACAACCATCTATACTTTCCTTCATAATTTGTTTATTTCGTTATATATTGTGATGAAATTTTCACCAGTTATTCTTGAGATGTATATCTATCAATAAGAAATGATGAAGGAAAGTATAGATGGTTGTAGTTTTTCAGCAGAATGCTTTCAGCAGATTAGCCCTACCCCAATCCGCAGGTAGAACATCACGCCGCGTTTGGGGCTCTTGAGAAGTGTAGTCTACATGGCAACAGTAAGATTTATTTTCAGTCAACAGAGTGGTGTTTGTGGGGGGTTTAGGCTGCTAATCTCTCCTGTCATTTTGTCCACAGCTTTAGAGTTTCGATGGCAAAATCTATTCTTCAGATCAACAGCTGAACAGAGCCTCCTGGTTGTCGAACGAAGTGCGCACTTTTAGGGTTGGAATAAAAACCCATTGGGCCATAGATCTCCCGGAACAGGTTTTGGGCCAGGAACGGGTCTAGGCCTGGAAGCATCTCAGGGCCTCGCATTCGTAGTGTAAATTGTGGGAGTGATTTATTTAGGCGCCAAAGCAGCATTCTTGTTAAGTGACTCCAAAATCCCAGGACTGGTTTAGCATGTTAATTTGAGGCCATTCACAAGGTTCAGTCGGGGGCTTCTGTTTGTATTGTTTAGCTGATCTCCATTACCCAGCACATCCTTAGTCTCTTGCCTGCTTGGTTTGCAATTGCCATTTTTTTCTTAAATGACCTGGTGTGATGTGTGTTTATGTATTGACGTGTTAGAATTGGTGGTATGGTGAAATTGTTGGCAGCGCTGCCTGTTTTGATATTGAGGAAGTGGTCAGGCAGTCGCTGCGATGCTAGTCACGGTGTGCTCGCATGGATGTTTTGGGTTCATATAGGAAGTGCGTAAAACATTACTAACGCTCGTCTCTGGTGCAGTGCAAGTACCCTATATTTGTATGAAAATCTATCCCTTGCCAAAAAAAAAAAAAACGCTAGTTTGCTTGGTAAATGTACTTATGAGTGCTCAGCATTTTTTTACTTTATGGTTCCATTGGAGACATTGCACTATTATGAACAAAAAACATCTGCTGCACCTTTTTGAGATTACCCCATTTTTGTCCAAGAGGAACCCATTATACGTTCGCTTTCATAACCTCACATGGTAGTTCCATGTTTGACGCTATTTGTGGGTCATTAATTTAACATTTTATATATGTCTAACTGGGACACCCTGGTGCAATAAAGCAGGATTATGGAGTTTGTTCGAAAAAAATCGAGGAACACCCTAATCCTGCCACCACTGAGTTCAGTCCGTATTGCAGAATTTAGAGATTTCTGGGTATATCTTTCAAAAGGAGACAATTACATGCTGGCAATCCTTCTTGTAGAATGAATTTACTCCTTCATATTTTTGTTGTGTTTGTGAATTCTGACTGTCCTTTTCCCACAACAAAGTGACATTTCTTTGCATCTTGCACGTACTTTAGAGCAAGTTATGCCATGTTGCCTGTTCGCCTGGTAAAGGCATTGTTCTCATTGAGTCTCATCTGTTGCATTCAATATCCAGTGTCAGTCATTGTAGTTTGGAAGTACCTTCAGAACTTTGCTGTCATGCTTGAATTGGAGCTTGAGAGCTGTAGTCGATCGACCAATCACGTTCGGAATATAATGGGAAATGTCCCTTACTGATTGGGGGGGGGGTCGTCCACATTTATATTTATATTCATCCTAAATAAATGGATGAGGTCCCTTTCTCAAAATTGCAGTTCAGATGGGAAATGTTGAGTGTTTGCTTTCAAACTTGTTAAAA
Organism: Gymnothorax javanicus; assembly: GCA_029692085.1. Taxonomy (NCBI): domain Eukaryota; kingdom Metazoa; phylum Chordata; class Actinopteri; order Anguilliformes; family Muraenidae; genus Gymnothorax; species Gymnothorax javanicus. The sequence continues at coordinate 13,924,109 of CM056212.1, read as the reverse complement.
AGGGGAAATACCAGAAATAAGTTATGTACAGTAATTTTTATTTGAAATTATTATATGGGACAGAAAAAATAGTTCTGCAAAATCTTTTATTTCGGTCAGTAGGACCTATTTATAAGGCTGCCTGAGTTTTACAACATTGAGTCATCCTTATGAATGATTAATTAGCTTTTTGTGTTTTCGATCGCAGGAAGAATTCTGGGCCTATAAGATTTATGATTCTAAAGCATGGCGTCACCACTGCTTGTGGGTGCAACATTAGGTTGCCATTGAAAATAGACGGGGGTCGCGTTTTACTTTATGTCCAATTGCCTAATGGCTTGGGTACTAATATTATGATTATTGAGGATATGAGTGATTGAAGTTCCAAATGTAGAGGGTATACACCACACCTGCAGGTGCTGGCAACTCTCTCAGTTGAAACGCGTATCCGTGAAGACTGATGCATTACATTTTCGAACTTGCTGTCAAAGCCGACCGAATAATGTGCCATCTCCATTGAGTGCAGTGGACAGAAAACAGTGCTCTATGAGCCCCAGCAGTCAGCGAATTTGCCAATTACCCAGTCCTTCTCTGCCAGTTACTTTCCCAACGAATTTAAAATATTTCGGCGAGGGGAGAAGGGGGGCTTTCGGGGGCTACGCCCGTGCGGTTGCAGGCGACCTGATTGTCTAGTTTCATTTAACCTGCTTCATTCATTTTTTTGGGAGCGCTCTGCTTCAAGGGGATTCCATGCCTGAGTCGTCAGAAACGAATGGCCTACATCCTGGACGTTTATATTTTCAGACATAATTTTTCAAAATTCCTGCTGTCCAACTTGAAATGACAAATGTGAAGCTTTCTTAATTTGCGAATAATGATGACCTTCTCCTTCATCTGGTGTTAAAATACCAGCGTTCTGTCCACACGGGCTGGTCGGTGTTGATGGGGTTGCAGTGAATGGAGAGGACGGGGCCCCGTGATGGAAATGTGAAATTGGAAGACCCTGTGGACCTCAGGACAACCCTAAGTGTAGAACGGAAATTTCTAGACAGATTGGGTTTTACTAACCCGATTCTCGGATAAAACTTGGAAATTTTCACCAAAATATTTAAGAATAATAAAAATCTGATACTTACATGCATATTTGGTGCAGGTACATGGTTTCTACCACACGTACTCCCACTTGGCAACATTAAGGTCCAGCTAGAACCAGGCTTGCCTGGTCTTGTTCTTTTGTCACTCTTATTTGGGAGCCATACCGGGGCCCAAGTGGTGGGCCACGGTGCTTCTCGTTTCGTTGCTCTCCAGCGGCCCCTAGGTGTTTACACAGCAGTCAAAGCAGTCGCCAAGCGTGAAGGGTTGCCAGGCGACGCAAATATCCTGCTCGAATTGCCCGAAAGGGAGGAGGATACTGACATGAAATATTGAGCAGTGGCAGGTCCGTTACTGTGAAATGGAGAGGGTCCGCCGTGTAAAGCCTATCACCGTCACTCCATACACTGCAGGCCTATTGGCAGTTATTGGCCAATAGCGGTACTTCTTATCTCTGACTGTGGCTGCTTGTGTGTAGTTACCAGCTCTTGGTTTTGAACTTATAATGGCTGTTTATTACAGTTGTCACTGCTGCTCAGACACTTGGACCAAACTTTCGCCCTGACCGCCGCCCCGCGCCAACTGCCCTTGTGTCCCTGCATCCCAAAAATCTCAAGTCAGAAGCGGCAAGACGTACATTCGATGGCGTCACTGATTGACGCAGATTGTGGTGTTAATTTGTGTCATGTTTATGCTTAACGAAGCACAGGGGATCTACTTCATTTACTGAGAACATGAAAACTAGAGTCTCGGTGTCCCGATCTTAACGACGTAACCTGCATTTCATTTTGCACTTGCACAAGTCCTGACAGATACACGGCGTCCCACATGCAGGAGCGTCGCGTGTCTGCGGTTTGTGATGCTGGATCATGGATTTTGATGCATAATTGCGCTGAGTAAAATCCGGGGCCTTTCCAAATCTGGAAACATTGAAGTAAGTAAACCTGTTCTGGGTTTAATACTCAATGAAGTAATCCAGTGAACGTAAGGGAGTGAGACAACAATTCATACTGAATTAATCCATGCGAAAAATTAGCATTTGGTATGTGTTTTTTTTTTGCCGCTGCTTGGCAGACCATTCTTCCATTGAATGCACAGAATGGACTCATCCATGGCAGGCTGAGCCTTTACTTTGCCCCTCCCCTGCACTTGCTCTTTGGATTTGATTGGATCATAGAATGGCAGTCTCAAAGAACAGACCAAGGGCTGGGGGTTACTCTACGGGCACATCAGAGGGAATTTAGTCCCCATATCGTGGAGTGGTTTGCCTCTGCAATATTTGGTCCTGCCGGAACATACAACCCCAATTCCGAAATAGCTGGGACAAAGTGTAAATTGTGAATAAAATCAAAAAGCAATGACTTTCAAATCACACCAGCCAGTATTTTATTCACAATAGAACAGAGATAACATAGCAAATGTTGAAACTGAGAAATTTTTACAATTTTATCCACAAAATGAGCTCATTTCAAATTTGATGCCTGCTACAGGTCTCAAAAAAGTTGGGACAGGGGCCTGTTTACCATGGTGTAGCATCCCCTCTTCTTTTTAACACAGAGTGGAGGCGTCTGGGCATTGAGGAGACAAGTTTCTTGAGTTTAGCCATTGGAATTTGATCCCACTCTTGTTTAATACAGGCTTCCAGCTGCTGGAGAGTTTTGGGTCTCCTTTGATGGACTTTTTCGTTTAATTATCGCCAAATGTTCTCAATCGGTGAAAGATCAGGACTGCAGGCAGGCCAGTTCAGCACACGGACTCTTCTACTACGAAGCCATGCTGTTGTAATAGCTGCAGTATGTGGTTTTGCATTGTCCTGCTGAAATACACAAGGCCTTCCCTGGAATAGATTCGTCTGAAAGGGAGCATATGTTGCTCTAAAACCTTTATGTACCTTTCAGCATTCACGGTGCTTTTTAAAACATGCAAGTGTCCCACACCATATGCACTAATGCATCCCCATACCATCAGAGATGCTGGCTTTTGAACTGAATGCTGATAACAGGAGGGGTGGTCTTTCTCCTCTTTAGCCCAGAGGACACGATGCCCATGATTTCCAACAATAATGTCAAATTTGGACTCGTCTGACCACAGGACACTTTGCTACAGTCCATTTTAAACGAGCCTTGGCCCACAGAACACGGCGGCGCTTCTGGATCATGCTCAACAATGGCTTCCTTTTTGCATGATAGAGTTTTAGGTGGCATCTGTGGATGGCACGGCGGACTGTTTACAGACAATGGTTTCTTGAAGTATTCCTGGGCCCATTTAGTAATGTCAATGACAGAATCATGCTGGTGAGTGATGCAGTGGCGTCTGAGGGCCCGAAGATCACGGGCATCCAGTAAAGGTCTTCAGCCTTGTACCTTACGATCATCTTACCTTTTGATGATGTTATGCACTGTGGATGATGAGACCTTCAAAGCCTTTGCAATTTGACGTTGAGGAACATTGTTTTCAAAGTATTCCACATTTTTTTTTTTTTTTTTACACAAGCCTTCACAGGTTGGAGAGCCTGTGGCCATCTTTACTTCTGAGAGACTCAGCCTCTCTAAGACATCCCTTTTATAGCCAATCATGTTACACACCTGATGCCAGTTAACTTAATTACTTGCTAAATGTTCTTTCAGCTGATTCTCTTATATGTTAATTGCTTTTTCAGCCCTTTTTTTGCCTGTGTCCCAACTTTTTTGAGACCTGTGGCAGCCAGAAGATTTGAAATATTTTACATTTTTATCCACAAAATGAGCTTGTCAGTTTCAACATTTGGAATGTTATCTATGTTCTATTGTAAATAACATATTGGCTCATGTGATCTGAAAGTCATTGCATTTTGAGTTTATTCACAATGTACACTGCGTCCCAACTATTTTGGAATTGGGATTGTAGTTTGTTGGACTCCTAAGTCAGGTGAAGCATTTTGCACGATGTCTGGATTTTATTTCTTGTGCTGAAAAGCCTGCCAATGTAAAGGCAAATGATTATTTATTTATTCATTCATTCCACGCCTAAGTTCGGCTACGCTGATTTTAAAAATTGGGTCTCTCGACTGAAGAATTGTGGTTATGATGGCTGAAGTAAATGGTTACTGGAACAGATCTGAGGAAATGGTTTTTATACTCCTGAACTTGGATTTTACTTATTTACACATTGCATCATTTTAATGGTTGCTCCTGGATCAAATTTGCAAATGAATTACTGTCCCCTGTTCTGTACTGAATTCAGCACTATATCAACACTGTACTCAAGAATACTTTTCATTGTGATCTCATCTGAGAGAAGCATTGATTGGCTGTATGAATTCACCTGCTGGTGAAGTGATTTGCATGTTCAAGTGGCAGGTAGCCAGGATCAGTTGCACTCAGAATCTTGGTCAGTTTGTGCTTTGTACAGCCTTAGACTGGGGAGGTGACAGAGAGACTTCTCTATTTAATTTTCCCAGTCTGTTAAGCCATCGTTTATTATCTGAGTGCAAACAAAACAATTCTGACTGGCCCTTTGAGAACACGATGTACTTTTGTTTCCATCTCCCTTTGACTATTTGCGAAAAGCATGATCTGATAAGTGATAAGACTACATAGATGTGACCATAAAATGACAACGTGATTGCATGGAATGTGTATCTAGTTTTTGGGCAGTGTAATTTCTAAAAATGCTTTTCATTTTGACCTGTGTTGTTTTCGAGGAAAATAATTAATGGAAATATGAAGTTGATGTTTGTTTAAATAACTTATTACTGCGATTTAATATTAATAAAAGATGCATGTGTGTGTGTCTTTGATGTTGGGTTGTTGTTTTTTTTTTATTATTGATAATATAATGCATTGTTTTGCTCAGAGAACAATTATGCTTTTTCTTAGCATCTTTTTTTTTAATACATATATATTTACTGTTTAAAATTTTTATTTCAAACTGACCATTTATAATCAGTTTGTTTATAATCCATACACCCATCTACTGTTATTCGTTGTAATCTTAAACTGTATCTAACCCTCTGGTGTCTATAACTTTCATTCAGAGGCTAAAGGGAATCATTAACCGTAACAGAAATAATGGTTTGCTTTATGTCATCATATACTGTATGTCACTTACAACTGAGGTGGAAAAAAAATGGTGATAAAATCTTATGCAGTACGGCTCAGCCCAATCTCTACTGTGCTAACTGCTCTCAGAAAGCCTACCGCTGACTATTCTCGCCCTGCACTTCACAGCCAGCCTGAAGGGGGCACTGGTGAGCACTGCACTGCTGCGGTCCCAGCTGAGGAGCCGTGCTTAGTGGTGGCATGTTCGCCTCTCACAGGGGGCCTGTTAACACTCCGCATCCAGCGACTGCAGTTTGCTGCCTGGGGGACTAATACAGTACACAGGTGTCGCTTAATTAAAATCAGGCATTCTCCACGGGCACCTCTATTGGCACGCAGTCCCTAATGGCACCTTCAGGCCGGGCCCTTGAGACTCGCTGCATGTGTTGGCATTTGTTGTGGGAAATCTGGGTCTATTTTGTACAGCTCGTCAAACCATTTTACTATCGTGCAGTTTTTAATTTTACGTGTAATTGAGTGCAATTTTGATCTGGCGAATTGCTATGGGCTTTCTTGGAATGCATGGTAATGTTCTGGAGTTCAGCCGGATAAAGTCCCTCTGTTACAAATTCAATTATTTTACTTTTATGTGTCGTAGGCCTCATACAAAATATTATTTTATCATTCCTGCCCATATTGAAATTCGTGGCTGCCTCATTTTTTTTAAAAACTATTTTTAGTATCAAAAAAAAGGGCAATCAGCGTAATGCCCGTGACAAATGGCGAGAATGTACCCATAGACAGACTCTAAAGCTGTTTACTTGAAGGAGTTATGTTCCTGTGTTGTTCTCGGTCGAGTTCCGGAAAATAAACGGGTGTGTCAACCTACAGAAACATGTCACAAATGCATAAGTAAACTTTACATAAAAATAGATTTGCTAAAGAATTTTTAAAAACCTGGCTGCCTGCATCACATTTTTCAGATTAAAAGGATGATAAACTAATATTTTTTATGGGGCCTTATGTTTTCAGTTAAAAAAATAACGACCTTCTTGTGGAAGGAAAAAAAAAAAAAAAATGTGTACAAATCTTTTCCGAACCATTGCCTTGATCGAGCAACACTGTTACTCAGTCGGAGGCTATTGCGTTTTTATTGACTCAACTAATCCTTATTCATGCAAAAGATACATTCATTAACAACATTTTGTCCTCGTTAATGGGGAAACTGGCCTTTTATAGATTATTTTTCTGACCTTAAGCGACTCTCCCTTGGGCCGCTAGTATTTTGCTTTATTGTTGTGGTTTCTCTCTTCGGGTGGTGAAGCGGGCTAAGGCTTTTAATGCACGTGATTGTGCATGTCGTGCAATGTCCAAATCTCTTCTGGTGGAGACATTTTGGCTCCAACAAAATCACATTTCTAAATGAACAAAGTATAACTGGAAGCAGCCTGTTCCTTCCTAATTGTTTGTGAAGACTCGTGAGGGAAGAGGTTGCACCCTTTGTAACGGCAGCTTTTGGTCACTAATGACCTTTGACCTTGCAAGCTTCTGCGGTTTTTGTCTAATATTTCATCCCAGCGTGGCACAAGCAAGCAGAGATTACTGGGCAATGACGATTGACGCGCTGCATGACCATTTCTGTTGCAAGGAGTCGCTAGTTGGTTTGAGCCATCCCATCTTGCTGTTAAAAAAATGGCTTCTGATGCTATTTTTGGGACCCGACTAAACTGTGGTCCATACTGAACCAGACCCATCTTCTGAAAACACGGCCAAAATGGTCCCATCTGCTCAAAAATTAATAATCAGTATTTTTCGTCTGTATTTTTGAAGATAAAAACTGTTATAATATGGCGTTATGTGGTGATGGCCATTTTTGTGTAGCGGTTGCATTGTAGTAGAAGGCAAACGGCCCACAGGTGAGTTTGTGGGGTAACGGGCAAGGATATCGGTTGAAAAGTGCTGGGCTTGATGACGGCCATTGCTCCATGAAGAACTTTATCATCTTCCACAAAATGATGGTCTCAAACAGGAAATGAGTCAAAAAAAAAGTGCAAACGTATTCTGCGTCAGACACTCTGGATAAGAGCATCCCCCGTCTGGATGAGATTTTGAAGTTTGAGTTTGTCACTGGTTTTATCTCTGCAGTTTCTTTGCTCACTTGCTTGTTATCTCTCTCTTTCTCTCTTTCTCTTTCTCTGTCTCTCGCTCTCTCAGGTGCTGGGGAGTCGGGCAAGAGCACAATCGTTAAGCAGATGAAGTGAGTGTCTCGCCCTATTGTTAGTTTCTAGTTTGCGTGTGTAGGAGAGATTTCATAATGGCTTCCTCTGGCTACTTTTTTACTAATAGATCTCATGCTTATCGTAATGATGGTGATGGTCACACAGTTTATATGCTAACGGTGGAAGAATTTCTCTGGGAAGTCTTATTTTAGAAACTGTAATGGGGTGTGTGGGTGTCGAGTGTGTATATAATTGTTTTCTCTGTCAGGTTTGGTTTATCCATGAAGATGGGCGTTCTGAGATGGTTGTATGTCATGTATTGCGTTTGTGCATGTGTAGGGGTGTGTGCGTAGTGCGTGTGTAACGGTTTTCTCCCCCTCGTAGGATTATCCATGAAGCGGGGTACTCGGAGGAGGAGTGCAAGCAGTACAAGGCGGTGGTCTACAGCAACACCATCCAGTCCATCATCGCCATCATCCGCGCCATGGGCCGCCTCAAGATCGACTTCAGCGACCCCGCACGGGCTGTAAGTCCTCGTTTCAGTCTGTGGAACCTCACTAGCGACCCCTCAGGTTTCAGAATTCAAAAGCAGTTCATGGTAGATATGATGTTGGCTTAGCTAATGGCCTACAGATGTATGATAATGGCAGCTTCTGTTATTCTCATGGTTATAAGGGCATTATCGCGGTGGAAAAGTTGGTTCTTCCTGGAAACGTCACAAGACATTCGTTTGTGTTACATTTGGTATGTCTAGCGGCGATAATGGGCCTAGCTGACAACAAGGCTCTTTCTGTCCTAACGGTGATGGCAATTGCCCTTCAGAGGAGTAAATTCCAGTTCAGAGAGTAATGGTCCTCCACAGGAGGTGACATCAGCTTGTGTTCATTGGTGGAATAAGATCACCACTTATTGGCTCTGACCACACTTCCTGTGTGCTAGGAGCGATGGCTGTTTTTGTGGCTGTTGTGAGTATTTTGAGGATAATGATTGTTACGGTGGCGTTTCTTCAGGACGACGCGAGGCAGCTCTTCGTTCTGGCGGGCTCGGCGGAGGAAGGCTTCATGACTGCGGAACTGGCCGGAGTGATCAAGCGCTTGTGGAAGGACGCTGGTGTACAGGCTTGCTTCGCACGCTCGCGGGAGTACCAGCTCAACGACTCGGCCGCTTAGTAAGTGTGACTCGGTCCTCAAACGCTTGTTATCTCAAGTTCTCCTGCTTGTTAAATCTGATGAAATCTTCTCTGCTGACTCATCAGACTGATCATTACTTCTATCAGCTTCAGGCTGAACTTCGATCATCTGTGTAATTAACTTCAGTCTCACTAATACTGATCATCTGTACAACCAGCTTCAGTTGCACAGATGAGCAGTATTGGTGAGACTGAAGCTAGTTGGTAGGAATAGCATATTCTCCATTTAACCAGAGTCAAACGATGCATTGCTAAAGGTCAACAACCAACACTGAATATAATAACCAGAGGCCAACTGTGTAAATAGAGCTTAAAAAGCTACAAAACTTGTCTTTCTGTTTTCTTTGGTTTCCAGCGTTGGCAGCAATTTCTGTTATTCCAGCCGTTCACGAGGCTGGCAACAGATGGCAAAATCGGGCCTGCCATCTTTACTGGTTGTGTTTATAATTTTTTTTAAAAATCAGCTGTGTGAGCTCAATAACTGGTTGAGGCCAGATATATCTAATTGACAATAATCGACCCAATCAATCGATTAGTCAGTGTTTCCGTTGACAACTAGCTGCCTCATTGTCCCTCCATCGGTTCCATTTGCTTCGCCCTCCATCTGCTGTTCAAACTCATCACAATGACATCACTGTGACCCCACGGGGCAGAAACCAGACTGAGAGATGGCCGTCCGTCACCAACTTCCCCTTTCTTTCAGCTGTTATCAGTTCCTGCTTATTTCTCTCTGTCGCAAGCGATTCTACAGGAAATGTTGACGCTCGCATTACTAATGGAGCCATTTACAGGCACACTGAGGGGAATTTGTATGATGTTAAGCAGGAAATGAAGGGTTTCAAATACCAGAAAGAGTGGCGTCTAACAAAGTCAAAATTATTTGTGGGATTGTGGGATCGCATTTGTTTTCGGGGAACTTATTTCTTTTCTAATTCTGTGATTCTGTGTGAGGAGACGGTCGGTCAGTGGCAGAGTGAGTCAGTTGATGAGCAAAATGAGAGTGTAAGCCTGTTAGAAGCGTAGTGGCCCATCGGGCCGGTGCTTAACCCCGGTTTCTGTGGCATGAAGCGACTAGGAGTATTACTCCTCCCCCTGGATGGGATGCCAGTCCATTGCAGGTACTCCCCCAGCTCTTAGTCAAGTTTCCCTGACTATTTGCTGGTACCCATTTACACACCTGGGTGGAGTGTTTTGCCCAAGAACACACCGCGAAGGTCATAGCCGGGGCTTGAACTCAGGACCTTACGATCCCAAGTCAAGCCTACTTGACCACTGCACTATCGCGTCTCCCGCAATGAGCAAAATGGCTGGTCAAGTATTCAGTGACGGAGCTCCTAAGTCAGTCAGGTTAGTGAGTGAAATTTTTCAGTCAGATGGAGGAGGTAGTTAGTTGGTCAGTGTGCAATCACCTCCCTCGAACTGCTCTTCACCTGTTTTGGTGACACGACTCTGTCCTCTCTGCAGCTACCTGAACGACCTGGACAGGATATCCCACGCCTCCTACATCCCCACACAGCAAGATGTCCTCCGGACCCGGGTGAAGACCACCGGCATCGTCGAAACTCATTTCACCTTCAAGGATCTGCACTTCAAGTATGTCTGCTTGAGCATTATAACCCAATTGAAGAGTCAGTTTTTTTTTTTTTTTGTAATGTGTGTGCATTTTTTTCTACCCCCAAAATTTCACGGATGTGACCTAGAACTTTTGTTGCTTTCTCGTGGCGGTAGTGATTGTGACATCAGGACCGCAATGTTCTGTGAAGAACTCAAAGATTCTAATCTCATATTTGTGACTTTGCACCTTAAAGGAGCGGAAACGAATATGGAAGGATATGTGAGATTAATGGCTTCTCAGGTCCAGTACTCAAAAGCACTGAATTGTTTCTAAAGGAAAACTGAACGTAGATTTTCGTTTTGTTACTAGGGGGTAGCCATTGTTAACTTGAGCTAGCAGCGACTTCACTGGTATAGTTGCATCAAAATAATAGCTGCAGAGGTGAACCGTAATTCATCAGTGTCCCAAACTGCTCCTTAACAGGGCAGCGTAAAACTCGAGGAGGTTGATGGGAGGACGTTAACTTTTGAAATGTGAATTAAGGGTCACTGCTAATAAATCGGCTTTATTTCAACAAATTGATTTGCAAGTAGCCAACCATTATCTCGAATCATTAATCGTGAATCATTAATCTTGCGTATTCGTCCTTTTCTGTTCCAGCTCTCCTTTAAAGGGTTAAACTGTGGCTACAGCCCCTAGTCTGTCTGTGAAAGAGCCAGTAACCATCTCTGTGTTCAGCCTTGATGGTTTATTTTTAGCTTTCAATTTCATTTTTTTTTAAATAAAGAAAATCTATTTTTAGCATTACTCATTTGGCAGACAGCCGTATCCAGAGCAACATGCGCTGTCGTCCTGATGATATTGTACGTGGGATGAATTTTAAAATGGTGACGCTAAAACGAGGCCAGAACTGTTGAACGAGGGGGAGTAATGTCATTGATGGCGATTGCTCTAGGCCTGATAATGTTGCTAATTCGGGAAAATGGCACGTTACAAAATGCAGGCTTTCAAACCCTGAAAGGTGGCAGGGACTTGGCCTAGCTTGGAATTCTGGGACTCTCAATCCCCATACCGCAGTGGGCACCCCAAGCCATGGCTCTTTGTGAGCGTTTAGAACGATCTCCATCTTTTAGACCCACTAGCTACAGCCATTATAAGGCTATAGGACTCCTGCTGGAAGCTTGTAATGCCAAATATGGTGGCAGGGTTGGTGGCTAAATCTGTTTAAAGCCAAATTCCTGTTGTTTGCGGTTTTGAGCCTGGAATTGGGAACGACGCAAACCTTTATCTACACCAGGTGAGTTTGGGCCACCTGCTTGCCACATGGCAAACCACAACCAGCTGTGTTGCCCGTGCCTTGTATCGGTTCTGACTAAAAACAAGTCTTTACTCTAGAACCGCGAAAGGATGTGTGTGCGTGTGTGCTGACGCTAAACGTTTGGGTGTTATGCCCGTTTTCTCAGGATGTTTGATGTGGGAGGTCAAAGGTCAGAGAGGAAGAAGTGGATCCACTGCTTCGAGGGCGTTACCGCCATCATCTTCTGCGTGGCGCTCAGCGATTACGACCTGGTGCTGGCGGAGGACGAAGAGATGGTAAGCCGTGCCCACGATCTGTGCTCTCTCCATTTCCCAGAATGCACTTCTCTGAGGAAGTAGCATCACCTTCACCCAATGGCGCGATCCAGCATGACGCAAGACAACGTAAAACATTTGCAGTGCTGTTCATAGGAATTTGCTTGTGGGCCGTATATTTTTCATGTATCATTTTAGTGTCATGTGGATGTAAGTGGTAGCAAATTAATGTTAATTCACATGTCGTCAACAAGTTCAAGGAGATCCGGACATTTTAAAGGTTCTTTAAAGGGTACTAGTGCTGGTCCAGTATTTTTTTTCCCGCTTGGCCGAAAGGCCCAAGGGGCTTATGCTATGCTCGGGGTCTTTAGTGGTGGTCTGTCGTGCGTGCGTGTGTAAACTTTTGGCTTGTCTGCGCTCTAGCGTCTTCAGTTTTTGACCGTTCCTTTTTATATTTCGCATATGTATATATATGGTCGTAAGGTCTAGACCAAACTCGATTTTGAGCCGAATCGGACCGATACTTCTGCCAATAGGGGGCGTTCCATTTTGGCCATGTTTGGCCAAGCGGGCGCAGTGGCTTTTCCACTATTTTTTTTTTTTTTTTTTTCAATGAACTCCCTCCTAATAACACTTTGCATCTTTACATAATTTGATGATAAACTCTGAAGTACTTGGTGGTGAAGAGGATGAGCAGTGACCTTTTTCTCAGGTTTTGTTGCCAATGTCCCAGAATATGGTGTCACATCATTGGTAGGTTTTTTAAATTTTTTTGCTGGATTAAAAATAGTCTTTGCTCTGTGAGTGATGGGATAGATCATCCCTTTGAACGGTTTGGAGGTCCTGACCTGGCCTAAGTCATTTTTAATTATCAGCAAGTTTTCAATTTTAAGAAGAATCCATTGGCAGTTAGGCGCAGCTATTTCTCAATGCAGTGGAAAGGCGATTAAACAACAGACTACATTCAGTTCAGCAAAGTATTTTATCCGAAAAGTATGCTTTACAAAAAAAAGGTAAACTGAAACTTCCACATTATTATTTATTTTTTTTTTTTTTTACATCTTGTCAATGCAGGGGATTTATTCTGTGCTTCTTGATTGTTTAAACTAAATCAGTGAACTAAGATTTGAAACTCCTTCACTGGATAATGCTAATTGAAATCCACCAAATTGCACGTCCAAATGAAGTTCTTTATTTCTCATCTTTAACAAGAAGAACTGGCAACACCTGATAACGTGAAGTTTTCGAAGTGACGTATAGTAAATAATGACTTGGAACAAGTCAGGACTAAAGATGGGTGTTCTGTGCGCACTCTGTTTTAGGCACAGACTTACACCACTGGTGTGAAGCATTGGACTTAGTCTGGAAATTGGGAAATTTTTTTTTTTTAATTTTATCTACTAGAAGGAAGCATCCTTCCTTTATTTTATAAAACATAGTCTATTGCTGTGTTTCCATTTCCCTGTTTTAATGGGCATTGTGAAGTTTCGCATCAAAAAAGGAAATGGAAACACCATAATTTGAAAAAAAAATCCTGATTCGCAAAAAAAGTTTTTACGTTCGCTTGAGGTGGATTTTGACTTGTGTGAAAAAGACTTAATGCGCATAATCTGAAATGGAAACACATTTTTCAAATAAACTCTGACGTAGCGAGCGTTTCCGCTGCCGCTCCGGAGACCGTTCTCCATTTTCGCTTTTGAGGTTGCCTAGCGACGACGTGCTGCGTACGTGTTTATCTGACGTACGTACACACGCACGTCACCGCCTGCGTAGTGTTGTTTATTTGCTCTCAACCGCTTGAGGGAAACATATGGAAACGCACTTAATTGGCGTTTCGTTTTTTGCAAATTTTCACAAGATTCGCTTCAAAGTTAAATATAAACATAGCTAATGATACGTTGTGTATCCTGACCTTTATTTAAAAAGTTGAGGACCAGCTCAGGTACCTTTGGAACGCGGTTTGACTGTCCCATCGTGGTTTTGTTTCTCCGCGCAGAACCGAATGCACGAGAGCATGAAGCTCTTCGACAGCATCTGCAACAACAAGTGGTTCACGGACACCTCCATCATCCTGTTCCTCAACAAGAAGGACCTGTTTGAGGAGAAGATCAAGAGGAGCCCACTCACCATCTGCTACCCAGAATACACCGGTAAAAACAGCCGCCCTTCCCCCACATTTGAGAAAACCTTCAGATTCGATGACTCCTTTACTGTTTTGAATAAGTGAAATGTGTGGGGTGGCACAGCACTGCAAAAACAAAATCTTACCAAGCATTTCAACCTTGTATTTATACTTAAAAACGCTTACTCCTTTTACCTTCTATCTTTGGAAAGAAATCCTGCTCCTGATGCGAGATAATTTTGACTCACTTTAAGATTTGTCAATAGGGTATGATAATGTAACTTAACCCATGGACAAATCTAGAAATTTGTATTTTTTTTTTTTTTTTTTAAATCATCTCTAAGTGGCACAATTTTTTTTTTTTCCTGTGAAAAAGTCAGTTTTTAAGGTGTTTTTTTTTTTTTTTTTTTTTTTTAACCTCTCTATGCATATTCCAAATGATGCCAGTCCTTTCTTGTTGTGCATGACCCTATTTAAGACCTTTATGGCTGAGGATTTGTGTCACAGAGTCTGGAAAAATTATTTCAATGAAGCAAGACATTTGTCTCATTTGCAAATTCCTGTATGGAATTATTTGACAATTAAATTCTGGAATTTTGTGGACGCCGGCGTCTATCATGCACAGAGGGGTTACTGAGTCTGAATGCAGGACTGAAATGCGTTTGAGGTTCTGTTTTTGCTGCGAGTGGGAAGCAGTGGTGCGCTCAGCAAATGGGTTGTGGGTTCAAATCCATACCGAGGCCTTTCCCTTTAGAGTTTTACATTTCCTTTTCCTGCTTGTGAGTTTTCTCCAGCAGCTCTGGTTTCCTACTGCAATGCTAAGGTGTGCATGTCGAGCTTACTGGAGTCTCAAAATTAGCTATACCTGTGTGTCTGCGCAGAATTGGCTAGCTTCCCGGGGCATGTTCCTACGTCTCTCTCCGTTAATGCTCTCATGGGCTCCAGTCCCATCTCGGCGCTAACCAGGAACTGTCGGGCCGGATTACGGATGGATTGCTGCTCGCTATTGCGATATCATCTTGCTTTGCATTATGTGGACAAATGAGCTCAAATGCATTTACCAATATCAGACATCTCAAGTTTGCGGGAATGAGTTCCGGGACATTAGGCGAGACTGCCCAGGGCGATTCGGCATCGTGACTGGGAGGTGAAGAATTGGTCTGCGAATTTAGAATTTGGGCGTTGTCTGCCGTTGGCCACACATTTGTGGACAATGATGGATGGTTTCGATTTTGGGGTCGTCACATCTGCCGGTCATGCCGAAATCTGGAAGGCCTCTGGAGATTCTAAGGGACTTGTGTCACCAGTATTGATTTTGTCACTTCACTGAGTTGGTTTGTTTTATGGCTGCTTTGGTGGAGGGAGTTGGCTAGTTAGCTAGCTTGTAGATTTGCTAAGCTACATGACCTCGTTGTAAATGTGAAATGATTGTTTTCTCCATTAGGGTCAAACACGTACGAAGAGGCTGCAGCCTACATCCAGTGTCAATTCGAGGACCTGAACAAGAGGAAAGACACCAAGGAGATCTACACCCATTTCACCTGCGCCACAGACACCAAGAACGTGCAGTTTGTCTTCGACGCAGTCACCGACGTCATCATCAAGAACAACCTGAAGGACTGCGGCCTGTTCTAGAGCCCAAACCTTTTATGGTAAGACTTTTTTTCCCCAGAGGTAGCAACTCCTCAGAACTTAGTGACCTTTTTTTTTTTTCTCCATGAAAGTGACAAAATGCACATCGCACACTTTCTGGAGATCTCGCCTGAGCTGCTAGTTTTTAGTCAAGCGTTCCAGTTGTCTGGCTGGAATCATGACTTGGATGATTGAACAGTATTTTCAATAATGGGCATAATTAACCCACTTCTACAAGAAATGCCGTGCAGCGATCGACTTGCTTCCTATTCCCACATTTGCGCTGAGTAGTTATACTTGTAGTTACGCTAATCTCTCTAGACGTTTTTCGAAGCCCAGTGCAGCTACTACTGGTGTGACGTAAAGCCAGGGTGGCCTGCTCTGCTCTGGTGTGTGGGTCTACCATTGATCATATTGCATTGCTTATGATAAAAATGGCTGCTAAATAATTCAAATGTAATTGCTGTAATGCTGGCTACACTGCATAAGGTCGGTGTCCTCAAATGCAAATCCTTGCTTTCTTTACTTTTCTCAAGTAATTAACTGTACAGTTAGACAGGCCAATCTGTTGCACTGTCTTTACGCCTGATTCTCAGGATAAGGGAAGGTGGGAAAACCAACAGGACCGTGATTTGAAGATCGGATGTAGTGTTTAACCAACTCGATCAGTTTTTTTGACAAATGTCTTACGTCGCATTACCATGGAACTAACGCCGCTTCTGTATTTGATGTAGGAGCTGAGGAGACCAACTCGACGTGCATTCCTGTGGGGGGAGGGAGGGATCGACATGCGTAAGGAAAATCGACCAATCATGGACCTGTACTGTACTGTACACCATTTTTATCATTTATTTATGTGTGCAATTTCTTTTTTTCCTTTTTTTGTTTTTGGATATTTCAAGATGAAGTCTATGAAGCTTTTGTATTGGGTGTCGTGTAGTAATTCGTGACTGTCTACTTCCCCCCCCATCCCCCACACATGGTTTTTATGGAATTTTTTTTTTCTTTTGTTTGTTTTTAAGAGTCGCCAAGGTGGCAAGTTTTTCACCTACCATTGGCAGTAGGCAAAGAAAAGCTTCGGCCTGAAGTGTAGTTTTTTTTAGGTATTTGTGCCTTTTTTGCATGTTCTTTCACCGTACTAGCTAATGCATCTTTTTAGCCTGTTAATTGTCTCGACGATGCGTAAAAGTGTATAGTTGAATATTTAAAAACCTCCACCCCTGACTGCTCGTGTGCGAACGTCCACACCGGGAGCAACTCCAGCATGTGGTTTAACCAAATTTCCAAAACGACCGTCCATTTTCTTGAGGACTTAGAAAAAAGAAAAAAAAAACCGTTGCATAGCATTGTCTTTGTTTTTAGCCATTAGCTGGTCACCCAACGTGTTTCAGTTTTGGTCGCATCTTTCAGTCATGCCCCATCTTGCGCAAGAATCCATCGGCGACTCTTTTCGAGTTGCCATAAGACGCACCTGGAAATTTGCTGTTGCCTCCTTAAATTCCGGTTTGGTACGGAAAGCACAGCGTTAGTCGGGAGCACCAATACACAGATGGTTCTGTTCAAGCTTTGGCTCGGGGGGCCATTTGTTTGTTGATTCCCAGTGTCCTGTACGATTTATTTTACTTGACAAGTATTACTTGGGTATTACTGGGGAACAGGCGACTGTGGTCACAAGAGGCTGGAAACTTCTGGAAAACAATCGCCATCATCAGGACTTTTAATTACGGAAAAACGTTGTCGGTTTATCTGAAAGCGGGTGACATTTTTTTATTTATTTTTTTAAAACACGCTGCAAAATGACGAAGATGCAATGGAGAACTTGGCAACGAAAGAAAAGCCAACATCTGTCAAAATGGAGAGCTGTCCTCGTTGGCTGTGTTGTAATGTGGAAGAGGAACCTTTGTACACTCATCTCCCTTATTTTGCTAATAAAAATATAAAATTGATGCTCGTGTTTGTTTTTTTTCCTGTTTCTTTCTGTCAATCAGTGTTTGATTTTTTTTTTTTTTTTTTTTAGTAGCGCACCCCGTGAAATGTATGTTTACATCCATATTTTAATGAATGAATAATGATTTTAAATGAACTGTATTTGGTTTCATGTGCTGCTTTTACGTTCAACAGCTATGAAGAGCCCATATTCTGCAGGTGTGCACAATATGCAGTATGCGTGCAGGTAAAATGCACACATTATGTGAGCGTGTAAACTTGTGGCATTGTCAAAGCTCAGTTCTTCCCGGGATATGCAATCCATTGCCTCATGCAGTAAGGGCGTAAGTGACATTTTACAACTTTTACAGGAGAGCCAAAAAACTGCCACAGCACCACCTGTTAGCTGTATGCTGAGCTATCCATGATAGAAGTACGGTACTTGGTAACCTATTGTGATGCCTACCAGACATTTTCATAATTCGGGAGATAATTGCCAAAATGCTCTTAAGCCCATTTAGCTTGGGCTTAGATGACCATTTTGATCACAGCTGCACCAATGTTGAAAAGGCATTTTAACCCCTGTAGGATAGGAATTGAGACTTTAGACTTGGTCAGGAGATGGGCTAGTCTCAGTTATTCCAAAACAACCAAAAAGTCATTCTTGACAGAGGTATCACTTACACCCTTTTTGAATGTGCTTGCATACATGTTTGAACAACATTAATTTTTTCAGGACGCGCGCTGACTATTTACATGCGTGCGCTTACGTTCTTGCGCCTGCATCCTTTACGCATACGCACCCAATAGATGCTTGAACTTGCCACGAACGATCTCATGTCCTCTTGAACATAGTTTTCCAGTGAAGCGTGGACTGCAAGAAACCTTCAAGACCTTTGTTTTATATTGAGTACTGTTTTTACCTCTGCCAAGGAGTTTGTGTTTTTGCCTGTTTACTTGCCATCAGTCGGTTGCGTTAGACATCTGTTTGTCAGTTTGTTGGTTATGCACCCTTTTGCCATTTATCCTGCACCAATCTTTACAAAACTTTGAGACATGTTTGCATAGGTTACTCGCCACAGACATACTTTTAAGTTTTTATGTCCAAGGTCAAGGTCACACAAAAGGTCAAACACATTTTGATCCAAAACTTAGTTTCAAGTCTCTAGCTTAATTAGAAACAAACGGCCTTTTCATCAACGCAATGCGGTTGTAGCGATGAGGGGTCACCATGACGTCACTCTGACGTAAGTACGTGGAAATGACGTCATTTTTCGAGTTTTGCAAAAATAAATTTTTTTGATTCTGTTCTTCAGACCATATGATATATCTTTTCACCTTTTTAAATTTTGATTTCAGCAAGTCGTCATTCTAAGAACGACTTGATTTTTTGTCTGGCTGTTGTCAGAATAACTCAAAGTTATGAAAGGATTGGCATGAAATTTGGTAGGATGGTAGGTGATAGTCCACGGATGAGTTGATTCAATTTTGGAAGCGATTCGGAACATATTCTTGATTCTAGATCCGGAAGAATCCGTAATACTGACATATGGCGTAGTGGATGTATGCGCTCTACCGAGTGCCCTTCTAGTTGCTTTTGTTTAGGCACATTAGTGAATTTCATTTTAACACTGAGTGTGTTTATTCGCCTTAACTGCAAACAAACAGCTTGCGTGCTTGTATGAACAGTACCCATTCACGAGCTGCAAAAGAAGTGCAGTGCTGTTTTAATGCATTTGGAAGGCTCTGTTCCCATGGAGAGGATTGCGATGGAATGAGCGCTGAACCGCATCGAATTAGCATCACCTTTCGGTCGATTACATATTTTAAAACAATTGGAAAATGTGCGGAATTCAACCAACAATTTACCATTAAAATTAAACATTTCGCATCGGATTTTTCGTGCTCCTAGTGAATTGAAGCTTTGAAACTCCAAGCGTTTATCAGTTTATGGTGGTGTGAGCTCAGTGTTGTCCGATGTTTGCATTAGTGAGGGGAGCGTTTTTCGCAGCCAACATTTCCTTCGTTCCCTCCCTCATGCTAAAACCATTTGATTGCTTTCTCTCCTGAATGTATCTGCGCGACTGACGTGAGTACATGTGTGGCACTGACCGAAAGCTTGGGATGCGCACGCGAACTCACGCATTACGTAATTTTCCTTGCAGTCTGCGCGCTGCTGCAAGAATAGCAAGCTTGAAACGGCGATACACGGTCAGATATTACCGTGACCCAAATTATAACACTGGAACTGCCCCAGCAATAAGTGACCACTCGTATTGTCTACTATAGTCGCGTACTGACACCACATCATCTCCGCACTGTGTGTGCGTACAAGGCGCTAATATTTCGCCGTGGTCAACCTGCTGAAATGCATCGTTGCCAGTATGTGTTGCGACGATGCGTTTTGGTGTTTGTTTATTTGTATTAGACGGGCGTGGGACGGGTGGAGGATAGCGTCGTGTATGCAGAAGCAGCGAGTGACGCATGTTATTTATCTCGCATCGTTCATAATCGCCCTGCCAACAGCCGTAGAAAGCGCCCTCTGGAACTGGGCATGTAAAGCCCTTTCTGAACTTGAAGCAGTTCCCCCTTCCCCCCCTTCGCAGACCTGCTCTTCATTTGATCCTTACATTCCCGCTCAGTTTGCAGAGTCGCCCGTTATCTACCACATGATGTCATTGGCACCGGCTTCCATGGCAACCGAGTGATATTTCCCTAGGCAGCCTGGCTTGTTGAGCGGTGAGGAGTTTTATTAATAGCCCTTGATATTTCAGAGCTCGGGACAACGACTGGACGCAGTGCATACGTTCTTAACGATAATAACGCGCAGTCTTCCAGAAGAGTCTGATAGTGGTGACAGTGTAATATGCTATGAAAGTAGCAGTTGATTGACGCTATGGGCTTTTCAATGGGCGCACGCCTTTATCGGTAGTTTGTCGATAATGAAAATGAAGCGTGTATTTTACGTTTTATTCACCCGCAAAACGCACCAGCTCTCTCGCTGACCTCGTTTTCCAGGTTAGCTACAGGTGCGTGAAGCCTATAACCCAGTAAGACCACCTCCACTTTTATACCAGCCTGAATTTCGTTCATTTTTATCTTGGTCGATGCAGTGCGCATGGATTCACTTAAGTGCTGGAAACCATACTCGGGTATATTTGTCAATGCTATATTTGTCAATGCTGACTCAACGGTATATATGCAGTTCCTGCAAATTTTTTTGCCCATGCATAAATATTACGGAACAACTGTTCCATATTATTAGAACGGTGCCCGGGCAGATTTGCGATCCTGGATCTGTTCAGGCCGTTTGAGTAAACTGATGGCAGTTGCCAAGATGATGGGCACTCTGTGGCTTGATGCATTATCCTGTTTGTATCCATTAAGGAAATAGGGTGGACTGTGGTAATAAGGGCATTTACGCTACAGGGTCATGCGGTGAAATTCAAATCATCTGGAGCCACCGTGTCTGGCATCAAGAATTGCACCACAAAGTAATTTGCATCTGTATTTGTCAACACAAGTCTGCGGTCAGCCATTGTGTAAGCTGGTTCACGTCAAAGCCTCTCTCATGATGAAACGCCATTACCAAGAATGTTTTTTCCTGTTGCGTTCAGTGAACTCCAGTTTGCACCAGAGCCCACAGGTCCTGCACTCTGCAAATGGTACCCAAGTGATTTCAAACCATTCTGACTAATCTGTATCGTGGTGCAAGTCAATGGAAAGCACACGGTCCAATTCCAAAACAAAAGCAATCTATATCAGGCAAGCAATACGGCCCAGATCATGGGTGAAACAAGGCAAGCACAGATGGTTAAAAACTGAAACATTCAGGACAAAGCAATATAAAACTGATCTCCAGATCTGGCCCACGTGGCAAGTGAACGAAGTGAAGATCTAGATCTGATGCCAAGAGCGCATGCAGGGCAAACTAAAGCAGCGTGCACAACTGAAGTGCAGGAAAACCAAAGCAGCACTACCACCAAAACCACAAAGTTACACAAGCAATCAAACTGAAATGGACAAATCCCAGTCAGTGTGTCTGACAAGGGAAAACCTAGCACTGCCATCCAAAAACACATTCAATGCAAGCACCGAAGTCCACCTCAGGACACAAATCAAGCACTAGCAGAGACAATCCACCGGACATCCCAATCAAACAACGCACGACAAGTGTCACAAAGACAAAGTAGCAGGAGCCGAGATGAAGGGTCGTTCCCTAGACAAATAAACTATCCAAAGACCAGCTTGAAGAAATTGCATAGTGGTTGCCATCAATCATGTCCTTCCACAGAAGGAATTTAAATATGCAAATGGCACCGTGTTCATTCCGCAACAGCATTCAGAGAAGGGCCAATCACTCAGTGCAAAAGAGGATAGATCCTTCCTCAAACTAACCTCACATAATCTAGTCCTCACCAAAATCTCACTGCTGTGCATTGCCCATTTTACAAATAAGACCAAAAGCAGGAAAGCATTCCATTCTCCACAGGAAGTACATGATTAAACAATTTCCCCCTCACGATTTAGTCCATTCAATGCACCAGTTCAATGATCTAACCAGAGGGAAAAAAAAAAACAAAAACAGCAATACCATATCAAACATGCCATACCCTTCCATCAAAATTTCCCTATGCATCTCCCAATAGTACAAATGACAGAACTCAAATGAGCTCCACCAGACACCCCAAACTCTCCGGTTCACATAACTACAAAATGCAAAGCTGCTAAGTGCATAAGCGCAAAAACAGGTTGCAAACTGATTACCAAAAACGGCATACACAAAGCCATAATGCACCCACCGTAGTTTACTACCAGCTGAGGGAAAACACAACAAACTGAACCGTGTCCAGCAATGGCAACTACTAACTACCACAGTCCACAAAGCAAAATACCCATCTGCCAGATGACTAGCCCCCAATTGCAATGACCCGAATCAAAGGCCATAACAAGAAGGGAGATCCCAGCAATGGATTTTCTGATTCAGCCACAGGTGGCATTTTTGCACCCAAAAGATGGACTGGCCAGATTTCCAAAGGCAAAAACATGCTCATTGTTGCTTCCCCTGCCTGTGAGCCAGACTTATGATGAATTCAAAAATTACATGGAGCTTGGCGTAGGCTCTGCTCATCAGTTTTGGGAGGGATGAGCCGCACGATGGATTTCAAAACGGTTTTGAAATTCTGAATAAAGTTTTTGTTTTTACGTAATGCTTTTGGTGAAGTACTTCAGTTGATATTAAATTGGAACAGTGTATTTTGCGTCTGCTTGCTTGTTACAAGGCATGTGATGACATCAGTTCAAAGATGAGTCTGTCTGTGTGTGTGTGTGTGTGTGTGTGTGTGTGTGTGGTACTTAGCCCTTTGCACAGATCCCAAATGAAGCCAATCCTTGTCTATGTGTGCGCATGAAGCCTAATTGAGGCTTTATAACTCAGGAGTGTGAGGGCGGGGTTTTTTTGGCGAAGAACCAAATGCGACGGCAATAGGGGGTCTGAAAGCCAATCGACCGATTGGCCACTAGGTCCTGTAGGACTGGGGATAAACCACACTAACCAAAAGGAGAAGAATAAGAGGCAACCCTATAAGGGCAAATACAGAGACTCAAAAAAAAAACAGTGCTGCTTAATAAGCACCAGCGAATGGAAAAATGAAATTACAAAATCGGAGTAAGGGTTTAGGAAAAACCAAAATAGTAAATAAGTAATTTATTAATATAGTAATAAGGAATTCTATTCCCAGCCATGCAGAAAGGCAACACAAATTACAGCACAGAGGTGTCTCAGTCTGCACAACCAGAACCTAAATATGGCACAACAATAAAGACTGGGACGCAGCTCAGTGATCACCAAAATAAAATATCAGCTTCTGTATGAAAAGAGGTAATGTGCCGAGAAAATATGAGGGGAAATTCCCCATCTGGGACACAGCCCAGTGACACAAATCAAATTAGCAAAACCCAGAAGAGAAACTAATACCGTGAGGGAACTCAGTCTGGGAACTCAGAGAACAACGACGGTTTCGTGGACTGCGGGTTGGAAGTGTAGAGGTTCCTCAGCTGTGGACCAGGAAATGTGATTCGCAGCTCATTAGAAATAAAAACCCGCAACCCGAACACAGTCGGGAATAAACCCCCACTAGGAACGACCCAGTGAAATAACCCAATCAGGGTCGCAACCCAAAATGAAAACAAAACTGGTCTTAGGAATGGTCCAGAAGGGACTACTAAGAACCAACAGAAAATATAAGATGGAAAACAATAGGTAATTGGGTCTTTTTCTGAAGGCGTATTGACACAGAATGAACCCACTAGATGGAGGCAGAATTTACACTCTCTCTTTACGAAGATTCTGCCGTACTGTCCACAACCACCTATACCTTATCAGCTCTGTGCAGGGTGAGATTACACAGTAGCACAGACTGGAGGGAAGTCAGTGCTTAAATACAGGTATGTCGAGAGAGAGAGAAGCATCGAGGAACACCTGCGACCGATGAAGGCATTCCAAAAGGCAGATTGCCAATTACAGGCCGTATCAAGAAGCTGCACCCAGAACAAGACAAGGAGTCGAGCATCAGCACCTGGAAAAATTAGTTTAAGGAAGCCAGACACTTGTATCATTTGGAATTTAAAGTAACTTACATTTGTTTCCATAATTCTGTGACAAAAGTGCCACAAATACAAAGAACCTTCATGAACTTCAACAGTTAGGTTTCTCTTAAGCCGCTTTCACACCGGACGCGGAACGAATTTTCCGCACGACAGATCACATTCAAAGTCAATGCAAAGATGCGAATACGCGCGTTTCGCGCGTATTCGCGTCTTTGCATAGACTTTGAATGTAATCTGTCGTGCGAAAAATTCGTTCCGCGTCCGGTGTGAAAGCAGCTTTACTTGGTTCACAATGAAATACTTGAGACTTTATCTGGGAATACAACAAATCAGTGTTTTACGGACAAGCAACTAAGAATGCTTTTGAATATTTCTAGGCCGCTACCTCACAGCTATTCCTTATACAGCGATGTACTCGCGGTACAAGAACGATTGCTGCATCATTAAGATGCCTACATCCCAGGTTATTGCGCATGTGCAGCAAGTTAAAGACAAGAAGTTGAGGATCTGTTCAAAAATGTCAGTTCCCAAACTGTGTCTAGCGCCACCCAAAAGATTTATGCGTTGCCTGTGGTATTCCAACTGCTCATCATTGGGTTCAAATTGGTTGAGGGGAACCGGAACGCTTTGAGGCCAGTTAAAGGCAGGTGCTCCATTCCCCTGGTCCTCTGAAGCGACTGCCCCAGGAACTGGCTGTTCATCTGCTGCAAGTAGACCTTGGATACCAGTGTGATGTTGCAACTGTTGTGCCAGGCAACCTTCCGCAAAACGCCGATGAGGTGAATTGTGCCTGGCAGTTCTCTGCCGGCAAACAATCTGAGGTCACCACAGACTGTATAAAAAGATGGACGCAGCACCCGGGTCTGAAAAGAGAAGCCGATGCGGAAATCTCAAAATTGCATTCTATTTAGTCGCCAGCAGATGGCGACGTCGGTAGTTTCAGAAAGAAGTTCAATTCTATAGAAGTCTATGAGAAAATGACCCTACTTTCACACCTGATTTATTACTTCAATAATGATTTTCCACATCATTTTATGGTATCTATCGCAAGTTTCAAGTCTCCTTCGATATATCGTGATGTTCATTTTTGTAAATTATGGTCCCAAGTAGACTAGAATAAAGGATAAAGCCAGAATATACTTTAGGGGCGTGGCTATCCTCTGGTCCTCGTCCGATACGGTCAGATCCAGAGCCACAGTCCTCCCCGGATGTTCAATCCACGCTCTCGTCCAATAAGAATCACATCCGGTTTCAAAATGACAAAATGGTGCTGTTCAAATTGCCAAAATCGAGGCTTCCTAAATGGTACGCTGAAACCAATGGGTGACGACACAGTTGCTTCGTCCATCTTTTCACACAGTCTATGAAGGTCACAGTTTATTCGGGCCAGGTAAACAAAGTGAAAAGCCCAGAGGTGCATTTTGTTGGTGGAATTCAATTTTCCCTTATTCTGCAGATATGTCAACAAGGCATGGTCCACATCTGCTACACCTCTCCAGACATCTCCCCACAGCCTCTCAATGCGTTGATTGTGAGCGCTCCTCCCCCTTAACGCACTCCCTTGATTTAAGCCTCGGAAAACATTCACAAAGAGACAAATGGCATTATTTTCCCCTTAATGGTCACATCTGACTCTGGATGGGAAATCAAAATGAGGCGCGTTTCCCAAAAGTGTAGTTGCTAACCAAGTTAGCAACTTACATAGTTCTTCAATTCACAGTCGATGGTTCCAACTATGCGAGTTAGCATCTGTGATTTTGGGAAACTCATCCCTGGGTGATAGCTTCAACAAACAGGTCCATTACAGTGTCACCTCTGTTGTTGTTTGAAGCTTGAAGGAATACTCCAAGTTGGCTGTAACCATCAATCCCTCCATGAATCACAATCCTCCATCTAAGAAAAGATTGAGAAAGGCATTGGAAGAAGAAGGTGGGAGAGGATGAGGAAGGGAATGAGAATAAGAGCAGTCATATTTCAAAGGTATCCACTCAAGAGAGCTGGGGAAAAGGGCCATTTGCTATAGCAGTGTAACGTACTCAAATGGATTAAAAAATATAAATGGCTTTAGGGGTCTTCAGGGTAAAGTGTAGAAATAATAATAATAATAATGTAAAAACTAAGAAATAAACATACTCAACATGGTTTTAACTGCATAAAATGTAGTATTTTGATAAAAAAAATTTACATGGTTGCCATGGAAACGGCACTTTAATGACAAAATCTGAAAATATTTTGTGGCACTGATATTTCAATAACCCATGGCCAGCTTTTACTCAAATTAGTCTCATATGAAAGGTTTAAGATAGAACTATGAAATGACATGGGACTTTTTTAATTTTGAACATTTATGAATATTTAATAAGCTCTCTTATGTAACCATAACAAAAATCGCAATCATCAACTTGCTTCATTTTCAAAATTAACCCCTTAGGGATGCACCTATCTAAAAAGATCCTATGTCATTTCATAGATCTCTAACAGATACAACTTCAGTCCAAATTTCAAGTCAGATGAACATTAATGATTTTATGAATGCCACAAGTTTGAAAGTCAGTCAAAATTGTGATTTTCGGTAGTGTGCATTTAAAGTCACAAGTAACAATTGAGGCAGCGAAAAAACATAGATTCTTGGTGTTTACTTGCATCTCACTGCATTCCTTTATTATTGGGGGACGGGCAGCCTAAGCTGCCAGGACCCTATTGTTATCCTGCATGTTCTTCTTTCTTCTTCCAAGGAAATCCCACTTCCCATGCGCGAAAAATCACCAAACTCTGCACAAAGGTCCAGCTCCATGCCAGATTGCCTCAGCTGCACAGGCCAATATCCCTGATGGGGGGCGCTACAACAAGCCTCTAAAGTTCAAAACTTTGAAAATTCACAACAAATCAACCATATGTGCTACAGATTTGCAACTTTCACTAAAATGTAGCCCCAATACTGAAGAAACTTTTGCACATTTAAACCTATTGCAAATTATGAAGTCCATCACTGTTTTTTTTCAAAAATTGAAAAACTTAATAAACTTATCTCCTCCCACAATTTTTGCTCAATTGACACCAAACTTGCTACAGAGCATCTTCAGACTGTCCTACACAAACATTCCTCACAGATTTTTGATTTATTGAATATTGAGCCTACAGTGCATCAAAATGTTTGACTGTAAATGGTATTGTAAACATGTATTTAGCAAGAATTTGCAAGTATATTTTCAATGTTCATTAAAAAATGACAATATTTTGGAGTCATGGTAGATGATGTTTGAAAAATATCAGAGTTTTACCTCAAAAACGGAATTTTTTTTACAGCATTTTGAATTTCGCTCTCATGCAAACAATTGGAGTCAATGCAAAAATGGCATTTTTAAACATCAGTTTTTCACTTATGGAGCCAATAAATCATTGTTAAAAACAAATTACCAACATCTACATGCTGTCTAGATGCAATTTGAGCATTTTCGGATTTTTGTCTTAATAACCGAATTTTTGACAGCCATTTGAAATCTGCCTTTACAGGTTAACAGCTGCTGTCTTGCACACAGGTTTAGTCAATTTGTGAAGCTACATGTGACATTTCCATTTGCCAATTAGCTCAGTCAGAGAACATAGTCTCTTGTGCCAGAAATTGTGAGTTCAAGCCTCAACTGATGTAAAATGCACATTAGAATGTCACCTTTTCTTCCACCTTCCTACACTCTGCTTGCTGCTCAGAATTGCCCAATTTTGCCTAAAATTGCCCGGCCCCAACCATTGCTGCGCAGCAGCTATAATTTTATTTATTTTCAGTGAAAATCAAAAATATTGAAATTTTCGAAAAAAAAAAAAAATTGAAATTTTTACCCTGAAGACCCTTTAAATGCAGTCAGTGATTTTTTTTTTTATTTCTCTGTGCAACACGGACTTTCACAGAAAGAAGTCTGAATCACTGTTGCACTCAAGTGAATTCCCACACCTTCAATTTTTTTATTGTAATGCACTATATCAGTCTAATCTGCTGATCATCAACTGCTGATCATCAACGAAGACCGATATTGTCATTGCCTTCATCAACCCCCCAAAGCAAGCCACTGAACACCAGCAGGCAGCATCAAAACAACCAACCTGCAGGCATTGTATGAGCCAGAGAAAAACAATCAAGCTGTTTTTATACCAAAGGCTGAGTGAGTACTCTTTTCGGGTTGGCCAACAATGACAAGTTAAGTTTCCTTGCAATGAAAGCACAAATAATTTGTTCATGGAAGCTATATTTGCAGTTTGTCAACTGAATGCAATGTTATTGAGCTTGAATCTCAATAGCATAATGTCCGCTTTCTTGCGGCTGAGCCAAACCATTCAATAAG
The DNA here is from genome assembly GCA_029692085.1 of Gymnothorax javanicus. Taxonomy (NCBI): domain Eukaryota; kingdom Metazoa; phylum Chordata; class Actinopteri; order Anguilliformes; family Muraenidae; genus Gymnothorax; species Gymnothorax javanicus. The sequence goes on along the minus strand of CM056212.1, from coordinate 13,895,858 downwards.
CTGAGCAGCCCAGTTTAGGTCTCGCTACTTGGGAAATAGTTAGGCCTGGGGAAAAAAAAAAAAAAAAAAATTTGATTGCAAAAAGCAAGAAAATATAAATGTATGGCCTTTTCTTGTCTTTCGCAAGTGACCATAGTATAAGCAGGATAATGCCCTTCAGTGCATACTTTATCTGTAATTAATGGCTTCCACATCCTCCATTCATTTCAGAAAACAGATACCAGATTAAATCTAACTCAATGACTGGCATGTTTGTTTGTTTATTTATTCATTTATTTATGCATGTTGTTTATTGCTTACATAACATACACATACTCTTTAATTATCGCCAATTTATTCTCCAGGCAGGTGCATTTTAAGCAACAAGCATAAAACATGTCAACGGGGAAGAGAATGATTTTACTTCATTTCGAATTATATGATCATATTCAAATAGTCAATTGGACATGGACTAATGACTTGCACTAGGGCAGATAAATAAAGTAGAATAAAACAGCTTCAATTGTCACTTACTTAATGAGCTTGTGGTTACCATCCAAATGCCATAGCGAATTTGGCCCCACCACTTGGTATGTTCTCCTGTGAAGCCTTTGGGACATGGTCCTGAGAGCAGCACCTTCAGAATTGTTCCTGATGAGACTTTGCTGCAAACGCCATCTCTGGACAATTATGCCCTCACCTAGAAGCCGTACCCAGATAGCTTCTGTTCCTATTTCGTCATTGGCAGAGACAATCTCCAGCACACAATTATCAAGGGCGTCATCTGTTATATCTGTGTAGCAACTCCTAAATGACAGACTGTACTGTCTGCAGAAGACAATGAGCAAAATATTAGCGTTTAGATCGATTTTACCCTAAATACAACAGAACATTTTGCTCCAATGGTGATAAATGTCCAACTGCAATAAAGATTGCCAAAATTTACATTAAAATTAAAGACCAATTGAGAGGCCTACTATGAGTGACAGTGTTTTCCCTCCAAAACTTCACCTACGTCGAAATAGACATTTTGGGCCTGATGGCGTTCCACAAAATATTGCATGTGCAAACGACAACATATTGCATGTTAATAGGTCAATATTTCGTCTTAACGCGTCGAAATATTACGCTTTAACACGGCAAAATATTGCGTGTTAATGCATAAAAATATTACCTGCTAACAGGGCAAGATATTACGTGTTAACATGACAAAATATGTATGCTGCTGAAATTGCGCTTCATATTATTAATTTAATTTTTTTTATGAAGAACATCGCTAGAAGCATACATGTCAACTTATAGGGATTACCCGAAAATTATAAGGTAATTTTTTATAGTTATTTCTCTTTAAAAAAAAAGAAAGAAAGAAAAGAAACCCTCCACCCTAACCCGCATTCTTAAACGAATATAATTTCCTTTATAAAATTTAAATACTAGTCCTTTGGCTCCCACTAAGGCCCTTCTCTAAAATTCCCTGGATCTCCTCCCCCTTCACATCGGTTATTTCTAAAATCTCCCTCGCTGCGCACACCACTATCCTTGTCCTCTCCGTCTTCGTTTCGATTTCAGTTGCAGTGTTGATAACCATAGCTATAAATGCCAAGAACCATTGTTTATCTATATTCAAAAACTGCTTGTCCTGTTTTCTTTGCTCTTTCCCCTTCATTTGAACTGTATCCATCTCTTCCCCCGCTGCTCTCTTTTCTATCCTCACTTTCTTTACAGCCTCTGAGTATCTTATTCAGTGTCCGTGTTCGCTCAACCTCACTTTCTAATTGCCTCTGTTCACATTGCTTTGCTCCAGCTTCATGATCCCCCCCACAGTGACAAACAGCCTTTTCATTCGCCAACTCAATCTTCATCTGAACATCCTTCTTTTCCTCACCTTCTGCACCTGCACCTCTCTGTCTTGCTGACTGCGGCGGCGTGGCCATAATCCTGACACCAGTAGCAACGAAGCGGTGCCCTTTCATATATCCACACCCGGTAATTAACGTAATCAACAATAAAAATCCTCTCTGGTAATTTTTCAAACTCAAGGACTATACCAACATACTATCGGTCTCCCTTCCGTCACTAGATCTTTTCAAGCGCCGAGCGGCACAAATTCCCTCCACCTCCAGAAAAGTATCAACGTTTACTAAAAATCAAACCCCTGTAATAACTCCCTTCACTGTCGGTCGCATCTTCATAGGAAAAACAAGTTATTGTTGAATACTTTGATTTTTAGTGCCTTTTCCATTTGTTTACTTTTTTACATTCCACTATCACAATTCCTCTTCGAGATATCCTTACAGCCTTTACATCTCCAATATCATTTTTCACATATTTTCCAACCTCATGATTGTCACTAAACGCTCTGGTAATTTCCCAACACTCTCCAACTGCTTTCGCTCTAACTACAAACGACTCTTCATCATCGTCATTTTCAATTCCTTTTTTCCTTTACTTTTTCCCTTTCTCTCCATCTTCCCACTCCATTCGTCCACAATCCAAAATCCTTTTCCAAAATCTAAAATAACGCCAATACCAAACAATCCCTCCAAGTTCAAAATTCGCGCCATGTAGGCCAACATAGACTCAGATTGCCTTTTCAGTACAATATGCTCGCCCCCGCCAAGACCCAAGACCCAAGACCCAAGACATGCACTAGCCCTACCTGAGAGCTGAAGAAACGCACTAAAAAGACGCTAGTGCTGAATTTTAACTAACGATTAAGAATTTCCTGACAACACACACCCATAAACAAGATAATTTATTAAATAATGGTCGTGCTTGTAGGCCGATGTGTGTCACCAGTCCAGTGTTTTTCATTTAATTTCATCAAGTCGCAGTGGCGGGCGGTGGACAGAGAAACAGGAGGGCGATAAACATGTCTTTAAACTGCTTATTAGTCTTGATCTGTTTTCAGTCAATTTCCCTGGTAAAAGACACTTGAACTCGCCCCTCTCAGGTGTAGCTAATTGTCTTCGTTAAGACGAGAAATCAAACGCACCAGTTGAACGCAAAAAAGAGCGCGTTTCAATCTCTTTCAATTAGACGATCATTCCGCACAGGTTTTACGACTTGCTTAAGATGTGACAAAATTTAACGCGGAACATCAGCAGTGTTTTTTTTTCGTGAAGAGTTGCCCATTAAGGCATGTGAATTAAAGATTTTATAGAAATTATTATTCACTTGTCTAAACATTTCATTATAAGGGAAACTAAAATGTTGACCAAGAACAATGATTGAAATCGGGTCACTAATCTCATCCGTTTCAAGGGATGTTTTCCGCCCCCCCAGTTTTCCGTCCACCGCCCGCCACTGTCAAGTCGCATATGCGCATGTACAGCCTTTGCGCAATTCCCCAGCCGATTCCTTACACAAGATGGCGGGCGCGTCACGTTTTCTGGTTGGCTCAACCAATGACGTCGGTCTACTCTTGCGTTTTGTGCAGCTATTCAATAATTACACAAAGCGCCAAACTTTTGAAATCAAACAGAAACAAAAGAGAGGAGGATGCCTTCTCAAGAATGCGGTTTGGTCACACAGCACTGAATAGCTCACTGTTTAAGATTAAAAGACATGTTGACGGAATATGTGAATGCGGTGACAGTCAAGAGACCGTAGAGCATATTATTATGCAATGCCCAAAGTACCACCAAGATAGGCAAACACTGACCTCTCAGTTGCAAGGAAGACGGGTAGAATTCAGCCTACAGAACGTACTAAAGCAAGAGTCTAGTGAGATCTGCTTTAATTACCTTTACATTTATCTGAAGAATACAGGATTACTTAGCAGAGAATAAGTCTGGGCTTTTTTTTTTTTTGTTGTTGTTGTTTGTTTTGTTTTGTTTTTCTTTTTTAATATTGTTTTGGGGATGTTAGACTCTTGATTCACACTCCAGTTCAGATGGTGGCGGTAATGCTCCATATAAGCTGGTTACCTAACGCCATAAAACCAGAAGAAGAAGAACTTTTGAAATTCGCGCCTTCGCTCTCCAACACCAACCATCCAAACAGTAGCCTATATTACACTATAACTCACCTGCTGTAAAGGTGTTGTCAGTGGTGTTCCAGTGTCGGTGAAGGAGGAATCGTTTCGAGAAGTGGAAGGAGTCTGTGGAGTCAAGCGGCTTGAAAGACATATAGAAGGGAAGGAACAAGATTGCGGGCCTGTCATAATACATCCATGGTCCCTATGTGCTGGCGTATGTGTTATAATCATCTGAAGCTGTTCAATATATATTTGAAAATGCAATGGACTGGGAGGCGCTGTGTCCCTGACTGCATTTGAAGGCAAACGCTGGCCATCTTCCCCACCCTGCTGACGCTAGTTAAGTGAAATGTTTGTAATCATTGTTGTGCTTAACCGATGTGATTCGGTTTTTGCCTAAGCTTCGCAAGCTGACAGCGATAGCTCTCGAGCTAGCCAAATAACTTCGCCACCGGCCTCTCCTGAAACATGCACAGTGAATGCCCACGATGCAGACCATGAATGGTCCCATAAACGGCCAGCATTCGTCTCAGGCTGCCGCTGTTCCTGGTTTAATCGCGATTCCCAAACCAGATGGCAATGGGAGAAGTTTTGATGCTTCTGACTGGCTGAACACGATGTTCCTCATTTGTTCACTTAACCTGCTGTAATAGGCATGTCCCAGAAATTTGATAGTAGCCTACACTGTTGGGACGTACAAAAGTGCTGCGAAACACATCAAAGACGTTCATGCCTGTTACAGCAGATTAAGTTAGCAAATAAGGAACATCGTTTTCAGCCAGTCAGAGGAACAGTGGCAGCCTGACTGCTGGCCGTTTATGGGACCATTCATGGTCTGCATCGTGGGCATTCACTGCGCATGCTTCAGGAGAGGCCGGTGGCGAAGTTGTTGTTTGGCTAGCCCGAGAGCTATCGCTGTCAGCTAGCATGCGAAGCTAGGGCAAAAACCGAATCAGCAGGGTGGGAAGATGGCCAGCGTCTGCCTTAATTTATGCTTTACGCATCAGCGAGATGGATATGTGAAGACAAGAAAAGCAGCCAAAGGGAGAGAAGTGGAGACCCAGGAGGAAGCAAACATGTCTCTCCAATTCTTAATAAGTTGAATTGGCTGTCGTCCATCAAACACAGGGAAACACACATAAATTTCCCTCCAGACGAGGTATAAATATTTGTTTGTATAACATGACTTTTTGTTTTTTTTTTTTTGTTTTTTTTTTTTTTTTAGGAGATGGCTACCTAACTTGCTTGCAGCAGGTTGCTTCACAGGTCGGCATTGACAATAGTGCCCTAAGTTAGTACAGTACTGCACTATATTACCATTGTCAGCTTTGAACAAACCTGCTGCATGCTACAGCTTTCAACAGTTGAAAAGTAAGTAATATTCTGAGTAGTTCTTGAGAATACTTTGTACTTAAGTATTTGTCTAACATCAGTACTTGTGCTTGTAATTGACTAATATTTTAGTAATTTAACAGTCCCCACACTTAAGTACAAATTTTCACCAATATTATTTTTTATATTCAAAGGTTGTTGTAGAGGAGTCACAGCCACAGCTGGACGTCCAATCCACACCCTCACCCTCACCTTTCATCCAGTGCATCGGAATTCAGCACAATATGCCCCTCTACCCTCCAAAGCACCTCCACCATCACAGCTCCTGTGGCACAAACCTGTAGTTCTGTCTACAGTCCTGTCCCATCAGCTGCATCCAGTGGTGGTAGGTGCAGTTTGGCATTTTAATTGATTATGTTACAGTTGTGTCTTCAACTACAGTTTCATATTTTAATTACTTGTCCCACCACTGCCATTCTGCTCAGAACAACGCAGCGCCTTTGTGGGTCCAGGCCCAGAGCCGAGGAAGATTGAAGATGCCGTCCCAAAGAGGCTTGAGAGGATGGATCAAGAGAGCTTCTCAAAAAGATCATGAAGATCTGGTTATGTTGTGGCTGACATGCTCGGAAAGTTGACAGATCGGAAGTCGTCAGCAGTCACATATAAAATCTTTCAACTGCTCCATGAGGCTATTGAGTCAGAGGACTCATAGAAGGAGTACACAGAATACCAAGACATGCCCATCTTAATTAATTGTTTACACAAATACAAGAGGCAATTGTTAAATGTTTGCTTTATTTTTGTTACATATTTTTCTTTTTTCTGTAACAATGTAAATATTGTGTGCTTTACCTCTGTTTAATGTAAACACGACCACAGTGATTCTGAGTTACTGGGTGTCATTATTCACTCTTTTATAACCTTAGGCATAACAGGTGAAAAGCTTCATATTTTGTCATCTTAACGCGTAATATTTTGTTGTGTTAACACGTAATATTTTGACGTATTAACACGCAATATTTTCTTATGTTAACACGCAATATTTTATGGAATGCCATCAGGTCCAAAACTATACTATTCAAAAAAAGTAGGGGATATTTTATTTTGAGATCAAAATTTTCACATATACAAAGGGATACGAAACCATGTTGTATAGTTCCTTACTGAGGAAGCATTTCCAAAGAAATTCATCACCCAAACACATCAATGACACTCTCACGATCTGCACGGGATGCTATTGATGATCAAGGGGGTTGTGCCACAAATTTGCATGACTCTGAATTAGAAGGTTAGAGCCACTGTAAAGGAAGATTTTGAAGAGAAAGCATCAGATTATCAGTGGTTGAAGTCGTTAATTAAACAGAGACCATGCGCCGTCTAACACAGGAGGAGAGGTTACGTGCCCTTGGCATGCTACAGGTTGGCACAAGACAGGTCGTTGTGGCAAGGGCAATGAATGTTTCCCAGTCTGTCATCAGCAGATTATGGTCCAGACATCGTGCTACAGGGTCTGTTCAGGATAGACCACGATCCGGGTCGACCAAGGGCAACAACTCAGGCTCAGGACAGATTCATCCGCACTATTGTCTTGAGAAATCGTATGGTAACAGCAAATCAGATAAGGTCTCAACTTCAAAGGGATACTGGCTGGTAGTGAGTGGCCAGACCATCAGGAATCGTCTGCACAGATTTCACTTACACGCCCGGCGTCCTCGTGTCATTCCCTGTTTGAGGGATCGTCACATTAGGGCCAGACTCCAATGGTGTCGCATCATCAACGCTGGGATAATCGCCGATGGAACAACGTAATGTTCTCAGATGAGTCGAGGTTCACTGTGGACTTCCTTGACAGACGCAGGAGGGTTTGGCGCCGACGTAACGAACGTTTCCATGACGTTAACGCCATTAGACATGATCCGTATGGGGGTGGATCTGTAATGGTGCGGGGAGGCATCACTGCTGCCGGCAGAACAGACTTGCATGTTGTTGCTGGACGTGTCACAGGGCAGTACTACCGACAACATCTTGGCACCCCATGTTGTGCCGTTTGCACGCCGTTATGGCGCCATCTTCATTTTCCAAGATGACAATGCCAGATGTCATAGGGCCAGGATCGTTACAGATTACCTCCAGCAGCAGAATATCACCACATTACCATGGCCAGCACTCAGTCCGGACCTTTTCCCCCATCGAGCATGTCTGGGACATGCTTGGACAGCGGCTATGCCAACGTCAACAACCTCCTGCCAATGTCCAAGAACTTGCTGCAGCATTGCAACAGGAATGGAATAACGTTCCCCAAAATGACCTGGGACGCCTCGTTAGGAGTATGCCACGCCCGAATTGAGCTTGTCTAGCCAACCGAGGGGTTTAACCCGCTACTGACTCTGTTTCACAATGGTGGTAAATTTGCTGTGTGACCCTGTGTTTGTGTCGACCCTTATTCTGGAGAATCTGTCCTTTACTGACTGTACACAGGGTTTCGAATAAATTGACAAATGTTTCCTTAATGTTTTTATGTCATTTGTTTCCTTCCTGACCTCATGATCTGCATTTCATGGTACTTGTAAATCCAATATCCCCTACTTTTTTTGAATAGTATATTTCGATGTCCGTGTTAAGACGTCATGAAATGCCGTGTTAACACGCCCATTCTGAATGTCTACCTTCCTTGCATGAATCGAGGTTAAGAAATATTACTGATTCAATTAGGCCTCAGGAATAACATTGATTTATGGTTTGATTAACATCTATTTTTCAGTAAGTTAACTTACAAAAATCGCACCCTGTGCCCTTGCTCGTGGGTCACTTGCCTAAAGTTTCTAGCCCGCTTCAACGAAGTACTAACATGTCAACTTCTACAGGCTCTCACCTGTATTACCTCCTGTTAACATCCGTGAAATCCTAAAAAAAAAAAAAAAAACAACCCTGCAAGATTTTTTTAAGGGAATTTTTGAATATTGCTATTTTTTCATTAATGAAATTTTAAACAGAGTGTATAAATGTCATTAAAATATTTTTAAATGCTTCATAAGCTTTCTGTTCAAGAATGAAAAGAAAAGAACATCAAAGCCATATCCAGAACAATGAAAACTGACACGTTCATGGCGCTGCTACTCAAGAGCATGTCAGGGATCCACGATTGCGCTCCACTGAGAAAATCTTGAGCACAACCGCCAATCTCTTATCCATACTCCTATCTTTCCATTCGTATATGAGGGGGAAGGGTGACGTCCAATGCAAGTGCAGCTTCGGAGAGTAAGCTCTTGTAAGACGGGAAATCCAGCTGGGACGCGGCAAAGGGCTGACAAACTGGGGGAGCGCAAAAACTGAGGCTCATCCTAAACTTCAGAAGGACTCGCGTGGCCTGCAGTATAACAATAACCTATTTGGCCCTCCTCAGGATGAGGGGGCCGTTGACTCCCCAGAATGTTTGCCAAGTGGTGTTGTGGGAAATGGGGGTGTTTATGGGTGTCTGTGGAAGACTCGGGGGGGGGGGGGTTCATGACGGCAGGGGACAATAAACTGGACTCTGGCGAAGTGAGGGGGTGACTATCACAGTTCTCCCCCTGCAAACATCTTTTCCTGCTCTGGTTATGCCTTTAATGAAACTGGACCTTTACTGATCTGTTTAAATATTCTGAAACCCTGATCCTCTCTCACATGTTCAATTTACTGCTGTGAAATGACTTACATACTCATAAACTGAATTATTGTAAAAGTGATTTTGGTTAAGAGTTTTTTTCATGACAACTGCATCATATTAATACATATTCATATCATGTTTGGTATTGTTCTTCTCAGGAGAATCCCAAGGGTTGAATGGAGTATGTTTCATTCCAATTGAAATTATGGTTCATTCCCTTTTAGAAACTCCTGAAAATTGGGCAAAGTAGAATATCCTCCCCGGTAATCATTTGGTTTTTCCTCTCTCAGCTAAATTGTTTTATTACCTCCTGCAAATGGTGGAAACCCAAAATCCAGATTCGACCCCCCCTTCCAGGTAATTTATGGCCATGCCGCCTGGATCAAAGACGTGATTTGGCTTAAAGCAAAGAGAAACAATCCAGCACACGTTAGTGCGTGTGTAGCCAAAACAGGTTTGGTTAAAGAATAATTGAACGTAAAAGTCTCTAAAATTCTAAATTATATAACGGACTAATGAAATTTACTATGTGGACCTACCTACCTACCTGTTTAATAAAATTCTTTTGTATTAATAAATTGTCTTGTTGTAATTTGTGTGTTTTATGATTTTAAATCCATATTGATTCCTTTTAGACAAAATTACGGTTAAATACTTGGGGGAAACGGGTGCTGACTGAGACCTACTGTCAGAGGCCAGTTGCAGACAAAGTTTTTAGGGAGTTCTGGTAAGTTAGAACGGGGGCCACGTTTGACTGCTAACGGGATTGGTGAGGTATTGGCCCTGGAGGTTTGGCTTAAGAGGACCCATGGGCGTAATACGCCGGTTCTTGTCAAATTCTCCTTAAGGGGCCCGATAGATACAAGCTGACTCGGGTCCGTAACTGTCGCGAGGGAAATGTACTCGTGTATTATGGTAGCTGCAGGCTATCCAATGCAGGGCTCCCCGAACCAAGATTTTGCGATTGTGCTGGTCCGGAAATGCAATCGTGTAAAATTGGCAAAAGACCGCGTATGACATCATCATTTTAACCTCCACATGTTTAATTAAGAATATAAAATTTCGTTATAATGATATGGTGTCAGATAAATTGTAACCGCTATGCCATGTGCCCTGTTCCAACGAGCAGAAAAATTGATTCATGTCTTGTTCTGTTCACAACAGCCAAGGAAGAACGCGCCGAGCCTTCACTTCCTGCTGCGTCCGTCGTTGGTATAGCTGTGGGGGTTTTACACTCTTCGTCATAATTTGTTTTGAGTTAGAACATATGCAACTGATACTTGCAGCGATAATGCGGACCGTACCTTGTTTAATACAGACTATATGGTCTACCTTTGTTCGCATGATCAGCAGAAGCTCCGAAAAGTGGTCCCCTATGGCCAGCAGCAAACTGTTGTGCTACGAATAGAAGCGTTGATTTTTTTTTCTCCTTTTTTTTTTTTTTTTTTTTGCCCTTGTGTGTTTTCATGTGCTCCTTGTCAAAATGAATAGCCTCCAATAATGAATAACTTTCAATTTTTTTATATAACTATTACTATAGACCATCTGGAATTGAACCAGCTGCGATGACAGCAGGGCGATTGCATGAAGTAGGCCTTGGGCTCCATTGAAACATGTATAATTATGATAAACATAATCGCTTCTATCATTCCAATCCTCAAACTCAAAGTTTCTTTTTTTATCCCAGCTACTGACTTGCAATACCTTAAAGGTGCACTATGCAAGTTTGTTTATTTTCTGCGCCATTATATTTTTGTCTCAATTCGCCGACATCTCCCCACTATCCGCTAGCTGCCTGCCCCTAAATTCACTGTAAAAAAAAAAAAAAACCAGGCTCTGGTGACCGTCACAGGCGTCACAAACTGCAAATAAACACAAGGGGCACAGGCTGTGCCCCATAACATAACAAACCGTTCCGTCCAATTACCGACAAGGGTTGACAGTTATGGAAGCATGGGAGGGAGGGAACTATGGGAGGGAGGGGCGGGCTACCTCTGTTTGGTTTGAATTCGAATGTCAACAGAAGTGATGTCAACAAACTTGCACAGTGCACCTTTAAGGTTGAATGTAAAACGGTTGAGATGTTACTGTGTTAATGCGGACAGCAGAACTTATGATTCCAATACCATGCTTTGTGGCTGATTTGACGACCTACACTTCGTGGCTGGAACTAAAAATATGAGTAACTTTTTGTAAATCCGTAATCTGCTTGATGGGAGGACCCTTATAATTTGCGGGCAATCCGTATGAGTTGACATGCAAGCTCCGATGTTCTTCATTTAAAAACAAAGAAAAAGAAAATTAATGGTATGAAGCGCAATTTCAGTAGCCCACCTGTGGGGGTTGTAGGGTTTTGGAGAACCAAAACGCAACAGAGATGGGGGGGGGGGATGTCTAAAAGCCAAGGCAACCCTGACCACTAGGTCCAAAAGGACTGCAAAATAGGGAGTAGTAATAAAACGAAATCAAACCTTTAACCAACAAGGGCGAGGCTCCGATAAATATATTAGAATAGGTTTGCTTTTAAAAGACGGTAACGAAAATATTTCTCCGACTAAGTTGGAGACACAGCTTGAGTGCAAGGAGCTGCAGTGTAAAAGGGGGCCCCACGCAAGCAGAACTGTTCAGGGAAATAATGATTTAAACTTAAAGGATACCCCTAGCGAATATGCTGCAGACCACTGAAGATTACGAGCGAATATCGAAAACGGCTCAGGTAGAAGAGCAAAACCCCTGCTGACCTAAAACCCAGAGAACAGATCCCTAACTGGGTACTACCCAGGAGTAAAACCCCTTTACATGAAAATAAATCCCTCAGGGCTGCAACCCTGACAAATGAATAAACAGAAAAACGTGGGGTCTTAGTTCAGCGGGAGCTCAGAAATATCGGGGCAGAGGGAGTCCCTGGCGAACCCAAAATGCAGTCACGGACGCAAAGATAATAAACATCTCTTGTCGGAGCTCCAGTGTATGCCGAAAAGAAACCCAGGTGGGCGCAGAAAGTTTACAATTCTTTCTCTCCAGTTCTTGAAATCCTGCCACACCAAACTATTCCAGGAAAAGGAAGCAGCTAAGTGGGCGCAGAAGGTTTACAATTCTTTTCTCACAGGTCTGCAATACCACCCACACCAAAGTATACCAGGAAAATAAAGAAGGCTAAGTGGGCGCAGAACGTTTACAATTCTTTCTCTCCAGTTCTGCAATACCGCCACACCAAACTATTCCAGGAAAAGAAGCAGCTAAGTGGGCGCAGAACGTTTACAATTCTTGTCTCACAGTTCAGCGATACCGCCCACACTGAAATATACCAGGAAAATGAAGAAAGCTAAGTGGGCGCAGAACGTTTACAATTCTTTTTCCCCAGTTCTTGAAATCCTGCCACACTGAACTATTCCAGGAAAAGGAGCAGCTAAGTGGGCGCAGAACGTTTACAATTCTTTTCTCACAGGTCTGCAATACCGCCCACACCAAAGTATACCAGGAAAATAAAGAAGGCTAAGTGGGCGCAGAACGTTTACAATTCTTTTCTTACAGTTCGGCGATACCGCCCACACCGAACTATACCAGGAAAATAAAGAAAGCTAAGTGGGCACAGAGAGTTTACAATTCTTTTCTCACAGTTCTGCAATACCGCCCACACCAAACTATTCCAGGAAAATAAAGAAAGCTAAGTGGGCGCAGAGCATTTACAATTCTTTTCTCACAGGTCTGCAATACCGCCCACACCAAAGTATACCAGGAAAATAAAGAAGGCTATGGGCAAAATATTCTTTTTTCCCCAGTTCTGCAATACCGCCCACACCAAACTATTCCAGGAAAAGGAGCAGCTAAGTGGGCGCAGAACGTTTACAATTCTTTTCTCACAGTTCAGCGATACCGCCCACACCGAAATATACCAGGAAAATAAAGAAAGCTAAGTGGGCCCAGAGCGTTTACAATTCTTTTCTCACAGGTTCTGCACATTTACAATTCTTTCTCTCCAGTTCTGCAATACCGCCCACACCAACTATACCAGGAAAATAAAGAAAAGCTAAGTGGGCTTTTTTTCCCCGTTTCTTTACCGCCAATTCTTTTCTAAAAGGTCTGCAATACCGCCCACACCAAACCAGGAAAATATACCAGGAAAATAAAGACAGGTCTGCAATACTAACTGAACTATACCAGAAAGAAGTTTACAATTCTTTCTCTCAGTTCTGCAATACCCACACCAAACCAAAATAAAAAGTATACCAGGAAAATAAAGGAAAACAAGCAGCTAAGTAAAGGTTTACAATTCTCTTCTCACAGGTCTGCAATACCACCCACACCAATTCTTTACAATTCTTTCTCCCAGTTCTGCAATACCGCCACACCAAACTATTCCAGGAAAATAAAGAAAGCTAAGTGGGCGCAGAACGTTTACAATTCTTTTTCTCACAGTTCTGCAATACCGCCGCCAAATATACCAGGAAAATGAAAAAAAGCTAAATATTTTTCAGTTCTTGAAAAAACTAAAGGAAAAGGAGCAAAGTGGGCGCAGAACGTTTACAATTCTTTTTCCACAGTTCTGCAATACCGCCCACACCGAAATATACCAGGAAAATAAAGAAAGCTAAGTGGGCGCAGAACGTTTACAATTCTTTTCTCACAGTTCTGCAATACCGCCCACACCAAAGTATACCAGGAAAATAAAGAAAGCTAAGTGGGCGAGAACGCTATAATTCTTTTTCTCACAGTTCTGCAATACCGCCCACACCAAAGTATACCAGGAAAATAAAGAAAGCTAAGTGGGCGCAGAACGTTTATAATTCCTTTCTCACAGTTCTGCAATACCACCCACACCAAACTATACCAGGAAAATAAAGAAGGCTAAGTGGGCGCAGAACGTTTACAATTCTTTCTCTCCAGTTCTGCAATACCACCCACACCAAACTATACCAGGAAAATAAAGAAGGCTAAGAAGGCGCAGAACGTTTACAATTCTTTCTCTCCAGTTCTTGAAATCCTGCCACACCAAACTATTCCAGGAAAAAGGAGCAGCTAAGTGGGCGCAGAACGTTTACAATTCTTTTTCCCCAGTTCTGCAATACCGCCACACCAAACTATTCCAGGAAAATAAAGAAAGCTAAGTGGGCACAGAACGTTTACAATTCTTTTTCCCCAGTTCTGCAATACCGCCCACACCAAACTATACCAGGAAAATAAAGAAGGCTAAGTGGGCGCAGAACGTTTACAATTCTTTCTCTCCAGTTCTTGAAATCCTGCCACACCAAACTATACCAGGAAAATAAAGAAGGCTAAGTGGGCGCAGAACGTTTACAATTCTTTCTCTCCAGTTCTTGAAATCCTGCCACACCAAACTATACCAGGAAAATAAAGAAGGCTAAGTGGGCGCAGAACGTTTACAATTCTTTCTCTCCAGTTCTGCAATACCGCCACACCAAACTATTCCAGGAAAAGAAGCAGCTAAGTGGGCGCAGAACGTTTACAATTTTCTCACAGTTCAGCGATACCGCCCACACCGAACTATACCAGGAAAATAAAGAAAGCTAAGTGGGCGCAGAACATTTACAATTCTTTCTCTCCAGTTCTGCAATACCGCCACACCAAACTATTCCGGGAAAAGAAGCAGCTAAGTGGGCGCAGAACGTTTACAATTTTCTCACAGTTCAGCGATACCGCCCACACCGAACTATACCAGGAAAATAAAGAAAGCTAAGTGGGCGCAGAACGTTTACAATTCTTTTTCCCCAGTTCTGCAATACCGCCACACCAAACCTATACCAGGAAAATAAAGAAAGCTAAGTGGGCGCAGAACGTTTACAATTCTTTTTCCCCAGTTCTGCAATACTGCCCACACCAAACTATACCAGGAAAGTAAAGGCTAAGTAGGCGCATAACGTTTACAATTCTTTCTCTCCAGTTCTGCAATACTGCCGACCAAACTATCAGGAAAATAACCAGGAAATAAGGTGACTAATCGGAAACGAGAACAAATACAATTATTTTCTCAGTTCTGCAAATACCGTCCCACATTCTGTACCTTACCGGCACCAATGAAATGAAGCACAGAGTGAAGGAATCACAGAGTTTAAATACCAGAGTCTCGGGGTGGAGCGTGTAACGAGAACAGGGATCACCTGCTGCAAATAATTGAATCAACGCACCAGCAACCTCATGTATTAACCTGCAGCTTACAGACCCAGAACCATGACAGCACCGCCCTCTAAGGGGTGACTCCCGACAAACCTTCTGCACCCCAACTGTGAAAGTCCTGAATCAGTTCTGGGTCCAAAATCTCTAGCTGGAACCCACAATCGCTCTATCAGACCATAACCCTCCCAGTCAATGAGATATTGCTTACCCCTACCAACCTGTCTCTCGGCTAGAATGCTCCGCACAGTGTGAACAGGTCCCCCATTGACCATCCGAGGAGGAGGAGGAGGATCGTCTGCAGGTGACAATACACTAGCGACGACAGGCTTCAAACGGGAGACATGGCTCATGGGATGCATTCTCATTGACCGCGGGAGTTCCAGGCGAACTGTAACTGGGTTAATCTTACAATTTTAAAAGGCCCCACGCATCGAGGACCGAACTTGCGAGACTCCACCCTTAGTGGAAGATCTCGAGTAGACAGCCATATGCGCTGCCCCACACAATAAGAGTTCTGGACTGCGCCGTCTATCAGCCACTTCCTTCTGACGAACAGTGGCACGCAAAAGCGAGGAGCGGACTTTCTTCCAGGTTGCTTGACAATGACAAATGAATGCCCTACGGTGGGTACTTCTATATTTTGTTCTAGCTGCGGAAAAAGGAGGTTGATATCCCATCTGAGCCTCAAACGGGGAGATATCCATGGATGCATTACGCAAGGTGTTAAAGGCATATTCAGCCCAAGCAAGATACCTACTCCAAGAGGTCGGTCTGGATTCAGCTAACCACCGCAGTGTGTTCTCCAAGGTTTGGTTAGTGCGTTCAGTTTATCCGTTAGACTCTGGGTGAAACCCAGATGAAAGACTTACCGACGCACCCAAGAGAGAAAACGTTTTCCAAATACGAGCCGCAGACTGTGGGCCCCAATCAGACACAATGTCTGTGGGCAGACTGTGCAACCGAAATATATGCGTCACCATCAGCTTAGCAGTCTCCCGAGCGAATGGCAATTTCGGAAGTGGAATAAAATGTGCAGCTTTGGAGAACCTGTCCACTATGACTAAGATGACCGTGTGACCGAACACTGGCAAACCCGTAATAAAGTCTAATGTAATATGACTCCATGGTCAACTGAGAACAGACAGAGGCCTCAATAGTCTGGATGGTGAACACTGCACTACCTTGTTGCGGGCACAAACTGAAAAGGCTAAAACAAATTCCCGCACATCTCTATCCATATTAGACCACAAAAACCGTCTAGCCAAATAATCCTTTGTTCTATGAACCCCCGGGTGACATGTGAGCTTCGAAGAATGTCCCCATTTAAGCACTTGCATGGGAACACTAGTGGGCACAAAAAGACGATTGGCTGGCCCTCCCCCAGGATCAGGCTCCTGTTGTTGAGCCTCCTGAACTACCGATTCTATATCCCACAAAATGGGAGCAAGGATCTGCGCCGTGGGGATAATGGACTCGGGCGGACGATTCTCCTCTGACCTGTCAAATACGAGACAGAGCATCTGGTTGTGTGTTCTTCGAACCAAGCCTAAGTCATTATAAATTTAAAATGTGAAAATAATGCCCATTGCGCCTGCCTTGGGTTGCGTCTCTTTGCATTCTGGATGTACTCTAGATTTTTGTGGTCGGTCCAAACTGTAAAGGGATACTCAGCCCCCTCCAACCAATGACACCACTCTTTTAAAACTAGTTTAACTGCTAATAGTTCCCGATCCCCTATGTCATAATTTCTCGGCAGGAGAAAGTGACTGAGAAAAATATGCACAGGGATGCATTTTCTGATCCACAGGTGATCGCTGAGAAAGAATGGCACCTACACCTAGTTCCGATGCTTCCACCTCAACAATGAATGGAAGAGACGGATTAGGTGTAACTAAAATAGGTTCAGAACAAAATCTTTTTTTAGTTCCGCAAACTCCGCCATCGCTCGCGTTTTCCATTGGAATGGAGTGGGAGCAGACTTTTTAGAGAGGGCGATGATGGGTGTGGCAATAGTACTAAAATTACGGATAAACCGTCTGTAAAAATTAGCAAAACCAAGGAAACCCTGCACTTGCTTCACTGATTCAGGAGTAGGCCAATTTTTAACTGCTGAGATTTTCTCAGGATCCATCTGGACCTTCCCGGCTGAAACCACAAACCCAAGGAACAAAACTGAATCTGCGTGAAACACGCACTTCTCGGTTTTAACGAAAAGACGAGCCTCCAGCAAGCTCATTAAGACCTTCCTTACATGTTGGATATGTTCAGCAAGGTTGCTGGAAAAACAATGAGGATATCTAAATAGACAAATACAAACTTTTCCATAAACTCACGGAGTACACCATTGACGAATGCTTGAAATACTGATGGTGCATTAGACAAGCCAAAGGGCATTACCAAATATCCCAATGACTGTTGTGAGTATTAAAAGCTGTTTTCCATTTGTCACCTTCTCGGATGCGTACAAGATTTCGGTCCCAGCGGGTGACGTAAAAGGCCTAATGAAACCACAAGCTAGCACCTCTTCTATGTATTTCCTCATAGCCTCACTTTCACGAGCAGACAGGGAGTAGAGTGAGCCCCTTCGAGGAACCGTACCTGAATAAAGGTCAATCGCACAATCGTAAGGTCGGTGTGGAGGTAAAGTAGTGGCTCTCTGTTTACTGAAGACCTCCGCTAAATATATAATCATTGGGCAGATTAAGCGGGAGTGGAAACGAAGCAGCCGCTAGCAGATGAGTGCCATTTAAACCATTGCTGTGCTGCGAGGCCGAATCAACCTCCGGGTATGAAATTTTACTATCCTCCCAAGCATCAGTCAGAGGATCCCAATCATAAACCGGATCCCAAACTAAACTCTCCTGCTGATCCTCAAAAGCTGGAGATGCTATCCCCAGGCTGTCCATTGGCTCTACCTCCTCATTACAGTCAGTACATATCGGATGCACCTATACAGTCGTAAGTGTGCACCTGTTTGCAATGAGCATCACACGAAGGAACCCACCGTAAAATTGAATTTGCACCCCTGCCCCATTTAATATGAGGTTGGTGCTTAACTAACCAGGAGTGTCCCAGAATAATAGGGTAAGCTGGAGACTTTACCAAATTGAACCGAATTGGTTCAGAATGCACCCTGAAAGGAACTCGCATAGTCATGGTGTCAGTGACCTGTTTCACCACCCCAGGACCCAATGGACGACCATCCAAAGCAGTAATAAGTTGCAGCTGAGAAAGCGGTAAAAACAGTTAACTCCCGCTCTTCAGCCCAACTGGCATCAACAAAATTCTCTACAGCCCCAGAATCTACAAAAGCGTCAGCTTCTACGACTGACTCCCCCCATGCCAGTTTCACAGAAACAAAAGTGCGAAAGGCTAGTTTAGATATTGGTGTCACTCAGGGCTTTCACTTTCCTAGTGAGACTGATTTTTTTTGCTGACAATTTAGGGCATTTTTTTTAACCATATGCCCTTTTTGTTTACAGTAGAAACAACGGACTTCTCCCAGGCTCCTTCTGTGTGCGGCTAACGAGTGAAGTGCCCAGTTGCATAGGCTCTTCCCCTCTGGAAGCAGACCAAGAGGGGACTGGACTGGCTGCCTTGGCTGGAGGGATAAACTCTGATGAAGCAGGCTGGCCCCTTCGTTCTGCCTTCTCCCGCTCACGTTCCCTTACTCTATTGTCAATACGAATGGCAGTTGATATTAGAGCGCCCAAGGTAGCAGGTGGTTCGAGTGTGGACAGAGCATCTTTCACTGGGTCAAGAGGGCATTGGTAAATAGGGTCATGAGTGGCCCCTCTGACCATCCCGTCTCCCCGGCTAATGCTCTAAACAGGACCGAAAAACTCAGCTACACTATGGTTCCTCTGACTCTGGTAAGGCGAGTAGCTGCTTCTCTACCAGTTGTGTCATGGTCAAAAACTATAGCCATTCCATTCATCAGAGCCTGTGAATCGTTCATTATTGGAGCCTGTGCCCAAAATCAGGGGATCAGCCCATTCTAATGCCGTTCCTGTCAAAAGCGAGAGAATGAAAGCAACCCAAGAGTCATCAGTTGAGAAGCGAGAGGGCTGGGACTTAATGAGGCACTGGGACAAAAACCCTCGACATTTCCCTGCCTCGCCTCCATAACGTAATGGGAGTTGCAACTTAGGCTCCCTTATACTGACAATGGTTTGGGGTTGAATGGGACCAGAAGGTGCTTGTGGAACTGAGAGCGGTGGCTGTACCCCTAGCTGACGAATGCTGTCAGCAAGCCCCAGAAGCATGTCCTGCTGGCGCCACAGGCGTTCCAGGATCTGCTCCGGTCTTTGAAAAATAACTGCCTGCTGAGCAGAGGTGGCCACCTTTGGGGCCTGCAGTAATTGCATCCCTTTCCCTTGGTCTGCAATAGCTGCCTGTTGCGCTAGTATAGCCCTTTCACGAGGGTTAGCCTCTATCCCGACTATGGTTTCTGTCACTGGTATCTCCATAGTGGCTTCAGTGTACTGTGGGGGTTGTAGGGTTTTGGAAAACCAAACGCAAGAGAGATGGGGATGTCTAAAAGCCAAGGGAACCCTGACCACTAGGTCCAAAAGGACTGCAAAATAGGGAGTAGCAATAGAACCAAAAACAAGGACAAGACTCTAATATATTAGAATAGGTTAGCTCTTAAAAGACCGTAACTTGAGTGTTAAGAGCTGCAACATAAAAGGGGCTCCACACAAGCAGAACTGTTCAGGGAAATAATGACTTAAAGGATACCCCTAGCGAATATGCTGCAGACCACTGAAGATTAAGAGTGAATACCGAAAACTGCTCGGGGAGAAGAGGAGCAAAACCCCTGCTGACCTAAAACCCAGAGAACAGATCCCTAACTGGGTTCTACCCAGGAGTAAAATCGCTTTACATGAAAATAAATCCCTCAGGGCTGCAACCCTGACAAACGAATAAGAAAAACGTGGGGTCTTAAAGTGTCCCGTCTTAGTTCAGCGGGAGCTCAGAAATATCGGGCAGAGGGAGTCCCTTGCGAACCCAAAACGCAGTCACGGACACAAGATAATACCCATCTCTTGTCGGAGCTCTAGCGTATGCCGAAAAGAAACCCAAGTGGGCGCAGAACGAATACAATTCTTTTCCCCCAGTTCAGCGATACCGCCCACACCGAACTATACCAGGAAAATAAAGAAAGCTAAGTGGGCGCAGAACGTTCACAATTCTTTTCCCCCAGTTCTGCAATACCGCCCACACCGAACTATACCACGAAATAGGGTGACTAATCGGACGCAGAACAAATACAACTCTTTTCAAATAGTTCTGCAAATACCGTCCGTATATTTCTATACCTTACCGGCTTGAGTGCTTAACAAGAGACACTGAAGCACAGACTGAAGGAATCGCAGAGTTTAAATACCAGAGTCTCGGGGCGGAGCGTTTAAGGAGAACAGGGATCACCTGCTGCAAATAATTGAATCAACGCACAAGCAACCCCACGTATTAACTTGCAGCTTACAGATCCAGAACCATGACACCACCGTTTGACCAGTCGCCCATGACGCCGTATTAAATACAGTGGCGGTTCTACAAACACGTCCTTTTGACAGGTCAGTCCTGGCTAGTTCTCAATCATTTTCCTTTACTGACGCGTTTTTCCAATTATCGTAACTGGCAACTGAAGACACGGTTTCTGTCCATATGCGATCTAACCCGGTGGGGGAAAATTCAGTATGAGAACTTGGAAAACAATTATTAGTCCTGACCTGTTCTCAGTCATTTTCACGATTAACTAAAGGTTCACTCCCATATTTCTGTTGCTTGTTCCCCCCGATTAGAAGACGACAATCATTCATCTGGACGCGTATTTGCTTATTATAAATCAACGTTATTCAAAATTACTCTCGGTATTGAGTGAAAAAAGTGGCAGTGAAATATAAAAGCATGCGGCTCAAGCTATTTGCGCAGGTATGCAATTTTGAATAACTTTGATTTAAATTCAGCAAATATAAAGGTTCAGATGAATGATAGTCGTCCTAAATCAGTTGAACAAGATCACCTGTTATCTGGAGTGCTCTTTGGAGTGAACTAAATAATTATGAAAATGACTGAGAACAGGTCAGACTAATAATTGTTTAAAACGTATGTTTTGTCCAAAAGCCCAATTCTCAGTTAAGCTGAATTTACTCCATGATTTCATCGCTGTTAGATTTATGGAGAGAGACTGTGTTAAATTGCCAATTAAATAATTGGAAAACGCGTCAGTAAAGAAAATGATTGAGAACTAGCCACTATCCTAATAGTCATAAAGATTAAATAGAACCGCCACTGATTAAATAGCTACGGAAAACCCAAAGATGCTGACATGCATGGAAGTTTACAGAATATATGCAGCAAGATATTACGAAATGATCCGACAAGGCATGCTTCAAGCTTTGGCTGATAGATTTCAGCAGTTGGTTAAATGTCAAAACACGACCACAGTGATTCTGAGTTTCTAGGTGTCATTATTCTCTTTTAACAGGTGAAAAACTTTATGTTTTTCTGTGTTAACACGCCATATTTTGCCGTGTTAAGATATTAGTGTAACATACTCAAATTGATTAAAAAAAGTAAATGGACCTGATGGCGTTCCATATAACTTCGCGTTTTAACACGACGAAATATTACGTGTAATGTAAAAATATAACGTGTTCACACGTAGAAATATTTCTTGTTGACATGGCAAACATATTGCGTGTTAAGTCAAAATAATATGTGTTAACACTACAAAATATTAGGCATTAATACGTCATATTTTGACGTGTTAATAGTATTATTTTGCCGTCTTAACACATAATCTCGTCGTGTTAACACATAATATTTTGACATGTTAACACGACAAAAAATGACTCATTAACGTGCATTTTCTGATTGTGGCCAATGCGGGACCGCGTCTCATGACCGTTACACATATTTATGAGGAAGGTTGCATCATGATGTCGCACAACAACGCAAGCGAGTGGAGCAATTTTCACGGGTAAACCAACTGTCACAAGCCAGTTTATGGACATTGATAGAATGCGCGATTTTGTGCGCCCTCCACGGGTCTCATTCGGAATGGAAGGGCAGAAACCGATTTATAATGCGTTATGAATCTGTTGAAGTCTGACAGGAGAAAGCAAATATTGACTATACCATTAAAAACAAGGCAGTTGCTACGGGTACGGCAGTTTTCCATTGCATTTCAATGTAGAGAGGTACGGCAGTCCCAATTTCAAACCCTGCCCTAACCTAACCCTGGCCCTACCTCTAACCCTAACCCTAATCCTAACCATAAACCTTACTCCTTATCCTAATCCCTTCAAATCGTCAGCTGTATACCCATATTACTGCCGTAGCTCAAGACACTGCGTAAAAACATTTATTGGCTATTCCAAATTCTTGACGTACGATAATAATATATTATTTCTAAAAGGATAATTTATTTCGCAAATTACAGTTTGTGGGAACGAATTTATACATGCCAACGTTATAACTACCTAACCAAGAAATCGAGTGCGCTGTCCGTCCGCTTACACGAACTGCCTGGCTCCAGTTCGAAAGCAGAGATTGCAAGCCGCTAGTGAAAGGACAGCACAAAATTTTTGGGGAAGTCCGTTTATCTTGGAGTGGTCGAAAACACAACTGAAATAAGACGTTATCCGAGAATTACCAGAGAGGTCTGCTTTTCTATTTGTGATGCACTGCTAAATATAGATTCAGGATCAACACGCACCACTGCGCGATGACGTCAGAATGACTCAATAGGACCAGGGAGCCTTTGGTGCTGTTTGAGTGGAGTATTTGCGAGCCGACCCTGAAACGACTTGATGTTTGTGTGGGTGCTAATGTATTCTCTCAACAAGGCTAATAGTTTTAGGAAACTGGAGTTTATTTTCTGATGCATGTCAGTCGGAGTCCAGTGTGTGGATGCGTCTGTGTCTATCGAACCTGTAAACGAGCCAAGAAAGGATTGAAGCTGCTCAGGGGAAACATGGGCAGAAAACAAGTGAAAACATGTTCAAAGGTTCCCTATAATGCCACCAGGTGCACAGCTAATTAGCCATTATGAGCCAGTTCAAAGTCTCTCCTTCCTGACATCACAAGGGGGGGGAGACCACACAGAATGATGAAATCTGATTGACTGCTTAGCTGAAGTTGATCAGTTCTTTTTGCCTCTGGTTGGTTACTTCCCCATGTGATGTCAAGAAGGGATAGATTTAGAAATGGCTTGTAATAACTAATTGGCAGCGCACCTAGTGACATAATAAGGGACCTTTAAGTTTCAGTATGACAGTGACTGCGTGTCAACTACCAACAGAGAATATGAGCTTAAAATTGTCAGGGCACACTCTTTATGGTTAATGAATTGGTGTCATAAGAGGAACAGGTATTTAGTTTGTTTGTGCAATTTGACTGCATGACACACACAATGGTTGCCTCGTTATTATTGATGTAATATGAAGTTAGGCAATCAGTACTTTTTGGGTCAACTAGCAGTCCACAAAGTCTAAAGTAGTGTTAGTTTGCTGGTGATTTTGCATCGCAGTGGAGGGTTTGATGTCACTGAAAGGACTGGAAGTATTTCACCCGTTAACCTCGACGTTTGGTCACTCCAAACAGCTATTAGGCTTCATTCAGACCATTAACCTTTCCTCCTCGGTTCCAATTTTTTGCTCAAATTTCATTTAATGGATTGACTTGGTCACAGAGATTTGTGATGATGAGTCCCAACAGTACTGTCTTTGCAGAATTATGTCCACATTAACCTGTTCACTACCTGGAGTGACATCAAAATCCCTCAAAGTCCAAATGTGGATACGTTCCAGCACATTTGTCTCCGCCTCCAATCTTGTTGATAGCAGACCATTGGAGGAAAGGTCTTTCTATGTCTTTCAAGTATTGGGATGCATCCCCTAGTTTTACCCAATGCAGCTGTTCAAGTCTGACATCTTGCTTAGCGTATTACCGCCTTGATTTGAGTTAGTTCTGTACTTATTCACTTCTGTACTTGGCAGAAATTTGAAGCGAGAGGCTTTGGTTTGACATGTTTTTTTCCCTGTTCATGTTGTTAAAAAAAAAATTAAAATTCTGTCTCAAAAACGGGGGAGACTGGGTGGTGGAACTGAGACATTTTAGCTACAATCTGAGCATAAAATAATATTGAATTTATATTTTCTCTACTTCATACAAAGCATGCACACCAATCAGACATAAAATTATGACCAACTGCCTAATATTGTGTATGTCCCCCTTTTGCTGCCAAAACAGCCCTGACCTGTCCAGACGTGGACTCCACTCGACCTTTGAAGGTGTACCATGGTATCTGGCACCAAGATGTTAGCAGCAGATCCTTTAAGTCCTGTAAATTGCGAGGTGGGGCCACTGTGGATTGGGCTTTTGTAAAGCTCACCCCACAGATGCTCGATTGGATTAAGATCTGGGGAATTTGGCGGCCAAGTCAACACTTGAACTCGTTGTTGTGTTCCTCTATCCATTACTGAACCATTTTTGCAGTGTGGCGAAATGCGTGTATACACGTCTTTGCGTTGAATATGAATGTAATCTGTCGTGCGAAAAATTCGTTTCGCGTCCGGTGCGAAAGCAGCTTAATTTCGTCCAAGTCTTGAATGAATGCGTTGAATGTTAGCCTCCGTTTTTACCTGTCCTTTTAAATTAGTGCTGTGCTCAGTGTATACAGTAACTGGGATAATATCCATTCTTCAGGCCGGGTTTCTCATCTGTTGACACTTTTTGCTGGCTTTTGTATTCCCTGTGCCCTCTGTTGTTTTCTTCAGCCTCTAAAACCCACCCTGTTTTTCTTTAAAAAGAGTGAATGGAGATTTTTAGATGTCCTCAGGTACTTGCATTTCCTTGAAAGACTATGGTGGGGAGTGATCTTTCCTGAGGGAGTGGGAACAAAGGATTTTTTGGGATCGGCTGGGTGTGAATGATTACTGTTCAAACAATCCATTTCTCTCTCTATCCATCTCTTTCCCTCTCTTTCTCAAGGGTCTTTCTTTCTTCAAAGGCCACGGTGCTTTCAATCCGCCCACATATTCGTAATTGCTTCTGTTGAGGCTGCGTTTGCGTGTTTGTTTCGGTTTTGCGGTAGATAGGCCTTTCTGGAAGGGCCTGTCCAAGTTGAATGCAAAGTCCTCTTTAGTATCAACCGCTCACAGAAAGAGGCGTACAGCGTGGAATTACTATGCTAATTGATGCACAAATCGCCCGCATTTCATCTGATGAGCTGAACCGAGTGCTGGTTTTGAAGATGAGTTTGCAAGAGCTCACTATGCATGTGTTGTCCTTTGTAAATAAATACAAACAGTGCGGTGCCAATACTTGTGCTGGTGGCTTGTGGAAAGAATTATGCTTCAAAGAGATTCTGAAATCAAAATTCACACTTGCTTCAAATTTTACATTTCTGGCTCAAAAAATTAAAACATCTTGAAGTAAATATGCCTGAAATATAATGAAATTCTTACTGGAGATCCTCTGCTGGGACCATGATTTCAGCTTTAATATGACACAGAGTACCAGTGCCAATTCAAACTCAGGATAGAGACTGGATCCTCAACCCCCACATTGGTGCTGAATATTTGGGGAAAATATTCACCAAGGAGAGAATATTTGATTTGCATTCAAGCAAGCATTTAAAGTTTGCCTGATATGACAGATTTGACCTGGAAAAAGAATTTACTTGATATTATCTTTTGCCTTGCACATAGATATTCACGCAGAATATATCTGACATGATCAATAGAGTGAAGAGCTGTGTTGTCATTCTTTTAATACCCTCAGTTCTTTTGAGGGTAGAATAGCATGGATTAGTTTTGCATTCATTTTGCACACTGGCCCATTGATCTGATCGCTGCTGACAACCTGCCAATTAAACTGCAGTGCATCTGTCCGACTCGCTTCAGTACAAATGTTTGAAACAATCTGTCAACAACACAAAAGGGCACATTAATACCAGCGCTATTTATCAATAAAATAATGTAATGCATAATTTAAATATATTAAATTATGGTCGTTCGGCGCAAAAAAAAAAAAACTGCGATCTCAGGGGAATTAATGCTACTTTGCAATGCAGGACATGATTAAAAATACATTTTATTTCTCAGTTAATTCCATTACAGTGCATTAACCCTTAAAGTGATAATCACTGCTATAGTCACGCAAGGCGCAAACTATATGAAGCAAAATTTCAGCTTTCAAAAGGTCAACAATTTTGTGAATTTTAAGTTGGCAATGACCTTGAAAAGAATTCGCGGGTACTTGAGAGTACTTCTGGAGGTCATTTGTCAACGAAATAACGATTAATATGGCGATAAGATTTAATATCTACGCCACCTGCATGGTTATTCAGAGATTGAGGGGAATAATTTTAAAAGCGGACGAAAATCAATTGTAGATATTAAATCGCGAGATTAGACGGCTGCAGTCGGCGCAGCCCTCGATCAATGTTGCTGAAAGTTGTCGCAGGCTTCCCGTCACCGTCTAAGTTTTTCTGCTTTGAAACAAAGGCCAAGTATGCCCGTTTGCCATTTCAAGTACCTGTACCGCCTTTGACCACTAGATGACAGTGTTGATCCCTTGACCACCCCGGTGATCAAAATCCTCTGTTTTGGTTGAAAAATGACCTGAATGGTTTATATTCGCCTTAATGATGTGAAAGCTTTTCATAAGCTGTTGAGGAGGCTTAAGCACTGAACTCTCGGTGGTTGATCTTTGCTCAGAATTAGTTGAGACAAGGGAGCTATGCTCAAGTTTCTAGCCCTAGTGCTCCTCTCGGTCAGAACGACCAACTTGTGGACACATTCCCGATGCAACAGCTGCAAGCGTGCGCCTGATTACAGCTCAGCTCTCTCAAGCCGGGCCAATCAACTTTGATTTCTTTCGAGCCAAGCCGCTGAGTACGTGTTTGTGTGCGCGCATGCGTGGTTTGATTATTCTGGTAGTTCCGAGTCCAGGTTTGAGTGTGTGCGTGTGTGTGTGTGTGTGTGTTTGTGTATGAGAGAGCAAGAGAGAGCAAGCAAGTGAATGATGGGGAGGCTGTAAGGAAAGGGCAGATAAGGTAAAAGAGAGGAGAAGAGGAGAGAGGAGGGGTGGGGAGCCTTTAATCACACAAAGGAAAAACTGGCTGCACCACATCCATTACTAAGGGGGACACTGTTAGAGGGCTGCAGAACTGAGGACTGGCTGTGTGTTGAGTCATTCAGGTGTGTGTGTGTGTGTGTATGTACGCACGCGTGTGCGAGCACTAACTGTGAATGCGTGCCTATATGCATTTATTTATGGGTGTACGAATATACATGTGTGCCCCTAATTGTGTTTGTGTTCATACTTGCTATGGTGCGTATGATATTGAATGCCTCTGTGTTTGTGTGTGTGTGTGTGTGTTCATCTGTATGAGTGCCTGCATGTGTGTATTTTGGTTCCATGTGTGGGTTTACGAGAGCTTGTTCACCTTCATTATTGCTCCTTTGTACCAGAGGAACAGAGTGTTCTCACTGCAGCCTGTGCTCTTAGACTGAGTATAATGAAAGTGCATTCATAGAGCAGCGTGATGGTATGATAAGTGTACCCACAGAGCACTATATTGTTGCAGTAAGTACACTCGGAGCAGCATTGCAGTGCAGTAAGTACACTCGTAGATCAGCACAGTGGTGCAGTAAATACACATATCCCAGCAAGTACACTTGCAGAACAGCACAGTGGTGCAGTTAGTATACTCAGCACCACTGCAGAGCAGTAAGTACACTCATACAGCAGCTGTGGTGCACTAAGTATACTTACTGAGTAGCATACTTATGCTGCAAGTACGCGTGGGGAGCAGCACAGTGGTGCGGTAAATACACTCGTAGAGCTGCACAATAGTTCAGCACAGTTAAACTTTTATCTAAACTCTGAAACACATTGTGGTGAGCTCAATTACAGAACAGCCAAGTAAAAATTGAACAAAAGCTCCTAGGCAACAAGATACTCAAATATGGACCATAAGATTAAAATCCTGTAAAAGAGTAAAAATAATAAGCCAAATTGGTGAAATTATGAAACCATACGAGTAAATAAAGCAATTATGATTTAAATTTAATGAAGTAATTAAAATGAGAACATCTGGAAGTGAAATAAGATAAAATTTTAAATTTTAATTGCCCTCAAGATAAAATGAGATAAGCGTTGGGTTCCTCTGCATGTTATTCCAGGTTGCAGGCACACGGTAAAAAAAAAAAAAAAAAAAACTGGATTTTCCAAGCTCACAAAAACCTGTTGGCACCAGCAAGGTGGTTTAGTAAATATACTCGCTGAGCGGCAAGCAGGTACAGCTAGGTAGCATGGTGGTGCAGGACGTACACTAATACAGCACTGTGGTGTAGCGGGCAGTTCTGTGCTTGGCTTGAAGTCGGTCTGGGGCCTTACTGTTTGCACACTTTACTTGTGGTCATGTTTTCTCTGGTAATCTAGCTTCCTGTTTCCATCCAAAGATAGGGCTGCTTGGAGACTATACTGCCCATAGGCAGAAGTGCTCTTTCTCTTTCGCCACCACAGTTAATATTATCGACAAATAAGGTATGAGTCAAAAATTAAAGAATGTTCTGGAGGGATGTCCCTCACTCTTGGCCTTCAGATGGCAGATTTCTCTCTCTCTTCTCTCTCTCTCTCTCTCTCTCTCTCTCTCTTCAATGAAGATCTCTCTCTCTGGCTCACACTTTTTAATCACCTTCACACTTTTTAATCATCTCCTCCGCACAGCCTTGGGTGAAGTGAATATCGAACCTGACCACCAGCCAGTAACAACCATAAAAGGTAAACATTTTACAAAATATGAGTCTCTGAAAGAGGAAATATGGGTGGAGTTTAGGGGAAGGGTAATGTTGGGCGAATTCATGAGATTAGTTCAGAGGTAAAAGATGTCAGTTTTGGAGCAAAGATGACGGTGCAGTAGCGACCTGTTCGGGATAGACACGTCCTTTTGAAGATCCGGCTTTTCCTGCCGCTCAGCATTAGGGAGAATTATCATTGGGTGACTTGTTTTCCTTTCTATTTATAGATTCTTAATGAGCCACTAATTGAATATTGCCAGTACGCCTCACTGCATGTGTCAGTACCGGAACCCGACTCGCCCATCATTCTGGGTCGAAAGAGGGTCGTTCCGTTAGAGCACGTAAACACGTCTCCAGTCTAAGACAAGAAGGGAAACCTACAGCTGTCAGTTGGCCCTGTCTGCATCTCGGGCAGAAAATCTTGGTTCGTTAAGTGAAAGTCGTCCCACAGTGTTTTTTTCACCAGTCACCTGGATTCACTAAGCAACCATATTGTTTTACTCGGAGGCCTGAAAATTTAGCTTGACTAGCCAACTGAGGTCGTGGCTGGAGGAGTCAGAAGGCAAGACTTTTACTTTCTGACCCCAGGACTTCCCACATGGTGTGTCAAAAAACTATTAAAAAAGGTTTTGGGGGATGACCCATTGGTACACATCCTCATTTCGAGATGAAACGTCAGTGGTTTGAAAACAATCGCTGACCTTGGTGACATGTCTCCTGTATCTCTCACTGCCGTTCCTCTATCTCTGTCTGCTCTGTCCTTTTAAATAAAGTTTAAAAAAAATGAATCAACAAATACATTCATCAATGAAGAGGGCACCTTTGGGGGCAAAGCTGGCTTTCCAGCTGGTGTTTTTAAAATGTGACAGAAAAGAATGATAATGCCACTCTGTGAAATGAACATCGTTGCAGGGACGTTTCCTGGGGGTTTGTTCCAACGTTTTCATCACCCTTCAGGTGAAGAAAAAATGGGAGCTTGTAGAGGAAGACTAGTTGTTCTGATGTTGTTTTTTTTTTTTTTTACTACATTAATTGGAAAACGTTTTCTTTGTATTTGGTTACACGGAAGACTGCAGTTAGTTATTTCGCGGATGCCAGGGTTACACCTTATTCAACGCATTTCGAAACGTTAATCTTATGAAGTTGTCGTTGTAGTCGGCTCTGAGGAATGCAGACTTGAGGAAACTGTCTGTGGATTTTCATTGTAATGGTTGTAACAGCCTGTGCACAGCTATGGTACTGATAGAGAACTGAGAATGGCAAGCATTTTGCAGATGTACGAAACTGCTTAACAAACAAGTGACCTACGTTACGGCATTGTCAAATTCAGCAGTCTGCATTACAGTCCATTGTGAGTGCAGCATGTACTATGATTCCACTTACTGCCAATTACAAAACTCTGAAAATTGCTTCCAAATTGCATTAAATATATTGACATCATGAAATGCAGAATTTTTGACAGGTTAGGTCTGACAAAATCATGAAAGTATAATTCTATTCATTATTCTCTGCACAATTGTGAAGTTCAAGCATGATGGATTTCAAGGCGTATTTCCCCAATAAAATGCTTTTCAACACCACTTTTGGATCTTCATTCCAAGCTAAAATTCCCCTGTACTAAAGTGTTAACCCTTGTCAGTACGACACACCAGTCTATATTTTAGGTAATACATCAGCCTTACTCGTTTTAATAATACAAATTATGCCAATTTTTGCGTGTTGTGCATGAGCCTATTTAAGGCTTTATAAATCAGTATTTGTGTCACAGAGACGGGGGAAAATTACTCAAGTGAAGCGAGACTGTAATTGAATTTGGAAATTCAATTACAGAATTATTCAGCGATCACATTCCAGAATTTATGGATGCCAGCGTCTATATTTGCGCAATAGGTTGATCCAGCTAGTCTTAACTTACAGTCTTCTCCTTACCAAGTCTACCGGTCTTCTACTCAATGCCAAATATTGCTTCAACCAAGATGTATCCGCATGCTGTAAATAAGGACTTCACCTAAGCAAGGCACAATAACCATTCCCTACAATATCTGTTAGCACTGTCAACAACGTGTCAATCATGTTCTCTTTCATAACTGTGCTGCTGTCAATATAATCAGGAGTGCTGTGTATGGTTGTCTCAGTAAATGATGTAATGATGAGTTCTAGCAAGAATGCACCATACTGTAACCCAAATATGTCAACAGAATGTTCAACTGAACCTTCTGACGTTTATGTCACGATCAGATCAGCCAATCGAACGCTGTAGAACACTGGAATGAAGAACATTCCAAAAACCAACTCTTCAAAGTATTCAAGAAGAATAGAACAGATATGAGATTAGAATGTCGTTAGCTGAACATTATAATGTTGCTATTCATGCAGCTGAATGTAAGTCAGTGCACATGATTAATAACAGTACTGATCTGGAATAGTGACTTCGACTTTGGAGGAAACATTCTAGAACATCATGGTCCTTAAAAGGTTAGCTGGGCATATCAGGATTCTGACTGGCTGTGTATCTTAAGGGTCAAAGTTGAGCTCTCACTAGTGATCTCCAAGCTTTGGTCTCACTGCATCTCTGGGTCCGGGGGATTGAGAGGCAGCTGAGCTGGTACTGTGTGAGCGAGGCAGCGGAGGATTGTGCTGCCGCGTTTTGGGTGGGGGGGGGGGTTCTGGCTTAATGTTTCAAGTGTAGGGAGGAGTGTCTGAAAATGATGGTCCGGGAGCACAAAGAGAAACGTTATCGTTTCGGTGCAGTGACACATCTGCCGCAATCGCTGTAATCCTGTTCTCCAGGTACTGCATCTCTTTCTCTCCTTCTCCCTAAGTCTATGCCTCTGTCCCTATCTTTCCTTCACTATTCCCCCCCTCTCTCTCTCTGCCACCCCCCTTCTTCCTCTCAGGCACACACAGATAAACAGAGCAACAAAATACCGCTCAAGAGCCCAAAAGTTTTACTATACAATTATCTCTTCTAATTTGGGTTTGAAATGGGTTTGATGTTCTTGTGGAACAGTCAATAATCGGCAGTAAAGAACATTTTAAATCACCTCTGGATCCAGCTGATTGGTTGATCAGAAGCCCGCACCGTTTGCCTGGCTTTCAAGGCTTTCAAAATGCTCCGGGCCTGCAAAGGCTGTGTAGGATTTTCCTCCAAAAACTAAACTGTTAAAGGCTCTTTCTACGTGCTCAATAATCTTTATAAAGATCAATTTCATTGGCTCCCAGTGGATGCATCAAATACGCTGATGTGCTACTGTGGTCATAAAGAAATAGAACTGTAATGCTGCCAGTTCACATCCAAGTTATGGCATTACCATTGTTCCTTAATTATTACGCTGGGACAAGTGGCGCTTCATGAGCACGATAATTGAGCTGCTGGAATTTCAGTCGCTGTCTCATTAACCAGTCACCGAGAAAAATTATAAACCCAGTTCTTGGCTCAGTCGGAGAGTAATTGTGAGATGATGGCTCTGTCCGTTCTCTGGTTTGTTGTGTGTTGGAGTCCCACCACTGTGAGTTGAGAACTCGGGCTCTTCTAGGTCTCCCAATCTGACGAATTATTGCGTACTTGTGTTTAATGCTATGGTTACCATGGAATGTGAATTATCTAATTTGCCGTGAACTCAACAGTTTGTCAACAGTAATGTGCTCATACCGGTGCTCAGTGATTTGAAGGAGGATGATTCGAGGATGTTTTGAGGGTTTGTTGAAGCAGTCTTGAGGGTCGGCGAACTAGTTCAGTCCTCGAGCCGCCAAAGATAAGACCTGGTCCAGTCATGCTCTGCTGCTTTGGGAACTCTGAAGGAGGTTTGGGCCTGGGGCCGGGAGCCAGCTGGTGTCGTCCTGGTATGCCACGAGCGAGGTGTCCGACCTCCCGCCCCCTGTCCCTGATCCAATTGGCTGATACCAGCTTCCTCGTGAGTGGAGCAGAGGTGGACGTAAATCTCGGGGAGTTTTCTTTGGAGCAGGTTTAAATATTGAACAGGCTGTTAGTTCTTTTTCTTCCCTTTGTCTTAATTTATTCCCTTTTTACTCCCTGCCTCTCCTTCATTTCCTTGGCAGGTGTTTCTCTCCAGAGTGCCTGGCAAATTTTAAGTGGCACGGCGCCCAACTTGGCGATATTGATTTCTACCCTCCAGAGACCTTGCGTCCTCATATTAGGACTTCAAATTGAGGCTTTGCACACAAAATTACAGTCTGGATCTCAGGAGGCAACCAAACTTTGAGGTGCTTGGTCATGGGAGGTATGGTGTGGGGGGATGAAGTGTCGTTGGAATGATGAGGTTGTTCTTTATGGAAAATTTTGGTGATTTCAATAAAAATTGAGCCCTTCATGACTATTTGGCTTTTGTTAGCTTCATGATTGTAAACCATTTCCTGTGATGTGTGGGTGTCCAGGGTGAAATCAGGGAGATTCGCACAATTTTCCGCAGCCTTCCAGGCCATTATGCTTGTTGTCAAGGTGTGGAGTTCAAGTACGGCTCTTGAGTATCGGTAAGATGTGGGGAAAGGGGATCAGGAATAGTCAGATATGAATATGTGTCCGTATGGCGTACTGTTGCACCGAGTCCAATTTAAAGTCAGGATTCGCAGCTTGAATAAAAAGTTCTGCCATGCGCACCTCAAACCCAAGATGGTGAAGTTGTCTCCTCGTGGTGGCTGAGATGTTGGGCAGAGCCAGTTGGGTTTCATTTTCTGCTGGTGTGCTTGCCTTTAGCACTGTATTAATGAGGCTTTCGATCGCGATTTTTCTCTTCCCGCGTTGTTTGTCATTAGCAGTTTTTCTAAAGCTGGATTTTCTGTTTTAGCCGTGTAATTGCGTGCCTAGAGCAGTTTAGACTCAATTTTTCCTTTTTTAGCCCTGCATTTGGATTTGATAATAATGAATATGACTAAAAGGCAGCAATTCGCAGGTGTTTACAACTATATCCACAGTCCGCGAACCATGTGGAAATTTGTCCCTTCCCCATACAGTTTCCCTGCTGAACTGCTTACAGACTACAGCGCATGTGTTTAACATGTAGTGGCGTGGCTTGCTTCTTTTACCGAGTGTTGATTTATATGTTGGTTGGTATATCGACATGCCCAGAAACAATGAATACGGTACATTTTCAATCTGTGTGGGACAAATTTTAAAAGACATCATGGTGTACTTTCGGTACTATTTAGTACCATGTACAAGCAAAAAAATATAAATTAGTGATCAAACTAATGATTCGGGTAAACATATTTTGGAGTGCTATCCCAGTGACAAATAGCAGACAATTATTGGAAAATTTTGTATGTATATTTGGTCAACCATGATAATGCAGTTCCTCTGGCCACCAGTGAGAGCCTTAACCCCTGTAAGATGAGGATTGGACTTCTTGGGAGTCTCTAACTGTTACAGCATTTTCTGATTTAATTGGACTGCACTGGTGTTTTTAAAATGGACTCTTGGGGCTGTGAAGTGGCTGTGCAGTTCCTCCTTACCATAAACCAAGAAGCTTGTTTTGCTTCTTCTGTCACAGGTAGAATCCTGAATCCAGTTCCTTTCCATCTTTCAGTCAAGAATAAAGTTGTTGTCTCAGGTAAAAGTGAGTTTCCCTGGAGCCCACTGATATTCCTTTGGTGCGCAGAGGATTTTATTTTTGTGAAACACGTTCCACCAGAGCTGGCTTAGCATTGAACACACGTGTACTGCATTTTTTGGGCTGCTGACAAAATCATTTGGATAGTTTCAGGTCAGACTACAAGAAGGAAAATATTGAATTCACGAGAGATAGTCACGGTCTTATTTGACACAATAGAAAAAGAGTGTTTGCAGTGACTGCCAATAATAATAGTGTAAAAATATTTTTTGTTGTGACAGCTTTGAAACTTTATATTCGCAATGCATCATTCCTCAGACCAGGAAGCTGACATGATATAGATGTTCGGTTCTTTGTGTGTGTGTGTGCACGTGTGTGTATGTGTGCGTGTGTTCATATATATTTTACAGTCAGATTCTGAAACCGTTTCATGACATTTCTGAAGTTCAGTGCAAGCCATTTCATGAAAATGACTGAAATTTTTGTCATTTCACAAAATGACTGGTTTCAAAATCTGACCATAACATACACACAATGATGATGACGATTTTCTTTAATTTAGCAAACAGGGCCTGAACGTGTCACGATGGCCTTATCCCATCTCCAGCGATCCCACTTCCTCAGTTGTTTATTAGCCGCAGTATCTTTAGCAAAGTTATTTATAAACGGAGTGTGATAACTGATTTTGCATCTACCCACACCCCCCTCACCCCATCCCCCTGATTGCTATGCATTTTTCAACTCTGCCACCCTCTCCCAAGCCTTGAATAATGTTATAATTAATATTTACTGTGACAATAAGTCTTGGCATAATTAATTAGCCGTTGCCCGCATTATCGGCGGTGTGTCGGAACAGTCCTGACTTGGAGGGGGAAAGTGATTTGTCTTCTCGGCAATTTCCCCCCCGAGACAGACGTTGTGATGGCTGACATAATCTCTGTTGAGAGCGGCTCCTAATAAAATGACTCTACGAGAGTCAACTCTCGTAACACTGTACACTTAGCTAACTCGAAAACCTTGACGTAAGGCTGACACTGCAGAAGTATGAAGTACAAAAGTAAGATGATATAACAGGTGTAGTCAGTTTGTGTCAGAAGGCACAAGCACTGCTGTGCTTTTGTCAGTTGGTTATGGCGGAAGTTGTAAAGGCTTCATCTGTGATGTCATCTCATGTTCAAATGGGAGACAGATTAAAGGAAAAAGGCCTGAATAAATTGCATTGACAAACATAACAAAAACAGGTGCTTCTGTTCATATTCCTGGCGTGATTTAGGATCACTCGTCCGCTTAAAAGCGGAAAGATCACTGCAGAGTGATATTCAAGTGGTCCAGGTAAAGAGTTACCACATTGCTTGACATAATACCAAAACGTGGGTGACAATTCACGCATTCAACATTTCATCAAGCAAAATTGTATAAAACCACCACAGTCATGAGCCTTTAATTTCTAACGGCTTAATTCCAGTTTCCACCAGTTTTCTCTCAATTTCTCAAAAATTGGTCAATCCAATTTGATAGATTTTTCCAGATCAGGGGAGAGATGCTGACAGGCTGCACTGTAGAAGCACAGCAAAGTCAAACTGCAGTCCGGTTTATCGCTTTGTGCATCTTCCGCCACTCATCCCACCTGCTCTCACTTTTCCTGTTGATTACGCCCACTCAGATTCTCCAGTGCACCAATTAGCGACTCGCTGGGATGGCCTTTCTTTGCTGTATTGCCCAAATTTTCCTATACCAGCTAGTATCCGCATCTGTTCCTTGTAGCTATTTGATGGATGCACAGGTCAGGCCGACTGCTTTGAATGCTGCTGCCGAAAATCCAAAAAACAAACAGCCGTAATTATTACTGGTTGTAGTTATGTATGGTGTTGTCACTTTCTTTGGCTAGATTACGATGATATTTATAAGCTAAATTTAATAACCACTGATTCCACATCTTTACTTCCTTGTCTTGATGGGCGGGGCTAAATTCAAGGAAGGGAAGGAAGGACGTTAAACACAAGCGATTGGAATGAGCCCGAGGGCAGGCGACCTGATTAATGTTGCACATCTGCAGTTGTGTTTTAGCCAATAGAATGCTTTATTGCCTCCATATTTCTGCTCTGCATCGGGGTGTTGAAGTACGAGCTTCGGCTGGCAGCGTTGGCAGGCGAAACGATTTTTGGCAGCGTGCCGTCAACAGGGCGAATAGTCCCTTCTCATCTTAAATCATTCTTGTATCCTTATATACATGATTGCTTTGAAGCTTCTGCTCTTGTTACATTCAGCAAAACAACTGTAAATGCATAAAATGTCTTCCTCTTTGAATTTCAGCAATGTATTACGTTATGTTAACCCTGCTTGTTTGGTAATCGAACTGTTAAACATCCAATATTATTCTAAATCTACTAGTGCACATTAGAGTCCAAAAGGGGCCATATGTGCTCGGTATAAATTGATTTGACTCAACATTTCTCTGTGAAGTGCACTTGCGATGAGCTCTGGTGTTTAGAAGCACGGGGTAGTGTTTTAAGGTGTCGCAACCCACTCATTTAATTTCTGCGATGTTGATCTCGGCTATTTTCGTCAGCAGACAGATTTCACCTAGTGTACATCGACACGTTTTGGAGAATATGCTTCATGAAAGCAATTTTTTTCTGTGTTCATTATATCGGCCGCAAAGTGTTTTTGTTTTGAAAAATTGGAACAAAGACCGAGCGCTAGCATTGTCTCGGTCGGATGCTGCCAGGATGCCGCTTGATTTTTTTTTTTGTGCTGCTGTATTTTTTGAGTCGCGTCTTTGACCTTTGCAGCCAGACAGAAGTTTCCGGTATTTCTTTGCCGTTGCGTCAAAAATACTTTCTCTGACCCTCAGCGCCGGGGGACTGGAGCGGCCTAATCAATAGACCTGAGGAAAAAAAAAAAGTTTTGCCTGAATTTAAAATTGATGGCCATTGACTACCCATCCCTCTGTACCCCCCTCCCCAAAACACACACACACACACTTGGACGCAATCCCATCATGTGGACACTTAGAAATGCATTGATGTGCAAGCGGGCGTCACACACGAGAGGCCTGAGCGTAGACATAAGAGAACGCCAAAGTTATCATATGAAAAGACCTTAACGCGGTCACCATTTCAATTTTATTTGTTTATAGTTACCATTCTGTTCTAAAGTGCTTATCTAGCATTACTCTTTGTGCGTTGTTTTTATCAGTACGGCTTCACCATATTCCATCAGGGATCTGTTCTTTGTCATTTGATCTACAGGTATGTCCCTCACTGTCCGTCTGTCTTTCTCTCTCTATCCCACTGTCGCCTCTCTCTCTCTCTCTCTCTTGTTCTCAGCCTCTATCCTTCCCTCTCTTTCTCTCTTTCTCCATCTCTGTGTCACTAGCTGGGTCCCAGTCTCTCCCCGTCGCGCTGTCTTCAAGTTTTCTGTTTCTCCGAATCAGTCGAGTTGTTTTATTTTTGATGTTTACTTGAATATGGTGACAAAGTTGATTGATCACACATTCACAAAATCTGTATGCAAGGGAACGGCAATACAAATAAATTTTTCCCTGCAGTGGTTTTAAATTATACGAATTCATGCGGAACTATACGAATCCATAGCTTTCTCTTCTTTGTTCTCTTTTAAACTCTCTCTCTCTCACTCACACACACACACACACACACACACATACACTCACTCGCTCTCGTTGGTTTATCCCTGTACCTGCCATTCCTATATTTTTTCTCACCATCAATGTCTCTTTTTGTAGAAGTAACAAAACTTAAATTTAGGGGAGAGTGTAATTTTGTGGACAGAAAGAGCATTGTGACTCTGCCATAATATACAGGAGAGTTCAACTTCATGAATGTTTTCTGCCACAAATTAACATCAATATTGTTGCCTGCTGTCATAGCTATATAACTACCGATGTGCTATTTTACAGTAAGAAATAAAACTAGCCGAAGATATTGGGAAATGGCAGTAATAGTCAAAACTGCCTCTCAGTCTTTTCGTGCAGAAGTCTGGCTGTTCGCAGCTAACACTAGATGTCATGAAAACTTCATTACTGTGTATTGGCAGTGTTTCAACATTCATATGGAGAACATTCCAGGAATATTGTAATGATAATAATTTTAAATAGCCAGGAATGTTGTTACGTTCACAAATAATTCTAATAACGTTTTGGGACATTTTTTATTGGCTGGAGATGTTATAATATTGGCGAACACTCCAGTAACATCGTGAGAATATTTGGTGTTGGTTGAAAATGTTGTTACACTGACGAAACATTTCAGTAACATTGTAAGAATATTGTGTGCTGGTTGGAAATGTTTTAAAATGCCACTGTAGCATTGTTAGAGCATTTTGCATCTGCTGGTTTACACTTGCTAAAGTACAGACTCCCTGACTGTCCTCCCTCCATTCGGTGCGACTCGCCCACTGTACTGAGCTATTGCAGGGATGCGACGAAGCGGAACAATATGGATGCCGGCACAGCGTGGGGTACGCACAGGCAGCATGAGCAACAGCATTAAAAACAGGGTCTGCCTTCAGCGTACGCGCTAGTTCCAGCTACCTGAGGACAACAAGGACAAGAGCGAGGCAGCTCTGTGTGTGTGCTGTGCATCTCTCCATCCTCGGCATGGATTCTGAAATGAAGTGCTGGATTCACTCGATAGAGTGAACAATTTATTTACTTGATAAAGTCAACCTGTCCCTCGCAACTTTGATAGTGACTTATATCAGGTCAAAAACCGTTTACAATTTATTCCTCGTTTAGTCGAGCAGTAGAGGAGGCGAGACTCAACACTCCGTATCGTTTTCTTTTTTTGCCATTACTGTCGTGACCATTTATGAATGTCAATGTAGCGTTTAGTTGGGTAGTGGTTCCCAAACTTGGTCCTGGGACCCAGTGTGCAAGCTAATTTTCATTCCAATCACAATCAAAGAAGAGAGACTTAGGTTAATTGGTGCTTAACTTGGTTGTCATAGCAATGACATATCAACACAATGCAGGTTGGCCTTGTGACCATTAGCTTTGTCATTGAATTAAGTCTTTATTATCTACCAAATGGCTAGGACTGGTTGCCAGGTGTCTGGGCTTTCATCAAATGGCAGCCCATTAATTCAGCCCATGTCACGTCCTGAGTCTTTCTTAACTGTTTTTTTTCCCACAATCCAGTTGTCCTTGTCAGTTTCTCCTTCAGTTTCCCTTAACAGTTGTCATTATTCAATTACTGTAAAATGCTTCACCCTTCCACTTTGTTCACTCTCACCTGTTCCCAATTGTTAATTGTTGCTGTGTGTATTTAGGTTCCTGGTCTACATATTCCCTTTGCTGGATTGTTCTCTTGCATCATCAGTGTTAACGTCTTTTAATAACAAGTGTGAATTGTTAGGTGTTACCTTCCTTGTTTTGCAGTCCTGGTGAGAGGCTTCCACTGGTCTCTCCTACACGCCAATTTGAAGGTTTGCACCTACCATCATTGTAAACATTGTCTCATATTAAAACTAGTTTAATGATCTGAAACATTTCAGAGTGACAAATAAGCTAAATTACACTGTTGCTTATAAAGTTGGAATGAAGTATTTTTTTAACCTCTTTTCATGAAATGATTGTGACGGCATGATTTATTCTTGATAGATAAAGTGCCTGAATACAAATTATTTCAAGTTTATGGGCAACAGTGTAGAAGAAATCAGTACGAGGTAGATGATTTTTCACAGCATTGTAACATGATCAAGAGATTTAGTAATCTGTCTCGTCCTGTGTTTTTGTTTAACCGTTTCATGGTGTCTCGGGCTTTTCTTGTGTTTGCCATATTGTTCTGTAAATGGGTTTCTCTCGATTAATTAACGTATTTCCTCATCTATCCCTTCGTCTATTCCCCATGCCATTTTTCGCACTCATTTCAAGTCTCGCTAGTTGTCTTTGTGTATTTAGTTTCCCCTGGTTCTTTGTTCAGTGCCGGATTGTTTTATTCCCTCCTCATGCTTGTTCATGCGCTCTCATGTTTTCTTTGCAATCCTTGTTCCTCATTCCTGGTTAAAAGTGTGCGGGTCTCACCACTTGCCTTAAATTTGTCGACCTCTTCAGTGTCCACTGTTTTCCATCCTTAATGTTACCGCTCACTCTCAGACTAACTCCTTGGCTTTGACCTCAGCATGGATTATCTGCTGCCACTGCCTGACCTCGGTTTGTCCTTGGGCCACAAACTACTCTGCCTACATTAATTGTTTTTCTGATACGGACCCTTTGACTGTTGACCTCCCAAGTAAAGGTCTGGTTTTTGCCTTCACTGGGTCTCGGTACTGATTTCCTGTGTGTTGCTTTTTCTAGCAGAACAATCTGACCAGAGATGCAGTCAGCGGACCTGGCAGATGTACTGTTGAAAGTAATTGAATCCATTTAAGGCCTCCAGTATTTAAGTGAAAGACATGTTTTCTAGACCTCCCCTCGCAGGAGAACTATCCCAAATGACAGAGGTTCTGATGAATGCTCAGGGGTCCTTGTCTGTTAGCCGTCAGCCTGCACTCTGGTCTGCTATTTGCAAGCTTCAGCCCCAGGTTTCACGGCTAGCAGCCCAAGCCTCTGCTCGAGGTTCCCAACAGTCCTCCCAAGCCTGTATCCTTGACTGCTTACAAGCCGTCTAAACCCCAGTCAGTCAGGTGAGTTTGTGTGCCTGCAGTTTGTCTGTCTTGAGCCAGCTAGCTCGCTGCCTAGCGCCCTGGCCACCCCACTACAGCTGCACTTGGCCCAAGATTCCACTCTGATTAGGCCCAAACCAGTGGGTGGACTGCCCCACCCAGAGGGGTGCCATCTGCTACTCAAACTAGAGGCGTATTTCTCTGCTGGAACCAGAGGAGCGCATTTCTCTGCCCAAACCAGAGGAGCACATTCCCCTGCCCAAACCAGAGGGTCACCAGCCCTTTACCAAACCTGAAGGACACTGTCCTCTGCCAGAACTCGACAGGCACGGCCCCACTTCCCGAGCCAGAGCCAGTCGGCAGCCCTCCTCCTGAGACTAACTCCGTCTCAGATCACTCACAGAAACTGAACGATTGAAATCATTCTCAGGACGCGTCTTTCACCCGACTCTCAACATTGCTTGACTTGACAAGAAATCAATCATGGTTGGTGTTTGCTCAGACTCATATCTGGTGTCTTTAGTGTTTATCCACTAGTGCTCCTGTGTGTAGAAAGTTGAGCCATAATCTTCTTTCCTGGGCACGGAGAAAGGTCTCGGTGAAGAGTTTGAAGCTCTTCCACATTTGTCATCGCAGTGCGGACTGCAATGGTGGTGTGATGTGATGGACTTACGAAAGGCTTAAAGATGCAAACAAGAGATGAAATATGAACGCAGTCATTTTGCCTTAATGAAAATGAATACCCAAGGGCCAAAGGGCTTTTGCTCATGTCTCAGGAATTAATAATGGGATCTCACTGCAGCATTTTTATGTCTGGAACACTGTCCTTGGTGTGGGTAAATGTGAGCATGGGTGTCCAGTGGTTTTTTGGTAGAGAGTTCTATGTGTGCATCCATATGGGTTTATGTGTCCATTCACTTGCATCAACAGGTGTGCATGAATGTGATCCTATGTCCGAATGGGGCTAGACAATGGTCTTGTGATGACATGACTAAAACGTTGCCATAAAGTCGTGAGAAGGTTTTTTTTTATCCGTAGGAGGTCACTGGCAGGTCAAGTACTGTCACCAGACCTTAAACCTGAGACTGACTGCCTATAAGTGTCCCAGCATGTATAGTCCATCCAAACAAAAACCACTTTTCAGATGCCTGTCTGCTCAACAAAAACAGGGACTCATGAAATTCAAAACTATGGAAAATAACCATGAAATATGAAAAGCCATATCCATGTGAGTCTTTAGATCAAAAGGAAAAAGGGGAGACCGAACCCTGATTCACGCAAATAAGAATAACCGATCATGTGCTGAATTTGACATGAGGAACATTTTCTTTCTAGTGCCTTAAATTTTTTATGTTGAATTGTTTAATGTCATCTTGGTTTGCCCTCAAGACCCTCATCCCATTTTTTTTGGATGCAGATTAGTTTGAACACCTTACCCTTTTAAGATAATTCTCCCATATTTCTCTCAGGCAGTGGGGAAAGAGAGCATGTCTGTAGTTTGCATGGCTCATGTTTGCATCCTAAGCAATAAAGAGCTGGGAGAACAGGAA
Organism: Gymnothorax javanicus; assembly: GCA_029692085.1. Classification (NCBI taxonomy): domain Eukaryota; kingdom Metazoa; phylum Chordata; class Actinopteri; order Anguilliformes; family Muraenidae; genus Gymnothorax; species Gymnothorax javanicus. The sequence continues at coordinate 13,853,226 of CM056212.1, read as the reverse complement.
ACTGCTTAAGAGGTTTCTTGAATACGCTGTAGCCAGGGAAACGGGGCCTTTTGAAATTTTGATTTTGTTTTGTCGAGGGGAAGGGAAAGTAGCCTCAGTCAATTGCTAGATGTCAGGGCAATGGTAAAGCAACGCAGTGTGCGAGAGCAGTGATACTTTATCAAAATGAGAGGTACATAATGACTTTGTAAGTGCTTTTTAATAGATTAATTAGAACGATCTAAATGTTCATAAAAGCTCATGTCAATGAGGTACAACTCCGTGCAAAGTGTTCATTGCTATTCCTCCTTCTGCCGTAGGTTCATACGAACATCTTCAGTCCACACATTCTCTTCAAATTCTGATGTACCGTGGTGTGCTGTTAGCATTGTGTTTGTTTCTCCTCAAATTCTGATGTACCATGTGTGGCGTTAGCATAGTCATTGTCTCTCTTCAAATTCTGATGTACCATGTATGGCGATAGCATAATGATTGTCTCTCTTCAAATTCTGATGTGTTGTAGTGTGGTGTTAGCATTGCGTTTGTCTCTCTTCAAATTCTGATGTGTTGTAGTGTGGTGTTAGCATTGTGTTTGTCTCTCTTTAAATTCTGATGTGTTGTAGTGTGGTGTTAGCATTGTGTTCATCTCACTTCAAATTCTGATGTGTAGTAGTGTGGTGTTAGCATTGTGTTCGTCTCTCTTCAAATTCTGATGTGTTGTAGTGCGGTGTTAGCATTGCGTTTGTCTCTCTTCAAATTCTGATGTGTTGTAGTGTGGTGTTAGCATTGTGTTCATCTCACTTCAAATTCTGATGTGTTGTAGTGTGGTGTTAGCATTGTGTTCGTCTCTCCTCAAATTCTGATGCGTTGTAGTGTGGTGTTAGTATCGTGTTCGTCTCTCTTCAAATTCTGATGTGGTGTATTGTGGTCTTATTTGTGTCTCTTCAAATTCTTATGTACTCTGGTGTGCTGTTAGCATTGTGTTTGTTCCCTATCAGCAGTTTGGATAGAGTGTCCTTTCTGACGTCGCCACCTCGTACTCATCTTTAGTGTCATTACCTGTAATTGGAGCTAATCTTTGAAAATAGCCTTCTTGCCCACTGAAAGGCAGGCCACAGCTATTTTGCAAACAACCTGAGGTCGGCTTGTTATGGAGAAGCACCAGGCTGGTTTTTGCGTGCGCTTTCAGGTTCAGAGAAAGCTTTCATGCCTCTCAAATTAATTGTGTTTGGATAGAAAATGTTATTTGGTTCGGGGGGGAAAAGAATAAATAAAACAAGTATTAAAACAGCTGAAGTGCACTGCAGGGATTGGAGGTCTGTGGGGTCCTGGAGCAATGGCTAGACCAGCTTTGAACTGGAGTGCATTTTGGAACTTGGTTCTGGGGAAATCACTTCATGCTTGGTGTTGCAGTGGCCAACACGTTAGGCAGTTAATACAGTGGAAGTGCAAGATTAAATCCTCTCATAATTCTCCCCTCGTTATCATACAATAATAACTGACTACATTTCTTCCTTAATTTTATAAACCACAAATGGTTTAGCTGAACTCCTTAAGATCTGAGGTGACCAAAGTGCGACCAGAATGTTCTAAACTGAACAATCTAGCGCTTATGTGATGATCACTACTGGTAAATTAAGGCAATTAAATTCTAGAACATTGACTTTGAATTTTGAAATTTAACTACTATGCAGGCTATTTGACCCAAGTGTGTCCATTATTTGGCACCATTTAATTCAGCCGTGAGGCCATGATGTAATCAACCATAATTTATGACCTTTTAACTCGCAAATTTTATTATCACTCATAGTTCTCACCGATGGACACATTTTTAGCCTATTTGTACATATCTGATGATGTCACAAGTCGGCCTACCGGTTGGAACAAAAATGTGTGTTTAAGTGGATGGGGAGGATATAGAAATCCAGCAGGATTTGATCATTTACACGCTCGGACACGTAGCATTCCAGACAAGCTCGCAAAACGCATTAGCGGTTGATCCCCGGTGAGCGTCTCAGAACTTGCTCCTCACTGTAGTACATAAGGCAATGGGCCTAATAGCTGCGATAAATATTCATGGCGACAGCAATCTCGGCGGCCCCCGGAATCTGAGCTGGGGATTCGACCAGTGTCATGATTATAATCTGAGCGTCGGGAGGATTACTGGGTAGGTATCCTGAGGGCGGTCGAGCACCCCTTAAGCGCGACGGGGGCCGGTCTTATCAAAGCGGAGGACAGCAGGCGGCGAAGTCCAAAGGGAGAGATTCTGGCTTTTTTAAAGATTACTTTCCTGCCTTGTTCGAGGGATGTTGAGAAAATGAGAGGCTTCAGAGAGATAGACTTTACCCTGCTCTCACAAAACCTTCACACGCATGCTCAAAAGTGATATTTTATGCTGCGGTATGCAACAATTTTTGACCTGGGCACCACTGCCCTAAGTCATAGTCCAGGGAAAGCGATGCTGTTGAAAACATTTGCCTAATTCACAGATGTCATTTTAACTGCCGGCGTTTTAATATTTCCGTTGCAGGGTGATGCGCTGTGTGAATGACCCTCGTCAGATTTGCCTGATGTTTTGGTGGAGGGTCTATGGGAAGATGTCGAAAACCTAAATTTCTCAGTCCCTAAAACAAATGGTTTGTTTTGTTGGGCATCTTGAAAGGTCAACTTATTCAGAGCCAAAAATAAACTTAACTGTCGAAGTTCAAATGTCTCAATGCTCCAATGACTGCCCAGCTTTATTTTGAGTGATGTCAATCGGCCTTGGAAGGAGTTCTGGAAAATTTCGATGGGCAGTTGAGGGTGCCGCCTGCAGGGGGTGCTGCAAAATGACTTTTGACTTTCCACCAAAAAAAAGAAAGGATAAAAAAAAATTCACGAAAATCTGAGACAATTCTCCAAGCAAATCTTTAAAAAATTGTCTCTTGAATCTGGTTGGGATTCCCTTTCATGAAAACCTGGGAACTACATGATGTAATGGGTTTCAGATCAATTTAATAATTGCTCGCAGCTTTGACCTAAAACCATTTCATGTAACATTTTTAAATAAAATGATAATTTAAAAGAGTATTTAGTGTTAATTATTTGGAGCCTTTATTGTTATGAAAAATCTCCAAAAATAGCCTACAATATTTGTGCAATCAAAATTATTTTATTATAGTCTTGACATTTCACATTAAAATTACAAGCCTGCAAAGGAAAAGCAAAAAAAAACTGTCTACTCCTGTCAGAGGAATTCAGCAGTGACAGACTAAACTGCAGTGTCCCCATCGCCCAGCGTTTTCAATGTCTGCAACACTGCAGTGGTGACATCAGGTTGCCACAGCAACGAACAGAAAGCGGATTTCACTTTTCACTGAGGACACAGCCGCAAAAAACGGCTGCATTAAAACCGCGTTTAATATGCGCGAGTGCGACGGATAGCAAACGCGCAAACGGACCTCTAGAATCCGACACCGAGTTTATAAAGAAGCTCCATCACATGAGCACCGTCCTTTGATACGCATCAGTCTGGGAGTTTCATTCATTGGGTATTAAAATTTTCCGAAACTTGAAGCTACTTCAGCAGCAATTTTACTTCCGGCTAAACACGTACCGGCTTTCAAAAGGCTCAATGTGACCTGTCAGCGGCATACCGACAGGCATTAATTATGCAACAAGCTCATTTGGCTCCAATAATTTCCCAGAAGGATGTGTTTGCAGAGAATTTGGAGGAAAATCATTTCTTTTTCATCATCTCCATAACATAAAAGCGATCCTTTTCCCCCCATTTTCCTGATGCTCATCATGCGCGATGCCAAGGTACTCAGGCTGAATCATAAATGTGCATAAAAAGTTATTAAATTGGCGGCGCTCGCTCACTGAACTCCGGAAAGGTCGCTCGGCTCAACCTAAACCTACAGGGTCAGAATATCGGAGTTAGCTGTGATTGGCCTGCCGTGGGATGCGCCAGCGTTGCCAATGCTCAGACTGGCCAGATCAGTTTGCTGGCCCAATGCTACTGTTGCACAGTGTGTGAATATTCTCTCTTTAAACCCCATGTTATCCATTACTAACCCGGGGAGATCCAGTGTGTCTGTTTTTCAAGCAAAGGCTTGCCCTAACTTTCTTGGCACACTGGGCAAGAGTTCAGATTAGCGCCCCAAACCAAACCTTCATTGCTCAAATACTGAAACACTGCCATCATTTGATTTGCAAATAGATCTTTAAAGGTCCCCTCTTATACCACAATGCTTTAGTTTGCAATATCAATGAAAGGCTGGGTGTGTTTGAAAACAAAATGCATAAAGTAATGAAATGCAGTGGAGGCTATATGTTAGGTCAAATAGCCTGCAACTCATTCCTGATGGACAGAGGCAACTGTCACGAAAGTTTTCAAGGAAAAAGTGACATAAAATGCAAAGCTCGTTTGGTTGCACAATGTCTTTCAAAGATTCTTTGCAAACAAAGAAAATTACAGTATGTTCATATATTGCCAGTGGTTCAATTGGTATCTGGAAGGTGGGGAGCCCTTGTTCTAAGTGGATTGAGATACTCATACAGAGAGACAGACACATGTTCATTAGCTTTAAAAAAAAAAGAGGTTTCCTTGGTGAAGAAAATCTTATTGTGCAAACAATGTACTACTATCCCTCTAGAAAAAGGTAGATTTCAAGATTTGTCTTCAAGATTCTATTGGGAAATATATACCACTGTCCTCTTCCTCAAATGCTTCCTTTACCTCCACTTCCTCCTTTCTTGAAACAGGCCAATAATTTGTCCCTCTAGATACAAGGTAACGTCTTTTCCATGCCTGTGACATACATCTTCCGACACGGTTGTTAAAGAAATGAGAGGCTTCACACTGCATCAGTCAGGGTTAAAAGAATTTTTACCAGCTGAAACATATCCATCACTGCAATAATGATACAGTCATAGGCACCCAAATATTTGCTTATTTAAATCCAAACGGTGTCCATTTTTGGCCAGGCAGTGTGCATGACTGCCTTTTAGTTATCCCTTTATCGCATTGTGTGAATATCTTGACTCCATAGCTGCAGTTTGACTTCAATGTACATACTAACTCTTCCTCTGCATTATACCACCGGTAGCCTGTAGGCTAATACAAGCTGCTCTCCAGCTGGGCAGTTTGGGTCAACACTGACTCAAAATTAACATCTGACCAAGCAAAAGTGGTGTCAGCACAATATGCATTCACTCCCAAGGGATTTTAATTGACGGAAACCGTGTCCCCCGAGAGTGGGAGAGTTAAAAACGTCAGACGAGACAGGCGATCGTCTGTGGGAGTTTGGAAGGCCAGGACAACCCCACATTTCCAAATTCTTTTCCCATGCTGACGCAGTTGAGGGCCATTAATCATCCTTGACTTCACGTAGCTGTTTAAGTGACTGCCGCAAAAGCGATAACTCATTGAAATTCTTTTATTGCCTTTCTATCATTTTTATTTGCAGGTTTCACAGATTGGATTTGCTCCTTCGCAGTGCATGTTATTGTATTTTTTAAACATTCTGTAATTCTCATGTTATTACATGTTTAATCTCTTGCCTGTTGTATTGCCCGGTGGTTTGTAATACAGGAGTTGAAACTGTTTTGTGGTAGACACAGAAACTGCCACTATGTGTTCTGATTCAGCTGTGAACACTTTACAATTTCTGGTAGAAATGCATTCTCTAATTTCTGTTGTAGAAATATGGCCACGTCATTGGGTTGCATAATCACAAGGTATAAACTAGCATGGAAGACCTCCATGTTTATCAACCAAAATATAGTAAGATCATTACACTTCATTCTGGGTCCCCAAGACCAGTCCTGCTGCTGGTTTTCTTGACCATCTGATATTTTTATAGAACTAGTAGGCCAGTTAGTGTCACTGGTTGGTCAGAGATGGCAGTAACTTGATGTTCAGGGTCATAATTCTCCAGGTCCACTGCTGGTCAATGATTGTGTACTGAAGGACTTCAGCTCTGCACACATTACTTACGGTGTGATTTCTGACCCGAAGATGGAGTGCTTTGGCATTTCGATAATGATGGAATAATTGATCTTACTTGGCTGACATTTGCTATTGTATGTGCAATAAAGCCAGCTTTTCGATAAATCAATTTATTCTGTTCTTTAACTGTCGTTGGATCAGAAATCACACCATAGATTATATCGAGGGCTGGCTGCAATAAACAGTTATGTCCAGATGTTATATATTGGACATAACTGCTTATTGCAGTCAGCCCTCGATATATGCAGAGCTAAAGTCCTTTAGTACATATAGCAGAGCCACCTCTTGCATGCATTTAACCATTTTTAGGGTTAGGTCACAATAATGCATTTGAGTGAACGTTGTGATGCTGATGTAAAATCAGAATCCTACTGGTTACTGACAGCTATGGAGTTCTACAACACTGATTTAGAATAATAATACTAAAAAAAAACACTCTTCAAAAAGTTCATGCCGAATTATAATTTTGAACTTGCGCAGCCGTTCACTGTCTGACAGCGAAGTGAACCTGGAGGCTCCACCACTTGAAGGTATAATCAGCACCGACATCAGTAATTGTATAATTTCTATTCGTGGCGCTCAAACTATAGGTACCGCAAAGCCTGAATATGCAAGTTTATGTTCCGACGTTCTTCGTAATTCCCGAACAACGTCAACCCTTTAATTTGTTTTTAATGAGGTGCTTTTGAATAGGTTCTATTTTTACTTTTATCCGTGTGACGTGCCGGGTGTACCGATTCCGTTTGATCAGAACATGTTCTCCTCCCTCTTCGAGAAGATAGAGAATTTTCCCATTGTGTTCCGCCCCGGAAATCTTATCTTGAGATGGATATTGTGTCGGCTCCTGTTGCAATGAATAAAACCGTTTAATTAATGTCATTGCAAGATCGTGCCGTCATGCGGGGATTTTGATAGGTGCCCTTCAAACAGTATAATATATCACCCCAAAAAGTAAGTTACAGCCCTGTTTGTGCTGATTCTCATTCCACCTGCGTTGCACACCCTCAACAAACCAGTCATAATAAGCAGACATTTTAATTGTTCGTAATTGGAAACTTTTCATGTCTATCCGATGATGATTTGCTCTGTTAAGCCTACATTACTTCAGAAATGGCTATGTTTATCGTGCATATGAATACCCCTCATTTGCATCCCATTCAAATTAGAGAACAATAAATCAGCATTTCATCTTGACTGATTAGCCACTGATTTAATTTTTTTCAATTAATTTTCTGGTGAACGAGTTGCCTGCGAAAGAGGTAAAGGATTTGAAACGATTGAGTTTAGATTGACGGGAGGAATTAATGTTCCAGAATTCCTTTGCTTTCAATTACCAGTTATAATTCTTCTATCAACATTTGAATGCTCTGTCAGAATATTCTAATCATGCAGTTGTGATCTCAGACCTTAAAATAAAAAATAACTTGGCTGTAAAATTTTTCCAAGTAAAATAACCCAAGAAAGACGAACAACAAAACCTATATGGAATGTACATTTGATTAAAAAAAAAAATTCACACGACATCGGGATTGTCATCTAATCTCATGCATATTTCCTCAGCCACTTTGGGCGTAATGTGACGTCATGACTGCTGTGATTGGCTAAGGAAAGGTTCGGGGAAAAATTCTCAAATTCCCCCCCGAACCTTTCGAGCATCTGTCGTGTACCAAGCACAACAGTCATGACGTCACAAGACGGCTAAAGTGGCTGAGGAAATATGTATTAGCTTTGATGACAATCCCGATTTGATGTCCTGGGAATTTTGAAGTGGATTTTTTTTTTTTTTGTTTTTGTTCTTATTTCAAAGGAACATTCCATATTGGCTTTGTTGTGTGTCTTCCTTGGGTTATTTTACTTTTAAATATTTTATGGCCAAGTTAAAAGTACCTCTGTCTTAATTTTTTTCTTTATACTTCAATTTCATACTTTTGTCATTTCATTTAAATACTGAACAGTAAAATAGTTTAAGCTTAACCTTGCCCTATTTATGAACTAAATGCCCTTAGTTGAATTTACGAATACAAGACATACTACTTAAATTCACACTTTAATGCGATCTCATGGGAAACCATATCAATAACACGCCATTTGCGACATTTAGCATGTTATGTCTATGCATTTTACGCTGTCCGGGGTGTGTTCCTGCCCATTGCCCACAGCCAGCTGAGATAGGCTCCAGCTCTCCCACGACCTCAGTGAGGGAGAAGCTATATCGACACTGGATGGATGTTCAGGATGATTACTTATTCTTTTATTATGACACATGATGTGAGAAATAGCCATGCATGCTCTGAAGAGTTCCACATTCATATGGTACTATTTTGCAAGTGTTTCTTATTGCATATAAAGAGGGGAACACTTTAATCATAAAATTAAGGAATCAATTGGTGTCTAAGGGGTGGGTGTGGACACATGGCAATTAAAAAAGGGCCGCAAATGATGATTAGCCAAACCTGTGTTGCATAATGGAAAAAGTCACATGTTCTCAAGTGTAATTAGAACCCTGTCGATTCACTGGGTGCATCTCAAAGCATAGGCTGCATCCTTTGAAGGCTGCATTTTTAGGGGATCATCACGTAATTCCATCTGCCGAACTGACGTAATGTCATTTCATCTCCGTTAAACGGCTTTGGTTTCAGTGAGTTGTCACTGGTTTCCCTAACCTTAACCTTAACTCTAACCCTTAACACAAAACCTAACTGTAAATTGAACCTTGTCCCTTACCCTAAATGTCAGTTTAGTGGATGGAAGTAAGTGATGAACCCTAAAAATGCAGACTTCGAAGGATGCAGCCTAGGCTTTGAGATGCACCCACTGTCTTCACCAAATGTATAACCTTTTTGCTAATGTTTGCTTTACACTAGTCTTTAGTCTTTACACTAAATTATAAGCTTCAGCTATTTTAGACAACATTGCTTAAAGGGTAAGTGATGATGAATAATCCTATTAAACACGAGAAGGACCTAATTAAGAGAAAACAACAGCTGTTTTTAAATGAAATCGCAATAGCCGTTGGAACAAAAACCGGTGACACAGAAGGTTCCCAGGACCAATGCTGAGAACCAATGCTCCAAGGAATGTATGGTGCCACGTTGTGCTGCCTTTTGCATGCTGCTTTATGGGTAGATGCTTGGGGTGCACTATTGACCTCTGCATGTGAAGAAATCATGTAAATCCTGCGAAATGAAACTCTAAAACCGATGACTGTGCCTTGCTGATTTTCTGCAATGCTCAGCGCTAGCATGGCCTGACTTCAACAGCAGGAGGCTCAACCTTGCCCTAGAACCCTGGTCCTCAAATCACACCCTACGAGGTCCGAGAACTGCTGGTTTTCCACCCTCCCTTTACCTGGGAGTCAGGTGTTAACACAGGCTGCGTCCGAATAGTCAAAAAATTATGGCCTATCCACTAATCCCTAACCACTTTTCTTTAACCTTTGTGGAAAACGTTATAAGGGAGAGGAAAGTTGTCTAAGGGAATTCCTAACAGCTTAGGAAGACAACTGTGCTAATTAGAGAATCCGAATGCACTTACACTAGGCAACATGATCATGAGTCCCCTGCCCATCATATACGCTTCTTTACGCGATTGGTCAGATGAGTGGTCGCCGCTTTAAATATGGCAGCTGCACAGAATTGTGGGATAGCGTTATCTCCTTTCTTTTCGAAAAGGATGGTTCTGCGTATCCTATGCTAAAGGTGGTAAATTAGGAAGCACTGAGACAGCTTTCCTTAACATTTGAAGAATGCAAATCCACTTATCATGGCTGCCACATAATTATTTCTGGATCATTTTTTAGGAGTTAGGAACCTCCTAAGCAAAAAAGACTATTCAGACGCAGCCACAGTCTGGCCAGAGGCACTAACTGTTCATTTACTTGCCTGGGATAACAAAACCTGGGCTGGATTTGGATTCGAGGTCCAGATTTGAGGATCCCTGGCCTATAAGGACACTTGGTGCTGGCTGTAGTGTTTCAGGACCTCCACCTATCTTTGCCAGAAGTTCAAAAATTTGGTCCTGAGGACCCACTTTTTGAGGTGGTTTTCATTCCCAACCACGCTTATAATCCCAGAATTAACAAGCTATTAATCTTTATTAATTTGCTTTTCAGGTCTGAAGAACTGTTAAAATGTTTTGACAAAAATGGCTCCACATTCCATGATGTTTTAAAGCTTATTGTTTGATATTGTGCTTATTTTGTGACATTACTAATAAGGAAGCTGAGCCAAGGTGGCAGTAAGTTTTAACTAATCAAAATCAAGACTGTGGTGAATCAATTAGCTACTAATTAGGCTTCTGAACGAAGGTCTTCAAAATCTTTCCAAATGGTTTTCCTAAAACCAATCACAAAAATAACAACAATTAGGTTTGACTCATAATTTGCCTTGTCTTTTGAAATATTAATTTCCTAAAAAATGGTTAGTTTTAGTGACCACGTCAATGTTACAGGCAAACTGTAATCAGGCATTTTTGGTTTCAGTTCAGTCATGTCATGAAATGGCTAAAAATTTCAGGCATTTCATGGGGTGACTGATTTGAAATTCCAGGCATAAATGCCTGATGCAGTTTGCCTGTAACATGCACGGTTCCAATAATTAAAAGTCCATTGATTCTACTGTTTCAAGAGTCACAGTGCCATAAAGTAATATCGTTCAATTTTAATGTGCAGCTCTTCAGCTAAAAACCGAATAGCTATTTCTAACAATATATAAAAGTGTAAATAATCCATAAGAGTATGGGTAGTGGAGTTTGAAAGAAAAAAAAAGTTGCAACTCATTAAAATTTTGGAACGCAATTGTGGCTGGAACAAAAACCAACAGAGGAGGTCCCCAGGACTGAGTTTGGGAACCCCTGATCTATATACACCCTCCCAGGGGTGGACAGCTCTCGCCCTGAAGAGCCACAGTGTCTGCTGGCTGTTGGAGAGTTTCTGCAAGATTGCCTCATTTTAATTGCTGATTAGTTAGCGGGTCCACACACCTTATTTTCCAAGCATGAGTGTTTTGCTGACTGAAAGGAGACCACAAAAGACTGGGGTTTCTTGCCCTTATGAATATTTTCAAATGATGAAAACTAATTTAAAGTAATCATAGGGCTATGCACTGGTGGGCTTTTACTCAAGCTCTCAGGTTACTTATCGATTCGGACTCCGATGGAGTCGTTTTGGTATGAGCCCCTTTGAGCTTTACCTGATGCAACTGCTGGTTGTTAAAAACAATCAGCATCGCAGTGGGACTCAGAAACCGTTTGGCAAGTCCTGTGGTGAGCTCCGTGGGTGAGGAACATCATCAAACAGACAGCGGTGAGTGAAACTCACGGATGGCTGGGGTAGGTTTCAGGTCAAATGGCCTCACAGTGCACTCTCATTTCTCATTATTTTGCTTTCATGAAGCTTAACCCACTAAAAGATTAGCCCAGTGATTTTCACGAACTGATAAGATGAGGCACTCCGGTGAACTGCCAGGTGCGTGAAAAATCTCAAAGGAATTCACATAAATTAACAAATACAATTTGCAAGACCTGAGTAAATTGGAAAAACCTGAACCAATGAAAATGTTTCTCTCTTTAAGCCCCAAAACAGTGTTCCTGTGTCAAGAGAAATGTTCTGTGAGATTTTAGAATTCGTGCAAGTGTGCCGTGGAAAGAGACTTTTCGTCGGCCTGCTGATAAAACCTCGTATCCTCAAAATGATAAACTTTACAGGAGATCATAAAAAATGTTTAATTTTGCATGTAAGAGTGCAGTTGAGCTGTGTTCGGGTAGGATGACTAATTTTCTTCCAAGAATGTATTTCGTAATGTTTATGTTATTATCATGGACATACAAGTTTTTGTTTCTTATCAAATTTGGAGATACGAGGTTTTATCAGCAGGCTGATGATTTGATGAACTTGAATTGGCTTGATTGGTGCTGACCTTGGTGAACTACAGCAGGCCAATTGACCTCTAGAGGTGTGGCTTTTTTCCACCCCTGGCCACACCCATCTTGGGTAAGGACATCACGTCACGTGAGACCCAGGGGTCTCAGAGGCAGCACCGTTTTGCCAGCAGATCTCTTCAGAGCTGATGAACTGCATTGTGGGTTTGCTCTTGCCAGAGTCCAAGGATGTTGTCTAACACATGCCAAAACATGTCTGACAAAACCAAGATTGGTGGCCTAATTCCTCAACCACGGTTTGTGAAACCCTTCCCTACAATCTGATTACTGACCGATTCTCTAATTTGCTCAGCTAACACGAGTTAACAAATTGGTGCAATTATAGTTTGGTGTCTTGGCTCTGACTCTGAGACAATGTGTAGCCTGCTGAACTTAAGAAGAGAGCAGAAGTGTTTGGATATTCTCAATTCAAAGCCTACAGGTAGATTCTGGGCTGGGGATGGGATGTTAACCAGCAGTAGGCAAGAGTAATGCAGTGCAGCAGCAGGCAGGGGCATGTTAGCCACAGTGGTGTAGCAGGAGAGCAGCTTATATTGCCCATCTCCCAGAGGGACAGACCAATGACTGATATGCATGGGTGTGTCTATGGGAATGTGGGCGTGTCTTGAGTTGTCTGTCAGAACGAGCTCCACAAGCTACATCCCATTTATGCAAGTTTTTGCACTCATTAATTATTGTGCAGTGGTGCTGGTTCAGAGAGCATAACCACATGTTTATGACCACGATGTCCGCTGGGAAGGAAGGCATTTCACTTCCATTCAGGCATTTTTAAGATCCAGTCACAGAGGAATTACTGTAGTCTACGTAATCAGCTGTACAGCAGAGGTGACACAAAATCATCATCAACAGCCACCGGTATATAATCCTGCAACATAAAATTAAACATCAAGCTAGATGCAGGAGGGACACTGAGGTGATTTTTATTAGGTAGTAAATGAGCTTGTGCATAGAATGTAAGCTATATCCTGGACTTTTAAGTAGTGCTTGCTATGGATTCATTTACTTTCCAGCATTTATTTGGGTTTATCTGGTGTGGTGGACAAAGTTAAATAACTCTAAAAAATGTAAACTTGCTTATCTGCTCCTTATAGCAGACTCTAAATGCAGCAGGCAAAGATTGATCACGCAGAATAGCATTTACATCCAAAATCAATTTAACCCAGGTCTGCGTGTTGCGTTGGACGGGCAAGTTAACTTTTTATAAGTGCTCAGCGTTCAGCGTTAGATGAGCCAATATTCAGTTTAATCAGACGTTCTCGTATTATTATTTTTTTTTTATTGAGATGGGCACTCCGTTAATCCTTTCAGTACTAACAGGACACTAATGTCCTGCCAGTATTTGTACTGTATTAACTCCTGACAAATCTAGTATGACAATTGATATTGATAAAATATATGTCCCACTGACAAGTACTACTGAGACACATACTGTATGTCCTGCCAGTATTTGTCAATGGGACATGTCCCACCAGTATTGTTTCGATTCCTGACTGATCTATAGTACGACGAGATTTTGATAAAAGGATATTTTAAGTTACAAAAGTGACATATGTATTCAATGGGTGACTCTGATTCGTATAACTGTATTCAGTATTGAATGGGTTAAGGAAGGGAAGATCTGCGTAGAGGTGTACAATCCAGTTTTAAAAAGTAAAAATCCTCCTTAGTATTTTCTTCCTGGATCACCTGGATTTTCCAATTAACCCTTGAACCAGAAGGTCGAGCAGTTTAGAGAAATCAGATGGCTGGAATTCATAGGTTGAGGAGACTTGGGCTTCGCTTTAAAGCTTGAGGCCAGATAAGAGACGAATTTAGGGCGGCGCAGCTTCCGTCAGACACTGCAGGCCTTTAATTGGGGAGCTGCGATGTTCAGCCGATTTGTAGCCAGTAACTGATGGAGACGGACAAGGAGGGAGCAAATGTCAAATCTTAAACTCTGCTGGAAGGTTTGAAAACACCAGCTTCTCTCCGGGATTTTCATTTCTCGTTCTCTGGCAGCAAAGATTGTACGTGTTGCGGTTGCCAGTTCGAGGCTGTAATATGAGGATGCGCTAGGCTAGCGAAGGAGGATAACATGAGTCAAAACCTCAAACTATGAGCCTTGAGGTACACTCAATGTGCCCACCAATATGTGCTTGATTTGCAGCTTATGCTGAATTCTTGCACCATAGGAAGAACTGGAACAGTTTTCAATTTGAATTTGAATTTGCTTTATCGACAGGAAAACAACGGTCGTACTGCCAAAGAGATGGGACACACTGTGCATAGCTGTGCCTCCCACTAAGTTAATAAGGGATTGTTTCTTGTGCCCCAACTCTCCAATTGATTTTACTGATTAATTAGCAGAAGAATCAGAGGGTACCATTGTCTTGAAGGGCCTCCAAAACTGCTGGGACAGATGTGATCTTACAGCATGAACGCCATCTACAATATGCAACAAGCAAGAGCTGAAACACAAACCAGTGACAAATACCGAAATTAACATCTTTAATTTGTAGACTCCTTGGAGAATAGGTTTGAAAAGGTTCCACTGTGTCTCCATACTAGAACCTTATGTAGGTCATATGTTCTTTGTTGGGGCAAAAGGGTTCATTTAGTGATCCTTCACACTTTCGATGGGTACCACAGAGGGTTCCGCAGGGAGATTCCCGCTGGCACCAATAATCAGTCCTGTTGCTGGAAATCCACCATCTTGTAGGTTTTCATTACACTTTCAATAGCGAGAGGCTCTGGAAGAAAGGCTAAATACCCTTCGTTTTTGCGAGTCTGCGAGTTTGCCTCATATGCTGACCGTGCAAAGTCTTGTATCCAGTCTTGCTCCCCATGTGACCCTGTGTGTCCAATCAGAATGCAGGTGCCCCCGCTCCACAGTTCTCTCCTGCCTTAAAAAACACTTAGCTCTGGGAATTCTTCTCCTTAAAACACTTGACTCAAGGAGTTTTCTGCCCAAAAGTAAACAGCCCCCTTACATGAATCCAGCCTTTGTTGCAACACCACTCCCTCTCAGAGTCATTGGGGTCCCTCCTACATCTAGAACACAAACTGACTTCCAGTCCCCTGGCCAGAGGTCTGATTTACTTACATTCTTTGTTCATTCAAAACATTATAATGCACTCAAAACTAAAGGCACAACTAATGAATATTGCACGAATGAACTTAAACAAACCATGAATTTACCCTTAATTTACCATTTGCAATGAGCTAATTACTCTCCAGGGACCAGTTTTTCTCTGAGCTGCACAGACATATGTAGAGTACTGAGCATAAGTTTTAGGCTCATTTAAAAGTACCCAGTAAGGCAAAGATGCTTCCAAAAAATCATGAAATACATGTTTTTTATACTGATTTTTTATATGTACCATAAAGAGCCATATTTTTAAAAACAAAATCAAATCAAGAATTGGTGTTGTCCTTTGCCAAAAAATTAAGTACACTGCCCGTCAGTTCAATAGTATTATAAGATGATCGGCTTTTCGCTTGTTCTAAGCATACTGGAGAACTTGTCACAGTCCCTCTGCAGACTAAATGTCTCGTTTGCATCTATCTCCAGAAAATCACAACCACCCTGTGTGTGTGTTTATGATTTTTCAGAATTATTTTTAATATTTTCCCATTTGTTCATGTCTAGATGCTCAGTGTGTGTGCTATTGTGCCTAAAAAACACCTCAGTGCGCATGTTTAGTCACCTAAAAGGCCGCATAACGAAAAATAGCAGCCTCCATGAACTGGCTCATGCACTATTAAATGGCTCCCATAGGAATCCATGGACCAGCAGGCGGAGGGTGCCTCCACTTCCATACAAATCTTGATGCTTAAAATGGCAGACACCTCCTATCCCTGTTTCCGTAGGGATGGGGCCTCGGTCTGCAGTCTATTCCTTTCTCAGGTAGCGTTAGCTTCTATTCGTTCCAACAATCAGTCGCCAGCTACCAGGATAATTCCTCAATCCCCCCACTGGATTATCCTCTTCAGGATTAAACACTATCCTGATTCTCATCTTATTTGCGCTCAGGTTTATGATAGGGGGATACCCGCCCATAATCTCAATTATTTCATTAGTGTTAATCCAGTCATTGTTTTAATTCAACACCAGGCCTGCTGCTTTGAAATCGTCTAGCGGTGAAACAGGAGAAAACCAGCTGTCTCAATCACAAATCCCTTGACACTTGCTCTCTTGGCAGGATATGCAGTTTGCATAAAAGCTTGTGGTTGTCTTTCTGTGCACCGGTTCGCTATTGATGGAAGAAATTTGCCGTGCAAAAAATGAACAGGCTAAACAAATATTTTATTTATATAGAGTAGGCCTATGTTTGGTCAGAGGTGTGCAACAAGGGTCGATCCGATTTAGAAAATTCTGGCAATTTCTACTCTCATTCAATAAACTGAATCATACCTTCGTCGGAAATTTGACAAAGCACCTGTGGCAACTGCAGTCTAAGTGTATTCTGACCGATTTCTTTTGAGTTCAAGTTCAGGAGTGCTCAGCAGTAGTCCGAAAACTAAAGTTGGTCGGAGGAACAAAAACCAGCAAGCTGATTTTTAAGGACTGGTTTATTTATTCATTTATTTATTTTTGCCTTTTTTGCTCATGAGCTTTACTCTGTTGGTCATTGTCTTTGAAAAATGTAATACAATCATGAAGTTGCCTAAAACCAGCATTGGATATTTTGGATTTATGTACCTACTTCCATGCTGAGTTGGTTGCTCTCATTCGTTTTTTCTTTTTTCCTTGTTCATCAACCCCGAGGTGTTTTGAGTGACTCAATCATAGTCCGTGCACGGGAAAGCCAATACTGTAATCCGGCCCCGACCGGCCGTAATGTGCAGCAATGCAAGGTTGGGGAAACAAACACTGCCTAAATTATGCATGTATCGATTTGCTCATGGTTTGACAATGGGACCGTGGGAAACATTAATGATTAATGCCCTCTGCGTGCGCGCGCGCGTTCGCGCCAGTGTGTGTTACAGAGGGGAATGCTTTAATGCGCTGTAGTAAACTCCCGTGCGAGGTCAGCAACTTTAATGTCGTCATTCTGGAAATGCATCTTTTTTTTAACGGCTAATTTCTAATCTGTTTAATAATAAGCGAGCGAGCGCTCGCTGCTGGGCGTAACCGCATAGCTATTAATAAGTAATAACAGCAAAAGGGTATCTCTCAGTGCGCGCGTCAGGTTATTAAGAGAGGATCACGTTTATTTAGTGCTCATATATTTTAATCACCCATTAAATCCCCTGAAAAATACACGTAATAAAAAGGCGATTGTAGCGTCAGGCGACAAATAGCCTAATCAAATTTAAGATTGCAATTTGCATATGCGGGGCAAACTTGAGAGCACTGAAATATTTCGCCGCAACGCTTCGCATGTCCTTCGTTTTGCATTTGAAGGCGAATTCCGAACTGCACGAGGAGGCGGTTTATTACATTGACATTATTTTTCTGCACGCCGTGGAAGTCACGTGCGCTTGCGGGATTCACTCCGGAGTCTTCGCTCCCCTCGGCTGACAAGCTGTGGCTGAAATACTCGCACTTCATCCACTCTCCGTCTTCTGCACGACTGCGGGGGAAATCTCCGAGAAGCGCTTTTTTCCTTTTTCTCTCCCACCTCCTCTAAACATCACATCCGGGTCATTTTCCTGAAACTGCGCGTAAAAAAACCAGCTCGTCCACACAGCGAAACGCCAGCGCCAGGCAGCTGTAGCTGGAGTGTGCTGACATGGATACCGTTTGGCGTTTACCGTGATTGAAACATTTACACGCGTCTCCTGTTGGCCGCAAACCAGCAGCGCGCGGACACCTGCGGGATCACATGCAAGGGGCCCCGTCCCCATGTGACGCTTCTTTTTCGGCGATGTCCAAAACTCTGAAAAAGAGAAACCACTGGACCAACAAAGTCCACGAGACTGTGTTCAGCAGGACAGCAGAATGCGAGCTGGGGTTCGAGCTGAGAGGGGGCGCCGAGAACGGCCAGTTCCCCCACTTCGGAGAGGTGAGGCAGGGCAAGGTGGCCTGTCAGAGTGGGAAACTGGCCCCAGAAGAGCTCCTGCTGGAGGTAAACGATACGCCGGTGGCCGGATTAACCCTGAGGGATGTATTAGCTGTCATCAAGCACAGCAAGGATCCCGTGAGATTTAAGTGTGTCAAACAAGGTGAGATTCTCTGACAACTTGCAGAAAGAACTTGTCGGATCGTATCTTGATGAAGACGAACCCTTAGACCCGCGTGGTCCCGTGTTGTCAATTGCCACTGTACTGTCATGTAACTTATGGTACTTGCTGCCATTGATTAACGGGGGGAGGTCTGCTAAACTGACAGTAAAAACCCAACTGACCCTGCGGACTAGCATGCATTTAGCCTTCTTGGGGTGTTATTTTTTGTCGCGGGAGATGCAACAAAGTTGATCTCTTTTTGTCAAATAAACTTCTTAAGTTGTCCGCAAATTGTCGCCAAGTAGCGGATCACTTGCAATCACGAAAGTGGGCGTGTTCCCGGAATATAGCATGCAGTCGGCTGCTATTGATGTTTCAGCATGAGGGTTTTTAAAAATTTATTGTTGCTGTTCATTTCGAAAATTATGCTCGCGATACAAGTTTACTATGAACCATTTTGGAATATTGTATTTGGGATTTTATGCCACATTGCTCAAAAGGCAATGAGTAATGATCTGATACGGTTGTCACACAATTGAACTTGGTTCAACTAGGCAGCACGTGTTTTCATAGTACATTTGGCTCTCGTTTGTTGTCATGAGCATCGTTATGCACATAAGAGGCACGTGTGAATTAAACTTATATTTAATAAGCATCTACGCATCAGTAATGGTATACTTTTATAAAATGTATAAAAGTATGAAACTGCATACGACCAGTTTATTTGGGTAGTAAAACGTTGCACTTGACGTTTATTTGACGACGAAATTTTGGCTGTGTACAATAGCATCTGAGCTGAAATGTCACTGCATTGTCTGTTCTTCTACTTCAAACCACCGACACAAACAGCGAAAATATTTTGGCAAAAATTTTATAGAGAACCGGTGATGGTGGTTTAACCTCCCCTGACGATTTTTATAGACGCTGAAGTGCGTTGGTGCGGATAAAAAAAAGTTGAGTTGCAGTTGACAGCGCGTGGGAACTGACCCACTTAAGGATGCTGAATGATTTTGGCTACAGTTTGTCGCCATATACTATAGCAATATTTGCATTATTTTGCTACATGTTAAGAAAATTCCCAATGTCAACCACTACCATGGTCATGTTCAACGTATTTCTGCTCAATATAAATTGTTGTTTTGGACACCTAGAAATTCGTTGTGAGGTGAATGTCACAACTGGTATGGCTGACTAGGAAATATTCTGGGCTGTAGGGAAGGTCTCATGACATGACTCAAATAGAAATGTAAAAAGATCAATTCTTGGCTACCTTTGACTGCTTTATAATTGAGTTGATGGATAGCTGAGTTATTATTAACTTTGTGCTTTTGTTATGCTAGCAGTCATTAGCTGGTGGTTGGTGAGGCTAAACAAATATATACCGGCTAGGAGGTAGGCGCCAGGGACCTAGCGCATGGCCTTCCTGAAATTTTGCAAGGGAAAAGAGTTCTGTCTAATGTGTATGTATTTGGTGCACACCAATCCTCCCCATTTTCATAAAACTTCTCAGAGGGAGAATGCTGATCCTGGATCAGTTTTGTCTTTCACGCTCATTGTGGATGTGGTGGATAGGTGTAATGTGGCTGACTGAATGTTGGGTTGCCTGTTTGAGGCGTGGTGAAATGGTGTTGCTTTGTCAAAGTCAGTTTGTCCAATGCCAAATTGCGAGGAACAAGAAACAATCATCCATTTGTTGGCAGACTGTTGTAGGTCGAACTAGGTTTGGCAAAAACTGAAGAATATTGGTTTGAATATTAGTTGTGAGCGGAAAACCATTATGTATGCTGTTTTTAGTGATTGCATTAATGTAGACACAAAAATGTTGTACTAGCTATGTGTATGTGCAACTGTCACAAAATTATGGAAAACGAGACGTCAGAACTCTTTCAAATATTTTTATTAGAAGTTGTGTAGTTTTTAAACAAATTTTGTCGGTATCACGAAGAAGAAAAATGTGGATCTTAAAGGAAAAATCCTGAAAAAAATGGCCTGGAATTGATATATGACTGTTTATACTTGGAGGTTGTTTTTAAAGTCAGTGCTTGTGAAATGATATTCGTTTAATTGAGTTCTATAAAAACCTGGAGAGGTGAGCTGGGGAGACTGGCCTGAGATCAGTGTCTGCTTTATAGAAGCTGTTTGTAATTGGTCAGTGCGGGGTCTGCGGATGTTGAACGTTTCTAAGCCGTTTCTTCGCACTGGCATCTTCCTGAGATCTAGCAGAAAAAGGAGTATAAGTATTTTTTAATAAGATTTTTCTAAATAAAAAAAGCCCAAAAATTAAGAACTTGTTCTCCACTTCAGAACGTTCTTAAGTATTGAGGTAAGGAACTTGTATAGAGATAATAGAATGGAAAGATTCATCACTAAACTGATGCTCGTGAGAGTGCTTTAGCAGTTGCTTAAAATGCTAATTATCAAAAAAAGTCAAGCCATTATTAATAAAAAAAGACAAATTTCTGAACTGAAATTTTTTTATAAGATCTGTTTTAGTAAGAGTGTTGAAAATTGCCCAAAAATTAAGAATGTAAAACATCCAAAAGCTGAGAAGGAGTATGGAAGTGAGAAATTTGTAAAGAGATAAGAGAACAAAATCACTAAAGTGATGCCCATGAGGGTGCTTTTTTTAGCTGCTTAAAATGCTAGTTACATAACAATGCAATTTCTTAAGGGATTTTTAATGAAAAACAACATTTTTAAACTGATTTCTGAACTGAAAAAATAAGAATATTTCAGGCTTAAAGGTCCCCTATTATGCTACCAGGTGCACAGCTAATTAGCCATTATGAGCCAGTTCAAAATGTCCCCCTCCTGACATCACAAGGGGGAGTGACCACCCAGAATAATGAAATCTGATTGACTGCTTGGCTGAAGGCGATCAGTTCTTCTTGCCTCTGGTTGGTTACTTCCCCATTGGAGGTCAAGAGGGGAAAGATTTTGGAATGGCTTGTAATAACTAATTGGCTGGGCACCTGGTGACATAATAGCGGACTTTTAAATCCTCAGAAAATTCAACATTGAGGATCGGCCCCCAGAATAGAGGTTCTTTTATTTATAAAAGTGTAACTCAGTAAAAGAATCTTTAATGACCACATTGACCTGAACATATTTTCCAAAATATTATTTCTATTCTTGTTTCTGTGTCCCTTGCAGGTGACAAACACGAGGTGGGTGTGTTCTGCCTTGTAGATTGCCGATGGGGCTTATGCGGAAAAGTGCCTCGATGTTAAATGTGCTTGTCATTTCCGAGGGACATACAGTTACGTTAAATTATTGCCTGCCTCCACCACGGCATTCTGAATTTTGCCATATTTTCTCATACGAGGTGCATTTTGGCGTCCGAGGATCGGCAGTTTGACTTTCAGGGTGTGTTTGGAAAAATGTCTTCCTCGAGGGTAAAAACGTGTAGTTACTTCCACCGCCTGCCCGCATTGCCATTTATCCGACTGTATGGAGATGCGTGCACCACACTGAGTGAGCTGGAAAAATCTATGCCTTACAGGGCGAGATGCTCATTTGCCACAGATCATTTTCCAGCATTTGCATATCATGATTGCTTTTTGAGAGAGAGAGGTTCGGTGAAATGAGCTGTCTGGAATATAGACTTTGGATGGGTCATATTTTTCACTCTCTGTCAAACAAGAATGATGGCTCTCTGTCTTTTCTCTCTCTCTTGATCCCTCTCTCTTTCTTGCTGCCTTTCTTTTTCTTGCTCTTGGACTGCTGGGTTTTTTGGGGGATTTTGTTGTTGTTGTTGTTGTTGTTGCTTGTGTGTGTTTTTTTGAAGTTGTTATCTCTGTTTTTGCACAATGTCCCAGTAAAGTGGATTTTAAATCTCAAATATTTCTCAAACTTTCTCCACCTCTCTTCTCTCTCTTTTTGCTGAAAATTCTCAAATTACAGCCAATTGGTTTCTTATGGCTTTGAAGATCTTCAGCATGACTCCTTATGTGAAAATAAATAAAGAAGGCTTTTTAAAATGCAATTTACATCAGTGAATCCATATCACTTCGGTGTGAGTGCTAAATCTTCAGCCTTGAGGCCTGAAATCCAGCACTTATACATGGAGCTCAGTGGTAGCCAATCCTGGAGATCTATCATCCTGTATGTTTTCACTCCAAAGCTAATTTTGGGCTTCTGACTGGACTAATTAGCAACTCAGTGCAGATTTCAAGCTTTTGGATGAGGTGTGCTTGGTTAGGGATGCAGGGAAGAGCTACAGGATGGTAGGTCTCCAGGAACAGTCTTGGTTTCTGTTGGTGTAGCTCATCCTGTGGACTCACAACCAGTGATGGTTTCCTTGACCAGCAGGGGTCACTATTGTGTAATGCACATTCCTACAGTGACATTAGTTTTCTGTGGAGAAGTTGGTCTCTCCAATTGAGATCTTCAAAAGTGAACATAGCAGCTAGGTATATGCATAATACACCAGAGAATTGATTTCATACCTTCACCACACCAAAACCACAATGTTCCAGCAACATTGCAGTCAGATCCAGGCAACCGTCATCGCTGTAAAAGATAACTTGTGTTTTTTTTTTCTCTTTTAAGCTGCAGCAGGTAGAGAAATTTGCTGCAAGTGCAAATTTTTAAATGGTTTCCGCTAGATCTCCTGTGACTTAAGCCACCTGGTTATTCACTGTTGAAGCCCACTTGCACGTTACAGTATAAACGCGTTTGTGTGGCTGCAGCGGTATTAGCATTATATCCGCAGTGCGCTGTGGACCTTTGTGATAAATCAACCTGCTGGTTTGTGCTGTCCTCTTGCCTTTGTCCCTCGTGCTTTTCCTATCTCCTACGGTAGGAACTGTGCTGCAGAGGAATTTCTAAATATTGAGCATCAGTCCTGTGCTGCGCCTTCTACAGGCCCCTGAGCCATCAATGTTCTTGAACTCAATTGTTTTCAATTACAAGTGGTCATTGGTACAGTAGCATTGAAGAACCTTGTGATCGCATGTTTGTGATATTTCAACAAAAGTGACTAATAGAGGACTTCTGTAGGTCCTGCATTATTGTCAGTAATTCTTCATACAGTACTTCTAAGAGCTTTGTGATATGACTCTCGTCCCGGCTCAGTGCTGTGCTTGTACTACAACTTTTTTTTTTTTACCGCCCAATGGCGCTATCAATTAAGGGTTTTAAAACGTGAAGTTATTCCATTTTTCTTCTTTCCATCTCTATTAAAATTATTTTTGAACTTTGGTCAGGTTTGGCTCATTGTCACGCGCTTTTCTGTGAATTTTCCTATGGCTATGGAAGGCCTGGTCTCTGTAAACGGCTATCCAAACCTTCAGTGGTTAGGCTTTTTTTGACCTCACCTGCCAGTCATTCATTAAATCAATAAATGAGAGCGCGTCTAATGGAGTCTTTTCTGAGGGAAGTGGTTGCAGTGCATGATGGGATTCTTGAGGACCTCTGAGGACCAAAGATGACTCTTCTTTCTCTTATGTCTGAGACTCCCACATCTCGAGAGGCCTGGAAAACATGTAAAAGTTAAGCGCAGGTCATAAGATGGCTGACCTCCCGACCCCTTCAATCATTAATTCATCCTGAGATGCTTAATCCCTCGGTGAAGGCAGCAGCTTCCTGAAAATTGACGGCTTGAATGTGAAGTGGTTGTGCTCTGGGAATCCCACTGTTTACATTGATTTGTCTTTAATTTTATTGATTGATTGGGCTGCCCCTCCTAAGGCCTTCCCTCTCTCTCTTTCTCTCTCTCTCCCTACTCTTCCAGCACCTCTCCCTCACTCTTTTGTTTTTGTCTGTCCTTCTCCAGTTTATTTTATCTGTCTTCCTCTCTCTCTCTCTCTCACCCATCCCCCACTTTCTCTCTTTCTTACCTGTTCTTTTTCCTTCCATCCCACTTTTTTCTAACAGAGCCTGCTGTGTCCAATAGACTTGGATTACACTCTCAGATTCAAATCTACTTTGTTTTAGCTGTGCCAGTGAGGCTCATTAGCTGTATCCTCTCCCACATTACAGCCCAAATTTACCTCAGTTCCCTCTGCTGTTCATATTATAACCTCTTTGCCTGTCTCATTCTATATAATCTCAATGTTAGTTTTCAGTTACCATTTCAAAGTGCTTTATTAGCTTGCTGCTGCATTGCTGAAATAAACGTGACAAAAAAAACAATACATTATCCATGTCTCTCTCAATCTCAACATCAGTCACTTCCCTCTCTGCCTCTCTATCTTTCTTCTTTACACTTTTTGAAATTCGTTCTCTTTTTTTTTGCAGTGTTTGTTTGTGTCTTTAGTTTTTAGCTGGAATACAATCTGTTTTTTTCACGCCTGTGAGTTGTCTTTGATATGAGGCCTCAGATCTTGGGAACTCGACCAAGAAAGGGAGCTTAAGAGCAAAGTCTTACTCACTCTCGCCCTCCCACTTATTTCACTCTGTTGTACTCACTCAGTCAGTCGTCAGTCAGTCACTTACTCCTTTCTCACAGTATCTTTCACTCTAATGGTCACTCACTCACTCACTCACTTCCACTCTCTATGTGTTCATATTGCTGACTGGTAGTCTCTGCTCTCTCACTAACACATTCAGACCCTCTCAGTAAGACAGACTCACAGTCTCTCAGAGTTGACCTTCGCCACTGGATGCCATCCTTCTGGCCCCTGTGACGTATTGAAGCATTTTGGGGACCCTTTCCTTGACCCCAGGAGGGGACTGGGTGAACGATGGCGCTGACTCCAGGCCGGGTCAGGCGACCAGAGCCTGAGAAAATGCAAAAAAAAAAATGAAAAGAAAAGTAAGAGGACACTGTAAATGTTTTGACAAATTGCTCCTGATGTTATATGCAGGACTAACCCCCTGCTTCCATTAATCTACGGGGACGTGCACTTCAGCATTAATGGCATTTTGTGTACGATTTCATCAGCGATTCGCTCCGAAACCTCCCGGTGTTTAAATTTGATCTCCGGAGAGGGAGTGTAAGTGATGTGTGTCTTCTGAGCGTTTGTGTGTGTGTGTATGAGAGAAAGAGAGCGATTTGAGAGGTTGTCCTGTGCCCTCATATATCAGCTGCAGTCAGGGGGACATTTATTGCTTTGGCTGACATTGAGTCGAAGTGGGTGTGTCGCGTCGCTCGCTTGTTCAGTAAATCACCTGACTCTCTCCTCTGCCGCCCTTCCTCCTCCTCCTCCTCTCGACTCCGCACTCCCTCCCTCTCGCCTCCCGGAGTTTATAGGAGTGTGAGTCGGACGTTGACGTTTGGATGCCTGGTTGTCATTGTTCTGCACGCATTCCAGTGCACAGAAACACGCTCTTTTTCTCTCACACACAAACCCATAGACACTCCCATGAACACACATCCTGTCCTTCATGCATTTCCATGCAGAGACATACGCACTCACACGCACACACTCTCGTACGTGCACACACACACACGCACACGTGTGTGTGCCCACTGCAGTCTCACCCTGGCATGTCTGCATACCCGCTGCCATTATGACTCGGTCTTTGTGCCGGGAAACGACTCAATCCAACCGCAAAAAGCCCTCATCGGCGAGCAGACAGATCCTCAATCAGAAAGCCTATATTTTAACGCTCTGCCATTACGACTTTCGGCAAACGCATCAAAGATCTGAGCGCCGAGCCAACGAGCGCAATCCCCCCCCAACTGTCCTTATCTCACCTCCACTTGAGCACCCAGCTCCCGCGGTCTCTTCCACAATCTCATCTCCGATCGAATCTGAATGTATTTTTTAATTAATCTATTAAACGGAGAGAGAGATGGAGAGAGAGAGTCATTCAGAAGGTTGCTCGTCTTTCACGGCGGCGCCCTGAGAATACAGCAAGACACAATGCTGCATCAAAATACTACTGATGGAGCAAACAAGACTAGTGTGTAGAGAAATGTGAATACATAATAGGCAGGTGACTGGAAGAAGGACCCTTCCCCTACTTTTATCGACTGCTGTAGCAAAATGTGTACATAATACACTGCCTGGCTGAAAAAAAAAGTCACCGTTTGGATTTAAATGAGCAAATACTTAAGTGCCAATGATTGAGTCATTAGCGCAGTGATTAATATGCCTTTGCTGGCTACAGTCTTTTAATCCTGACTGATGCGGTTTGCAGTTTCTCATTTCTTATACGACCGTGTTGGAAGGCGTATCCCGTGGTCGTGGAGAAGATGTTATTGTGTTTCAAGAGGGGCAAATTTTAGGCCTGCATCAAGCAAAGAAGACAACAAAGAAGATTGCCGAAATTTGGCGTCGTTTTGGCGTTATCGCATCTTTGCCCGTTGCGCTGGGATTGCGACGCCTGAGTGTAGCGCTACTGCTTGTTTTTATCGGGGGGGATGTATTGATTTGTTTGCTATATTGCATGTCGCTCTGGATAAGAGCATCTGCTAAATTAATTTAATGTAATAAAAATGTCTGGTAAAATGACTCTGTAAAATTGAAATGGGAGTACGAGGCAGAACTTACTTGAATTGTAATGAGTGTGTGCTTGAGTTTATGAGGACGGTAGACAGTCGCTGTACGGCTTCAGACGACCGTACTCCAGAATCCACATTAGGACTGGAACGGTATGTACAAAAATGTTGAAGTTTTTGGCAGACAAATGGGATAGAGAGGGGCTGGGGGGTAGAGGGCATGCCAGCGGAATATATTTGCATGTCAGTCATATGATGTCACAGGGGTCTCTCTCTCCCTCCCTCCCTCCCTCCAGTCACGCCAAAGATTGTGGAGAAAACTGACGAAGTTAGCATTTTAATGGAGTTCTGTTGACGTTGGGCTGTAGTAGAATTTCAGTTGAATTCAAGCAGTTTAGCTCCTGTAAAGAACCTGGAATGGCACAACATAAGTTAATAATAGAAGTTAATTCATAAAAAAGTAGTGTTTTGCCAAATAGACAAGTTGAATAAAGTAAAGTGTGCTCTTGCCAATGCCAACACCCGGGTTGGCGAAAACATTTTGAGCCGAATGACTGCATCGGTAGTAAAATATAATATATTTAGGCCTATTGCAGTTATTTCTGCAAACTCCAGCTATTTTGATGAACTGATGATTTGGATTCTTTTGTCATCTAAAAGTTGTTTATTCAGTCTTTTTATTATGTGATTGCTTGGACATTGTTGGTGCTCTCAAGCTTTTGATAGGTACCATATGATAATTTAAATACACATGCAAACAGAAGGCGTTACAGACATGAGTGCCACCCCAGAAGCGAGCGTGCTAGCTAACTGCTCCGTCCGTTTGTCGTCGGTGTAAGTGAGTGTGACAGTAAAAACAAATTAATTAAGTTATCCAGTCTGGCGAGGGCACTCGCTGTCAGAGAAATTAAGTTGAAAGCACTGTGTCGACCGGAGGTTGTGTCGCACGAAATTATATTTCTCGAAATTGATTTCTGTTTACATTTTCATTAGGCCTCACTCGACCACCCACGGATTGCATATGTGTTCTCCCAAATGAGACCATGTATTGGTCATTTAGTTCCTTGGTAAAAGTACTTATTTGTTGGATGAGGTCTTATCGATTCTCGTTGAAATCACAAAGAAAGTGCTTCCTCATTATGTTCCATCGTCAGAGTATCCCGCGGCTCGCTTCTCTCTCGAATCCTCTTCCCAGATATACCGCCTTATCTTTTGCTGTGACATCACATCAGCGCATTTTTAAGATGAAAGGCGAAATTAAGTGATTGTAGGGACTCGGCTTGGAATTCGTCCTGTGACTTTTGTACTTCACTTGGTTATTGTTATTATTTTTTTGGGAATTTTTCCTTTATTTGACAGTTATACAGTGTAGAGAGACAGGAAAGTTGGGGAGAAGACTGGGGGAAGACATGCAGCACATGACCTGAGCCGGAATCGAACCCAGGTCGCTGCGGGAAGGACACAGCCTTTATGGTACGCGTGCTTAGACCGATGAGCCACCGGGGCGCGGTTATTGTTTTTCTGAGTGTGCGAGCCGGTGTCTGCAGTTGTTTGTGTGTGTGTGTGTGTGTGTGTGTGTGTGTGTGTGTGTGTGTGTGTGTGTGTGTGTGTGTGTGTGTGTGTGTGTGTGTGTGTGTGTACAGGTGACCCAGAGGTGGGAAAATCCAGATCCAGGAAGTGAAACACTGTCTTGGTATTATGTTCCAACCATCTTGTTTTTCGCATTGTCACAAATCTGTAGAGAGCCTATTAGCTGGCTGAACTCATGGCTGGAGGGGACATTAAATTTTTTTTAAAAATTCTGACACCTGGAATTTCCGCCGCTGATGTGTATATCACATTATATAAAAATGGGTGTGTGTGTGTGTGTATGCAAGTGTATTTGTGTGTTTTACTGCTCAGATTCAGTTTTGTGCCTTCATATATATGATATTGCACAACATGCCCTTGTGCCAGATGTGAGGGTGTTCGTGAATCGCGGTACATTTATCTGCTTTCGGGAGTGTGTTCAGCTGTGCACGCCTGTGTATTATATTTATCCCAAGCTGATTTTTATTATTTTTTATCTTTTTATTTTTTGCACCACTGTATTCAAACACACTCTCACCTGCATTGGGTTTGAATTGCCCTGCCGCAACACATCAAGATTCAGTCGAAACAGTTTGCAAATTATTGCGAGCATGTTGCTGTATTTCAGTTAGAATATCTGAGAGCACCATCAGATCACACTCAAGCTTAATTGGCTGAGGCCATCCATTAATGGGCCCAGAGATGCGAAGTTAGCCTTGCTGCTATCTGTTATGGCTGTGGCACCTTCTCTGAAGGCAAAGGTTTAAGTTAACTGTAGCACGTTAGCATTCAATCTGTGTGGACGGTTCCCCTTGCTAAGAAAGTTGGATAACAAATGGACGGATGAATGGATGACGTTACTTATGCAGCAAGAAAACAAATCAAAGTGACACTATCGTTAACTCCTGGATAAGCCGTTTGTGAATTAGGGACCGGTCATCCTGCCAAGATCATATTTATCTTACCGCCCGTGGTTGTGCTAACGGCAAATTGATTGATTGATTGATTGATTGATTGATTGATTGATCGAGTGATTAGTGAGTGACGCTCGGGTCTCATCACAACACTCCTTCCAAAGCTTCGCTTATCCAGGAGTAAAATGGGTGCTCTCCTTTTATCAAAACTAGCGCTCCAATGTTTGCTCAATGATTATGGTCATGTTGCTCGTGTGGACGGGAACAGGTCCATCTGCTGGATGTTTGCCCAGCCAGGTCTGGTATTGATCCCGTTTTTCACCAGATCCACCGTGCCGGTCTGTTCAGTAAAATCACTACCTTTACGTGATGAACCACGTGATAGGTTTTGTCGGCGGAGATTATTATCGCCGAGGAACCGGTCCTTTCCGCTTCCATAGCCAAATCCATCTAGCTAGTGGCTTAAGAGTGCAGTCTGTCACATCCCCAGAGAACAATTTGCAATGGAAAGGTCTTGACTCGCGCAGTTTCCCCAACAAATGTATGCCACAATGGACTACTTTCAATAAAAAATAATTAAAACGCCTTTCAGTGTGGCTCAGCTTTTCTACATTTTTTGGAAAATAGCTTGTACTCTAGTGGGCCCTTAAGTGCCTAGGAAAGCGTGAAGGGTGCAAAATAGTTTAACTTTTAGAAATGCTTCAACCTTCTTTCTCTTATTTTTTGGTGGTACCTTCGGACGTATCTTTAGGAGTAACCGAGAAGCTCAGATGTTTCTACCAGTCATTGTAGCTAATAACATGCTTTGTGATTCTGGAGTGCCTCTCTGCTTCTATTTGAAAGGTGATAATACAACATCTTATTCTGTGGTATTGTCATCCCTGTTCGAGGAGAAACCGGCTCCCTTTATAAATGGGAAGTGAAATGTCTTTCCCTACTGCAGCACTATTTCAGTGTTTTTATGTCCGTGTTTATTCTGGTGTTTTGTAACAGGACATATTTCAGTGCGTCTCTGTAGCCTCCGAGTGCTTATATCTACCCTTACATCTCTGCTCGTCCTCCCTTCTCATTCCCCGTTTCTTTCTGTTTACTCAGATAAAACCTCCCTCTCTCCTCATCTCTCTCTCTCTCTCTCCTCACCTTCCCTCTCTCTCCCCCTCTCCCCTCCTCTCTTCCCCCCTTCTCTTCCTCCCGGAGATGCGGCCTGCTGTTTCCTGATAACTTGCCAGCACCAGCCTCTCTCTTGTCTGGGGCTGAATTGGAAAGCTCTCGGCGGCAATAATTAACGGTATCTCTCGCTTCCCAGAAAACATTGCGCGTGGCTGCCTTTTTAAGTGTCGGCTACTGCGTCCGTCGAGCGCGCTCTCGCTGGGATTGACGGAACGGCCACACCCACCCACCCGGGTTTTTGATATATTTGGAACTTTGGGGCACCCGCCTTTGTTTCCGTTTTTTTTTTTTTTTTTTTGGTTTCGTTTGCAGTGCTAAGCTACTAAGTTTTTCTCGACTCCCCGCTTGTCTCTGACGTTATCGAAGGCATCGCGTGTCCTCTGAGCCCAAGGTTCCAGGAAAGCCGGAACGGGTTAGAACCACCCCACACCACTTGACCATTTCCACTGACTGAGCGGTCGTTGAGCGCTAATGCTCAGTGTGATCCCTAGCGTGAATTATTGCATTGCATTGCATCGTGTTGACTGACACTTTCTGTTCCAAAGTGACTCAGCGTTGATGCGTCTAACTGGCCGATCTCCCTGAAGAAATGTGGGATAATGGTCTTGCTCAAGGGCCAAACGGCTGCACTGATCTGTTAGCGGTCGGGCTGGGCGATGTGGACAAAATCAAATATAGCAGTTTTCAAAAAAAGAAGAAAACAGGCTGGACTGTAAAATGTCAAAAACCTGAAAAAAAATCCCAAGGCACTCTGCTGAAAGTGGATTAAAAAGCCTTTAATTAATGGGCTTACGTCACTAGTGAAAACCTTAATATTGATATTATGGCGATACTGTAGATATCACTACTAGTGCTTTCACAAAATATTTACGCAAAGTGATTGTTGATAAACAGTTATCAGTCATGTGGATGTGACGACCAAGCAGATACAGACGACAGCTAGAACAGACTAGAAAATTTGGACGACTTCAGGTAATTTCTCCATCTTAGCGTGTGAGTCATTCTCAGACTTTGTCTCGTCCAACAAAGCTTAAAGCTTCTGGATGTTCCCGGCTTTGGTGAGTCAATCACCCTTGACCCTTTCGTCTTCATTCAGCCGAGAGTAGCTATATCTGTTGTTACTGCAAAATAAGGACAAAGAGTCCATTTCCAGCCCTCTCTCCCAAAGTGCTTTGCTGTTTTCACAGTGCATTGTACAGAACATTGCCATGCACATTGTGCCTCCGTTAGTCTAGCAGAAGGGATGCATAGTTATCCTGGTGAGATTTCCCAGCTCCCAGCAGACTGCACTGCCAGCAGACATGGTGCTGATATAATGAACTGATATAATGACCCAATGCTGCCGGATCGGCCCTTATCCCAGAGCGCCCCTTATGCCTTACAGAAGTTCACAAAGACTCGAGACCTCCATGGTAACTGCAGTTTGAAAGGCTTAATTGTTGTCTTGTCACGTAGTGCAGATAGTCTCTTACGCACGTGTGCCATTCCTCAAACTCCCACAGTCCATTGCTGAGTTCATCTCTGGGATAATTATCAGGTGTTGGTCGGTTGCTTTTTGGGAGTTGAAGTCCCAAATTAACAAAAACATGCCATGGGCCTTGATGCTCATTTAATGCCCACCCAAGGACTCACTAAAAGGTAAAAGGTGATTGATGTTGCATCAGCATCAGGCTGCATGAGTTATTTCGCCAATACAGCTTGATCAATTGAAATGAACTCGCCAGTGCGATGCAAGAGTAATGGGCCGTGTGATTGCTGGTTTGGATTAGACAATGCCCATTTATTGGACGATGCAAAGTATTTGAGGCGATGATGCTAATCGAGTGTAAATATTGTGTCTGACTTGCCGATGTGTTATTGATAACTGATCATTTTCTAAGCAACGCAAAAACTAGCGGAGGTCATGTGGTTTTCAATACTTCTGTGCCCCTCCATACATTAAAGATGATGAAACCTAGTTGAAATATGTAGATGAAATGTATAATTTCCCTTCCAAACTTGACGTTTTTGCTGACCTACTTCCAACTATGTGGAAACTTGTAGTTTGCTTTTTTTTTTTTTTTGCTGAAATGTACAACTGGGAGCTGGTAGGATTGCCATCAGCACACACGGCCTCACAAACATTGGTTATTACGCCCGCTTCAGAATTCCCATATTGCGCTTGGATGATAACAACATTATCTGGGTGGTAATGTAGATGCCGAGCTTATGCAGAAGATGAGATGTCTGATATTTCGGGGCTTATTTCTTATGTCTCCTGCCATTGGCTGTCTTTCAAGGCGTGGCTGGAAGCTGCATTCTTGACAACCAATAGCGTGCAGTCCCTGTCTTCTCTCTGGACTTAATGGTGTCACCGACTCGTCGTTTTGTCAGTTAGAGCTCAGACAGTGTCTTTTTCTAAAGTGTCTGTGTCATTTTCTAACAGTGCATTTTAAGGTTTTGTGTTTTTATGAACGTTAAACTTTTATGGACTAAGAACGTTAACTGAGTTTATGATGCTGATGGAAAAAAATCACTGCTCTAAGTGATAACTCCATCCCTGCCTTTTGAACAACTGCTTGAAACGGTTGCTGACCTGAGATCAGCTAATTAGCACTGTTCCTGAAGTTCTTGTTCCATCTGTGCCTGATTTCATACTTTAACAGTTGCCTGTCTAAAGAGTCATTGGGAAAATGCTGCATTGTTTTGAGAGAGAAAATGGGTTAATTTTGAGAACCTTCTAGAAAATTCTTGCCTCATAAGCCACCCAGTCACTTGCCGTGCAGTCCACAAGTTTTTGCAGAGGCATACTATATGAAAAGAACCTCAGTCCCTTTATGTTTCACACGCTATAGATTTAAGCGCTCACTAATTGTAGCCCCTGGACGAAGTCGGGGCTACTATGGATTTGGCCTTGTCACGTGTCTGCCGCCGTGGATGCTCTACAGGCCACAAATTTAAAGCTATTTCTTTTATGTTTGGTACACATGTGGACAGTGGCTAGGACACGGCGCCTATCGATTTTGTTTGCCATGGCAACATAATTCACCAAATAATACACAATTTTGTGTCAAAAATAAGCCAAAATGAAAAATGTGGGCGATCGGGGGCTACACTCATTGGACGCAGGCGATCGACATGTCTAGTTCAATGTGGCAGTCTCTGCTTTGGCCTCGCATTCATTGTTTTCTAATCCAAAGTAATGGTGAACTGAGCTGTCAATCAAAAATCGCGTCACGGTCCAAACTCTTGTGGATTCTTGCTGTGATTACGGGAAGGATCGCCTTTTAACAGTGGGAAATATGGAAGGACAATTCCCTTCCGGCTTCTCTAATGGTAAACAGCGGGCCCGTAGAATTCGAGGTTCATTTGTAAACTAAGCCCATAAGCCGAGCCCTCTGCTCCCCTTATTTTCTCGTCTTTTGCGTAACACAATTAAGTCCCAGCGGATAAGCTCTTTGCATCGCGGAAAAGAACGGAGGTCGACTTCCTGCCACTGTAATGCCAGAGGATTAACTTCTCTTGAAGTCAAGAAGGTGCTCTGAAGTCGAGAGGAAACCTGCGTCCTCCATCCCTCTCTTTTCCCATGATGCTTTGGCACTAAACTGATGACAGGAAAATAAAATAGGACCAATGGCCCTGTAGCTCACCAGTCCAATAACTGAGCCAGTGGTTCAGCGTTTCTGAGAAAAGCTTTTCAGAGATTCAATGGTGTATGAATACAGCACACTAGAATATATGAGGTGAATCCGGCCACTGGTTTCTTAGGAGGTGACTGTGAAAGATTTTCCCATTATGAGTAAATGGGAAAAATTTAATTAGAAAAAAATCATTAAAATTAACAAATTAAATTCTTTAAAAATTGTGAACAATCCTGGTTGACATTATTCCAAGGAAGGTCCATGCCAAATTTGAAGTAAATCTGGCCAGTAGTTTCGGAGAATAAGATTTTTAAAGATTTTGGTTACGGATGACGATCACGTTCACGACTTCGACGCCGAACGCCACCTGATCACAGTAGCGCGTGGCCTATTAGCCAATGAGCTAAAAATGGCGCCTGTCTGTCACCACACCCCCCCATGCCCCCAAGAGGTGATTAGTGGTACTGCAAAGGCACGGAGGGTAGGGGGGGGCGTTTGTGCGACTGTCACATTCTGGCAGAAAATTGGGTCATTCGCCCCCCCCCCCCCCCCCTTCTCCTCCCGGACTCTGACTATCACAGCCTTTCAGCTTTGGAGGACAAGAGCATGAGCGATTTTTGTTTTCCCAAGAAGAAACAACCGTGACCTTTCATTAATAGTTTAGCGAGCCTTCTGGGCGCTTGAGCTCAGGAGACGCCATTTGGCTAAAAGCGCTCTGAAGTATTTCGGGTGGGGCAGCTGGCCCTATTTGTTATGACAGGGGATGTGAACCCACATAAAACACATACAAGGATCAGCATGTTTACATCCAAAAAATAATGGTCTACTGCATATTTTATTACTCTTAGTTAAAAGCTAAATGTTAAAAGCTTTTACTTCATATCTCATTCTTTATATCTTTGTTATAAGTATTTTTATTGTAGTGTATTCATTATTTGAATGTTAACACTAAAAGAGCAATGAATTATTTATGTAAAAAAAAAAAGGACCCAGAAGCACAGATAAGGCCTCCACCATGTCACAGAGGCATCTTATAAACATCGTCTGTTTATCCTGTGTGTTTAAACAAGTCTCCTGGGTGCTATGATGAACCTTCGCTAATGTTTGCGTCGCATATTCTCATTTACCGTCGGGTATCGTGCCTGATGCACGAGAATCGTTTTGTCTGCGCGCGGACGGCCACCATATTCTTGCGGGCCGCTCATTAAAAATGTATACCTGCCTTGAGAAACATTGTCGGCAATCCCTTGCATGCTATTATCGGTGAAACTTCTGTTAATTTCACAAAGGATCACATTTTGAATGTTTACTTGCGTTTATCAAATGGTTTAAAGTCGTCCACCTCGCTCTTATATGATTTTTTAGTTCTGCGCTGTGTCCTTATTTTTTAGCGGAAATGTAGAACAACCTGTGTAAATCCAGCCGTCGTGTGTCAGCATTAGAGTTTGACGCGAGGCGATTCGAAACCTTTCTGGCGCAACGAAAAAAGTTTCCCTCCAATTGTCGCCGAGGCTTCACAGAAGTACCGTCTGTTTAGTCAAGCCACACTTTTATCCCTGTTATTGATGAGCAGTGGGATTTTACTGCTCTTTAATAAGCCCAAGCAGGCTTTGATGTTGTTGCTGCGAGCCGAGGGCCAGACATTGTCTTGTGGCGGCGCTGAGTCCCGTTGTCATCGTTGTCACGCTGCTTCTGTTCTTGGAGATTGCATTTCTAGTAAGAATCACGGATGTTTTGACAGCTCTGGGAAATGGTGATTTTTAACAGGCTTGTGGGGAGATGAATCAGGTTTGTGGACATTCAGGTGTAAAGGCTTTCTTTTCTGTGTGTGTGTGTGTGTGTGTGTGCGCGCGCTTGTACAGATATACTTCTTACAGCCAATTCTTGGGAAGACACCAATTTTGTGAGGACATTTGGGATGTGAATACATTTTAGGTGGTCCTCACAGAGGATTACGGATAATTGGTTGCAATTAGGATTAGATTATGGTAAGGGTTAGGCGTAATTTGGTTACAGTTAGGGTTCAGGAAAGGGTGTATACTGTGAGTGTAGTCAATACAATGTCCTCACATCTATAACTATGCAAACCTATGTGTGTGTGTGTGTGTGTGTGTGTGTGTGTGCAGGTATGTGCGTGAGTGTGCGTTTGTGTGTGTGTGTGCATGTCTGTGTGTTTTTGGACTGCATTTCTGAGGAGATATTTATGAATTTGAGTACATAGTGTACATACATCTGCTTTCTCCTGGTGTTCTCTGCATGCATTTGTGCATTCCATGGTTTAAGGGGGCACACACTACGTGGCCGAGGATATGACACTTGCTTATCTTTGGTGTTGATATGGAATTGGTCCCCCTTAACTGCCTAAACGACCTTCTGCTCTCTTGCTAACGCTTTTCAGTAGATGTTGGAGTACTGTTGTTGAGATATATTTCCACTCCAGCCAGAACAGCAAACCATTATGGAGTTCAGGCAGTGATGTTGGGCAATTAACCCTGGCTGGAACCCAGCTGTCCAGCTGATCCCACCTCTGTTTGACAGGGTTGAGACTATTCATGTTATTCGGAAATTTCCTTAAACCAGGTAAGGAACTCACGCCGTGCTTGGGGCCGTTGAAATCAGTAAGGCTCGTCCCCAAACTGTTGGAAGCACAGAATGTCGTTGCACTCTTCAGGGACAAGATTTTTCTTTTTTTCCTGTGGAGATAAGAGGCCTTGACTGGACTATGAACACAGCCCCACACCCAGCAGTGGCCTGATACTTAGCCGTGTTGTTTATCTGAAGACCCTTCGAGAGTTGAACGAGACCGGCCTCTATAATCCCCAGGGACAGACACGAGTACTGAGGTATCAGCCCAGAGAGAGCGGTGCGGTTATTTTGTCAGCAGGGTACTGCAGAATATGGCACTCAGGCGTGAACATTTGATCAGTTACACTCTCACCACTCTCTCGCTCTGATTCGCTTTTTTTTTTTTTTTTGGCTTCATGTACTGGAGTCACCAGAGGTTCCCGCTGTCCGTGGCCTGTCCCCTGTAATGTCACCATTTTTTTACGGTATGGTCATGATGTGAAAGCTTCGAAATAATAGCTTAGCTACTAAATGTCGCACTGAAAACGGCGCAGGATAGCAATTTGGGGCGTCAGTTTTTTTGTGTTTTGTGCTTTGACCAACGGAAGGTGCTGGTTGCTACGGCAGCTTGCGTTGGCTCGTCTTCTTCTTCTTTTACTGACTTCGCGTGAAGTTCAAGAGGCCAATAGTGTTGGTAACATTCCCTTACCTCTTTGACACACCATCACTTGCTGGGTACTTGTTATTGCCTGCTTACATGGTTATTAAATTCAAACTCGGGAAGCGGCTTTCTTGATTCCTTCCTGATTGTAAGTTGCATATTTATTTGGTCAAGGGGGCTTCAAATAACATTATCAACAGTTAAACTCCACTGTGTACTAGTTCCCCGTCATCTTCATTAGCTGCCATTGCCCATGCCAATTTGCAGAGTGTAGCTAGCTAACTGAATGGCTAACCAGCTGAAGCAAGCGAGCAAGCTATGCCGGAAAAGGCTTTTCCATTGCTGCTAAGATATTTTATTAATGCAGTGTCTCCCATAAGTAGATATACATAGCTTATCTTACCTCACCACAAAAGTGTCAACTTTGATTTTCTTGCATTTTTTAATAAGTGACGACTAAGTGTCGAATATTATCAGTCTCTCACGCTTTAATTAGTCCCAACACTACATGTTCCCAGATCAAAATACACAAAAATGAATTCACCCCTGTTTATTTTTAATCTCATAGATGATAAAATTGGGAATTCCAATGTCATATTGACCACTGAACTAGAACTGTCACTAGTTTTCATCTCAGAATTCTGGTAACTTTATTGTATACTTTCTTAATGGCTCCCTCTTTCTCTTAGTCTCTCTCTGTAATCTTTGTATCTCTCTTTATGTTTATACTTCGTTCTCTGCCTGCTCCTCTCTCTCTCGCTCTGTCTCTCTTTGTCTCGCACCTTCTCTCCCTCTCGAGCACACACTCGCACGCCCGTCCTATACCTGAAAGCGGTCTATGCACAGATTAAAATATCACTGCAGTACGGCGCGGCTGTTGGCCTAGCATGATTAGCGTATGATTACTCCTTGGCTTCAGGTAGCGTTATGCGAGAGCGTGACTAAACGACGGCTCAAAACGGCTTTGTGTTCACACAGGTGGCAGGGCTGAGTATCACTTAATGCCAGAACCGATCACTGTGGATGCAGACATGCAGAAGCCCCAGCCTGCTGCCTTTAGACCGTATTTCGGCACACGTTGCTGTGAGAATGATGCTGAGGTTCCTCCTGGCGAAGGTGGAGTTTCTCTGAACCCCGGGCTGCCATCTGTTAAACGCCGTGTCCCTGGCGCCGTCCTCGAGCGATTCGCCTATTAGCGCAGACGCATTGATTGGTTTTCTTCCCGCTGGTGAGAAGACTGCAGTGTTGTGAACACACACACACACACACACACACACACACACACACACACACACACGTGGAAACGCACACACTCGCATGCTCACGCCGTACATGCAGGCACACTTACCAATCTGCAGGCATGCAAACTATTATACTCATTTACACACACACAGATGTGCAGCACAAGGCATGTTCATTTTGCATTTGCATGAATAAGCAAGCTTACATATGCACACAATAGACTGCTTTGCTTTGCCTGGTACACAAAGACATGGATATCGCACTGAATGTGTGTACGTGCTGAGATGCACTCGTGCAAGCGGGTGTACCTCTCCTGCGTGGGGTCAGACACACAAAGAATCACAGCCGGCCTTGTTCTTTTACCGGCGTTAGCCACCTGTGAGCTAATGTTGCTCGCCTTGTGCTTTTAACCAGTGAGCTAATAAAGTTAGCCACCTGCGAGCCACTGTCACAAGTCTTGTGCTTTTTCCCTGTGAGCTCATGTAGCTAGCCTTGTGTTTTTAACCAATGATCTAATTCACTTTGCTGCTTGTGAGCTACTGTCACTGGCCTTGTGCTTAACCTGTTCGCTAATGCAGTTAGCCAATGTTGAGCTAATGTTGTTAGCCTTGAGCATTTAAAAAGTGAGAAAATGCAGTTAGCTTTGTCCTAAATCCTGAGACTGGTCAGTCATGCTCTCACCCCCTCCGACCTACCTACCCTCTTCATGATTTCCCCTGCTTCTCGCGAGGCGGAGGTGCGTTGGTACTTCCCTATAGGGCAGTGACCTTGAACCACTCCATCACAACCTCTAATCAATCTTCTGACCTGCTAGCCCAATCACTTTTCTTTGCCACTAACCTCCAGGCAGATATCTCCACCTCCCCATGTGGTCGCCTGTCTCGGTCCTGACGCCTGTCTGCCCGGCCCCAGACCCACAGCAGGGGAGCAGACTTTGTTCATTGGTCAAGAACTGTCGTCAATCATCGGATGGGAACAAAAAGCCCTGCCTCTTTGGACAGCTCATTGGCTCCTGCCCTATATCCCCCTGGAAATATGTAACTCCGTTCCACCGCTGATAGGCGAGTACTGATAGGCGTCACATACTCTGCAGAACGTAAGTTTGGGGACAGCATAAACGTGGGCAGAAATTCATACATGGTTGACACGATGATGATGTGAATAACTGCACATCGAAGCTGATTTTGCTTTAATCTGGCGTTAATCGTTCCTAACCTAGTACGAACCATTTCAAACCTGATGCTAATTGTTTCAAACCTTGTGCTAATCATTTGAAATCCAGTTTACTGGAGTTCAGAGCCAAAAACAAGCCAAGATTAAGTGTCTGTCCAAATATTTGTAGACGGCACCATACGGTGCTTGTGCTCTTGTAATGTACGTAGAGTGGCCTGCTCATAAACTCTCACCGGATGGACTTATGCACTGTTTTGCTGTATGACATCGTGAAGTGAATATAAATTAGATTTTGGGAGTTCTGCATGAGCTGATTGATGCCTGACAAATTAAGAGCAAGTCAAGAGCTGAATTTTGAATTTTGAGTTTTAATAATTCCCTTTATTAGTTTGCAAGCGAAAATTGGCTTGCAGCACGCACAATCACATACGAGTATAATCAGAATCGATACTGTGGCAATTCGTATGTTGTAGTGCAAAAAGAAAGGTATAAATATTGATTTTGTTAATCGAGGTATGGAATTGGATTGGAGATTTGAGTTGAGATGCTATCGAAAAATACGGAGTTGCATTTTTGAGCAGAATGTCTAATTTGACCCACGTCCTGCCCGTAAATTGTTTGTGTGCCTGTCTGCCTGTGTGTGGGTGTGTGTGTGTGTGTGTGTGTGTATGAGTGTGTTTATGAATGCATGTCTGTGTGTGAGCCTGTGGCATCGCTATAAAAATGGTATTAATATTGATCCTGCTGATGACCCAGCAGAATCAGTGTAGAGTTTGAGTTGATAACCGTAATACAATTGGATCAACTGGGATTGAACCCATTTCAGTTGCTGAGCAGCTGAAATTGATGCCATTATGGTTGAGTCGTTCATAATCAGCGATACAGACAGTCACCAGTAGTCAGTACTTCACTTGCACAGGAAGTGCGCCCGTGCTGTCGTCTGGCCACCCTACCGTTTAACCTCCGTTCGCCTCGCGTCTTACTATTGCCCTAAACCGCACTGACTCTACTCTCCCTGTCTGCGGCATCACCATGGCAACTGCTCCGGGGGGGTCCGCCGCGGAGAGCAAATTCCAGGTGACATTTTCCTTAATCGCGCATTTTATCAGCGCCCTCCGCCATGTAATTAGAGGCGAGTGAAAGGGGAGGGCAGCGCTGTGGAACTGCCCTGCTTAAGCAGAATGTTCTTGCGATGTTGTCAGGATGTTTGAATGATGTTTAAACGTTCCCTGGTCATGCAAAATGTCCTTAAGATATTGCCAGGGTGTTTGGACAATGTTTAAACGTTCCCTGCTCTCACGAAATGTTCTTGTGATGTTGCTGGAACCTTTTTTTTTAACGCTCTAACGTTTAGCAAGGCGATGCTGAATGAGTGTCCAGTGTAACCGGAAGCGAACGGTTAGCGCTGTCGCCTCACTGCGAGAAGGTTGGGGGTTCAAATCCGGCATGAGGCCTTTCGTTCTGGAGTTTGATTGTTCTCCCCATGTAGGTATCCTCCGGATACTCCAGTTTCCTCCCGCAGTCCGAAGACATGCACGCGAGGCTAAATCGAGACTTTAAATTGCCTGACAGGTGTGAGTATCCGAGTGAATGGCGTGTTACCATTTCTACTCGTGTGTATAAGAGTTTTATGAGTGACATATTGCCGTAAAATAATGTGCTGAGAGTGTTGTTATAAATAGAATGTCAATGCAATATTTTGTCAACATGATTATAACATATCCATCAATCCTCTTATTTCTGGGCAGGGCCGCTGGATCCTAACCCAGTATGAATTGGACATTAGGCTGGGACACGCCCCTGACAGATTACCAGTCCATTGCTGTGATCACACACTGTTCACTGACACACTTTACCCTGGTATTCATGTCTTTGCATGCTTGGATTACCTGTAGGCAACCCATGCGAACACAGGGAGAACATGCAAACTCCACGCGGAAAGGCCCTAGGCCGGATTCAAACTATCGACCTTCTTGCTGTTAAGCAGCAGTGTTATCCACTGGGCTTTCAATACTACACTTCATTCTGTACTGTGCGTGTGCGTGTGCATGAGTGTGTGTGTGTGTGTGTGTGTATGTATGTATGTAAATTTGAGCCATAAGCCCATAATGATGCGCTGACTAAGATAAAGAGATTCGGTCTCACTGACTCACCTTCAGGCACGCGCGCGCATAATCAATTTTTGAAAGAATTCATTTTCCGCTTTCTCACCGATTAAGAGCGGTTTTTATGAAGGCTGCGAATTGGATATCAGCAGCTTGTTGTAAAAATACTTCAGCTCATGTGTGAGCTGCGATTCAGCTGGAGCAAAAAAACATCTAATCCCCTTGGGTAGTTATTGATGTGGTCATAAATCACATAAAAGTCACATCCTCCGTTCTTATCTTTATTTTATAATGGAAACTGAGAACGCTATTATGAACCGAAACCATAATAGACGCAGCACGACCTTGACTTTTTAAACAATGAAATGTTTAATGGATTCTGGATGCAACGGTTGATCTCGTTTCGGTATTTTATGTACCTGTGGTTTGGATTCTGCCTGGGGCCTTTCTGTGAGGAGTTTGCATGTTCCTCCCGTGTTTGCGTGGGTTTCCTCCGAGTACTCCGGTTTCCTCCCACAGCCTAAAGACATGTATGTACTGCTAAGTGGGGACTCTAAACTACCCAACGGTTTGAGTATTTGAGTCCCTGTGATTGGTGGACTGTAGAGGGTGTGTTTCTACTTCCTGACAAACTTGTCCTCCATTCTCCCAGGACCCTGAGCAGGAATAAGTGTGTTAGAACAGTTCTTCCCAGACCTCTCCTGGAGGACCACTTGTCCAGGATGTTATAGATCTCTCCCTGCTCCAGCACAGGTGATTCAAATGGGCAGCTCATTTTCAATCAGCTTTTAGGGGTTGATTATGACCTGATCATTTGAATCACCTACACTAGAGCAGGGAGAGATCTAACACATGCAGGACAAGTGGTCCTCCAGGAGAGGTTTGAGAAGCCGTTTCCACCGAAGAAGTTCCTGGTAGTATGTGGGGGGCAGGAACTACTACAGGAACGTCCTCTCACTCAGCCCTCTCAACTGCCGTGTCTCCACCGAGAGGGCAAAGTAGGAGGAAGGCTCCTGTAAAGTTGTGTGATGTCCTTTTAAAAATGCGACCCCTCGTCGTTTGCTGAGTTTTAAAAATGCCGGCTATTTTGTCGCTTTCTGTTGACGTCACATCCCGCCCTGAGTAAATCCAAGCAGCACCAAGTAAACCCCAAGCCCCACCCAGGAGTTTTTCGGGGCCGTTCAGAGTTCCTACTCCGAGGCAGGGACTTTTTTAGCCCCTGTAAAAGTTCCGGAACTGTCCTTCGGGGGTGGTTCCGGCGGTGGGGACACGCAACAACGGCCCCGGCCCCGTAAAATTACCCCGAAGTTCCTGCGGTGGAAACGGGCCTTAAGATAATGGAGGAGGGGATTTTTTCCATGGAAACAAGCTGTAATTTGTGTGTCTGTTTCTTTCTGTTCTAGCCCATGGAACAGTGTCTCAATTTTCGTTGGTTTTAAATTCAAACGGGAAGGGGGGTTGGGTGGGCTATTTGACTAGTTCTCTCCAGTGGTCCTCCCCCCCATTTCTCTTGAGCCGAGGTCTTGCGAGAGCGTTGTGTGGTAGTGGGAACATTTTGTGTAAACAGGGCTCACCTCCCGTTATTTCGCCTGTCTGCCAGCGAAGAGGCGAAGCCAGCATTTGCTAAGCTTTGTTGCTTGAGGGCTGTTTTTAGAAAGCGGGGGATTTTAGCGCACACGATGCTAGCAGTCTTCACACCTGCCCCCCCAAACCCCATCCCAGAATGCCGTGCTGTAGGACCAGGTTTGGCAAATGGAAGGAAGTGTAACAAATTACTGAAACACATGACTAAAAAAGCTTATGTTTCAGTTTAACCCTTAAAATGCTAATCACTACTATTGTCACACCAGCGCAAAATATATTGATCTCTGTACCACCTTAAAATTTTAAGATTTGTGATCCAGAGGAATCAAGACAGCTAAAACGATCTGTGTTTATTGCATCGGAAGGGCGTGTCCTGCTATTTTGAGGGTGATGTATTATTCATGGCTCATTAATAATTTAGTGTTAATGAATGAAATAATGTCAATGTCAGAATGCATCCTATACCTTAATGATATGCTTGGGAATGCTGGTCAAGTCTCAGGGTATGACCGTATGTGGATTTGCAAAGGTCCCCGGAGCACTAATTTGGTCCTCGTGTGTCTTTTTTTGATACTTGGCCCAGTGATCACGGTGCGCACTCGCAAAGAGTGGTCACATGACTCAGGATGAAAGCGCCTCACTAGCTTCGTCTCGCCATCCGCACCAAGGAAATTGCATCTTATCCATCATCGAAGTATCAAGCCAGGCATTATTAATCAATCGTTCCAGAGTGCCAAGTTAATTATTCATGGTCTTAATGACTGCCTCCACGCGACGCGCTGTCACTTTTGCCAGAACGCTGGGGTGGGCTTCCTGTTCGAACCTGCGGCATTTTTTAAGATTAAATTTTAAAGATTTAAAGCCCTGATTTAAAATGAGTGCGCCAGGGCGCCTGAAATACTTTTGAGCTGACTGTTGGTTTCCATTTACTGTCAGAAGAACATAACATATTCATTGTATATGAGATATGACAGGCATGAGACTGAATTAAATGAGAGACATACTGTACATGTGGCATTTTCATTTAAAATGCACATACATTTTGCACATTACTGACATTCTATATTATTCTATCTTATATTTACTGCAGGAGAAATATAGGCTTCTGCTGGACTGCTCTAATCTAGCCTAAAGTTGTATTGAAGTCTAACCCTGGTTTTCTCTCCTCCCTGGTATTTAACTGAACAATCAGTGCCTCTGATTGGCTGTACGGCCTGCCATACAAAGGGGGGGCGGATCATTCTTAACCCTCACGGCCAATGATTTTTGGATCCGCATACTACAGTGATAAACACTTCATGTTGATAGGCCAGTACACTGTAGTTCACTGAATAAAACGGATGTACTAAGAACTGGATTTAATCCAGTAATGGATTTGTATTGTATTGGAACCTGCTGTGTTGAGATGTGACTGCCGATGAGAATGGATGATTGTGAGAAATTGTAGCGACTACATATTGAAATGGAGCGATAATGAACAGTGATCGTATTTCTGCCAGCGAGCGAGATTTGTA
Source organism: Gymnothorax javanicus (assembly GCA_029692085.1). NCBI lineage: Eukaryota > Metazoa > Chordata > Actinopteri > Anguilliformes > Muraenidae > Gymnothorax > Gymnothorax javanicus. Next base: position 13,808,665 of record CM056212.1, on the reverse strand, counting down.
GGGGTAACGAGTGCAGACGGGCCAATCGTTTGGGCCCGGTTAATTTCGCCGAGGCTGGCTGCTTACGAAGTGCTTAACGATTATCCGATGGAGAGTTGTGTTTGGGAAACGACTTTGGCAGTCGCTGTGGGAGTTCCCTGGGTGGTTGTAGGGACACACATACACACACACACACACACACACACATGGACTCACTCTCTCACAGATACACAGTCACATACAAACCCATACATCTATTTTTGTTCTCCAGAAGGTCGTGGAAGTCTTGTTTTGGTTGAATGAGTCCGCCCTCCTTACTCTAAGCCACTGAGTGAATGATATAAATCAGCCCCAGGTGTATGGTAAGTGCATTTGCAGATAACTGGGGAAACTGTTTTCAAACACGCATTTACAGGGTGTCATGACTACAGTCCTGGAGAGCTGGTCCACTGCGGGTTTTTGTACCTAATTACGCTGATTGTTCCTGTGCGTTTGTTTAATGAGATGTTTACACGTGCACTCTGAGGCTCTGGAGTATACATCGCATTGGCTCCCTGCCTCAGAAAATGGCCGCCGGTGAGTGCTTATAGTGAATTGCTTGGCGCATATTAAAGCAAGCACAGGATGGTCCCATGTTTCTGGAATGCTCTGTTGATGCTACACCACCAAATGTTTCTAAACGAGTTGTCTCATCTCATTAAGATTGAAAATCTTAGTTTTTACACTCAATTTAGATCATTTTTGATTACTGTTCGCACAACAGGCAACATTTTCTTTCTGTGTTGGCAACATCATGTCAAATTATCTCTCTTTAGTCTTTGTTTAATTGAGCAGAAAAGTGAGATTTTAAGAATACATTTAAGACTGAAATAATTACTTTAGTTGACTTGTTTACATTTTTTCGTAGTGGAGACGTTTGCAACTAGGTGGTGCAGAAATTCGCAACTAGCATTGTGTGAACGATTTGTGTTAACTGAGAACTTGAGCGTCTAGTGGAATCTCTGAGGGAAGGTTTGCGTGATATGGGCCTTAAATGTTTACTTGGCTTAGATTCAGCGCTCGACTGTCCTCGATGCCAAAGCACTGTGCGTGTGTGAAGAGAATGTAGAAAGTTGTGGGTGTAGGCTGTTTAAGTGAGCGTGACTTTGCGCCCGGTGGGCCTTTGCATTGTTAAAATTGTTTAAATTGGCCTGGTTTTTTTCTGACTGATACACCGAAAAGAGGGAGGAGAAGTGCTCTTACTGCATCAATAGCACATCATTCTTTCTTCAATCAGACAAGCCTGCTGCATATCTGCCATTAACTGGCTTGTCACATTAGCTGCTTGCTAGTCACTCTCTTATGTGCTCATCATGTCTGCAGGATGTCAGCCATCTTGAAATTGGCTCATTGCTTGTGCAGTGTATTCCCCCCCCGCTGCCATTGGCTTGTCCTGCTTGGAGGATGTTGCCAGCTCAACAGCACAAGGAACCACTGTCTGTATTTTGTGTGCATTTTGTTGACCTATCTGGACTTTTCAGGGTTGCCAGATTTACTGAAATATGGCAAACCAGAAAACATGCATATCTTGTCTGTGAAAGAGGCTCCTGTAGAGCCAAAAGTAACGCCCAGGCAACGCTGGACACTTTCTGATTGGCTGCTCTGTACTGAAGCCTCCCTTGATTGGCCTCAGTTTGCCTGTTAAGTAGGAGGATACTGGGTAATGTAGTCCATTTTTTACTACCTCTGAAGGCTGTCTTGAGTTCAGCTGAGTGCAGTCTTATACAGTTCCTCTGCCTCTTTATCATTCCTGAGATGGTACTCCCAGACGGCAGCTCTGTCAATGTTCACTAGTCGAGTCATTGATCATTTTATTTTTGGATTTATTATCCAAAGAACTGGCTACCAGTGCTTACGGGACGAGGTGCGGTGCGGCAACTGCGCGATCAAATATCGTTATTACATTATTTTATGGAGAAAGTGACAGCTAAAAGATGTGGGTAGCAGACTGGCTGTATTTTGTTAATGGCACATCCAACAGGTGCAGTCAGACGTGAAAACAAAAAGGTGAGGTTTTGAGGTGTGCTAAATGGGCAGCCCAGTAGCCCACAATGGGTGGAATCAACCAATATTTGTGTCTCCTACTTATAGAAATATGCAGGTTTGGGGGTCAACTCAAGGGTCACACAAATTTGCGTGTCAAAGTCCAGCATTATTAAACTCAGGGCCACAAAAAAGAGGCTGGATTTCTTTGTCCATGGAAGCAATTTTACTTTGTCTTCTTCATTTTACTGAATGGAACACAATTTTTATACACTTATACGACCGCACCTTCATGCTGGGAGAGAAGAGCTCTGTTTTTTCGGGAGCTCAGGGCCTGTATTATCGTGAAGCGGGATTACAGAGCCAGCTGTATAACTGCACTGAGAAAAACCCGGAAACTCTCCCAAACTCAGCAACATGGACTGAATTAGACCTAAGAGGAGCTGTTTTGGATTTACTCTGTGCAGTTATGTTGCGCATACACGGACATACACGCACTCTCATATGCAAACATTCAGTCTTATAGGGGTATGCGTAAATGAGCTGCATACATGTGTCAGCGCAAACCTAGGCGATGGCTCGCACACCCAGACACAGAGCCAGCTGTAGGTTCTTTGTTACCTTCAACTAGAATTGACGAGGAATGACCCCTGTGCAAATTATGGGAGCCTATGTGTGGTTGTGGCCCTAAATAATCACGTGGGCCACAATGGCCGGCTCTACAGACACTCATGTAAAATCTCTACTGGTGTGTGCCTGTGTGTATGCGTTTGACTGCGAGCCTCAGTCCATTTGACACCATATGCAAGTTCCACTAGCTGCCGTAAAAGCTAGTAACCTACCTCACTGAGTGGAGCGACACGCACATATAACAATGAACGGTCTTCCATTTATCCATTTGGGTAAATTAATAAGGCAGCGCGACACTTAATGAATACTTTTTATATCATCCCTCGTCCACTTTCCTCTCCAGACCAAACCAGCCATTTTACATTTGACACTTTTACTGCGATGTTCATTATTTGGTGAGTCCTTGAACTCTGTACTTCCCTGCCTGCAGCCAAAAGAGTGCTGCTCAGAATAACCACCAGGGTTTATTATCAACCCTGAAGGAAATGCTATGCATTTTTGAATATTTTAAAAAATAATTCTTCGGCCTTGCCCACACTAATAAGGATGCTTTCTGAAGTAATATTTACCCTTTCCATTTAAAAAGATTCTGTCCACGTGACCTTGTTTTACAAAATATCTCCCGACTCACTCTAACGGAAAAAATGACTACAAATGCTCAAATCGAGTTTGTCAGGCCAGTGTTTTGTGGAGAAATTTATCTGAACAATATTTCTAATGCCGGAGAAGATTGTAACACGAAGCATCCGTGGGTGTGAGCAAATTGAGTTATGAGTATGACAACAAACTCTCAAACCGAATACACCAAATCCAAAGTTTTGAAGAACCTTCATTTTAGATGGAGTTTCAAAACTCAGTTTTAATGACCCAATTTCCTGCTGGACGAGAGGCCAAAGCACATAGAAAAAGCTATGTTTTTCTATAGTATCGGCGTACTTCTGGACAAGGCCTTAGTCTAGAGTTCTACTTGTTGTATCCCTGTATTCCCTGAAATACTACTCTGGGATACAAAAATTTTTTTTTTTTTTAAATAAATTTGGCATCTCCAATCCCACCCGAATTTGGAATGCCCAATTGGTGAACTATGTACAACACCTGCTCGTATGCGACCCCTTGTGCCAATTCAGGAGAGTGCAGACAGTTCGCGGCTCTCCTCCGAAGCACGCGCCCGTCAGCCACTGCTTCTTATACACTCAGCGGTTGAATCCTTGCAAGTTCAGAACGAGGGCGGAGGACACCCGAACATGAACAAGCTTAGAATCTTCCTGACGAGTGCCCGTCTTGGCCAACAGGAGGCGCCTAAGCAACGAACAACGAAACCATGTTATATTACCCTTCCCGGCCGACCCTTCCCAGTTTGCATCCCTGTAGCGCAATGGCGCAATTGTACGCAACGCTGAAAAAGCTGCCGACCACTGACGGTTGGTACGACCGGGGCTCGAACCCGCATCGTGATAGTCACTTCTGCTTCGTGGTGCGATGCTTTAACCGAGTGAGCTATTCGGCAGATATGGGATACTACAATTTTTAAAGACAGCCACCACTGCTGCGTCTGCCGCGGACATTTTGGCATCATCACAGGAGAGCAAGAATTAATTTGTGGATTTCTTTCATTTGTGACACACCGCTAGATGGGAACCTAAACCAGAATGAGTTTGAAAACCTGGTGATTTGAGCCTTTCGTTGGGCCTGTGGCGATCTGAATCGGCCTAAAGACATTCAAAAATGTTAATTTCTCATTATAGCTGAGTTGTCAATCAGGCCCCTGGCTGGGCCCTTTGGTTGTGTTGGGGACGGGGGTGGGTAGCTGAAGGGGAGAAGGGTGCGTGTCGGGGGATACTTTTGTGCTCGGACAGTCCCCCTGCCGAGTTCTCGTTTTCTGAATTATTGTTCTAGAACTGCATTGATTTCACAAATCGACAGTGATTGTCACAGCAGCATTAGGATGTTCATATTTGAGCAGAGGTGCACATTCCAGGAATCAGGAAGTAAAATCTCAGCTCATCGCCCACCCATGAGTTTTGCAAGCTGATTTCACTGCTAAGTTCAGCCTTGCGGCTGTAAGGTTGTTCTAATTAGCGAGTCCGTGTGTTTGGAACAACCTCTCAAACTCAAATCCTCGAGCGCGCTCTGACTACTGATCCTGTGGGTTCCAGCTCAGTGCTTCATTTAAGTCATTAATTGGCTAAACAGTCAGCGCACCTTATTTACGATGCCTCAATTATCCGGAATTTTCAGAAACTCCCGAGCACTGTGGTCCTCCAGAACAGAAGTTTGATCCCCCCTCTCCTAAATGAGTAACAGGCTAATTGGCTACGTTCACATTACCAGGCTGAAGTGACTCAAATCTGATTTCTGGCCTCAATGTGTCACAGATCTTATGTTTGCGGGGCTGAGTGGATGCAGAAAGCTGGTCTTATATCCGATCTTCAAATCTGAATTGAACCACTTTCATGTTGATCCTAGCATTGCTGCAAATCTGATGTTTTGCCCTGCGACTTGAATGAGAATTGTCTGATCAGAATCCATGCAGCTTTTTGCCTGTAAGCATTAGCTGAGCGCAGTTAAAAACATAAAAAGCTACCCGCCTGGCTTTTCTCGCCCTCTCGACCTCATCAGGTACAGCTGACGAACTGTCTGCCATCTTCCGGTCCAAAATTCCACCCATACTTTCGTTACAATTGAGTCCATTTTTTCGGTTTTAATTAGGTTTTAGTACCATAAGTTCTCTCACAAATGTGACGTTTTTGATGCTGTTGTCGCAGACGACTCGCGTGAAAATGTATCAATGTGCGCATCCCTGCCGTTTTGGAGGGCAGGTGCGTTCCCGTTACAGAGAGATACTGGTCGCTTGAAATTATGAATGTGAACTGTCAAGACTGTAACTTTGATTGGAGCAAAAAATTCGGAATTTCACTACGACGCTTGTGATGCGCACGTAGCCAAAATGGCAGGGGTAATTCAGACTTATCCAGGAAGGGTCGGTGTGGGTGCAGGCTTTCATTCCAGCCAATCAGTTACACACCTGATTCAACCAATGAACCCCGAAAATCTTTGCCGAAGACCTTCATTTCTAGTATCAGGCGTGTAACTGCTTTGTTGAGTTTAAGGCCTGCCCCCGCATCACCCCTTTCTGTATATGGTTGAATATCCATTTTTTACAGGGATCTGCAGCATCTGAAATTCCACAGGATGTATTTTCTGTCCTCCTGTATAATATCAAAATAGGGAATGCTGCCTATCGGCTTCCTCTCAAAATCTACTGGACAGAATTCAACAAGCTTTGGTAAATGCTTTCTAGATAGATCGGAGGTGTGCATCTCATATTTTGTTTGGCAAAATTGGATAATTTTACAATTTCAGGGGCTTCAGAAACTCTGTGGTGGAGGTAGCAAAGACACAAGTTTTCTAGTTATTTTTTTTCTTCCCCGCACTGGGTGAACTTTAACTGTCGTCTTCTCTGAAATTCTAGCAGGACTACACAGTCGAGCAAATAAAAATATTACCTTACTGCTTTCATCTCCGAGCTGCAGTGGAGCGGGTTACCAACCGTGAAATAATTCAAGATGAAAAAAACCAGATGCTTTTCAAACTAAATTTGTTCTCCTGCAAAGGTAGGGGAACGGCATTATGCCGCTTAATATATCAGAGTTTGCTTACCCTGTTGCTAACATTACTCTGCCGAATCCAATCCGATACCACTTTCGTCTTATGGAACTTCAGATGGTGCCAGTCTCATTCAAATGGTTACCCATTTAAACTCTATGGTCACTACTCAATGATTAGAATATCCTTCACTCTAGATTCAAATGGTCATCTGAAAATCTCTGCTGGTGATTTTAAATCAATCAATTTCCCTAATGCCGATGAGGAATAAAAAAAAAACCCTCCTAAAAACTGCTTGTCAAAAGCGTATGTAACAGACAAATGGAGCACTGTTTACAACGCTAGTTCTGGCAGACAACTCGAGACATGCTCACATTCCCCATAGACACTCTCATGCATATCGGACATTGCTCCGCCCCTCTTGTAGGTGGGCTATATAAGGTGCTTTCCTGCTCCGCCTTCACAGTAGAACACGCCTCTGCCTGCTTCTGTGCAGCATTGCTCTCTGCTGCTTCATCACATTAGCTTGCTGCCAGTTAACATCCCAACTCCACACCAGCTTTCACCTGTGGGTTCTGAATCTGCTGAGGGGAGGGGGATATCCTGGCACTCCGCGCTCTTTTCTCCGCAAGCTCAATAGGCTGCAAGGTTTGTCACAGTCGGAGACTAGATGCCATGCAATAATTTTATCCATTATTTACTGCCCTTATTGGCAGTTTACACGCGAGTTAGCTGGCTATACTGTTAGTTATGTTCCGAGACACAGCTAGCATCGGGAAACCAAGCCCACTGCCGCAGATGAACACATCAAAGCTGCGAGCAGTCGCTTCTGCATTTTAATCTTCCCACTATCAGACACGACAACTGTCAGAAATTGCCTCTCTCCCCACCCTACATGATGGGGACGTTTGATTTCGTGACTGTGGTACTGCTCGCACTTCTATACAAACCGCTCCTCACCGCCAGCACTTCACTAGCCAGAGTCGTTCCGCGTGAAGTCTCTCTCGAAAGCTCTGGAGGGTCCTCGTCATTAAGTGGCCAGATATTAATATGTGTGTGAACTTTGCTTTAAATCCACTGGGGCACAGAAGAAGTCTTCACCAGGACTAACAATAGATGCTTTTGATAGTTTTCATCGCCTGCTTCCAGTGAAGGAGAGTGAGATGGAGGAAGTCGGCTTCAATGCAGAGTCACTGTTGGACGGTTTTACACTCTACTCCCTCTTGCTGTTTTTGGATTTGGATAGACTTCAGCATGCTGGTCCTTCCTCGCGGACGGAGGAAGAGTGAACAGGGCGAGAGTGTAGAGGGGGGATTTGGGATAGAGCCGCTGTTTGTCTGTGTGTGTCTGCAAATGTCTGTCAGTCTCCGTGGCTCTCTCTCTCTGTTTATCCTTGTATCTCTCTCTCAACTGGATTCAATTCTGTACAGATTTTTGGCAAGATAAAACATTACCTTTAATATTGTCAATACATATAACATAATAAGAATGCGCACTAACTGTACATTAAGGCAAGAATATTGATGGTGCACTGAGAAATACTCATGGAATATTAAATAACAGATTTTTAAAAATGATGATATTGGTTCTTCTGACTTACAAATATCATCATATTTTAAACAGAAAAAACAATTTACAAATTGCGGGTGGGTATTTTGTGAACTAGATTGACTAAGTCAGCTGGATAACTGAAAAACTTTACACCACTTGTTACTCACTGTCCCAGAATAAACTCAGAACAGATGGAGAGACCCAGTGGATGAGCCACTTCCTGTGTTGATATAAAAACAGGATGTTGTCACAGTGACAGTCTATGCCAACCAGTGGGCCTTGGATGGGGCATTGGCAACTGATTTAAGAAGACGGGCAGCCCTTCTCTAAGAGTATCAAAACAGGAAGAATAACAACCTGCTCCTCTCTGCAAATAGCGTACCAGTTTCTTCATGATAAAAACTCAATGAACACGTATTTGAAACAGTGCAAATTCCCCATTTCAGATGGGTCTGCTCGTACACAGCAGTTGTTTATCAGCAATCAACTTGATGAGGCTTTGGAGATGAAAGTTCTCCACTCGAGCAAATCTGACCTGAAAACTTCACAGTGGGAAAGTGTTTATTTTTGCTGCTCTGTTTGTTCCCCTCCTCCTAGATGATTATTTACAGCCTCTCTTGTGAAATTACTTGCGTGTAAAAATGACTATGGGGCGATGATTCTTGGCGGAGGATCACCTAACCTGAACCCCCACGAATCCTCATCCGTTCCTGGTTTTTTGTCTTCTGGTTGGTCAAACTGGGAAAATGAGTTCTACCAAATTTGTCTCCGTGTCCTGATAAAGGGAAGGTTGAAAACCAGCAGTTCTCAACCCTCGAGGTCTGTGATTGGAGGATCCCGGCTCAGTTTGACAAGCGGTGGTCGCGCTTGTGGTGGGGTCTGGAGACTGGAGTCGTGTGTCCCGCGGAGAGACGTGTTTTCCCGAGGGCTTTCCCGCCGAGTTTGATCCGTTTTGTCGGCGTCCTCGGGGTGCGTGACGATTCCAGGAGCACTTGCCTTTGAAAATTGATGCGTGCTGTCAGGAAAATGGATTCGGTGCAAGCGGCCGTGCGATACTTCTGGAAGGCATACGCAGAAGTCGCTGGTTTTTACCGTAGTTTGCCGCCTAGAGAGTGAGAATGTGTACCTACATCAACTCAAAAAAAAAAAAAGAGTCTTCACCCCCCCCATTGGTTCCAGGCAAAAATAACACGCAAAAACAACTAAGTTAAGAGAAACAGAGTTGCACCTCTTCAGCTTGCTGCTCTTGGACTGTTCAAAGAGGTTTTTTTCTGCTCTTCAATGGCAACTTTTGACAGAGAAACCCCACCCTCTCTGCTCATACTCCCCGTCTCAGCCCCTAACTCTAGAGAGGAACGCACCCATAATGCACCTGGCCTGAGAGTAGTCAACACAACCCAGGTCTCAGTGCTCCCTCCACTCGTAGATGCAGCAAAGACGAGTCTTGTTCCATGCCAGGCCAAATGCTAAGTTCAGAGAGTGTCCTCGTACTTGAGATGATTGTGGGAATCTTCAAAATTTTCTGACCAGGGACAGCATGTCGATGAGTCCAATCAGATGATATAAGTAGGCAGCCCTTTTGTAATTACAAAAAATTATCAAACTGATTCTGATTAAAATTTGTGGGAAGGTTATAATGAAAAATGGGAAGAGATGATTAGATTTTTACGGGTGAAGATCAAAAGTCAAGGTCAAAAGAAAAGGTCAAAAGCGACGGCACTGGCAGAGTTATGCGCTCTACAGGGTGCACTTCTAGTTTTTTTTTAATTTTTCACGGGTCATCTTGAGAGAGAAGACAAATTATTTGCACTGTCTTATGTACCTGCTAACTACTCATGGCTGACTCCAAGCACTGTCATCTGTTGACCTTTGTGCCTCTTGCACTGTCAACCATGTTCTTCAGTGATGATGACACAATCTTTGAAATCAAGTAAAACCCACTTAGAGCAATGAAGGTCAATTAGAGTTCGGAAGGGACCAGCTTGCTTTCATACTCTTCAGCACATGACATGTGGCAAGTGACTGGCAGTGGTTTATGGGTAAAAAAAGGCAGCACTACTTACGGTGCGGTCTGTCAGTGTTTAGACAGGGTCACAATATTAAAATAAGGTCTGTAAGTCTGACAGCGTTTACACCACTAATACCATACTAATACCATACCAAAGCGCTTAGTGTAGACTTTCATCTTTAATTTCAGAGTTGTGGCATCCATATCTTGTCAACAGTGTTGGAATCCGAGCCTGCGATGATGGTGGCCATTTTAAAATACTTTCAGACTTCGCTGTATTTGCAATTGGAGTAGAAAGTAATTCATACATGTTCACAAAAGCTTCAGAGGAGGCAAATTGTGGTTGGAGCAGAACAGGTTAAAGAAAAATAAACTCCTTTGCTAAAAAGTTTGACATAGTTCCTAGTGTCCTAGCAGCAGATCTCTCCTGAGGAAAGACTGAATAAGCACAAGGAAGTACATTTCAGACCAGCATTCTTCAACCAATGCCTCCAGAGGTGCCAGGTTCCTTTTTTAAAAATGCTACCTGTCAAGAAATTCTTAAAATTATTTATGAAGAGACTCCCTGGAATATTGTGCATGTGTGTTTGAGTGTACGTATAAGCAATATGTATTGTTCCGTCACGGTAAAGATACCAACGTCAAGTCATAATTTTTCATGCATTTGAATGGTACTTCATTGTGTCCTCAATGGCAAAGGGGCCACAAAGCCGTCTACAGCAACATTCTTTTGAATAAAACTGAAATGTCTCACTTATGTGATGCTCTTGATGTGTGTTGTGTCTCATCCGGTTTGGTGTTGTTTTTTTAATATAGAGAAAAAGTTTTTTTTGCAGCAAGGCCTCAGCAAAGCATGGACTTGTGCTATCAACGTGAAACTTATTTACCACGATCAAAACGATTATTTGGATCAACAGTGACTGAAAGCATCGGTGAACAAAAGGTAGCTTGCTAACGGATAGTGTTATCTCGCTGGGATAGCTTGTGTTATGTTATCAGTCTGTATCTCGCAGAGAAATTGGTCTGAATGCATTGAGCTTGCTAATGTTTCTTCAAATTGGTGAATGCGAGTGTGTTTGTGTTTGCTTAGCCTGTTGTCGGATGTGATAAAATTGCTATGAAGCCACTGAATAACTGACTTGCACATTGATCTGGCGCTACATTCACATTATAAGCCTCATCGTTCAATTTCTATTTTTCGCTTTGATTTTTTTGCTTCTTTTGTCAGTTCACATTAAATTATTACAAGTTACGCTTGTATTCAGACCCATTTCATCAAAAATACGCGAATGAGAAGTTAAGATGACTCTTCACTGGGTAATAGAGTTTGAGCGCTCAGAAAATGAACTTGACTTCCCAGCAGAAATAATTTATTTTGTATTAGCTATATTTCCATGTTTGGCTGACATTTAAGCATGGATTAACCTGTGCTGACTTACGTTTCCGTGTGAAGCTGTGCTGTTATTCGGAGCTGCTTTGTGCAAGATTTCCATTAAAAGTGAGCTCTCCCTTTTCACTGCATATTAAGCATGCATAACGCGAGAAAATAAAGGTGATATTGTTTAATGTCACCTCAAGTCGCTCTTGAATTGCAAAAGGAGTAGCGGGTTAGCCACTCGAGATTAAAGTGATTATAACATTTAAGAGCATCAGAACGTTCTTTATGGCTCTGAAGTTCTGGAAGTCATATAATTCTTTGAAAAACTCCATTCTTCAAAGGGTAAACTCAAGGTAAAGGGAGTCTGGTTATCCGGGACTGTGTACGTCAACAGTTCCAGCAGGCCTTTGAGAACAGCATCAATACTCATCTCAAGCATGTTGAAGAACTAGCAAACACACAGGTCACTAGAATTTCCTCGATACTCAAAGTTTAACGAAGATTAAAAAAAATAAGACTGTCCCGCCAGGAGCTGGGCCACTATTTGAATTGTCTTTGTGAACCGGACGTACTCGGTGAAGACGGTTCTGTCGCTACGCTGAAATTAACGTTTCCCTTCAGAGAAAAGAACAAAAAAAAAATCCAACAATTTCTATCGTGCAAAACAGCTTGGTTCCGCGCAATGGAAACAAAATGGCTTCCATTTTTGAGTTGATGCGACTTTCTCTATCCAGTGATGGTTTAAGTGGTGTCATGTGCGTCATCTTGGAATGACATTACCATAGAATTACTTGTCACCAATTGCCACAATATATGTTTAGCCCACTCGGCCAAAAGGCCCAAAGGGGCTTATGCTATGCTCAGGGGGGGTCTTTAGTGGTGGTCTGTTGTGCGTGCGTCCGTGCGTACGTAAACTTTTGGCTTGTCTGCGCTCTAGCGTCTTCAGTTTTTCACCGATCCTTTTCATATTTCATGTGTGTATATATGGTCATAAGGTCAAGACCAAGTTCGATTTTCAGCCGAATCGGACTAATACTTTGGCCAATAGGGGGCATTCCATTTTGGCCATGTTCGGCCAAGCGGGCGCAGTGGCTTTGCCGCTATTTTTTAAAATAGGTGAATTATTCAGTTAATTAAATTCCAGTCAGGGTCCTTTGGAGGGCAAACCATAGCTAAGGCTACAAATGATCATAAATGACACTTGGGAAACGACCACGGGAAAAGCCTGCAGTGTAAAAATGCAGAGAGGTTGGTGCTGTAAACCAGACTGACGCTGGCTCTGCTCATGGTGGCTCTTTGTAGTTTGATGCTTTTTGAAATGATGCATTGAACCTGCTGTACAGAAAAAAAACAAACACTCACTGAGAAGGGAGCCAACGCATCGCCGGCGAGTCACAGTTCTCTTCTCCTCCACGGTGCCCAGATTCACATTTCTTCTCTTGAACAATGGAAACCTGCTATTTGGAAACCGGTTTCTTCATGTTATGAAAATTGTGGTCCAATCCTTCAGAAATCACGATGGTGGCTCTGAAGTGCAAAACACAAAAACAAAAAGATAAGACACGAAAACAAAAACTTGCGGCTCCAAAGTGCAAAACTAAAAAAGTGAATGCAAAACCCAGAACTAGCAACCCCAAAAAGACAAACACACACACAAAGCAAATGCAATAACATCAACTTGCAGCCCTGAAGTGCAAAACACGAAAACAAAAAGAACACATAAAAACATAAACTTGCTTTTACTGAAGTGCACAACAGGAACAAACAAAAACGAGCAGCCGTGAGCTGCGAATGCAGCACACTGAAACAAATCGGAGTGGCAAAACACAAACAAACAAAAAAGAATCCTGAAGTGCAAACTGTAGCACGAAATTACGGAAATGCGTCATCAATTACGTCATCAGCTTCGGCAGAGCTGTAACTGTCAATTTAAAACCTTTGAAACTTTTAAAAAAGATTTCGAAACAACCACCATTTCAAATGTTTCGACATGTTTTGAAAAGTTTCAAAACAATGTTTCTACCAGTACCTCATGGCATAGTGGCAGAAACATTTATTACTATTATAAACGTTGGGGATAGAGGAAGCATAAATTATCGCAGATGACCCTCCGCTATTACTGATGGTTTTTGCTACCATCATTTATAATGATAGCATAAACAAAGATTCACAAAGTAGGCAAATTTGTTTAATTTAATTGAGATTTGCTGACACTCATGCTGTGCTTCTTTGAATCCCATAGAAGTGACCGTTATTTTAGTTTCAAACCATTTGAAACTAGAACTCACTTCTTTATTGAACCACGCTGGCATGGTTTAATTATGCCCCTATTTTATTGGAGAGATTAGATAATAAATCAAGTTTTTAAACCCCTGCTCTGCTTGGACGGGGAAATGATGAGGTCAATGGTACTTCCTCAGGTATCCAAAGTCATCGCTCCAAAAGAGCTGCAGTTGTTTTTGTAATACTGGACCTGGAGCCCCAAGAGATGTTTATTTTTTCAAATTTCATAGTAACTTGAGGAAAGCTTTTGCAGCAGTGCAGCAATGGATATTGGCTATTTATCCATTTATACGCCAACTTTTCACTTAAGTTTTCCCTTAAGAAGTTTTAAAGTAAATGCAGGACAATTGCACATATATATTCTATATCTGCTGGTTACTGCACTTCACTTAAACTACATCACACTCATACTGAGAGAAATAATCAAACCCCGGATGCCATTTTTTCTGGCCACAGCATTACATCAAATGGAAAATGTCTCAAGCTTGTACATAATTTTGTACACATTTCCCTGTAATTCAGTAGGACATATGTGGGATTGCTGCAAACCTGAAATGTCTGCTAGAATTGAAAATAGGCCTGAAGTTCCCCAAGTTTGAATACAACAGCTGCATACGAGGGACCCATATATGGGTCCGTAGGTTTTATGGGGTTAAACATGAACATCCAGTGTCTGCTCTGTTACCTGTGTGTGGGGCTTTATGAATGCATACTCTCTTGTCCTGTGTGTATGTGTATTTGTGTGGGGAAGAGGAGGGGTCATAAACGCTAGGGAAATGGAGGATGGAGGAAGTAAGTGTGTGATTGGAGGGGAGGGCCAGCGGTAAACCCACGGCGAGGCGCTCGCTTAGCCATTGTGACAGGAGCGAAAGTGAAAGAGAGCACATTGAATATAACGCTCCGCTCCGCAGGGATTTCCACTGCGCTGTCTCGATACATTCTTCCACACTGCGAGGAGGAGATTGAAATGGCTGGCAGCTTGCCCTGTCTGCACAGGCGAACACACACATTCGCGCATTTACCCTTTCCTTCCTCTGTCACACACACACACACGCACACCAACACATGGACACCTCTCTCTCCCTCTCTCTCTCTCTTACTCTTACACACACACACACACACACACACACACACACACACTGCACTTGCATCTCGCCAGATGGCTTCAGCCCTCCAGTAACAGGTCATTTATTGTGATGCGGAACACGAATGGCCACTCACATCATGCAGAGGTGTGTTTATTAGGTTTACTACTAAATATGGCACTGCATTACAGTCCCCTGCTGCATGCAGTCACAGTCATCAGCGATGGTTACAAAGGAGCAACATGTCTTTTACCGGCTGTAGGATTCCAGAACGATTGGTCATTTTTATTGCTATTCTGGAGATTGCTCTCTCTGCTGTAAAATTTTTGACATCTGATGCATGATTGCAGTTTCAACTGACCGGGTATGCATGAGAAGTGAGTGTGGCAGGGAGGTGTGTGTGTGTGTGTGTGTGTGTGTGTGTGTGTGCAGTCTGTAAGATTATGACCAAATGTAAGAGACATGTCCGTCCTTCATATCCCGTATTTTGTGTCCTTGGTGATTTTTCAGGCATCTGATTTTTCATGCTGACATGGTGTCTGACTTTGCAACGTCAGCGGCGTTCCCCAGCACGCCAGCGACTCTGGCAAATGGACAGCGTTTTGCTGCAGGGAAATCTTACATGCTCGCCTGTGTCACAATTGCCCCCCCCACACCCTTCCCTAAAATTCCCGGCATGCAGTACCGCAAGTGACCAGTGGGGAGAGCTCCAGGACCTCACAAATGTGGCTGACCAATAAACGCCGGTTTCTCCCTCCCCATCCTCCGCTCTGTTCTCCGTTGCCTCCCAATGCTTGGCCGTCGTCTGTCGGTCTCTCTTTTTTATTCCCTCTCCGGGTCTGTGTCAAGCCAGGCGCGGAGCTGAGGCTTGTCGGCGGCGCTGCCGTTTTTGGTCTAATTTAAACCGGCTTCGCGAGTGCTGAACAACGGTACCGGGAAATTCAGCGACGGACTCGTGGACTTACCGCGGCAGGGGAAAAAGCTGACCCTGTTTAGACGTGCGCAACGTCTGCACCGGCTGCCAAAAAGGTGCCCCTGCCTCCTTTTTCTGAGCTCCTGTGCGTGTATGTTAGCTCACCTTTTTTTCTTGTGTGTGATCCTGTGTATATGTGCGTGTGTTTATTCGTGTGCATCGGTCGTCCTCATCTGTCTGCGCTTGTCTCTGAGATTTTGCGTAACCGCGCTGTGTCTGTATGTGTCTGCGTAAATTCGTCCGTGTGTATGTATGTATGTGCGAGCTATGTATGCCCCTATGCGTGTCTCCTTGTATGTATGTGAGCCTATGTGCATCTGTGCGCACCTGTGTGTGTGTGTGTGCGTGTGTGTGTGTGTGGGAGAGGGAGAGAGAGACCGAGAGATCATGTCTGTCACCCCATAGCGGCAGGCGCCGTTTTTTTCTATATGAATTTCTTTATTCCTTCATTTTCCTGCAAACGCGACGAGACGCATGTCATTTCATCTTTTGAGTGTTTTCTGAACGGCTCAATTTGCTAAAAGAAAAAAATAAAAAATAAATAAAAACGTAAGCCGGCGTTACCATGACATAATTGGATTTTGTCCCCACCGTCATAGGCGCGTGTGCTTTGATTTTAAATCAGTTGGAAGGCTGGCGAGCTCGTGTGCGTGTGTGTACGGTTTGTGTGCTTCGCGTGCGCAACCGTGCGCATCTCGCTCGGTGCGACTGGCGCACGCGTGTGAGATGACGGCTCTTTGGAGAGTAGATCTGTTTAATTTGCACTTAAAAGAAGAAAAAAAAATTCTGTTTCATTCCGTCGTCTTTGCAGATTTTTATTCCCCGTTTAATTTGCTCAGATATTATAAAGCCATAGCCGCTTTGTTAAATTCATATCAGAAATGAATTTATTGCGGAAAGGCTGCCATACACAATGCACTGCTATGTCTACGTCCCTCCTCCCTTGTTCTGCTCAGTTTCACGATCAGTGTATGCTGACTTGTTTTGGTGTAATTCGACAGGAAATAACCTGTTTTAGAAATCCAGAGGTGGACTATCGAAATACCGCAACGTCGATACTGAAGGTGTTTTTGTTACGTTTTGATTTAACAATATTTTGGGAAAGCAATAGGCTATAGGGGCGCCCTGGCTTGACTTGATTATACTTACGAATCCGCTATTTGAGCTGTGGGCTATCCTGTGGAAAAGCGTTAGTATCGGTACAGTTAAAGAACTGTGGCAATTCTAAGTGGGGTAACTCGTATGACTTTACAGGTGAATTTAGGCGGCTCGTGCATCTGTGTGGCATTACAACCATCTCTTGGTCAACCTTAAGACTTCTTTCCTCGAGGCGAATCGCGGCGTATCTGTGGTGGATTTGTGGAACGTGCGCGGAAGTCGCGGTAATTGTCCCCATGGTGCGCACTTTGCCGCTCACGCGCAAATGTCCACCTGAGATGACGATTTCATCCTCCAACAACTGGGGGTTGGGTTGGGGGGGATGGTTTTATGGAGCAGGAACAGGAGGGCGGAACGCGAGGGTATATGCATATGAGGCAGTGTTTCACACCCAATTTGGATTTTGAAGTGCACAGAGCTTTTGGATTATATGCCTGCATAAATTCCGGCCCACTGGCATCAAGTAATGCGATTTTACTCATCAAAAAATGTACGAACTGCATTGCTATTTCAGTGATCAAAATGGAGAGCCAAACATGATCATGTTGGTCTCTGTCAGCAGAACAAGGGAGTTTGGAGGTGGTGAATCAAGAGAATTCTCAATGGTTGGGGAAATCTGCCTGGGTTATATAGCACCTTAAAATGCCTGGCTTTTATTAAACTCCAACAGAATCCCATAATGACTGAGCAATTAAATTTGGAAGAGATACAATGGGTTTTAAAGTCCAGAATTGAGGCACTGCTAGATTGTAAATAGTCTGTTAATGACTCATGAGCCCAGATGGGCTAAATCGTGTAGTATTTTCATGTGTTCTCGATGGAGTTAATGACCCGTTATCCTTATTATGGGTTGTGCTTGTGTTCCTATGAGCTTGTGTTCTTGGTGGCTGAATGACTGGTTATCCATATTATGGGTTCTTATATTCTTGTGTTCTTATGAGCTTGTGTTCTTGATGGCTGAATGACTTGTCCTCCTCATGATTATGTCTAATCTAAGCTTTAGTGAGCACAGGGTATTTGACCTAAGCACATTATGTATTCTCAAAACTGATTGAGCACAGGGTATTTCACCTGTGCGCATTATGTATTCTCAAAACTGAATGAGCACAGGGTATTTCACCTGTGCGCATTATGTATTCTCAAAACTGAATGAGCACAGGGTATTTCACCTGTGCGCATTATGTATTCTCAAAACTGAATGAGCACAGGGTATTTCACCTGTGCGCATTATGTATTCTCAAAACTGAATGAGCACAGGGTATTTGACCTGTGCGCATTATGTATTCTCAAAACTGAATGAGCACAGGGTATTTGACCTGTGCACATAATGTATTCTCAAAACTGATTGAGCACAGGGTATTTCACCTGTGCACATTATGTATTCTCCAAACTGATTGAGCACAGGGTATTTCACCTGTGCACATTATGTATTCTCCAAACTGATTGAGCACAGGGTATTTCACCTGTGCACATTATGTATTCTCAAAACTGATTGAGCACAGGGTATTTCACCTGTGCCCATTATGTATTCTCAAAACTGATTGAGCACAGGGTATTTCACCTGTGCACATTGTTTTCTCAAAACTGATTGAGCACAGGGGATTTCACCTGTGCAGATTATGTATTCTCAAAACTGAGTGCATACAGGGTATTTCACTTGTGCACATTATGTATTCTGAAAACTGATTGAGCACGGGGTATTTCACCTGTGCAGATTATGTATTCTCAAAACTGATTGAGCACAGGGTATTTCACCTGTGCACATTATGTATTCTCAAAACTGAGTTATTACAGGGTATTTCACCTGTGCACATTATGTATTCTCAAAACTGAGTTATTACAGGGTATTTCACCTGTGCACATTATGTATTCTCAAAACTGAGTGCGTACGGGGTATTTCCTGTGGGCACATTATGTATTCTCAAAACTGATTGAGCACAGGGTATTTCACCTGTGCAGATTATGTATTCTCAAAACTGAGTGAGCACAGGGGATTTCACCTGTGCACATTATGTATTCTCAAAACTGAGTGCATACAGGGTATTTCACCTGTGCACCAAATTTTGCATTCTCAAGCCTAAGTGAGCACAGGGTATTTTACCTGTGCACATTATTTTGTTTGCTTAAGCTTTCATGAGCACAGGGTATTTGGCCTGTGCGCATTATTTTGGATTGTTAAGTCTTAATGAGCACAGGCTGTTTCTCTGTGCATATGTCTTTGATTTGGGTAAAGATTTGTGATGGTTCCTGCTTGTACTCCATTCTTTTATCTGGCTAACTCCATAATTCTGCTCGGTTAAACTGTATTCCCTGTGGCACGGTCAGAAGTACTTGCCTGTGTGCACTGAGGCGTGGGCCCACGATGCCTTCGCTTTGTACAGAACTGTTGTGGACGCAGTTAGTTGGAGACCAGCAAGAAGCGCGCAGGCTAAATGGTCCTTCGCAAATTTGTGCTGTGATCTCAAAATCTGCAATTAGCCCCAGACCATGGCTCAGTGGGAGGACTGCTCGAATCCAGCGAAGACGTGATTTGTCAATACGCTCGCAGAATTATTTGCAATTCTAAAGAATAATTACAATTCTAATTTTAGTTTGAGTCCTGCTAACCAGTTTCCTGTCAAATTAGTTCGCTGAAACGCCGCGCGCTAATTAGGAGGCTTGGCGTTAGCTTGCCGCCGATAATGAACCACTGTCACCCGACCTGCAATGCGAAGCAAGGAGCGGCCCTCTGTACGGGAGTGGGGCTGGAAGTCGTGTGTTTTTCTGGTTTTCGTGGTGGCTAACGCCGTGTTGGTTTCCCATCCCCGCAGGTGGCGTCGTGGACAAAGACCTTCGCCATTACCTCAACCTCCGCTTCCAGAAGGGTTCCGTGGACCACGAGCTTCAGCAGATAATTCGGGACAACCTCTACCTCCGCACCATCCCCTGTGAGTAACGCTGGGCCTTCCCGCCTGACCCTTCACCCCGGAAGTAGTACCTAGCCTGAGCATCGGTCTAACCAATGACTTACCAAGCTGAGTTAAGTTGCAGGTTTCCCTCCATTGAGACCTTTGATGTATTTGGATGGTGACGACGTTTAAAGGCTCAATTATGCTCAGTGTTAAATATGTTCAAGGATACGGACGGAGCCTTTAGGTCACTCTCTGTGCTTGTTTTGTCCGCATTTCTGCATTTTTTTCAGGAAGGTTTCCCAAACGGACGAAACAAAGCAGTATTGCGAATCGTCGTGGGGGGAGTGTACTCAATCGATTATTGTAATGGTACATTATCCACCGTCGCCATGTTTGTTGTTATCAGAAACTTTTGACTGTGAGCTGTTGTCAATTGAATGTATAGCATTACATACATGCTAACGTAAAGGGGGCATGGAAATGTGTGGGCAGTGACAGTTACATCGTTTGAAATGGATGTATTTATTTTCGTCCGTAAGGGGAGCTTAAACGGGCCTTTAGTGGGGCTGAAGTCTCTGCTTAGTTTTCACGATACGGGGGTAAATGGCCACGATTTAAAGCCGATGGTCGTAGTCATGATAATCGCCAACCTCAAATCCAGTGTGCTGGTGTACGGAACCGAATACAAAGTCACTAGCCGAATCATTATGGATCACACTGTGTATTGCAGCTTGTGAAATATAGTGTGATTTGAGGGCAAAATAGTTTTTGTTCCTGACTGTTCTGTTGTTGTTCTTGCATTTGATGAGGTAGACATTGAAGGAGTGCTAAAATTGGTCTTGTCGTATCTTGTTCATGAAAGGTGCTAAATGCTTGAGCTCCAGCTCTCCTAATTCAACCACCGAGCCCGAAATTGGGCAGGATTTTTTTGATGCATCGCATCGCGCTGAGGGAGCAAACTGAACGTGTGAAACGTTTCTTACAGTGCAGCTGACAGGTTTGAAATAGCATTTCACTAGCTTCGATGTCGAAGACCGGCGTCGACAGTTGGGTCTGGCTCTGTTTATATCGAAGAACAAGTCGAATGAGTTTCAGCCAGTTAATGGTTTTAGTAGCGTATAGGGCTAGTTTTGTGGCATTTGCTCGAAAACGGGTTTTGTGTTGAAATCGATACGGCACTTTTAAAACCATCTTGTTACTGCTGCCATGGATACTGCCGGTGGTTACATGCTGTCTGTTTGCAGATAATCTGGGCTGCGTTCAAATATGGCCAATTGGGAACAGTATAAAGTGAGGCTGTGAGATGCGTATGGCAATCTTGCTTGTGTTTATCTAATGAATTCTATTTGTCATTATAATGCAGCAGGGCTGCAGTGATGTGAGAGGTGCACTTCCATCGCGGGTGTAATTTTGGAAAATCAGTTCTGCCCCTGCCTTCTCTCCTTAGAATGGTTTCCGATGCATTTCCTGAAATGGTTTCAGTTTGTGTCTGCATCCTCTAGCCCATTCTTTCCTTACTCAACCAACACTCTCAGAAAAAAAAAGTACCTATTTGTACCTTTAGGGGTAAAAGGCTTGTCACTGGGGCGGTACCCTCAAAGGTACTGCTGTTGTACCCTCAGAAGTGGGTAATTATTTCCTTTGGAACATAAAAGTACCTTTTAGACCAGGGGTGGGCAATTCCAGTCCTGGAGGGCCGTGTGTATGCAGGTTTTTACTTCTATCAATTACTCTGACTAATTGAGCTAATTGGTTGTTTGCACAAACACAGATTTGAGCATAAATTACATTTTAGAAAAGTGTCGTGTCGGGAGACAAGAGCAGTCTTTGGTCGTCATTCATGATCATTTAAACAAATGCAGCAGAGTAGTCAGATTTCATGAATAGTTTGGCTAATTAAGATAATTAACTAATTCAAGGCCAGGAGTTGGTGTGAAAACCAGGAACAGATACAGCCCTCATTGCCCAGCTCTGTTTTAGACCCTTAAAAGGTTCACACAGGTACCTTGAGGTCCTAAATTAGCCCTAGGGGGTACATAAGTGCTGAATGTGCCTTAGGGAACAGAAATGGACTCCTGCTATACCCCTGTTTCTGACAGTATAATATAGCACTAGAATGAGGAATTTTCTGGGCCATTTTAAGATTTAGAGAATACATTGTGAAAAAAATGATGATAATAATGATGATAATAATAATAATAATAATATGTTTTTTTTAAATGGAATACCCTGAATGTCAATCCACTGGCTGATTTTATCCTTGCAAATAAGAGCAGTCTTTTCTTGAACTGCTTTGGATGTAGAGTGCAGTCTTTTTCCGCACGATTGATTATCATGAGGAAGCCGCAGTAACAACAGACCATCAGAACATCAAGGCTCGTCATTTCCCTGCAAAAGAGGGTCGATGTAGCGCCGCCGCTAATGTGCTCTGGTCTTTCAGCACAGAATAGCTCCAGCCGGCCGCCCTAAATCGCAGACGCTCCGCCGTCCCGGCCTTCGCAAACATAATTTGGTCGCGGCATCGCTTTCGGCTCCCAGTCGAGCGTTTTCCTGGAAGGCCGGCGCGTACTGGCGCTATCTTTCATTCCAGCCCCATTATTCTGGCTAACAATTACAAACCGCTGCTGAGAACAAAGGCAGCTCGCCCGGCTTGCGTTTTAGCATTCTTGCCAATTGTACGCAGCTGTAGCTAACAATTTCGTCGGAAATATCGGACATCGTAAATGGCTGGGATGCCTAATAGAGAGGTAGTCTGGCATAAAATTCCCAAGCACATCTGGCTTCCTGCAGCTCTGCAGCCAAACCTCCTCCCCCCCTTGCCATATCGCCAACATTTTTGTCCTTTTTTGCTGCTAAGAAATAGAGAAGGAATAGTATGCTTTTAAACCTATGTGCCGGTAATAGATTTTGGCAATAAAGTCAAGGTTGAGAAGCGTAGGCCTTTGTGGTAGTGTAGCACTGGGGCACATGTAGCATATTTAATGAAGCCTGTGTGTTTAGCATTGCATTGTCCTCTCTGTGGTAGCATAGCATTAGCATTCTAGCCATGCATAGCCCTATGCAGTATTGTGGAGATCCACTAATCCATGTTTGTTCCCATGATAACTGTAGATGGGACTCCTCAAGCCTGACTGCAAATTAGAGTGAGAATTATCTGAGCTAGCCCGATAGATTTTTTTACTGCATACTTTTCTTGCCGCCGGTGACATAAAAACATGAATCCAGTAGTCTAGAGAAGTGCTAATCAGGGCAGAAAGCCGTGTTGATATAAGACAAGGTCAACCTCAGAATATTCCAGGGCTCTGTTTCACAAAGCAGGATTACTGAATTAGCTGGATAACTGTGCTTAGTAAAACTCAATCCCGGGCTGAAGTAGGAAGAACTGCTCCAGTGTTTACTCGGTTATCTGGCTGACTCTAACCCTACTCAGCTCAGTTATCCGTCTAACTCTCATCCCACTCAGCACAGTTATCCAGCTAACAATAACCCTACTCAGCGCAGTTATGCAGCTAACTCTCATCCTACTCAGCACAGTTATCCAGCTAACTCTAATTCTATTCAGCACAGTTACCCAGCTACCTTTAATTCTACTCAGTAGAGTTCTCTAGCTAACTCTCACCTACTCAGCACAGTTATCCAGCTAACGCTAACCCTACTCAACACAGTAATCCAGCTAACTCTAATCCTACTCAGGGGTGTGTTTCCCAAAAGCGTAGTTGCTAACTAAGTTAGCAACGTACATAGTTCGTCCATTCACAGTCAATAGGTCCAACTATGTAAGTTAGCATCTGTGATTTCGGGAAACGCGCCCCAGGACAGTTATCCAGCTAACTGTCATCCTATTCAGCACAGTTATCTAGCTAACTGCAATCCTGCTTTGTGAAATATGCTCCAGATTTTAGCCAGGCACTGCCAGGTGTTGTCTTCATGAAAAGCTTTCAGTCTTCCTCCAAATGGAGGCCGGTTTTCGCCCGAGTGCCTCGGTGGCATTTTCACAGACAATTCACCGCGAAAACGTTCCCCAGAATCCAGTCAAAATGTTTGACTCTGTCACGTCACCTGAAACAAATAAGACCGGCGGCGGAGCGCGAACCTCATTACCTTATTTCCTCTAAGTACTTTTGCTTTGAACATCTGTTCGGAATCTACGGAAATGGGTCGGGAAGCATTTTTTGTAACGCAAAGCGATGGCGCAGAAATGCGAACAGCCCAAAAGAGGAGATTTAACAATCCTTTTACGGCCTTCCAACCGGCTGCCTCCCGCCTCTCGCCTCGAGCGGGAATTTTTATGGGCCAGTGCTGGGAGTGTGTGGTGATTCAGCTAGAATGTGCTGAGAGAGAGAGAAAGTGAGAGAGAGAGAGAGTGTGGGGGGAGGGGGAGAGAGCGAGCGAGAGAGCAGGAGAGAGGGAGAGGAAGAGAGGGAGAGCGAGAGAGAGGTAGAGATTGCATGAGGGAGAGAGGGGGGAGAGAGGGAGAGATTGAGGGAGGGAGAGGGGGAGAGAGAGGGAGGGAATCAATGGAGAGAGGGATAGACCAGCACAGAGAAAGGAGGACAGAGTGAGAGGGTGTGAAAGAGAGGGAGATCTGGATGAAGAGGTGGAAGGAATGAAGGACATGTAAAATGGAGGGAGGGAGTGAGACCGGGGTGAGGAGAGGGATAGAAAGAGGGGACAAAGAGAGGTGGAGACTGCAAGAACGAGAGAGACGAACCAAGAGAGAAAGAGAGAGATGGAGATGGGGCCACAAATGGAGAGAGACTGACATGGAGAGGAGGATGGAGAGAGAGGGAGATGGGGAGAAAAGAGAGAGGGAATGAAAGAAAGGAAGAGGGAGATATTGTCGCAATTCAGCCACATAAATACAGGACCATTCAAGTGTTTAGAATCGCCGCGAGATTTTTACCCTTTTGAAGGAAACTGATTAAAATCAGCATTGCTCCTGTGGGGATCAGGCCCTCTTAGCCTAATCAACTGCAAGCCGCTTTGGACGAAAGCCCGGCCTGAATGACTGTAATGTAATGAGAAAGAGGTGGGTACGACGGCGGGGCGACTCTACCCGCACGGAACCCCTTCCATTAGCGCTCGGCTCAAGGTCATTACGGCGAGAGGTAAAAAATGCGGGAAATTTGCCCGTTTTCCCCGTGCTCGGGAGATTGGGGTTTTGCGATGACATCATGACTTACTGTTGGTTGGGAAGGGGGGGGGCGTCTGTGTCCTCAGGAGATGGGGGAGGGAGGGGTGCAGACTCGGCGAACTGATGCTGCTGAAAGTAGGTCTCATGCATTACGTGGCACTGAATTCTTTTCTTTTATCTTTTCGGGAAATTTTTTTTTCTCGAGTGTTTAGTGCAGTGAGGCAACCGAGTGTGAAGTGTGTTCAGATCCTGTATCACCGTCGCTTCCGGCCCTGTTCCTGGAGATCTGTCACCTTGCAGGTTCTCACTCCAGTGTTTACAAAACACATTCATTTGAGATCTAGGGCTCTGCTCTCTTTGCGCCTAACTGAAAGCCTTACAGGATGGTGAAAACTTAATGAGCGGGACATGGAACCATTGCTGCATTTAGACTCAAGTCTTGGTCTTCAGAAATGTTTGTCACAGGTGCTAAATCTTGCAAAGGATGCATTTGCTGTGTTCGGAAACTGGAATTTTAAGACGAGGTTGCTGGTTTGATGCCCAGGTGAGCACTGCAAAGGCAATAAAATTCTAAATGTCATCATTAAAAATTGAATAGCGATATGAATTCCCAGTATGGAAAACTACGGTCTGTTTGAATAACTCTGTATAGGGTGTAAATGTCATTATGTTATTTAAAAACGGCATTTATCTCTTTGTCTGTCAAAATAGTGCCCCTCTATGTGGTCAGTGATGACTGTTCGTGACGAAAATGTCTGTGGATAATTTGGTGAAGGTGGACGGAGGGGGAAAAAAGCAGGTTGGCACTATGGCTAATAAGCAATGCGTTGCTATGGCGATGCAACTCCACAGTTATCTTATAATGCAGTCTATGTTCAGCTTGGATAGGATAACTGCACTTGCTTTAGCTCTTTGTCTGGCAGCAAAAATTGTTTTACCTGTCTGTTATGTTCACGTTCAATGCAGTTCATTCAATTTATTTGTATGTGGCTTTTCAGTGAAGGACTGTCACAACGACATGTTGCAAAGTCAACAAGACGATACAGTCATTACTACCCCCCGCCACGAATCTCAAGGGCCATAACTCGGTAAATAAATATGCCTTGACGTCCATTTTTGAACTCAAAGTAGATCATGACTAGCTTATTACGCATACAGATGTCATAGTTTTCGAGATAACTTGTCTCCATCGATGTTGTGACGGAGGGACGGAAGGAAGGAAGGACGGATGGAACCCAATCCTGTAAAAAAAGGACAGTGCCCAGCCTATACCAAAATGGGAAATGAGGTTTAAAAAAAGCTCCCAGTTTGGAGAAAAATTCTTAAACAGTGGTGAGAGAACTCTCCAGTAGGAAGAAATCTCAGGAGGAACCCGGCTATAGTTGGGGGAGCCCATCCTCCGCGGGCCAGCTAATGTATCCATTCATGCATTATCTAAGCCTCTTATCTCTGATCAGGGTGGCGTGGGAGTGTGTTGGAGAGGCTGAGGTGAGCGAGAGGCAGGAATACACCTTGGGCAGTCTTCCAATCTGTTACAGGGCACACACACATACATACACACACACAATTAACTCACACACTCATACCTGTGGGAAATTTCTCCAACAAGCCCCGACATTCATGCATTGGAACCTTGGGAAGCAAGCTGAGCACACAATTACGTTCTGTTCCGAACACGAGGTCCACAGGTACGCGAAAATGGGGAGCATTCCCAAACGCCACGCAGGAAGGCCCCAGAGCGGGATTTAAACCCACAACCCTCTGACAGCGAGGCAAATACGCAACGTCCCTCAACCGCCATACTGCCAGTACCAGCGCATGCAGGACCCATTCTTCGTCTGCGCAGTATGAGTACTTTCAGCACCAAGGACAGCGACCAGCCTCTCAGTGTTAATGTACCACTCCAAGGTACAGCGCGGTCCTAAATGCCCAATAAAACACAAGCAACTGCTCAGTAGACTGTGTTACAGATAAATTACCTGTATAAGGCGGCTGGGCTTTTGCAGATTGAGACTCCACACACAGCGGTCATCGGTGTCCCCAAACCAGTGACCGTTGCCTTCACCATTTGACGGCTACATTCTTTTTCGGACTTTTTTTTGTTCTTTGTCCAATCCGCTTCTTCCTCACTAGGGTCATTGTGGAGCTGGGGCCTATCCCAGCTGATTAAAGGCGAAAGGCAGGGACCCACCCTTGACAGCGCGTCAATCCATCGCAGGACACACACATCATTCACAGATCATTCACTCACAATCTCGTACCCGCGGGCAATTTAGAGTCCATAATAAGCATGGCATGCATGACTGCAGAAGGCAACCGGTCTACCAAGAGGAGAACACACCAGCTCTGCACAGATAAACCCTTGGCTGAATTCGAACCCGTTACCCTCTGGCTGTGGGGCAACAGCGTTACCCCCTGCACTTCATTGCTGCTCCTGGAGTTGTTTTGTAGCGCAAGTGCTACAATGGTTTCTGGTTTCACCAACACCACAATGTTCAGTTGTGTGCAGATTCATATTCATATTACATATTTGTAATCTTTACACCTCAAGGGGTTTATTGCACATTTACTGTTGTTTATGACCTTTGACTTCCTAACAAGGGGCTATATATTTGTAATGATGCACAGTACATTCCATATAATTAAGATGTTGGCCATGTGTGACAGAAAATTTAAAATTTGCTAATACAAACTGTTGAGTTCATAGACACAACAGTGCTATGTTGACATTATTATTATTATTATTATTATTATTATTAGTATTTATAGTAGTAGTTGTTATCCTACAGTTCTCATACTGTGATAGCTAATGCTATAATGTTATCCGTTTGGTTTGTACAGTATGTGAATGGTCCACTATCTAAAACGAGCTGCTCTCTGTGATTGCATTTGGTGCTTACTGGAGCGTCGTGTCTCTCTGCTTGCCACCATCTCTCTCCATCTTCGCTACAGTCCAAAAACCCCTTGTGAACCCAGGCCCGAACAGCAGAAATTCTGGGCGGAGGACCATATTTCCCCGAGCCATCCCACAATTCTGTGCTTCTCCTCCAAAGAGCTCTTATACTGAGAGGCAGCCCTCCTTGGCCAAATTAATACTCGTATGGAAGGTCGTATTTTAACGAGCGAGTACGCTGCACCCTACCGCTTCGCGATGGACTCTTAATGCCGTCTCATGCTGGACCATCAATCGGCTCCTTCAATGTAGAGCTCTTACGCTGAGACGCTGTACATCTCGGCCAAATTCGAGGAGG
Organism: Gymnothorax javanicus; assembly: GCA_029692085.1. Taxonomy (NCBI): domain Eukaryota; kingdom Metazoa; phylum Chordata; class Actinopteri; order Anguilliformes; family Muraenidae; genus Gymnothorax; species Gymnothorax javanicus. The sequence goes on along the minus strand of CM056212.1, from coordinate 13,780,716 downwards.
AGAAACGCTTGCTGGAGGACCTTATCTTCGCACGCTATCCCACAAATCTCAGCCTTTTTAACCACGGAGTTCCTGTCCTGAGGAATGGCCCTCCATAGCCGAATTAAAGGAGAATTAATGCTTGTCTGAGGGCTATAATTTTCTACAGTGTTCCATTACTTAATACCTCTTGAGTTTTTTTTTTTTTTTTTTTTCACAAGAATAGCCTTTCTTGGCTCGAGACGGAGAATGACTTGCCTGAAGAGCATCTTACTGCACGAATTTGTACCTATGTACCATAGTTTGGGTGTTGAATGAGTTCTTTTATTAGCTAAAATGAGTTGGAGATAAATGTTAGCTGGCGGAAGGTTCCGGGGTTGCCCTGCACTAGTGGAGGGCCAGAGGAATGGTGATGTCAGTGCTTATTAGCTCTGCTTTGGGAAAGTTACCCAAATGACCTGGTAAAATGGGCAGATGGGAGAGATGAGTCAATCTGTAGCCTGAGGTCAATTAACTCTCCTTCGCCCTCCTTTTACTAACAGACGAATTTTAAGAGCCCATTTTCTTTATCCTGCCAAAATCATAATACTCCCTAAACGAGCACTTAAATTTGGTTGTTTTTGAAGGATAATGACAGTGGTTTTGGGCGGACAGTATTGGTATACTTGTGCTGGGTTGAGTGCGGTTATGTGGCTTCAGTGTGAGGGAATGGGCAACTGCACATTTAGCAGTTTCTGTATCTGTAGATTATTTAAGTAGGTGGTTGCTACCTCACTAGCATTAGTGAAGGTGAGCTTTTCCTTGATTGAGGTATCGGACGGCCTTGCTATGACAGTCCTGCATCTCCGACCTGAGCCAGTATTCCCTCTTAATTTTGCCTCCTGGTTTTAAATTTGCGCTCAATTGCGAATCCCAATGGCTGGGAGGACTTCAACTCTCTGAACCTAGATTTTACTTCTGGCTTGAACTGAGCGTACTCCCACACACTCAAACACACATACACGCACTCGCCCGCCTGCCCACCAGCAGCCATCTTGCTCCTTCACCTGTTTGTCAGTCGTGTGAACGCGCAGGCTGAGCTAGCGAGTTAGCCACCGCCGGAGGGCTCTGACATCACCGGCGCGGGGCTGGCAGACTGCCGAGGCCCGTAGCTTCGCTCGCCTGCGGGACTCTGGCTGGCTTTGGACGACCTCACCTCCGGCGCGGGCGAGGGGTTAATGCGTGCTGCAGCACCGCGCTTTTTTGCGGCTTCCCATCCCTGTTTCTCCTGGCATCACTTACGGTACGTTGTGATAGTTTTTTTTTTTTTTAAACCGCTTTGTTGAAGTATTGCCGAGCCGCGGCAGGGGAATGGGCCTGCGATTGATTCGGATCAAAGGGGGGAATGTGGCGCGCTCATTTTTTTGTGATTTTCGGAAATCTCGGTGACGAATTTAGCCAGATGCCTGTCTTTTCCCACGTCCTTCCTCTCCCTCTAGGAATGACGCGTCTCCATGTTCCGGCCCCTTTCTGACCCCAGCATGGGTTTCTACAGCAACCGTCTCAAAGTTCTCTCCCCACCCACCCACCCACCTTATTGCTGCCATGGCAACCTCCCCCCCCTTTTTTTTTTTTTTTCCCTCAACTGAAGCCACATTTTCTTGTGAAGAAACTATCCAACCGGGTCGTGGAATAGACCTGGTGCTGGGGCTCTCCCAGCAACTTTCTATGTGAAAATGGAGGAGGAAGAGTGTGTCTAGATTTTATTTTTACCTGCGTCGCCGAAGGCAGCAGGTCTAGGAATGGCTTTTTCACTTCCGGACCCGAAGTCCGAAAAATGCTCGGAGGACAAAAATCTCTTGTGAGAGCGCCAAACTCATCAAATAGAGCGGGTGAATTTTTGTTGTCCATTGTCCGTCCGTCATTCCGTCCGTCTGTCCGTCCGAAGTAAAGACGTTATTGAGATAACTCAAAAAATAATTGGCCCAGGAAGTTGTAATTTGTAATAATGATGTATCTTGACCCAAGGCAGGTAGCTATTGAAAATGGGCGCGCTGCGTCAAAATCCAAGACGGCCGCCGCCGTTTTTGTAAAAACAACCTTATCAAGATAATGCGAAAAAGAAGTGTCCAAGGAAGTTATAATTTAGTATGCTGATGTATCTTCACCTAAGGCAGCTTGCTGTTGAAAACGAGCATGCTTCATTAAAATCCAAGATGGCCGCCGCCGTTTCTGTAAAAACAACGTTATCGAGATAACACGAAACATATGTGTCGTAGGAAGTTCTGATTTGGTGTGCTGATGTATCTTGACCTAAGGAAGGTTGCTATCGAAAATGGCCGCGCTGCATGAAAATCCAAGATGGCCGCCGCCGTTTTTGTAAAAACGACGTTTTCGAGAGAACACGAAGTGGCCTAGGAACTTTTAATTTGGTATGGTGGTGCATCTTGACCTATTGCATGTTCTTATTGAAAATGATATCACAACATCAAAATCCAAGATGGCCACCAAACGACGTTATCGAGATAACCTCGCAAAATAAGTGGCTGACCCAAGGCAGGTCATTATTGAAGATGAGTGTGCTACGCCAAAATCCTTTCCAGTCCATCTTTTCCATATGGCTGCATCTATCTATCGTCATCATCGTCGTCGTCATCATCATAACAATTCACCATCACTCAATCAATGCAAATTTTATTCACTAAAGCATACTTCTACATAACACCCGCGCAGCGACGCAGGTTCAGTGACTCCGCACTTGTTATTTTTTGAGTCGAGCATGAATGTATTGCTGAACTCCTAACTGGTGCAGTTCTGAAACGACCTAACGATGGGAAGGACAATTGAACATGAGGGCTGCTTTTCTATGTGTGTGTGTGTGTGTGTGTGTGTGCGTGTGCGTACATGTGTGAGAGCAGCAGAGAGGGTGTGTGCGTGTCTAAAAGAGTTAGATTTTGTGTGCAAGATAAAGATCTGTAGATCGGAGGATAGGAGGATATTGATCCTGTACTGATCTCAGACTTTCACGGTTATGATGACTGTTCTGCCATGCGCTCATCTGCAGATTCATTAAACTCTAAACCTGTGGCAAAAGCTACACATATTTGCTGTGGATTGCTGATATTTTCATCGAAAGCAATATTTGCAGACACTGCTGAGTCCGAATCAATCAGCGTCGTATTCATTTCCCATTTTCTCATCCAAATTGATACTGAGAATAAACATTTTTCTTGCTGAAAGGAAATTTAATTTAAATATTTCACCAACTACAGATATTTTGGCTGAAATGTTTTTCTATTCAATACCTATTAAAAGTTTGGAGCAATGTGTATTGAAAGCTCCTGAATCCAAAATAATATGGAGATGAAAACTATTTATAACTCCAGTCCTGAAGGGTCACAATGTCTGAACGCTTAACTCCAGTCCTGGAAGATCAGTGTCTGCAGGTTTAACTCCAGTCCTCAACTCGTTATCTTTTTAATACTTCCATTCTCTCAGTCTATTCTTTCTCCTGTTTTCAAATACTTGTTTTTTTTTTTTTTTTTTACAGCTGATAAACAGAAAACCTTGAAATGGCCTCATCTTGCTCTCTCTCGCTCTCTCTCTCTATCTCTCTCTCTCTCTCCCACTATCTCGCCTTCTGATTCACTCTTCGCCTCCCTGCCATTTTGTCATTCATATTTAAATGTGCCAGAGACAGCCACAAATGTAACATTTTTGGAGGTATTATTAACAGCGATGCTGCTGTCAGTTGACACGCACATGATAATGTCCATTTGCATAAATTGCAGTTCAACCAAAACATTGTATTGTTAGTAAATGATACATGCACCATCTCTCTCTCTCTCTCTCTCTCTCCCCCTCTCACCCTTTCTCTGTTGCCCTCTCCTCCTGCATCTTTCACTCTGTCTCTCCCACTCTTGCCCCCTTCTCCCCCCAATCGTATTTCTCCCTCCCCACCCTCTCTCTATCTTGGTCTCTCTCTTTCACTCAAGTTTAATCTGAAATCAGCTTTTTTAATGGCTCAACATAAGTATATTTTCAGAGTAAGAATAGAATAAATTTGCGTAATACAACCCTAATTCTGAAATAGTTGGCACGACGTGTAAATTGTGAATAAAATCAAAATGCAAAGGCTTTCAGATCATATGAGCTAATATGTTATTTACAATAGAACATAGATACCATTTCAAATGTTGAAACTGAGACATTTTACATTTTTATCCTCAAAATGAGCTTATTTCAAATTTTCTGGCTGCAACAGGTCTCAAAAAAGTTGGGACATAGCCAAAAAAGGGCTGAAAAAGCAATTCATATATAAGAGAATCAGCTGAAAGAACATTTAGCGAGTAATGAAGTTAACTGGCATCAGGTGTGTAACATGATTGGCTATAAAAGGGATGTCTTGGAGAGCCTGAGTCTCTCAGAAGTAAAGACGGCCAGAGGCTCTCCAACCTGTGAAGGCTTGCGTAAAAAAATTGTAGAATACTTTAAAAACAATGTTCCTAAACGTCAAATTGCAAAGGCTTTGAAGGTCTCATCATCCACAGTGCATAACATCATCAGAAGATTCAAAGAAACTGGAAAAATCTCTGTGCGTAAGGGACAAGGCCAAAGACCTTTACTGGATGCCCGTGATCTTCAGGCCCTCAGACGCCACTGCATCACTCACCGGCATGATTCTGTCATTGACATTACTAAATGGGCCCAGGAATACATCAAGAAACCACTGTCTGTGAACACAGTCCGCCGTGCCATCCACAGATGCCACCTAAAACTCTATCATGCAAAAAGGAAGCCATTATTGAGCATGATCCAGAAGCGCCGCCATGTTCTGCGGGCCAAGGCTCATTTAAAATGGACTGTAGCAAAGTGGCAAAGTGTCCTGCGGTCAGACGAGTCTAAATTTGACATTCTTGTGGGAAATCATGGGTGTTGTGTCCTCCGGGCTAAAGAGGAGAAAGACCACCCCTCCTGTTACCAGCGTTCAGTTCAAAAGCCAGCATCTCTGATGGTATGGGGATGCATTAGTGCATATGGTGTGGGACACTTGCATGTTTTAAAAAGCTCCATGAATGCTGAAAGGTATATAAAGGTTTTAGAGCAACATATGCTCCCCTCCAGACGATGTCTGTTCCAGGGAAGGCCTTGTGTATTTCAGCAGGACAATGCAAAACCACATACTGCAGCTATTACAACAGCATGGCTTCGTAGTAGAAGAGTCCATGTGCTGAACTGGCCTGCCTGCAGTCCTGATCTTTCACGGATTTAGAACATTTGGCGCATAATTAAACGAAGAGTCTGTCAAAAGAGACCCAAAACTCTCCAGCAGCTGGAAGCCTGTATTAAACAAAGTTGGGATCAAATTCCAATGGCTAAACTCAAGAAACTTGTCTCCTCAATGCCCAGACGCCTCCGCTCTGTGTTAAAAAGAAGAGGGGATGCTACACCATGGTAAACAGGCCCCTGTCCCAACTTTTTTGAGACCTGTAGCAGCCATAAAATTTGAAATGAGCTCATTTTGCGGATAAAATTGTAGAATTTCTCAGTTTCAACATTTGCTATGTTATCTCTGTTCTATTGTGAATAAAATACTGGCTGGTGTGATTTGAAAGTCAGTGCGTTTTGATTTTATTCACAATTTACACTTTGTCCCAACTATTTCAGAATTGGGTTTGTACTACACAGAATATGTGTGTGTATTATGTGTTTGTGCATGTTTTCTTAAAGATTCCGTATTATGTTATCAGGTGCACAGCCAATTAGTTACTACTGGCCATTTCAAAATCTTTCCCCTCTTGACATCATCTGGGGAAGTAACCAACCAGAGGCAAGAAGAACTGATCAAGTTCAGCCAAGCAGTCAATCAGATTTCATTATTCTGGGTGGTCACTCCCCCTTGTAATGTCAGGAAGGGGAGATTTTGAACTGGCTCATAATGGCTTATTAGCTGTGCATCTGGTGGCGTAATAGGGGACCTTCAATGTCGTTTCATGTGTGAACTTATTGCATAAATTTGTATGGTATCTCTCTCACTCTTCTTGTGTTCATTGGACTCTATATCTCTCTATCATTCTACCTCACTCGCTTTCTCCCTCTCTCCCCGTTTCTGTCTCTCTCTGTCTCATTCGCTCACTCTCTCTCTCTTTCCCACTGTCTGTCGTACGCTCTGATTGGAATATCAGAAGCGAATATCACACAGTGTGTTGTGGTCTCGGTCCTGCAGCAGATGGCTGTGTGTTTGTTGACATGCTGTGGAACGGTGTGCACCGCGACTGTGCCGAGACTCGACCGTAGTTAGCTGTCACGGAGCCACCCTCGCCCCCCCCCCCCCGCCCCGCCCGCGAGGGCCTCCTAATTAGCCCCTAAGCCCCGGGAATCAAAGCCTACACTTGTTTTTCTGAGACGCCCACTGCGTCCCGGTTAGTGCGCCTCTTCCACCCTTCGCTCGTCTGTAATAACCTGAGCCGGTGTGGCCACAGCGAGCCTCCATGACGGTGAGTCCGACTGGAGACTCTCCCGTCTGTCGCGTGAGAGACGATGGTACGATTAATTACTCGCCTGCGCTCGCAGCGTCGCAACGATTTTAAGCCTTCATGCTTAGCTTGTGAGCACACCTTGCCAATACTGGAGTCGGTCGGTGAAATGGTGTACTAATTTCTGTTCCTAAAAGTCATATTCCGTAAACCTGTCAATATTTACGTGTACTCATGTGAAACATTATAATCCATTATAATCCAGTACTGCACATGTGTAAATTGTAAATTTTAATTAAAATATTCCTTCAGAAAATTGAAAATTTCTAATTCTAGACCCACCCCCCCCAAAATACAAATCAGCCCTCTCCCCACAGCTCAATCCCTGTAAACCCAGCTCTTGTTTTGGTCCACCTGGGATTCTGAGCCCTTCATCCACATTTATGTGTGGGTGGCAGAGTATTTGGTCGAGAAAAACGGGAAGCATTCCGTCCCTATGGACTGGTTTCTCCAGTGTGGTATTTGATCGGCGAGCAGAGGAGCGACATTTTAGCTCCAGGCGCTTCCTAACTCTTCCCATAATTCTATAGTTTGAGTAAAAATAGATGGCGACAAGCTCTCCCTCTTGTTTGAACTCTTTGGTCCTGAAATTGCTTCACTGCTGATATGAGCTGGGCAAAACTCTCTTAAACTATCTCAGAAGTAGGCTTACATTGAATGCTTTCTAAAATGCTGTCCCTATTCTCAGACGTTTATGCTTTCAGCCACCAGTCGTGATCGTTCCATCAGCAGTAAAGTGTTCAGTTCAAAACACTCTAATGTTGTTAAGGCGATCTCACATCTCCAACGGGTTAACTAATTTCTTGCTCTTTGGTTTTTTTTCTGACGTTGTTTACTGCATTGATTTTTGTCTCTGCCTTCCTTTTACCTGTGTCGTTCCTTCTTTATTCCTGTCGCAGTATTTCTGTTTCAATTTTCTGTGCGCTCTCGCTGGTGTTTTGAGACCCCTAGCGCCTCGTACGGTCGCGAGACGCGGGACGTAAATGAAGTTTTCGCGCGGCTCAATAAGAGCCTTATGCGACCGCCGGAGGCCGGAGGGGGAGTTTGAATGAGACCCTCTGACAGTGCAGCCTTTCAGATCCTTTTCGGCTAATGTAGAGAGATGCTGCTCAGCGCCGCAGCACCAAAGAGAGTGTGAGAGGGAGAGAGGGATGGAGGTGGACAGGGTAGAGAGAGAGAGGGCAGAGATTGTTCCGGAAGCATCAATATTCATGTGCGCAAGCTCACGAGGAGTCGCCGTTCCCCCGCACTTCCACTGATCAGTAGCTTTGGGGAAAGCGTCGTGCTAGCAGAAAGATGCCCTGTCCATCATTCACAACTGATCACTTAGTAAGCATAGTTTTACTGTTTTTTTTATTGTTAATGTAATATATTAGTCAGGCAGCCAGATAAATGAACCGAGTACCTCTTCCAACACTGCTGGTTGCTGTTTTTTTTTTCTTAACCAAATTCCAGTTACGTACAATCTGATTGGCTTACAATTCCAGTTTGGTACAATCTGATTGGCTGAAGTGTGGCTCAGAGAGGAAGTGGTACCACAACTTTGTTAGGAAAAATAAGCACGGCTGCCGTTCACAGAATCTGAGGGGTCCCCGACTTCGGTATAACGCCACCGTCTCGGCCTTTCGTTAGGGAATCCTGGTGGTTAGTGTAAAGTACTGGAGTGGACTTGTACTTCCTGAAGCTGGATTCTTCTTCTCTGATTGTTTTTAATCTGCTGGTGGCTGTGAATTCTTGAATGAAGACCCTTCACCCTTTTGCTCGTCCTTCATATAATTACAGGAGCTCTGTGAGCCTGTGTTGTTCCCCTGGGCTCCAAGCTGTGTGCTCCAGTGATATTAATCTTGTTAATTACTGACACTCTGTCATAATGGGATTTAATGAGACCACCCCTTCCTTCTTCACTACCCCCTACATGTGACGAGGGTGGGAGAGGCACATTATAAGGGCTGTTAGCTCTTTGGCGGAGCACCCTCGCACAAGATGGCCGCTGCTAACCTGCTTGCACTACCTGGGACATGTTTAAGATTGTGGGACCGAGCGAGAGCCTGCGAGTTCTTGCTTCTTGAAAGATTAAAGTATGTTCGGTCTCAAGCGAGAACATCTACTAACAGTCTCACCTTGCTTTTCAAGATGGCTTCCAGTATTGTTACAGCTTGTTCAATAGACTTTGATGCAAACCTTAGTTGGCAGCCATGTTGGAAAATGTGCAAGAACTCGCGAGTCGTTCAAAACCTAGGAGTCTTCCCTCGCAGGACCTAGGCGTGAGATCAGACCCTTCGATCTTGAACATGTGCCTGGTATACCTCACGGGTGGTGACGCACGTAGAGTGCATTGGCGACATTGTCCTTGAACCCGGAAGGAGTTAGCCAATGGAGGAGAATGTTATTTACAGCAAACAGTGCCGATGATAGCTAAGGTGAACTCTGTTCTTGAAGTCCCCGCAAATTTTTGGGTGTTTTGGGTTCTATATCTGCATTCTTCTATTGCAGCAGTGACAGTGTTAGTTTGGGTTTAGATGAGGGACAGACTTCCCCAAGGGAACACTATAAGCAAAGTAAGGCAGGAAATCAATTTTACATTCCTCAGAGGAATTTACTGCGGAGATTACCCTCGTCTCTGTAAGACAACATCTCCTACTCAAAGCTTGCCTGGCCTCCAGATCACATAAATAACATTTAGCTATTGAAATGTGTTTCCTTGGCTAACAGTTCCCATAATAATTATCGTTTTCAGCAGACATTGAACTTTGCTTTTCTGAATGTGCGAGTTCCTTAACAAAGGCAGCTGACAATATCCTCGCAAGCTTTGGCAGGCTCGCCCACTGGCTGCTGCAATGGAGCTGTGAACTGGAAATAGACTTCCTCCAGTCCCACCATGTACATTTATAGACAATTAGACGTGAGCTCTTATGCAATCCTTGGACTTTTCAGCCAGCTAGGCATCACTAATGGAGGCAGAAGCCAAGTCTGAAGTTATTATCTTTTTGCAGGCAGTAGTAATCCAACCCCGATCAGGATTTAGGTCCAGGCCACTGACAGGCGGGTCATGTGATTGATCAGTCGACTTGTCTCGGACCTGATTGGATTTTTGGTTCTCGTCGACGGCTGGGGACATAAATAACCAAGCTCCAATCTTGCTTCCAGGCTTGAACAGAAGGTTTCATGTCCTCCTTGCGCCAAAAATAAAAGATATGTCCTGCCATGTTCACTTTATTGCTGACTGTGTGATCTCAGCTGAGATTTAGAGGGCAGAATGAGTAGCTGTCCTGCGAGATTGATTGCTTCTGTCTATGTGAAGAAGTGACTGCCCTCTCTCATACTACGTAGGGATCAGTTGTGGAGATCAAATGAAACACATTTAGCGCAGAAATAATACATATAGATGGCTGAATGTTTTATAAAGGCTACTTGTAGATCGATAGCATCGAAGCTATTTCGTGCCAGAACCCATCAACTCAGGTGGAGATGGGGGAACAATTATTGTGTGTGGTTGTGTGTTGCGATGGATGATTTCAGGAAGTGTGTAATCGGTGAGTGGTCATTCAGTGCTCTCCAGTGATGAGCTGTATAAATAATCAAAAAAGAATTAATTGCTGACGTCTCAAAGTCTGCGTCCAGGGAGAAAAAAAGTCTGACCAAACACGAGGAAACTTCCTGGAATTTCTGTCTATAGAAACTGCTGTATTATGCAAGGAAAGTAGTCTTAAGGCTGTAGTGAGAATCAATAGGTTTGCCGCGATTGAGCTGTTCCACACGGACTGAACGAGTCATTTTTTTGTTGCAATTGATTACTAATGCCTGGCCTGTCAAAAAATAAAATAAAAAATTCTGATGAAAATGTAAATATGACACCAAGTCAATTTTGTAAAGAAATCACATTCTCTGAAACCGGTCTGCACAATTCCTGCCGATGAATATGTATGAAGTGGCTTCGACATTTGCTCAGGAAGTTACCTAACCAGACTGAACAACCATGAATTTGTTTGCGTTGTGTCGTCAAATGGAACGTTACCCTTTCAGGGTCAATGCTCTTGTCATAATTGTTTATCCTCCACTGAAATATTTAGGGAAATATTGCTATGTTGATATTGTTCGCTTCTAATGGGGGTTAAGTGGTCGGCTTCAACTTCACTTCAATTTGTAACACGGTTCTCGCTTGACTTAAGTTATAGTGTCTTTCTAGTTTCTCCAAGGTCATTGCCGAATCTCTCACTCATACCAGAACGTACACCTCACTGCCCGCCCAATTTTACAGGGAGACTCCTGATGGTTCACTGCGGTCACTATGCCATGAGCCATCGGCATAACGATCCCAAAATCCTGTGGTTTCCATGTGTATTCCAATAACTAAAGCTGCATTTCCTCCAAACACTTTAGATATGGTGCACTTAGAACTGGTACTTAACCTGTGAGGGCTGGTAGCTAAACAGAAGATCTGGTTTGCGTTTTCACCTCAGACAGTAGATTTAGGCTGGCTTGTTAGCGGACTGTAAAAGCTGCATGATCCACATAAGTGGTGAGTTTTCGTTTACTCCTCGTCGAGAAAGAGTGGCTATCGACTCTTAACCAATCAACGGACCGTAATTTTTCTAGCTCCTCTTTTTAGTTTCGGATGAGTGTGCAAGATACCTCGACAGACAGCTAACAGAAAAATGGGACGGATTGAAACTATTGTTTTGGTACCGTCCACAACTTTTGACAATGGCAACACAAGAATAACCATTCTAATGCGTAACGAACTGAACTTCTTGGCGGAATTGAAGCTTAATATGTCATTTTGGTGGTTGCAAGTGTAGAGAGCTGCTCAGGAGTGCGTTTCCCAAAAGCGCAGTTGCTAACTTATATAGTTCGTCCATTCAGGGGCGCGTTTCCCAAAAGCGTAGTTGCTAACTAAGTTAGCAACTTACATAGTTCCTCCATTCACAGTCAATGGGTCCAACTATGTAAGTTAGCATCTCTGATTTTGGGAAACGCACCCCAGAGTGAGTGGGCCCAACTATGTAAGTTAGCATTTGTGATTTTGGGAAACGCACCCCAGACCAAAAGCTGAGAGGAACTGTGCCCTTCGTAGGTTGCGTATTTTGCTTGCCGTGTCTTCAGCAGCATATGCTGAGGTGCACCTTTCGAGGAGTCTATAGTGTTGTGTTTGCAGGCTTCTGTCCCCTGTGGGAGACCAGGTGCTCTGAATCGGGGGAGGAGCGGCCATTTTGAGAAAGGAGGGCTGCAGTACTGTGGGGCAGAGTTGCAGCCATGACTTATTTCTTGGACAAAGGGATGCCTAATATCAGATTCACTTCCTAGGTGACAGAGTGAGATGTCCCGTGTTTCATTTTTAGTTCTGTCTCTCTCCCTCTCTCTCTCTCTCTCCCTCTCTCTCACTCCCTCTCTCTCTCCTTCTGTATGTCCGAATGGTTGTTCTTTCAGTTGTCCTTTTCTTATTCTGTGGTTTCTTCCCCTGTTTTCTACCTGAAAATTGCTCCTTGCTGGTATTCCAGTTACTTATGCAGTGACATTGGTGAGGGTGGATCCACTAATCACAATCAGCATTACATCCATTTGACCAATGGGCTCTGCAGTTAGTGAAACTGTGTTATTCCGGCTGGCTGCCACGACTGCTGCCTTATTCCTGTTTTATTACCGCTCTCTGCGACCACCCTGCAGGCCACCTTACCTGGCGCTCCTAAATCACCGCACACGCTCAGATGGGCTCATGATGTATGCCTGAGACAGCCTTGCCCCACCCCGTGTGATTTACAGCATCTGTGTTCTCACTGGGAGGGATACAGTCACATTGGTCATCTATAACTGCCCTTCCCCCCGCCTCCCGCCCCCCAGTCTACTCCTGGTGCTTGTGAGCCTTCAGGGCTCTTAATCAGTTCCCCTTTTAACCTGCCTCTTAATCACCTGGACGTGTGACACGTCTCAGCGTTGGCTGTCCACTGGGTACGTCGCAGAGAAACTGGATACTGGAAAGTTAACACCGTTTGCAGGAGTGTAGTGTACATTTCTTTGTATTCGCCAACCACGAGCAAGATCATGGCTCGCCTTGTTGCTAGCCTTGTTTGCTAGCCTCTACTTTAAAGGGTTAAGCGTTAATGTTTCGGCGGTTTATTGCGCTTATTGTGCTAGCTGCTCCAAGTTAATTCAACTGTGGCGGCCATTTTTTCCCGTTCCATGAGTTTAAAATGCGTTGCACTTAGTCATTTTCTGCAAATTCAATTTTCCCTTTTTTGCAGCTCAGGGATTGGCTGCGTAAATCACTGTCATTGTTTGAATCATCATAGCAAGAAAAGAAAGATTAATTAAAGTTAAAGTTAAAATTGAGACTGTACTTGTTGTAGATTAAACCTACATTAGATACAATGTGTAATTTTGTGTATTTATGGGACCTTGTAAATGTCCCTTTGAGGGACGAGAGTCTCCTTGGGTAACTTGCGAATGGCTGTCACTGTTTGCAGAACCGTGGACGCTCATCCCAGTGTAGCCCTCAAAATCCATGTTTTAATTGTGTACAAATATTGCACGATTAGCCACACTGACAAACTAGCACAATCACAGTGTTTTGAATTATCATTGTCTTTACGGCTCTGCTTTGGACTGACTCTATTTATCAGTCTTTGAAGAGCTGTGGAATTGTGAACGTGGGCTGACCAAGCATGGAGTGCAATTTTTGGGTCTGTTGATGCAGCTGGTTATCAATAAAGGACCTGTAGATAAACGTCCTCTGTGATTTAGAGTCTAAATGAGCCTGGTCAAAGTTACTCAGTCTGCAGATGAGCGTGATCAGTGTGACTGGGTCTGTAGATAACTCAGGTCAGTGTCATCGAGTGTGTAAATGAACCTTGTCAGTAAAGGTAATTTGGTCAGTGTGCTTGTGTCTGGAGATAAACTTGATCAGTGTTTTGGAGTCTGTTTAGAAACCTGGTCAGAGTTATAGAAGGCCGATCATCCTTGTCAATCATGTGGAGTTGGAAGATAATCAGGTCAGTGTTACTGGGTCTGTAGATGGTGAGTGTTGTAGGGTTTATAGCGTTAGCCTGGTCAGTTATCCTCCGATGTTGTCGGGTCTTTAATGCTTAGTCCCCACTGTCGTGCGCTCTGTTACGAACGCCACGATTGGCCATTCGTAGCTGATCGTGGAACTTCTCTGAAGCTGCTTTCACACCAGACGCAGAATGTATTTTTTGCGTGATGGATTACATTCAAAGTCAATGCAAAGATGCGAATACACGCGTGTATTCGCATCTTTGCATTGACTTTGAATGTAATCTGTCGTGCGAAAAATTCCTTTTGCATCCAGTGTGAAAGCAGCTTAAAATTTCAGGTTTGGATACGAGGTGATGCGATGATCGCGATTGACAATTAGTCGTGTTGATTGTGGGAAATTTTCGAACCGTCCAAAACTTTTCTACGATCAACACGATTGCCACGACTGACCTCAAGATCTGATAAGATCTGATAGGATCACCACGATTACTCCAGGATTAAGACCACGATTTCAATCGTGCCGCGAATCGTGATAGTGGGAACCTAGCATTACTGAACCAACTCCATGTTATATGGTCTGCGGACAATTTGGTCAATGTAAAAACGGTTTGTAGATTATTTGGACAGTGTTACAGAATTAGGCTAGTATATTATCTGCTCAGTATTACAGAGTCAGTAGCCGGAGTCGGTCAGTGAGGCTCCAGAGTTTTTGACTGTAGTGTGAGGAGATGCAGAGTGCTTATGTGATTAATATTGATCCAGAACTGGCTGATGGAAATGCAGTTCTTCTGTTTTCTGCTGGGTACAGAGGAGGCTCTTCAGACTAATGGATGTTTAATGTCAGTATTGGCTTCTGGGACATTTGTGATTAGAATTCTTTTCTGTTGACGCTGGCGTCGAATTGCATGAACTTTACACACATGGTTGCGTGTGTGTGCCAGCGTCTATATGCGCTGCGAGCGCCTGTTTTTGTCAGATTCAGTGTGCGTATGTGGCATTTGTGTGTGTCTGTTTGTGTGAGATGTCCCTTTGTGTGTGTGTGACTGTGTTTGTCCTTTACTGTATGTGAGCAGTTTGCTAGTAGCTTGGTGTTGAAGGTAGTCTGTGTGTTCACCTTGCTCCATACACGCGTAATGTACGGGCAATCTTGCATTGGTTTGCACACGCGAGCGTTCAGGGAGGGCTGTGGTCGTCGTTATTACGTTGTCATTTGCAGCCCTGACCACGTCCTTTTCACTTTCGCGGCCAGCCAGGATCGCCATGGCGACTAGAGGATCGGCCGCTTTCTCCGTTTGTGTTTATCCATTTACTTTATATTGCTTCACATTAGGAAGATACAGTATCAGGCACCTACAAATGAAGCCTCTCATTTGAGTAGCACTCAAGTAGCGGTAAGATACTGTGGACATTAAAGCTGCTCTGTCATGGCCAGCGAAGATCGCCATGGTGACGTGAGGATCCGCCGCTTTCTCCGAGACATGTTTGTGTTTATGGCATGCTGTATTTTGATCGACATCAGGAAAATACATTACCAGGCCCTGACATATTGTAGCCGCTTTCTGAAGCCTCTCATTTGAATGGCACTCAAATAGCGGCAAGATACTGTGGATATGAAAGCTACAAGGCCTGAGCAGTGGTACTTCAACCGTAAAATATACATGAATTGGCATCAACCAGAGCAGCTGCTCGCTGCTTTTATCTGAGAGGTTAAAGGCAAAGACAACACTTGGTACAGCAGATGGCCAACAAAAGTACACTGCTCCTACTGTTCAAATATATTTTGGTAATTTTCGAAAATGCTTTAGTGACTAAATCAGCTCAAGAAGATATGATATATAAGTTGTTGGCGGTGCGCCATGTTTGTTTGAATTGGGCAATCTTGCCGCGTCACTTGGACACCGGAACTCTGGTGTGCGCGGAGGTTATAAATGAAATAAAACATAAATACGCAAGAGTTCGTTCGATGAATCATTTGTGACTTGGTATTACTACAATGACAAACTATAAGCTGACATAAGATTGGGAAAGCCTACCTGCTCTGTCTGTGACTGATGCTGTCGTTTCTCCAGCGCTGGTAAAGTTGACGGGCGCCGTGGTTTGGAGGCCTGTCCGTGACTGAATTCCGTTGGCACGGCATCATCTTTCAAAATCTTCCGATATTTATTCGGCGATTCTATTCCGTTTTGTGTAAAAATGCTCCTTGAAACAAGTAGGTAAAAACTGTGCCGAACATAACCGGTTACTCTTCGTTGGTAGGTCTGTTTGTAGGTTGTTGGAGCAACCAATAGCCGCATACAGCTGCATTATGGCAGATTTTGTCGTTCAGGTTCTAATAATGAGTGGTAATGTCAGCCCTTGATCATTCGGAGTAAAATTAAGCTGCAGCACGAATGCTAATCAGGACTAATTTGTTTACTTTTTACATAGATCAGCTGATTTCCTGGTGTCCAAGCGCTTCATAACGACCGGGACATTGCCACGAAATATTTTTTTGATTGGCTAAAATACACGGAATGGCAGCATTCATGAACTTGTGCTAATGAGTTTTATTTCCGAGGGTTGACGTTTGATTACTCGGTACATAAAAATAGCAAAAATTCGCTAAAACTATGGAACGAGAAGAACTTATAAAGGGTAAGAGCTGAAGCAAAAGTTTTCTTTGCCTTTAAGTCTGTGCGTTAATTCATGTTGACGACTACATTTAATATTGTCCATTAATATTATAATTTATAGGAGTTTAGTTACAAATTTTGAGTCAAGATGAAGTTTATTCTCTGCTTTAAAAATATATGGTGGCATTGAATAATGCACAAGTTTTGTTAAGGGTAATTACTGAGAAGTCTTTTTCATCTGTGGTGTACTGCATTTGTATACTGTTAATAACTGCTACTACGTTAGGAAAAGCCAGTTCATGTGACCAGATGTGAGACGGTGCCAACTCTAGTGTGATTGTAAAAGATGACTGATGTAATGTAGCAATTTTTTAAAAAAATGCAAGATGAACATTTGCATCTCAATCATTTGAGTGTGCAGTACTCAGTATGCTTACTCAGGGCATGCAGTTACCTCACTATTTTACGCAACGTTACTCTGATCTTGCTTGCGTATTCTTTGCCCGTTTGAGTTTGCCAGTTATTCAACCGAATAGTCTTGGTTATTGTGCAAATCAATTGTTTGATTGGTAATCAAACAAAGTAAATGGGAACTTGTCGAGAGTAATCGTGCAGTGAAAGAGGCTGATTGCACTCGCCCTAACTTACCTCTGACGGCAAGTCTGGTTCTTATTTAGATAACAACTTCCAATAACGGAGCGATATGAACAGTGCTCCATAATTTCATTCATTCTTCACGCACACACGCAGGCAAATACACACAAAAGTCCAATAACAAATACATGAAAGAGCAGCTGTGGTTATAAAACTTGTCTTTGATAATCTTGTACTGAAAAGGTCAGTGTCATTTGAGAAGTTTGTTACCTGTATTGAGATGTTCCTTGACCCTGGGTTTTCATTTAGGGAAGTATTAACTACAATTAATGGTCTTCATGAAGGAAGCAAAAAAAAAATAGTAGCATCTATTTTCTGAAATTATCCGTGCATTGTGAACTGCATAGTACATTGAAAATATGAGTCATTTTGCTGGCAGTTGTTGTCGTGTGGGCACTGCAATGCGTGTGACCAATTTATGTTATCACCTTGACTGTCTTTGGTGTTCTTGTGCATAATAGGCTTGAACGTGTGTGTACATGTGCAGACTGTGTTGCGTGTTTGTGTTATATGTGTATATGCGTGCGTGATATTTCCAACGCACGCACAAAGCGGTTGACCAATCACAAGTGAGTGATCAGGTTGACCAATCACAGCACACTGGGGTTTTCGGGAGGGCGGGGCCAGGAAGTCAATAGAACGTTTCACACACAGGTCCTGCAGAAATGGCCAGCATGAGAAAACGCAAGTGTTTTTGACTCAAGTTTTGACTCGAGTCAAAACTCAAGGACACACTTAAACCTTTTTTAGTAGACTCCAAGCATACAAGAATGACCAATGGAAAGCAACTTAAAAGGTGCACTTTAAAGTAATCAGAAAATAAGGTAACAAGTGCTTTATTCCGTTAAATGTTATGCTTCTCAATGTTGAGGGGCCTAAAATGAATCATTCAAAATGATTGTGGCGTAGAAGGTTACTGGGTGTTATTAATGTATTTTAATGTGGCAGTAATTAATTGGAGAGAGGAATATTATTTTACGGGTCAGTCCGTGGTGCATCCGAGTTTACAATGGCTGACCTTGTCTTATTAGAAGATTTAGCGATAGCGCAGCAGTGAGCGTGAGTTTTCAGAGACTGATCTTTTTTTTTTTTAAGGAGAGTGACGAGTGGCTTGTGAGCCAGTCTCTTTTCTGGAGAGTTCTACCATTGAGGCTGTGCTGCACCTTAGAGACTATATTACAAGGCGAGCGAGGTGATCTTCAGCTATTCGTACAAACTTACAAGTGCAGTCAGCACGTGGATTTTAAGCTGCTAGGCCTGTCCAAAGGGAAATTGGTGACCTCTCAGGAATATCTCAGCCCTTCATGAGTAATATGTACTTCCCTGTGCGCTGGTTGGTTCTATTGCTAAGCTAGCTTTGCGGCGTTTTAAGATTCCCCTCAGTTCGCAGTGCCAAGGAGAAGTTAAACGGTCGTTCTTCTGTCATAGTACTTCCATCTTTATGGACAGCGGTTTCCCAATGAAGCCGTGGCTGTTGATGCCGTTTGCCGACTTCAGTCATCTCATGAGGCGCACGATCATGAGGTGGTCTTCATTGTAGAACGCACCACAGGGTGCTGACAGGCGAGATGGACGCGTCTGGTCTCAGCAGGAGGCATCCTTCTGCAAAATCGTAATGGCTTGCTGTGTACTGCGTACTGGACCGCACGGAACTTAACCGTGGGATCCCTTCCCCTGATCCAATCAGGGAGGCAAATATACCACCCATTGATGCAGGGTTCACCCAAGGTTCGCAGGTACCTGTGAGTCCTTCTGAAGGTCATTTGTCGACTAAGTAATGAATGATTAACTTTTTTAAGGAAAGCATGAGTAAAAATTAAGCACTATAAGGGTTAATAGGGTCTGCAATCCAACCACTGGGTGGTTCATTTTCTATAAAGTAAAGATTGTTGTTTGTACATACCAAGGCGTTATATCATATGCTTCCATTGCATAACGACTTCCTGTTGTGGACAAGATGCTGGAGATCTACCATCTTTTACAACTAGATCAGGGTTCTCAGCATCACAGCCCTCGAGAGCTGAGACTAGCTGGCGTTCCACCCTTTCTTTAAGTGATAATCAAGTGTAGTGACTGAAGCCGATCAGTGGCAATAACCGTTCGCTTAATTTCCCAGAGGAAGACAAAACAAGGGCTGGATTTGGACTCCAGGGCTGGATTTGGGGAGCCCTGCTGTCAGTTTTTATTTCAACCCTAATTTGACTCACCTGTTTTTCCCATAGACTATAAAAAGGTGGACGAAGCTACCGTGACGTCACCCATTGGTTTCAGCATACCATTGAGGAAGCTTCGATTTTGGCAATTTGAATTGTGCCATTTTGTCATTTTGAAACCGGATGTGATTCCTATTGGACGAGAGTGTGAACTGAATATCCGGGGAGAAGTGAGGGGTGGATCTACAGGTGGATCTTACCGCATCAGACAAGAACCAGAGGATAGCCACGCCCCTAAAGCATATACTGGTTTTATCCTTTATTCTAGTCTATATGAGACCGTAATTTACGAAAATGAACATCATGATATATCGGAGGAGACTTGAAACTTGCGATTGATACAATAAAGTAATGTGGAAAATCATTATTTAAATAATAAATCAGGTGGGAAAGTAGGGTCATTTTCTCATAGACTTCTATAGGATTGAACTTCTTTCTGCAACCACCGATGTCGCCATCTGCTGG
This sequence comes from Gymnothorax javanicus, assembly GCA_029692085.1. Taxonomy (NCBI): domain Eukaryota; kingdom Metazoa; phylum Chordata; class Actinopteri; order Anguilliformes; family Muraenidae; genus Gymnothorax; species Gymnothorax javanicus. The sequence continues at coordinate 13,761,288 of CM056212.1, read as the reverse complement.
CCATTAAATAGAATGCAAATTTTGGAGATTTCCGCATTGGCCTCAGTTTTCAAACCCGAGTGCTGCGTCCATCTTTTTATACAGTCTATGGTTTTTCCTCATTTGTCGCTCAACAGGATCTGTTATAGTTTGGTGTGAAGACCTGCTTGGCTGGTAGATCTCCATGGGTGGCATTGTGATAGCCCTGTGGCTTGTATCACAAAGCAGGATCATGGAGTTAGCTTGCTCACTGCTCTGAATAAAACCCATCACCTCATGAGTTGTGGGAGATGGACGTAGAAAGGGCTGTGTAGGGTTTTCTTTGGGTAGTAATGCTCAGTATTCATGTTTTGTGAGACGTGCCTCTGTTTGGAATAACGCTGTTTGTTTTTAGCCGCATTTTATGTGAAGAAAAAAAAAATCATTTCTTGTCTCAGCAGTACTGGGCTGGAAAAAATTATAAGTAACTGAAGTATAAACAGAGGAAATTAGATGCTCGCATATTTACATGCAAGAACGCTAACGGACAGGAGAGCTGCCTTCGGTGCACAGAGGGGTCCTAATGAACTGGCTGAGAGTCTGCGCTAATGAATGCAAGCCAGTCATCGCTAATTGGCCTAATCGACATTTATTGAGTTTTCCTCACCGTTCGTAGCTTATTCAGCCATTTTTGCCCTTCGCCGTGGCTAACGTCCAAGGCTAATGTCACGGTGATGAAGCTCAAAGTATAAACCTGAACCTCCGTCCCCAGGTTTGACTTTCTAGGAGCACTGGGCTAAAAAATAATTTGGGGGACACCTCAGAAATCTTGGCTCTTTCTGTTTATGCTAATAATCGATCTTGGAAAAGACGAGGCTGGGGCTCTGTGCGCAGTAGCTGATTGGCTGAGCAAGAAGGGCGATCTCTGTCCTGCGGTTTTATATCAAACTTGATGCATTTTGGGATATGGTACCTCTCAGTGCTAAGGTAGGTGGAATAATGAAAAAATACAGACACGTTGAGTGCGGAGTTTGCATTATATGTTTATAAAATAGTCAGCAGGAGGCGCTTCAGCAACAAACATTGCTGACCCAAATCAATTGTGGCCCTCCCATCACCCTTAGCAGCGCTAAGCCAATTATGTGCTGCTCATACGAGGCTTCTGGCCACAGTCCGCACAGGCACAACAAGGTGATTTGGTATTCAGTATTATACACCTATGCAGCTTTGGGTGGAATCTTCTAGAGCCATTAGGGCCTGGTGAGTCATGGTGTCTAGAGGCTTTTTTGTGATTTCCTTTCAATCAGCGGCTAATTCAGGCCATGAAAACAAAGCGAATTGAGCTTCTACCAAATCAATAACTTTAATTAAGCTTTTAAGTGGTTGAACACATCAAGGGCCAGTCCTTCCATGACTTGAGTTTTTCTTGAGGTCCCCTAAGGTCCCTAATCTATAGGAAATGGGAGAGCTTGCTGGGGAATGCCAGTGCACTGCTTTTACGCTCCAGTGAGCTGATTAGGTTAGAGTTTTGAGCAGTAATGGAGTTTATAGACATTTATGCTTTCGATAGTGTCAGCCATGGAGGGTTACTCTCAGTTGACCAGATGTGGAGAAACGGTTATTGTAGACGGCGATTCTGAATAACATTACGGGAACCCCAAATCAGAAAAAGTGGGACAGTATGTAAAAGACACCGTGTGACATCACCTTTGTTTCCAGGTTTCTGGAACAATCAAAAATGATTAAGAATAGTCGCTTAGGACTCAAAAGGGTAGAGGATTGCTGTTTTAGAAGCCACAAACTCCCTCAAGCCCTATGGCTATGGAACAGGCATTGCTATGGCGGAACCTTGTATGTCGTACACTTTTTAATAGCTGACTACTACATAACCTTGTTCTGTACTTGGTAACAGGTTCATGTTATGGTCGCTTTCAGGTAAACTGTGTTGTAATTGTGGTCCTTGTGTAATTGTGTCATGGCTGCCCAAATGCAGAGACTTTGTAGTTTTTGGGAGGAAGTCCTCTTCTGAAAGGCTTCTGAGGACAAGGCGTCTGAGTTACTGCACTGAGGGTGGGGCCCAATGCAGAGGCTCGCTAGCTTATGGCCGTCGTTAGCCATTCCACTCACAGTGACTGCAGGCCGTTCAAGGTCGAAATGACCAGAAGGCACCCAGGGAGGGAGGCCCCCTGCCCAGCTCCAACCTCACCGCACAGCCGGGGTAATGAAGGCAGCTCTTGGGCCCTGGGGCCCCTGCTTCGTCCCAAAATCCACACTTAGATGGTAAAAGCCTTCTCCGCCATTTGGTACCAGTCGTCTGGATTTTCTAACTGCTACAATTCTTTAGCACAGAGGTGAGATTAATATGTAAGATCAGCTGGCTGAGTGGATGAAACACTTGGCAGGACTTTTACTTTCTGACCACTGGATTTACACGTCTGAGAACGACTCGGCTGAGTGACGTGTGGAAACGCACATCGCGTTCCCCTTGGAGACGGGCAGTTGCCTCGGCTAACCACGCTTTGGCCTCAACCAGATCCCCAAAGCAGTGGTAATCAGTTCCGTTCCTAGATATCTACCTTCTTGTAGGCTTTCACTCCAACCCTAAAAAAGCACGCCTCATTCGACTCACGGAAGATATGCGTTGTGCCGGTAAGTAGCAAAGCCAGGCATGCTAGATTAGGGTTAAAAAACTTCATGATGGGAGATCTCTTGGAATATGGTTGGCCATCACTGTCAGAGGGCAAAGTTAAATAGACTAAAGCAAATGAAACAAGGTCACCAGTGTCTCAGGGTACAGGAATTGCGGGTGGGACACTGCAGAACTTGGTGAGCATTTTGTTTTTTGTTTTTTTTGTGCAATTGTGTGTTTTGAGTTTTTTAAATTGCCAGCACAGCCCACCCTCCTGCGGCGAGTCCCGACTCCCTTTCAAATGTTTGTTTGTTTTGTTTTTCAGGCCGACGTTAAGCGTTTTATCATTGAGCTTTGTTATGCAAATGAGCGCATCGATCACGTTTAAGCGCCGTCTCGGATCAGCGGCGATGAGCAGAACGCCTCAGCACTGAGTGAGAGGCATTAAACGTTTGCGGGGGGGGGGGGGACAAGTGTGATGGAAAACGAAAGAGGGAGAGGGGGACTGTGGGGGGGGGGGGAGAATGAATGAAGTACTAAGGTTGATAAGATGATCGAGGAGACAGTTTTGAAAAAGGAGAGCAAAATCTCTTTATTTAGTTTTATGCGATTTTAACGGCATTCAATTACACATTTACTGCTTTGACAAATGTTTTCATTTTAACAGTACCATTTTCCTGAATTTTAAGTTGAAATTTACTCAGAAATGCATTTCTGGAATATTCTCAGCAGATTTTTTTTTGTTTAGCCTGGACTCTGCTAATCGTCCCATCTGTGATTCCGTTCATCAAAGTATTGACTGAAGATCAAGATCTTGATTTAATAATGTATTGATTTTATTGTATTTATGGGTTGAATGGCTCGTTTTCCTCATTTTTTGCCTTTACATTATCTCACCTGCATATTTTTGTATCACTTCCGATTCCAACACACTGCCAGCTAGTTATGAAAGATTCTCCAGCGGACAGGACTCTACCAAAGTGGCGTAAATACACACTTACTTTTCAGCTGCGGTGCAACTTTGCGTAGGAGATCTCATACTTGATTCAAGATGGCTCGCCTGCCCGTTTCCTTTAGGGAGATAACTGGGAGGAAAGTTAGGCAAAACAAAATCCTCTGAGGCTGTGGTTTTATGTTCCTGTGCGCATGACAGAAACGGTCTCCTTCAGCGATTTGGGGGAGTTCGACTGAGCCGTCTGCTCCGCAACCAGTCACACAGAATTCAGCGCTAAACCTTGAGCTGAGTTACTGCAGAGGGGTACCGATACAATAATCTCGGAAAATGTTGACTGTGAGCCGTATACATCTGTTTCAAGGACCCCAGTCTCAAGGGGCGAGTGGGTGAGCTTTGAAAGGTGAAAGAACGAGTCCATTCCAATTTTAGGGAACAGGTGGATCTTCTAGTCACTCAAAAAGGTACGTTGTACACTGAAATCGTTCACCCCACCTCCTCCTTTGGCTGGTGACAAAATTTAGATTTAACATATTTTCCAGAAATGAACTGGGAATGGAATTGAGATTTTTTTTTCAATTAAATCCCCCACAACAGGGGTGCTGGAACATTCTGAACCTGTAAAAAAAAAAAAAAAAAAAAATGGCTGCCATCTTCTGTGGGTGGATTTTTCCAATTACCGAGCTGGCTCTTCGCTCACTTCCTGCTGTGACTGAACAGAAAATGAATTTGACCCCAGTTATGTAGTAGTCCACACTACACGTCTCTCTCTTTCACTGCTTGTAAGGATTAACCTGTCGAAACAGACTGCTGCTCTGTGAATTACTCTGTACAAGTGCTTTGGGAATACAAGTTGCTAGACACGGGCAATGTTCCAGATGCATGCACTTTGACATATGTAGTAGTGTGTATGCAGGTCCCCTGTGGCAAGGGTTGCTAGTCTCACCTGCATAGGAACCTTTACATCCACCATTTTGAGTAGAGTCAGTTACTGCATTTATTCCACTTTAATACGGTCTTCTCAAGGGTTTTGCCCCCTGCTGCTGCCAAACTCAATACGTTTTTGAAAGACTTGCAGTTTATTAAGCTTCAGTTGCTAAAAAAAAAGAAGCTGTATTCCCCTTTTGAGATCCATTCAAATCTAAGGATTGAACCAGCTGAAATTATACTATTCTGGAGGGTAATTTTAAATTTGAAAACTTTGCTCTGAACTGATCGTGCTCCAGCTTGGCTAACTTTTCAGAGTCCCATAAGACTTCCATTGGGGGGTCTTGGTAGATAGTTGTGTTGAATGTCACCGCTGGTTTTCCAACTGCTGGGCAGTGAAGTGATTCGAAAGCAACGGCATCGTGTCAGAAAATAAGCGATTTCACGCCTACCTTGCTGGATGCGGACAAAGGAAACTTTTATTTGTCCCATTTTGGTTGGTGTGAAACCGTCTCCCGCTCGGGTGGACACCAAACAGGAACAGTGGTTCGCTAATTATGGTGGTTTCCCCTCATCTTCCAAGAGAAGCCTGGAAAGGATTTTTTTCTGGTAAGAACATTTCCTCTGAGGTCTGGACCAAAAATGAAATTTAGGCAGAATTTGGATGGCAAATACAAAACCAGTGAAGTTGGCACGTTATGTAAATCGTAGATAAAAACAGAATACAATGATTTGCAAATCCTTTTCAACTTATATTCAATTGAATACACTGCAAAGACAAGATGTTTAATGTTCAAACTGAGAAACTTTATTTTTTTTTGCAAATAATCATTAACTTAGAATTTAAAGGCAGCAACACATTGCAAAAAAAGTTGGCACAGGGCCTTTTTTACCACTGTGTTACATCACCTTTCCTTTTAACGACACTCAGTAAACGTTTTGGGAACTGAGGAGACCAATTTTTGAAGCTTTTCAGGTGGAACTCTTTCCCATTCTTGCTTGATGTACAGCTTAAGTTGTTCAACAGTCCGGGGTCTCCGTTGTCGTATTTTACGCTTCATAATCGCCACACATTTTCAATGGGAGACAGGTCTGGACTACAGGCAGGCCAGTCTAGTACCCGCACTCTTTTTACTACGGAGCCATGCTGTTGTAACACGTGCAGAATGTGGCTTGGCATTGTCTTGCTGAAATAAGCAGGGTGTCCATGAAAAAAAGACGTTGCTTGGATGGCAACATATGTTGCTCGAAAACCTGTATGTACCTTTCAGCATTAATGGTGCCTTCACATATGTGTAAGTTGCCCATGCCTTGGGCACTAATACACCCCATACCATCACAGATGCTGGCTTTTGAACTTTATGCCTATAACAGTCCGGATGGTTCTTTTCCTCTTTGGTCCGGAGGACACGACGTCCACAGTTTCCAAAAACAATTTGAAATGTGGACTCATCAGACCACAGAACACTTTTCCACTTTGCATCAGTCCATCTTAGATGAGCTTGGGCCCAGCGAAGCCGGCGGCGTTTCTGGGTGCTGTTGATAAATGGCTTTCGCTTTGCATTGTAGAGTTTTAACTTGCACTTGCAGATGTAGCGACGAACTGTAGTTACTGACAGTGGTTTTCTGAAGTGTTCCTGAGCCCATGTGGTGATGTCCTTTACACACTGATGTCGGTTTTTGATGCAGTACCGCCTGAGGGATCGAAGGTCACGGGCATTCAATGTTGGTCGGCCTTGTCGCTTACGTGCAGTGATTTCTCCAGATTCTGTGAACCTTTTGACGATATTACGGACCGTAGATGATGAAATCCCTAAATTTCTTGCAATAGCTCGTTGAGGAATGTTGTTTTTAAACTGTTCGACAATCAGCTCACGCATTTGTTCACTAAGTGGTGACCCTCGCCCCATCCTTGTTTGTGAATGACTGAGCATTTCAGGGAAGCTGCTTTTATACCCAATCATGGCACCCACCTGTTCCCAATTAGCCCGTTCACCTGTGGGATGTTCCAAATAAGTGTTTGATGAGCATTCCTCAACTCTCTCAGTCTTTTTTGCCACTTGTGCCAGCTTTTTTGAAACATGTTGCAGGCATCAAATTCCAAATGAGCTAATATTTGCAAAAAATTACAAAGTTTATCTGTTCGAACATTAAGTAACTTGTCTTTGCAGTGTATTCAATTGAATATAGGTTGAAAAGGATTTGCAAATCATTGTATTCTGTTTTTATTTACGATTTACACAACGTGCCAACTTCACTGGTTTTGGGTTTTGTACCACCACGAGCAGTTTAAAAAGCTCAGTTTTATCTGTGACAAACTGGAGCAAAGAGAAACCCTTGCAGTCATAGGCTAGACTAGTCCAAATGAAGAGTGCGCTCTAGAAATTTAGGCTGACCTCCGCGTTTGGTATCAGTTAAAGAAAATTGAAATTAATTGTTATGTTTATGGAGCTGTTTAATAAGAAGCTGAGTGAAGTTGGTTCGATAGAACAGGCTGACAATGCGACATTAACTCAATTTAATTTAATATATTTGCATCATCAGATAATCGACAAGCAGAAGACGTTTACGGAACTGATCACCTTTGAATAGAGGCATTAGCTTCACAATCTAGGTATAATACGTTTCTGGTAGCATGTCAGCGAAAATGGCCGACCTGTTCAAATTGCCAAGTTCAAACAGACACAATTTGTAGGTGTTCAATTCTGCCAATACAAGCTGCTGCCCGTGACTCTGGGTAATAAACACTTCACAGTGCATTCGATACTCAATCCGTTATTGTGTTTGGCGAGTCTGTGTTTGTAAAGCTGAATCCCGTCCAAATTTCTGACCAATCAATGAACACTCGCCCTGCGTTTGAAAATGGTTTGATTTACGCGTCGGTTTGGTTGAAACCATTCAGTGTGAAAGCAGACATGACATGACTATAGATGCAGAATATAACAATTGACCAAACTCTGCGGCAAACTGCAGCAAACAAATCGGTCATAGAAACGGCCTAAAAATCCGGTCTGTGGGTTTCTCCCATGAGTGAATTCAGCTCAGGCAGTGAGATCTCCCGGCAGAAGAGTTGTGCTGACTATTGGATCCAGGTAGTTGGAACAAATTACTTTGGCAGCACTGTTCCTTTCTGAACCTGGACTTTAGACCTCTGTTGACCAGAGTCAGGCCTTGGGAGACCCAGCCTGGGTTTTAGGAGGAAGCTCAAAGTCTGGTCTTTGTTGGGAAGGGATACCCTTTGAAATGGCTCCAGCTCCTCCGAAGCCATTTGCCTAAGCTTTACCTCTATCTTGACCCCGGCGCCGCCTCAAAGCGAAGAACCGTGGGAAGATCCTCGATGGAGTTTACCAGCGAGGCGGTTCTTCGGCAGGTCCCGTCTCCCAAATTCAATTTCCTTGCTCTTGATTATCCCCCGCGACGAACGAGACCAAGATAAGAGTAGCATGCTCCGGGAAAGGCATAATTCCCATGCGCTTTATTGGTAGCTCGATGACTCTCGTGTTTCGTATCGTGGGGCTCATGTCATTACCTCATACCGCGTCCATGTTTTTCACGTTCATATTTGAAACACGTAAAACACCTGTTTAAAGCCACTCTGAGACTGGCGGTAGGTTTCGTCAACACTGCGGAAAGGTCCCTCCTTCACTGCAGCAAAGCCTAATAACTTGTTTCATTCCGGAAGTGTCTAGGTGGCCATTCACAGGATGTAGCACCAACCATTTGGTAGCCACAATAGCGCTCTATAGCCCTACTGATCTTTATTGAGGACTAATGATGGCTCTGCACATGGTTGGTCTCTGAAAGCTTGGCTTTCATCATTATCAGGAAGGATCAAGCAATTATTTTATCATATTTTTGCCCATTCTTTCCTTTTCTGAAACTCTATGTCTTGGGTGTAAATTGAATGCCCCCTAGAAACAAGAGACATGTCACCTTTGTGTTCATCGGAGCTTCCAAAGGTCTCCACTCCATGTTTGGAAAAGGTAACAAAAGTCGAGTATTCACTTGCTGTTGATCGAAAGTGAAAAGGAAATATAAATTGCAAATTACAGCACATTCTCGATAGAGAGTTCAAAAAAAGTGCGCTCGCTAGAGCTAACAGGTGTACAGCCAGCTGTATAAATATTTTGACTTTGACGGAGTCAGTTGAAATTAAATAATGAATTTGAGCTGAAACTACTGACTTCTGGCTTTTTTGAGCTGATTTACATCTAAGTTGTGCGAATGGTTTAGGAATTTTAGCACTTTCTATACCTGCCGCTCCGTCCTTCAAGGGACCACAAATAATTGGACTGGTGCTGCATGGCTGCTGCTGTTCCATGAACAGTTATTCTCTCATTGTTTCGTTCATGTGTAAGCGCTGAAAATGTTTAAAGTTGATTTGCAAGTGAGGCATTTCAAATGCGTTGCTGTTAACTTTCAGTATGAAGTCCGAGTTGCTAACAGTGCCATTGAAGTAAGGCATCGTTTTGAAAAATCAAAATGAGCCCATCGGAGAATAAGAATTTTTCACCGGTGGAGAAAAACCACTTCACAACGTTTGACCAGAATAAGAACACCCTCCGGGAGTTTGGCAAGTCTTTTTCAAAGTCAGCAATCAAGAGAAGACTTCATCAGAGTAAATCTAGAGTTCACCACATGATGTGAGGACAATTTTGTTGGACTTTTTCAGCCATGTGTTGTGGCGACTGGTAGTCACAAAAGTTTGTCTTGTCAGAATTTTTATCTGAATTCCGTGCTCAAGAAAGCAATTTCCGCAATAAAGCTGTTGTAGCTTCATTTTTATGAGAAGGTAAATCAGGAGAAGCATATCTGTGGATAATAAACTGTTCAGAACTGATGGGGTAATACCACAGAACGTCATATGCCATTGCATTACAACACTACATCATTTCTGCCGTCTCCCAACAGATATTTTAGCCACCCACAATGGCCGTGTATCCACACTTGCACAACTCATATAACTTACACGCACAGTGTTTAGTTTATGAAATTTTCAATTCTTGCCCTATTTTGCGTTCATCGTGGAATGCAATACGATTAAATGATAAATCGAAGCCTTCGCATGTCTACAGAGACTCTGAATTGAAGCATCGGGAAACGTTGTCGTCGACTGTGGGCCCTGGGGCTCTCTGACTTCGGTGGCCGTCGCTAAAACCTTTTTTCTGGCAAGCCGACATCACCCGCCGAGGCTGCTGACGCAGACGCCGGAGCCCCGCCCACCTGCAGCGAGAGCGGACGTATATGGTGGGGTTTGCAGCGTTCGGTGTGACGCCGAGGGGAGACGTGCGTGTGCTGGAGCGTGGCGGACTGTGGCGGGCTGGGTCTGATGGGGCCTGGAGGAGTCTCTGTGCTCAGAACTCATCCATCACTGCGGAGGCCCTCTGTGAGCGTACTGCAGTGTGTGTGTGTGTGTGTGTGTGTGTGGTTTTATCATGTGCGCATGTCTGCTTGGGTATGCATTTGTGTGCATGTCTGCATGTATGACGATGCGTGTGTCCATGCTTGTGTGTGTCTGTGTGTGTGTCTCTGTCCCTAAGTGTATGTCTCCAGGTATGTTTGTGTGTGTGTGCCCGTATGTATACGTGACCGATTGCACGTGAGCGAGTATGTCTATGTATTTGCATTTGTGTGTCGTAGCTCATAAATGCTTGCAGCCATGTGTTTGTTTGTGTGTGTCTGTATTTGTAATAATTCATGTGCGTACTGCACGAGTGTTAGGATTTCAGTGCACTTCTGCTTGTGCGTCCTTGGGCATGTATATCTGAACGTTTGTGCACGTGTGCGCGTGTCCGATGTCCTAAGTGTGCTTGTCCGTTCGTTGGTCAGTGTGTGCATTTGTGTGTGTGTGTGTGTGTGTGTGTGTGCGCGTGTGTGTGCATAAATAGATGTGTGTGCATGCCTGTTAGTCGATCAGTGGGTGTGCGCATTGAAATGTGTGTGTGTGTGTGTGTGTGTGTGTGTGTGTGCATAAATAGATGTGTGTGTGTGTGTGTGTGTGTGTGTGTGTGTGCATGAATAGGTGTGTGTGCGCGTGTGTGTGTGTGTGTGCGCGCATAAATAGATGTGTGTGTGTGTGTGTGCATATTTATGCAGACGCGTGCATGAGCACTCTTCCCCTGCCCTTGTCTGGTGCTCTTTTACCACCCCTGGCGGTTTCCCGGCTGCGAGGCCGTGCTCTGTGCTTTTGACACGAGCCGTTCTCGAAACTCCGCACTGCTGCTCTTGATCACACTTCAGTCAGACGCAGTCCCTCCCCTCGGTGTTAACCAAAGAGCGGGGAGAACACAGCGCGGCTCCGCTTTAAAACAGCCTCTACATGTAACTGCTGAAATCTAGGGCATCTATCTGTGCTCTGAACTCCCTCTACCGAGATGCTCTGCTAAATCTTTGCTGCTTTGCATCTGATCGGAGGATCCTGAATGTATGGCTTATGTACAGTATATACACTGTACTGCTTTAAGAGATGGTGATAGAGTCGAGAGGAAGGGAGATAATTAAGCAGTTTATGTGCTTGTATGTGTCTGTAATGTGTGTGTGTGTGTGTGTGTGTGTGTGTCTGTGTTTACTGTTATATAGATTTGTATGCTTAGGTAATGTATATTGGTACATGTGCAGCATGTGTTCATCTGTGTTTCTCTGTGTGTAACGTGAATTTATATATGTTGTTACATTATAGAGTGAAGCACTTTTGCTACATGGTTTACAAAACCCTCATGTAGAGGTAAAGCTGATAACTGGTTCAAATTAAATTTTAGAAGGCATTCAAGATATAAAAAAAAGACATCTTTGAGCTGTAAACAAATGTCAGAGGTCCTGAAAAGCTGTCAAGATTGGCTAATTAAGAAAAATAGCATGGCTGTCTGATTAGCTGTCAAACCACAATCGCTAAAGCAGTGAGCACATTTTCGTGAATCCTGTGCAAACGGTCATGGAAGCAATGTTTTTCTTGCTTCTAGCAGATGATATGTCGCTTGTATGTCTCAGATGGAATGATACAATAAATAATACATCTCCTCAATGAATTATTTGGTAACAGTTGCCCGGAATACCAAATCCAATTTTACGACCTATGGTTCTGCGATGCTACCAGGATGATTTAAGTCATAGGGCTCCGAGTTCATTTTTATTCCGGAAGGTTCTCTGTCCATCTGTGACATGTGATTTGCGGTGTGGGTTGAATGGAAAGGGGTGGAGAGATTAATATATTTTTTTTTTTGAAGAGATGGTTGGACAGGTTCTGCTTGACACTTAGGGTCTGATTTACTAAGACTAATCTTTACTAATCTTTTTGCCAGTGCAAAACCAATAACATTGCCCACGATTGGGCAATTCTGATTCTGTCTGCAAACAAGGTGTGCCTGAGTGTGGAGTCTTTGATGCATTTTGCATTGTAAGGTGCTCCACACATTACCTATTGGGGACAAGTCGGGACTGCAGGCAGGCCAGTCCAGCACCTGCATCCTGTGCTTTTGGAACCCTGGCTTTTTAATGCATGCAGAATACAGTGTGTTTTCTTGTTGAAATGTGCATGGATGTCCTGGAAAAGATGTCATCTTGAAGACAGCATATGTCACTCCAAAATCTCAATGTACTTTTCAGCATTAATGGTACCTTCACAAAGGTTCAAGTTACCCTTGCCAAGGGCACTGACACAACCCCATACCACGACAAACTATGGCTTTTGGATTTGTTGCTGGTAACAGTCTGGATGGTCCTTTTCTTCAGTAAAAGCACACGGCATCAACTTCTTCCAAAAAGACCTGAAATACTGCCGCTGTCAAAGTACTAATGGAGTGCTTGGCAGAAGCGATTGGCAATGTATACACTGCTGACGTCGAGCTTTTGACAGACTTTGGTTAATCTGTTGACCAGACATCGGATGTTTTCCTGTCTGAACAGTCGCTCAAGTCATGTTGAAAATATGAGCGGTGATTCATTGCAGGTGTTTCCATGGTAATGCAGGACGTACTCCTATTTGCACAGCTCTCTCTGCTTTAGCTCGACCACCTGTAGCCCGTTTCATTAAGAGCCACCATCACAAAGCCACCTCATCAAGGCAATTCATAAAGTGCACTGGAAGTCGTAAAAATGCCACACGCGCCTTTGTGTTTTAAGACCGTTTTTACGCCATTACATAATGTGATAATGCAGACCTCCTTGCAGGTAATAGACATTCATAATTAATCGCATTGTTTCATAATTTTCGAGTCGCATTGTTTCATAACACCTTCGCAAAAGAAAGTGATTTTTTTTCCCCTCTTTCGAGCAGTCTGGAAATCCCATAATTAAATTATAACGTACAATTATGTTGCCAAGGAACACACACTTAGCAATACCAGTTTGGCAGTATTAGCATTTCGCAGACAGCACGGATGAGTTTGAGACCACCTTACCCCCTGCGGTAGTTGTTTCTGCACGATGCATATCTTCACTCGTTGACTGTGCCGATCCATCTTTTTGGCCATTGAGTGAGTTGAAGCCATTTGTCTTGTGACCCCTGGTGGCGTTTCCGTTTTAAACGTGCCTTAGGTGTGGCACTGCGGTGCTGTAGGTCGCACAGTTGCTTCGCAGATGAACTGCTGTGAGTTAATATCTTGCCTTTGCCTTCTATATGGGGACTCTTGTCCATGTGTTTGAGTTGGTTTCCCTCCTGTGTTCCAGTTTCTTCCCAAAGTCATTTGTGTTGGGCTAATTGGAGGCTAAATTAGTAGTAAGTTAGAGCGTGTAAGGGAATTTTGTCTGTGCTCAGCAATGCATTTGCAAATCATCTGAGGTGTTAGCCTCTAGCCTCTCTCCTGCGCACTGGATGCTAGGATAGGTTACAGCCCCTTAAGATGCTGAACTATAGCAAGCAGGATAGATATTGGATGGGCTGATGGAAGACAGCCTGAGCTAGTCAAGCTGGGTTAACCTGTATTTCTGACAGTTATAACTGGTTTAATCTGGTTAACATCATGACTGCGGTCAGCTTGTGCGACTGGTCATCCAGCTTCGACCAGCCGTGATGCATTTTCGAATCTCAGCAGGTCTTCCCACCTAACGCAAAATGTTCTCACCTGTGCGGCCGTGGCTTTCTCATAACATTCACAAAACATTACAGGAACATTGTGAGTACATTGTGTTACTTGGTCTTGGTTGGAATTTTCAACAGTGTATAACTTAACTAACTGTGATAACTACCATGTAATCACAAATGAGCAATATGCCATGGTCCAGTCAAAAGGAGAAAAAAAAAGCTATGACAAAAATAAAATAATCATCACTGCCAGTACTCAAGTTCTGCCATCATTGCTGCTGTATAGATACAGGATAAATCCATATACTAGAACATAATTGGTGTAACTACATCGAAAAAATGAATCATTAGGTTCATTACTTGAATCAGTAGATTAAAAAAATGATGGACAGTTGTTGCATGTAATATTATTAAGTATATTTGATTTCGGCTTATTAAGTTCTTGGCACTAGTAGTTAATCAGTTTAAGTCCCTTTATTTAATAATACGGTGCGTAGCCACTGTCCGAAATGTCATTAGGTGAAGAGTTTCGAGTAAGTATGAATTAGTGTGGATATTGGAACCCGGCCAGGCTGCTGGAGTACGGGCCACAAAACTGGTTGTGCTTCTGTTGAGCTCTGTCCATTTACTGGGAGTAAAATGCATCCAAACCTGCTGGGGGACAGCTGAAATGATGTAGCTTAATGGCCGATGATGTCGCGAGCGCTGGCGAAAATGCAATTCGCGGACCATTTGGAAGCGGCGATAATGCCTGACCCCTTCGCGAAACGGCGAGCGCGAAGAGCCAAGCGGCTTCCTTCCCGTGTTCCGGCGTCCATTCAAGTGACAGTCGCTGTGACGTATAGTGCGCTAGGCTAAAGTGTTTTCTCTCCGGAGACGCGGCTGCCGTAAAACACGTTTAGCGGGCAGACTGTTGATTTTGCCCTTGCGGGTGGCAGCAAGGAGAAAGACAGCGATAGCATCGCGGCGGAAAACGGCAGTGCCTCGCCGTAAAACGTTCAGGGTTAAGTATCCTCTTGCTGAGCGCGTGTAGATCCCACAGGACATTTTAACGTGCAAATGTCATGTTTTTTCTGAGTACTTTTGAGGAGTTATGCTCTAAATGACTTCACCTGGTTTAAGAAATGAAAACACAAATCAAAGCCGCCTATTTTTCCCCATAATGGCTTTTTATTTAATTTATTACTATTGTCTTGTTTGTTACTCTGGATGACCGCAATAATTGCCTGTAATGTAATTTCATACGATGAACTGAAATGAAATTTCTCCTTAACTGGGATGTATGGATTGGATGAAGGTGGATTTCTCTCCTCTCTCTGTTTAATTTTAGATGCCGTTTTACGTTGTGTTTCCATTTTCTGTCAGTTTGCCGTCTCAGCTAGTTTGAGTTTGTCCAACAGAAAGTGAAATAAAGAGATGAAGTTGAGGGTCCGTTCTGTGCGCTGTCAGTGATTTCACTGCTCAGTAGAGCTTATCAGAGCTTTCCGACTCTAACATTTGTTGTCGGCGCGTGACAGCCGGAGTCCCCCAAAACCAGAGGCCTGTTCCACAAAGCAGGATTACGTACAGTAGTTTAGCGTGATGACTTTGCAAAGTAAAACACCGAGCTGCTCTTTCCTCTGCGGTCTGTGTTTCAGTGTGAGACAGCGTTCCAAATTGCACTCAGCACAGTTTTACGGCTAATTTGCTTCGTAATATTAGCCTCGGCCTTCGAACTCAGCTGGCAGCCCCGCAGAGTGGCTTGTGATTGGCTGCGACCTTCTCAGTGAGAGATTTTGGTCTGTTGGATCACTGTGGGCATCGCTGTATGAGAACAGCTGTAATGCGCCCTGGTCTACCGGACTTTCAGAGGGACATTTTAACATTGAAACGGCTGTAGATGGGTGTGAGTTTTTAATTTAAGCGTCTAATTTGATTTTTGCTCATCAAAACCTGTCTAAATTTTAAAATGCCCCTTTAAAAGACAGGTGAACTGGCTAAACCATTTCTGTAAGGTATAAAAATAGGTAGAAATGGATGATCTCGAAATGTGATTGGCTATTCCAAACGAAGAGGGAGAAAGGAACATTTTGTGGGAAAAGTATCAAATGAAATAAAACAAGATTTTCATGTTACAACTGACAAAAAGTGCCAAAAAACCTTGGCTTTTCTTAAGACGGGACTCTTTTCTACTGACAGCACCTTGCGTTAATGACAGACAGGGTGCGTGTCATCTTATCGGAAGGTGTGACTGTTTTTGCGGCGGAAGGCTGATGTGTATTTTGAGTTGACGGGCACAGGAGGTGGAACGGGAGATGAAATGAAGCCGTTGTATTAATCCGCTGTCTGCCTGAGCAGCGCCTGAGGTCCTTTGTTATGCTAATTCCTCCGAGATGTTTTTTTAAAGCTGAGTCAGTCACTCGCAGCCAGAGAGCGGCTCTGTCTCCTCTTCCTGGTCATGTGATGCATCTGTGCGGCTCCGCTGCCAGGGGGTATGGAGTGCCTGGTATGCATACACACACACACACACACACACACACACCACACGCACAGCTCTGACATCTATTTACAACATATATGATTTGGCTCATTGGTTCCCATGGCTCATTGGACCCCAGTCTTCCCAACTTATGGCAGAAGATGAAGTGCTGTGTGATGGTCGGGGAGCTCTAGAAGGGCTTCGTGGATGTGGATTCGATTCCTGGGCAGAGCGCTGTTTGTTGAACTCTTGAACATCCATCCATCGATCTAATTGTGCTCTAACCCACTTGTTTCTCGACAGGGTTTTAGAGGGACTAGTGTTTATCTTACCATACAAAGGACAAGAGGAACACACGATGGCCAGGTCACCAATCCATCACAGGGCACACACACGCACACACCATTCTCTCACACACTCATGCAGTACTTGTGGGTATTTTAGAGTTTTCATGCAGTAAGCCTGACATTGGTCGTGGGAGGAAACCTTGACTACAGTGAGTAGCTTGAGGAAACGCTTGTGAACACACACGCTCCACACAGGAAGGTCCAGGCTGGATTCTAACCCGCCGCCTTCTTACTATGAGGCATCTGCGCTATGATCTGATAGCAGGAGTTTCAGGGGACGAAAACTGCAGCTCTGGGAGAGATCTGAGTGTCTGGAGAGATGAGGTGCTTGTCAGACTCTTCGCACTTCCATCGAGTTGCCTCTCCGAGGATCTCACCAGCGTAAATCGCTGCATAGCTGTTACTATAGAGGCTATTCCCATTTGGTAGCATGAGGGCGGGAACTGTCTGTGGAAGTTTAGCGGCTCACATTAAAGCATAATTTGGGAGCAAATCAAATCAAACTGGTCTGTAACACCTGCAAACATAATAATAGTCCACTTACGCGATAAAACACTTACGTAACACAAATTTGCAGCTGAAATTTTTTTCATTTTACCTTCCCACAAAAGTAACAAATCCCTGCAAATGTAGAACTTATTACATTTGTGGTAAATTTTGTATTACGTTTGCAGTAGGCAACTGCTATTCCAATTATGGGAAATATATTACATTTTTGAGACTATTACATTAAATGGTGCAGATTTGTATCATGTTTGTGGTTTATTATGTTTGCAGGCTGTTATTACGTTTGTGGGTGTTGCACTGGTCCATTATAGATAATGGATGAGAGGTGTCCACATCGAAAAAACCGAGCCCAGTCTTACATTGTCAACCTTTTGGTTTCAATACTTGTCTCCTCTCTTGCATGGCTACTAACACAATGCTCTGCTATTGGGGCGTTGATGTATATGGGCTGCTACCCCGGTACGGCCCTCTTCAAAGAATGAACCGGGTCTAAAAGGGACATTGAGCTGCAAGAGAAGTTCTCTGTCTCACGTTTATGACATCACTTCCTGCTGCATTTCTGAATGCTGTTACTGGTGCGGGGGGACGCACTGCTCAATCCCCCCTGAGCTGAAACCAACCGTTTTTTATTTTTCAAAGTTTTTTTTTTACCCCCCTCCTTTTTTGTTGTTCTTCTTCCTCTCATTCTTTCTCTCTCTCTCTTTTCTCCCAGACCGTCATCCATCATCGAGGAGGAAATAATGTAGTTCTTTTTATGGAAAGCTAGGCTTATTATTTTCCTCCCTGATGCGTTCATTTCCGTTTTCCAGCGAGCGGAGATGGGGTTTTCGCAAATGGCGAAGGAGACGAGGGGCCATCTGTTGTGCGTCTGTGAACTTGGATAGCAGTTGAGAAGGAAGGTTCTGGAAGGGGGAGTCTCCTGTCTTAATCCCAGCTTTTTTGGGGAAGTTGTTTTACCCCTATGTGTTTATGCTGCTAAATTACGAGCCTCAACCAGATGGGAACCGCTAACACCTGCTAATTATTTATATAATATAATATAATATACTATAATGATGAAAATAATTGTAATCACAACCTTGGTTTTGAGTTTTGAGGTGAACCACTCTATTTGCAATTTGTACGTTCTCACATTGACGAGGAAAGCCTTTGGTTGGGGTGAATCTGTCGCCTTTAACTATGGGTGTTTTTCAACCTATGGTGAGTGTGTTGTGATGTATTGGCAGGTTTTTCAGGGACTCTCACCCAGTGCATGCTGGGATATGCACCCCCTGTGTTCCTGAGCAGGAATAATGCTAATAATAATAATAATAATAGTAATAATAATGTTGAAATGGGGTTTTCCCAGACCCGAATACACATGCCTAGCCCTATAATAAAGTGAAATTGCCCAATGTAGAACTGTAGAAGTGAATCTCAGCACTGTCTGATTTGAGAAAGAAGCGTGGAGCGTATTAGTAACACTTAGTAACAGCTCACGGTGCCTAGCTGTGCTAGACAGCAGATGTGCTTTGCGACTGAAAAGTATAATTACCCGAGAGTGTGTAAACACTTGCAGAATGGAGCACAGCAGCACGTTTTCACCATTCCGGGTTTTTCTCCTGTGAGAACCTTCCTGTCACGTCGCCAGACTGATTGAGCTCATGTGCAATTTTAATCTGCCCACGGAATCGCCCTTCACGTTGTTTGTGTGATTCCGCTGTTAGAATGTTCTAGAAAGAGGAAATTGAGAAAACAAAAGATACTGTAAATGGTGTTTAAAAAAAAAAACTTTGCAGTTTGGGAGGAGTAAAAGAGCAGTCTAAAAGAGGCGGGAAATCTACTCTTTATATCAAATAAGAATTTTGTTAATGCTGCTGCTGCGTTGTAGCTGCTGTGTTATAACATCGCAAAACATAGAAGGAACATTGCTAGAAAATTTTGTGCTAGCTGGGTTCATATCCGAACCGCGTCTGCTGTTTTCCGGTTTTGATGAAATCATGCCCATGTCTTTATGACGAAAGCCCTGACCGCAATATGACAACCACAGTTGCTTGGGAAATTGCGATTTTTGAAAGATGTCATTTTTGAGAGATACCCAACCTTGAGTCCTGTGGCAGGGTTAACGGGGAAAAATTTCTTGAATTCTGATATTTTTCTAAAGTTTTAAAGGCTAGTGGTGTCATTTTTATTAACCACTGGTACAATTTATTGAGATATTAAAGTATTTGGTATTAAGTTTTGTGAATTAATAAAATATGTGTTTTTAATGTTTTGCCTCTGGGTAACAAGAAAAGTGTAGAAGGTCACGGGCTATAATATTCTTGACATAATCCATGCTACAGTAACTGGTTCCAAACACCAAGTACCTACCCAAATTTTAACATTTTGCTTTAGCTTCTGAATACAAACAACAGCAGAATTTGCTGGAGAGAACTTGTGATTCTAAACAGGAATTAGATGCCATCAGGGGTACATTTGATAGGGTAGGCGGTCGCCTTTTTACCGTCAACCTGTTCCCATTCACTGTGCTTGACTGCTTAATAAATGACAGTAATCGGTAGAATGATTGGGCTATTTGTGTTTAGCTAGCATTACTGTGTGATATTAAATGCTCATGAACTGGCACAGATCTGTCTTTGAAATGTTTACAGTTCAAATGGCGGTTAACTATTGTATTCAACTCTGGTTCATGGCAGCTCCATCGGAACGTTTTTGTGCGCAGAGGGGCGGGGAGAGAATAAACCGCACGCAGCAGAAAACCAGCCGGCCAAATACTCGGCCCCATTCTACTGAGTTTATAGGCCTCCATTTAATAAAGTGGCTGTGTTCTGAAGGGCTGGTGATTGCTCTGCTGGGAAAATTGGATTAACCACGCGACAAAGACCCAAGCGCTCACCCTTTTGGCCTGCGTGGGCCCTGCCGTCCTTTTATGGAGGGAAAAAGCCCCGTTACTTTCGTGGCGGACTTCAGAAACAGTCAAGCTCTGTGGATCCTATTAGACCCACTGCTCAGAGGGCAGCTCGATTGGCCCAGGGAAGGGGTCGTACTATTGAAGCTGTCCAGCTTGGCGAGGGACAGTGGCACGTGTGTGCGATGGGGATTTCCCAGTGCTCTAAAAATGCATCCCCAACCCCCATCCCCGTGTAGGGGTCAGATTCAGAACCTCTGCAAGCATTATGGACAGAATTCCATGGAAAGAATGGTGTGAGAGTTAAAATTAGGTAGGGTTTATGCATGATTGATACAAGTTTGGATACCTCTGCAGTATAACCAGAAATAACCAATTAGGTTGTTTATAATCGGTCTGAATATCTAAATTAGCTTTGCTTTATGAACTGTATCAGAAATATGATTAATTTCCACTCACCTCTTTTGTGATTTACTGCTGCAATTAAGCAGTTCGCTTCAATTAAGAAACATACAAATATATGTCTGTTAAGTCAGCCTAAAATTGTTGTTCTTTGGGACAAAACTGTCAGAATTGATAATTATAAACATCTAAGTTCAAACAGGGGCGTTGACAGATTTTGGATCCGACACGCAAGTCTTTTTACTTGCGGCACCGAGCGATTTTCGCTACAAAAAGCATGGTATGCACCGAATAAGAAGTAGTGTAAAGAAAAACTGAATGAACCTACGTTAAAATTTATGTTGTTACATAGTGTGAAATTCAAGCTTAAAAATGGGGCTTTTGTATAAATCCTCCATAAAAATAGCCCTAGCTATGTAAGACTTGTACCCTGTTGTTTTGACTTATGAGTCTGAGACAGCGAGGCAGTGTTATTTCAGATGTAAGAGAATGAACAATTAAGAGACTGGAAAATATAATTCGAGCCTCGATAGTCTGTTCTGTATTCAAGCCAGGACTTCAAATAATGATAAGAAATATTGTTATGCATTTCAGTCATTGCTGAAAAAACATTGCTTTGAAATTTAAAGAAACTTAATTAATCCAGTTAATTGTTTCGCGGCCTCCGTGACAGCAGAGATGCAGTCGTATTATTTTACACTTGGGATTAGAATACATTTTTATGAATGTTCTCAGATATTAAATGCTTTTGAGTTTTATTTGATTTCAATAACATTTGAAAACACTCCTGCTGGTTAAATAGAATTAGATGTGCACTGACACTGCATGAAAAAAAATGCAATTCCTAACATGTGATTCGTTCTGTATGCGTGGGAATATACACAAATGAAAACAGAGTTTTTTTACCTTTATCTTTCTTTACATTGTTGTCTAATCCAGAAAACACTGTGTGCCAAAAAACAAACATTGTATGACTGTCCAAATACATACTACTGTTCCGAGATGGACAGCAATCTGCTTGTGTTCTGAATGGCGCGCCATGCAAATGGGGGTTGTCAAATTGTGATGTGTAATTTTATTGCATTTTTTTTTGCAGTAAAGGAAATTAATAAGTACAAAAAGAGGAAAATGTGTCATCTTTTAGCCCCTGCTCCCATTTTCAGCTATCTTCAGAAAAAACTAATTCTGCCCAATTATCATTTTGTCTTAATCTTAGAGAGCAAAATTATTGCTTTTATATATTCTTTTCTTCTTTTTAAAAAAAAAATTACAGTGCTACTCCATGCATATAAGACGTTTATGGCAAAAAAAAAAAAAAAAATGTGGAAAATTAGTTGAATTTACAATTTTTTTTTCCTGTGGCTGGTTTCAGTTTTACATGAGAGAGAGTGCAGTAGTGAGAATCAGAAGTGTTTTAGCAACCTCGTTATTTGCTTCTTAATCTTGTTTTTTTTTTTTTTTGTGCAAATGACATAACCACCTAAACATGTAGTTGGCTGGCTCGGTTCGGTAGTTAATGTGCACTGATGCAACCCAAATTCTCAAGAAGTTGGCTCATTACGGAAAATCGCAAAAACAATCAAATGGAGTGATGTTAAGAGTCCATTTTACGACGTTGAAAACACTACAACAACACATTCTTTGATACTTTGATACTTTTTTAATTGTTTATTGAAAATACGCTTATTTCTAATGTCATGACTGCAACAGAATCAAAAAACTTGGCGTAGGGGCAATGGGACCAATAGTGATGCAGCTAGTTGCAATAATAAGGGCGTGTGAAACAGGTGATATAAAGCAGTAATTAAATTCACGTGCTTGAACATCAAACACTGTGATGTACTGCTTTCAATATCGTACAGGATGAATAGACTTTTCAGATCAGTCTTTTTTGATTTATTTCCTTTTCCATGATATGAACACTTTTTTGGAATTGGGGTTGTCTATAGCCAGGTCAGGTGTTGCACAAACTAGTTTATGGGCCTCCTTAGGTCATTGAACAAGCCAAAAGAATTAGCACAAAGTTCTTCTGTCTAATATCCTTTCTACTTGAGAGATTCGGTGCAAATTGGGTGCAGGCTTCTCGTAAGATCCTTGGCAGCTAAACAGCGAATTATCTAAATGTCAGAGTCGGCATTTAAATTGGGTTGTGGATTATTTGCTCTTGGAAGAATTATTGACTTTGCTGATCCTAGTAGTGTCGGCCTACCTCTGGCTCATACTGGCTATTGTGCTGAAGCTTCGAATTCGGCGATTGGATCCATTGTCGTCCGTGTCTTCTGCCTCATCAGTCATCTGAGTCATTTTTGATAGCTTACTGCGATTGAAAATTGAATGTTCCAAGGCTTGTTGTCCGTTCCTGTCGTATTTGAAACTGAAATGTTCCGTAACAGAGGTGTCTGTACCCTCCCAGTGATGTCACAAGTAAAAGAAGTAGTTTTTCTGGCATAACTGGGTGTTTTTGTCAGCAGTAATCAAAATATGGAGATTTGAGCCATGCTAAATACAATGTGAGCTTACTGTAATGAAAAGCTTTATCATGGGCATAATTACTGCAGTAACTGTGGTGGTGTCATTATGTGGCTCTGACTCTTAATGAATTCCAACAGAAGGTGTAGTGCAAGGGAGATTAGGTGCTGTAATAATCATTAGGAAACTTTTGAAACGTTGGAGCCAAAATGTCCGGTCCAGTGTTCTGTCTTCCTGTCTGCGTGTCTCAGTGCGCCATTGAGCAGTGTTGGCACAGTCTTCTCCGGCGCTGATTATGCGAACCGTCGTCTCCTCGTGACGCTGTTGGTCTCCGTGAACACATTTCTCGCCCGGAGCGAGCAGCAGAAAGCCAGAACCGAGCAGAGGAGGAAGTGCTGTTCGTATGAATGATTCATGAGACGTTTCTTTATTATTTATGTTTTTCATTATCATTGTGCATTTATGCTCCGCAGAGAACATTGCGCATTTGTGGATGCGGGTTCTGGCTCGGAGAGGGCGAGTTTAATCCTCAGAAATCTTGCCACTCTTGGGACCTTACCCACTCCATGCTTAAACTTGGGAAAAAATAAATGTCCACTTCATGCTTAGCTTTGGGAACCGGGTCCTCCCAAATATTTTGCTTAAGGATCTATTCTCTATTTATTCTTAACTTTAAGGGCTATACACCACATTTTAACCAATGTAATTGAGTAAAATTTTGGCTCCCCTTCAATTATCTCTGCAAATGCCATGCTTTCACAATGAAAATGATTTTACCCTCATTTGCAAATTTGGAACTAATAAGCATGAGTACTTATCTCTTAAAATCATGACAAATAATGTAATTTAAGAAGAACATTACAGTTTTTAGTCATTTAGGGGAGTAGAACTGAAATTTCTTGGTCCTAACTCCCTTCCCGCCCCCAAAAATGATCTGTTGTCCATCTTCTGTCTCTGTATCATCGCACTTTCAATAATATATTTCATTGCATAGTCGCGTTTGCTTTGAACTGATTGTTCTCTAATGGTAATCCCTTCATTGTTTGTTTTCCTGGCTTTTGAATTATTCTAGCTAACATATGCTGTCCGTGTAGTTTACGTACTCGTTCATGACTGAACTCATTAATGTTGTTTTTTTCAAGGCTGCGCTATCCGGTTCTGGGGGATCTACCATGCCGCAGGTTTTCATCTCAACCTCAATTCGGCACACCTGTCTGTACTAGTTTGCAGCTCAGTGCAGAGCCTACCTGTCGAATGAGGTGTGCTTTGTTTGGGTTATGTGACAACCTGGAAGAGGGTAGATCTCCAGGAGCCAGATTGGGCAGCTCTGCTTTATTTTATGCGCTTATTGTACGTCGCTTTGGATAAAATGCATTACAAATAAATGTGGTGTAATGAATTCCTAAAGCCCTGGGTTCACATCTGCATGAAATCTGCTGTGGCAGTTACCTTCAGGGTTTCGAACCGGCAGCCATTTCACGAGCCCAGTTCGCCAGCCGCCGCGGTACGCCACAGCTGAACTAAGAGCATATTTCGATTAAACTTGGATAGCATTAACAATTTCAGTCGCTCTAAATAAAGCGAAAAGATTTGAAGGTTGGACAGAATGAGGGCACCGGACTTCCTGTTTTCAAAAGTTTGTTCTGGAACTTTCCGCAAAAAAAAAAAAAAAAAACACTTGCGCTCGCAACTTGCCATTCTTGACGGGAGATGATGAATAAATGACAGAACCCTCCTCCTGGATGTCGGGTGTGTTTGAGCCTTTGCCGATCCGCTCGCCAGGAAATTAGCGGAACAAGAGTGTGTCTCGGTCTGTCTCTGTGGCCGAAAGCACTGACAGCGAATCGCTACAAACTGTCTGCTGACTGCTCCCACAGGGGGACCTGGAGTAAAGCCGTTAACACGGTCTCTGCAGCGATATCAGACCAGCCACTACTGCAGTCACTGCCACAACCCTACAAACCCCCCCTTTTATCCATCTAATTATTCTGCTCTCATGTTCTCTATCTCTAACTCTAACTGCCTGCTCTCTCTCTCTCTCATACACTGTTTCTCTCTCTCTCTCTCTCTCTCTCTCTCTCCCATAATGTCCCTCTCACTCCCCTCGCTATCCTGCCTCTTCTTTGTGGGTGCGTCTCGATTCTCTTAAATTGCATCCACATTTCCTGTACTTGTATTAGTCCCTCCCACCGGGGATGCATGGAGAGACACAAGGAAACCTTGCAAGGAGAGAGGAAACGAGGAAATTTGTCTGTAGAGAAATGAGACGTCGTTTCCTCTAGAGCGTCATGTGAAGCCATGTCCATTTCTGATGATGGCACACAGCTGGGTCTGCTGCCATTTTCTTGATGTCATAGCTTTCAAGAGTTCCAGGAAGACTGCGGTCATGTGTCCTCGCTCCTCGCAGCAGAAATATGGGCTTTGAGACAGCCTGCAAGATCCAGAACAAGTCCGGGTTCAATCGGAGAGCAGGGCATATCGATTAAGAGTATTGCGACGTACTCTCTCTCCCTCTCTCTCTCTCTCCCTCCCTCTCCCTCTCTCTCTCTGTTCACATGGCGTCTCATGCAGCTCAGGGAGACGCTCTTGAGCTCCAGCGCCTGTGGCGGTATTCAGTATGCCTCTCTCACCAAATCCCTCATCCACACAGATGTGTCGGCTACTCAGGCCTGCATGTGTTCTGTGTGTGAGGAGATGCTGCAGTATTCTTATCAAAGTGTGGAGCCCAAGTTGCGCTATTAACAGACGAGGGGCGACAGAAGGGACCGGCTCTCTAGCCGTGTCCTTGAAGTGCGTGAAAATGTTCGCCCAGGGGTTGGTGTAAGGCTGTGTCTGCACATTATGATGGATGGAAACCTTAATGTGTCCAGGTCAGTGTGCGCGAGCCTTAATCCATGTGTGTTTACCAAGCGTGATAGCGAAGCTGTGATTGTATTCAGTTGATTTGTCTATCTGTCATCAGGCTAAACCACTGCAAAATTACTTCGAAACTACTGTCAAACTACCAGGAAAGCTGTTTTTAGCATTTTTTTTCTAGTGATTATATTTCTGTTTGTTGGTCTGTCTGTCTGTTCACAATTCTTGTGAGCACGGTAGCATCGCAAACTTTTAAGATGCAGCCTTCAAACTTCACAGACGAATAGTTTTGATGAAAATGAAGGCGGAGTTTGAAGATGGGCGTGTTCTGAGCTATACAGTAAGGCATGCCCGCTTCGCTATCGCAACTGGTGCAATCCCAGATGGTCTCTAGTTTGGATTTATGTGTGTTTTTTGCCAATGTGTTTTCATTATGTGTGTGTCTGAAGTTGGCGCGTCTTGATACGGTTAGTGTGTGAGTGCATGCGCTCGAGCGTGTGCCTGTATATCTTGGCACGCGTGTGTATTAGCTTTTGCCTGTTTGCGTTTGCCTTCCTGAAGGTTTTTCTCGCTTCTAATTTGCCGACTGTGAAAATCCCGCAAGATGTCGACGGCCTCTCCGCTATATTGAGCTGTGAGCGCGCAGATTTCTGCCGTCGAGCAGACTGCGGTGGGAACTTTGCTCTTATGAAGATGCATTCCTTCAATAAACATCCTGCAGTATGAAAGTATAATATGAGCACAGTGTGACCTCCGTTATTAAGCTGTCTGTTGGCCAAACAGAAATATGCGATAAAAAATTCACCATTCCCTGCCTTGCCATAATAATCAGAGCTGAGGAAGTGCAGGGAGGGCTATACTGGCAGCAGGTCATGTACAGGGCGTGTGCAGTTTGTGCTGATGAATCTGAACAATAGATTGATGGATAGATGGGCCCTGCCAGCCTGACCAAGGAGAGATCAGGCCTACTCATTCTTATTCAGAACTGCATGGCTGGAATGAAAGCCTGCACCCACACCAGCTGGTCCTACATTAGTGCGAATCCCTCTGAAGGAGATAGTGAATGAGTGGGTGAGTCATTATGTTCTTCATTCATTTGCTTTACAGTTGAAGAATATATAAACACTTGTTACTAAACCGAAAGTGCTAAGTAATGCCAATGCAGCATGCGTAAAATGGCCACAGAGGGCTCATTGTAAATGATTTGTTTAATATGAAGTGGGCAGTGTACTTTTTGGCAAACCTTATTAAATTTACTTCTGTTCCGGCTACGCCACATAGCCAAAACGATTTGGGCACTTGCCCTCCCATCATCACAATCCAAAATCATAAGTGCGGATATCATGTTTTTCCCCCTCTTGGCTGCTGCAACAGCCTGCATTCTTCTGGGTAGGGTCTTCACTTGATGTTAGAACATTGCTGCAGGAATTTGCTTTTATTCCATGAAGGGTTTCAGGTCAGGTCTCCTTTCAGCCAGTAAATTTTCTCTACCAATGTCAACAAACCATGTATGGACCCTGGTCCCTACGTTGGAGCTCAGCAATGATGGAACTTGTAGCTGCTGGAAGCACGGAATGATCTAGAATGTTACTGCATGCTTTAGCTGCAGCGTCGAGAGTTCCCTGCTGTGTAACTAGTACGCTCAGCCCGAATCCTGAAAACAGCCTTTGATCAAAGCATCCATGTATCTTTATTGGTCTTCTTTGTCTTCTTTCATCCGCTATAGACGAAAATTAAAATGGTCGTTCAAAATCCAGTCGTTAGTGTCATGTTCTGACATTATACAGTGCAGTCCAACAGCATCAAGAAAGTTCATTGTAATAAATGTATTCAATAAGAGAGGGGTGGCACGGGACGGAGATTTTTACACACGCTTTTGTTCGGGTTTCATTTTACTTAAATCACTGAGTAATGGATATCATTTAATTTTCTTGCGATAAGAGACTCTCGAGCGGATGCTTGAATCAAATTAAGCTGAGTGAACTCGTGACTAATATAGTAACATTATTTGATCAAAGAAATTGAATGCTGGGAGTAAAACAGCGCTTCCATTTTAGATCTGCTGACGGGCCGTGCGAAATATCACAAAGAACGCCATTCTTTCTTGATTAGTCAGCTTTACGCTGGTTCTTAAGTCCTTAACGTTTGCTAAGGTGAACAGTTTTGAAAAGCAAGTATGCGGCAAATAAAAAATGACCACCACTGGCAAAGAATCTATGTTTAACAGCTCATTTGCCCATTGTAATTCATTTTAATGGAAGCAATTATTTGTTCCTTACTTTTAAGACTGTCCTCGGGTTTTCTGCATTGAAAGTCGCTCTCCTTCACCGAAATGCAGTCTTCTTTACTGAGTCACCTCCTTCGCCAACCCAAATAAAGCCTTCAGCATGAAAGCATTAAACAGTAACTGCTGTGGGAGGATAGGAATGACCTCATTGTCGAGCACACGCTTACCTAGGAAGGGAAAACAGAAAACACATTAACGAATAGCATTAGAAATTTCATAGGGCCGTTTTCTGAAACAGTGTGGTGATGTTGGGCCCGGTGGGCGTATTGTAGGGCTATTCATTTGAACTCTACAGGAAGCAGATCTCTATACATTTCTCACTGCAGTGTCTTTGTCTAATGTACAAGATGTTGATAACTGCATGTAGGAGTTATTGTTCGATGCTGAATTGGGAGAAATTTTGGGTTTTTTCATACAAATGTTGGGTGAAAGTTTTAAGCTATATTTTGATATCCATCACTACTACAATAAATATAAGTAATGGTGTTTGCATTTCTATAAGGAACGTATTTATTTCCATTTAATAGTATATGAGCAGCTGGATGGAAGTTAAGTCGCTACAACTGTAGCCAACACTCATTAACCGACTGTTACAGCTTTCTGGAGTTACCCTCTTGGCCATTTCAGAGGATTCCGCAGTCAAAAAAGGTTTTTCAAAAATTGTGAATCATTGAACCAGGAGAAGTCCTTGAGCAAATTGATAAATGCGCACAAAAATATTAGGCTGATGGGTCCTGTGGAATGTGAGATTAGCTAGAGACACAGGCACGCACTTACGACCAAACACATGATCAACTCCAGGCTTTCGCCTGCTGGATGTGGTTACTGATAACAGAAATTGTAATTTGTAACATTATCAATGTCTTGGCTGTATATTTTGACCAATTTAATGCTACCTTGGTGAACATACGCTAGTATCGATTTCAAAAACACAAATATGTGACCGGTGACCCCATACTTTTGAATGGTAGTGTAAGTAAGTGTTACGCCTTCAGTAAGACGGGTTTTCTTTGTGGTGTTCAGTCGTTTATAATAGTTGCTCGTCTTCGTGTCGGAAATTTTCTGTCCTCTCAACAACCCCCTGGGGTGTCCCCGAGGCCCCGTTTAGGGCTCGAACCCTCCTGTTGAGAAGCACTGGCTTATTGCATGCTCTGGCTGAAATGGCTCCGTTGGACCCTGGCTGACTAACAGTCTGTGTAGCCTTTTTTCCCTTAGTCTTGCACTGGATTGCATAATACGCTTAAATTGGTATTCTAGCGCAGTCTCAACGCACATGTGGTTCACTGTACTGTCTGCTTGCAAGTTGTCCGCGCCATCTTGCAAGAGCTTTCTTCTTCTGTGTCGGTCAAATTATTCGGGCAAGGGTGGGGGTCCGTTTCAGTTTAGCGCAGGAAAATAATTACCCGAGAGCATCGCAGTACAAACACATTGATAAGGGAGTTTGTTTGCTGTGCGTAAGTTTGAAAGTAACTTTGAAAGTAACGTGAATTGGTGACATTTTTCTGAATTTTAATGGTCTCATAGATTGGTATAATGTCCTAGCATCACACTGGGCTTATTTTCAACTGGGTACTGCCATTTTGTAGCCATATCCCATAGCTTAAGCTAATTTGTGAAGCTCAATCAACTAGCGCTGCCCAGGACCTGACTTCAGCAAAAACATTTTTTCTTTGTGTCGTGTTCCTCCTCTTAGGGTTCGCCAAATGCAAGCTATGAATTTTTTCCTCTGGCTTTTCTTGATATCAAACACTGTCATCTTTATCCGCATAGGATACACTTCATTTTTTTCTTATGGGAAGATATCCATTCAGCTTTATCTGAAAAAATACATTTAAATCAGTATTCCTGCTCGGGGCAGCTTGACTTTTCAATTGCGAAATCAATGGCATGTGCAGCCGCTCGTCCACGTCAAACAAACAAATCTTTGAGCCGTGTGACATTCAAATCTCTTCAACTTTATCTTGAATAGCAGCATTTTTGTGGCAGTTTCCACTTTTCCCCGCGCCTCAGGCTCCCATTGTCCATTCCTGAGTCTGTGTCTGCTTTGTCCATGAAAAGTTGATGAAATGCATCATGGGAATTGTATTGCGATATGGAATTGGTAGACCCAAGCTCTGCTCAGCATCTGTAAGAGAATTTCAATGAAAGCATTTCATTTAAATTCATGATAAAGGCACTGAGCTAAGTCTTGTAATGTTTATATACCACAGTAAACATAAATGTATGCATTTAGTGAAGTTGTGGACATTGTTTTTAAATCTTTCAATGATTTTATCATGCATTTGTGGGAAAATTGTCCATCTTTGCTCCTGAAGGACTAGGCCCTCACTGGATGCTGCTTTTGTACCAAATAATAATTACTGTGATCTGCTGACAATAGCTTCATCAACACACATCATTTTTACCTCATTATTAGTCCTAAATCACCCCTGTCCCATCTTTTTTTGTAATGTATTGCAGGCCTGAATATGGCTGGAATGGATGTATATTTAAAAAAAGAAAAAAAAAATCAAGTTGACCAGACAGAACATTAAATACCTAGCCTTCATACTGTCTGCAATGAAATGCAAGTCCATTAAAATTTAAAAATCACTGTTTTCTGTTTCTATGTCCATTGTCCATACTGTTCCAACTCTATCCATGTTGGGGTTATAATTTTATGAGGAGATGGGCAATGCACTGTAATGGGTGAACAACCTGAGCTTGAATCAATCCTGACGGTCACTGGTTTCAATCCTGGCTTGGGCACTGCCATTTCAACATGAAGCAAGGTACTGAAACCATACTAGTTCAGTTTATGTATGATTTTGATTTGGGTACACATGTTCAAAAAGCATTTCAGATATTGAGCACTGACTCAGGATCAGTTTCTCTTGGCCCGCATCTTAACCTTATACATTTGTACATGCTGATCCTAGACCAGCACTTCTGCTTTCAGATGCCCATTGCATTCCCTCACAATTAGCTCCACAATTTATCACAGGAAAAACACTACCTTCAACCTAGCATTTGTGGCCGAGCGGGCTTGCTTTTTCTATGTAATTCACCACGAGCCGTACACAGCTTGAAAAGCACACAGTATCAAGCGGCATACAATCCGTATTTCCCTGTAGAAATCCACCCTGTTCCTGTCAATCGACTATCCTGTCCGCTGTCAATTCTGCCCCGTTTGGTTGCACATAGCCACGAATTAGCAGCTCAGCGTGATCGCAAGCTGTTCAATTTGCTTCGTTTGGATTGATGTGGAAACCTACAGGAAGTTAGGGCTCTGAAAAAGGGTTTGTTGATAAGCCTGATACCGGTCTGTCACGCCAACCACTCTTGAATATACTTAGTGTGTAGTGCCTTTGTGTCATCAAAAACAAATGCGCAGTAATGGGTGGATGAACACCTGGCTCATTTGAATGCAATGACTGCCAATTTTCAACTAGTATTTGACACCGTTTAGCATTGTGGGCGATTGAAGTTGGATATTTTAAATGGCATGTTTTATTTGCCATAGATATGAAATTGTGCTGTAAATCTCCAGAATTTATCGCTAAGGGCATTTATACACACAATTGGTAATCACATGCATTTATAACTTTGATTTTCTTTATCTCCAAACCCCTTTGTATGGTGTATTATATTTAAAGTGCACTTGAAAAGTCTTTGAATAAGGCGGTAAATGAGTTCCATCGTGAACGCGGGAGGTAGTTTTGTGAATACAGAGCAAGTGCTTGTTGACCTACTCGCATATACTCACACACACACACACACGCACACACTTACAGAAACACACTTAAAAACACACACGAGGGGGGTCTGCAGTGGAAGCAGAAGTATGCGACGCTTCCTGCCAGGAGTGTGGCACACACACGTAATTCGGGCTTGAAAGCACGGCCCCGTCGTCATGCCAACGGAACCAACGGGCACCAGCGCACAGGTCCGCGGCGAAATAGCGCAGTGGGCTTCGATTAGCTAAGACGGCGCAGGTCTAGCAGGGTCACTGTGGACTGCGGACATGCGGTAATTGGTACGCTAAAGCTCGAATGACACCGTGTTCTTCCTGTGTCATGGCCAATCAGAATGAGCATTCCATCGCTGGGTCATTCAGTTCAGTGCGAGAAGGGATGTAGACAGTGTGTGTCGAATAACCGGCGAGGACGTCCGCTTTTGCTTGCAAATGGAAATTACTGGCCAGAGCACTTTTGTAATACCCACCTTCACTGACTTCGATCACCCCACCCCCCATAACAATTAGTTTCCAGGGAACGGATTTCTACATGAATGCCGTCGTAATCCGGAACTGCTGCCTTCTCATAATTGCCTGTCGGTCAGATTAGGGCGGACAACAATGGCCAACGCTGACGCTGTCTCTCGTCGTGGCGTCCGGACGGATTTGGGGCCGGTAGCGGCCACTGCGGAAGCTTAGGCTTTCAAAACATAACTAACCTCTGACCCCCCCTCGGGTGCAGCTTCTCTCTCTATTGGAGGACGGGACCGAGCCCCCTTTCACTGCACTGATGCGGCTGATCCCCGAGCGTGTGCAGTTTGGCAACAGGACGTGACGGTCGGAAAGCCACAAAAACCCTGGATCACAAAATGGACTGCGTGTGCATTTAGAAACCAGTTGGTCTTCAAATCTGAAACAGTTGGCCGCATGGAAATGGAAGGTAACAGACCACATAAAAATATTCATAAAATAACTACAACCCCAATTCCGAAATATTTGGGACAAAGTGTAAATTGTGAATAAAATCAAAACGCAATGACTTTCAAATCACACCAGCCAGTATTTTATTCACAATAGAACAGAGATGACATAGCACATGTTGAAACTGAGAAATTTTACAATTTTATCCACAAAATGAGCTCATTTCAAATTTGATGGCTGCTACAGGTCTGATGAAAGTTGGGACAGGGGCCTGTTTACCATGGTGTAGCATCCTCTCTTCTTTTTAACACAGAGTGGAGGCGTCTGGGCATTGAGGAGACAAGTTTCTTGAGTTTAGCCATTGGAATTTGATCCCACTCTTGTTTGATACAGGCTTCCAGCTGCTGGAGAGTTTTGGGTCTCCTTTGACGGACTTTTTGTTTAATTATGCGCCAAATGTTCTAAATCGGTGAAAGATCAGGACTGCAGGTAGGCTAGTTCAGCACATGGACTCTTCTACTACGAAGCCATGCTGTTGTAATAGCTGCAGTGTGTGATTTTGCATTGTCCTGCTGAAATACACAAGGCCTTCCCTGGAATAGATGTCGTCTGGAGGGGAGCATATGTTGCTCTAAAATCTTTATATACCTTTCAGCATTCATGGTGCTTTTTAAAACATGCAAGTGTCCCACACCATATGCACTAATGCATCCCCATACCATCAGAGATGCTGGCTTTTGAACTGAACGCTGGTAACAGCAGGGGTGGTCTGAACTCCTCTTTAGCCCGGAGCACACGACGCCCATGATGTCCAACAAGAATGTCAAATTTGGACTTGTCTGACCACAGGACACTTTGCCACTTTGCTACAGTCATTTTAAATGAGTCTTGGCCCACAGAACACGGCGGCGCTTCTGGATCATGCTCAACAATGGCTTCCTTTTTGCATGATAGAGTTTTAGGTGGCATCTGTGGATGGCACGGTGGACTGTGTTTACAGACAGTGGTTTCTTGAAGTATTCCTGGGCCCATTTAGTAATGTCAATGACAGAATCATGCCGGTGAGTGATGCAGTGGCGTCTGAGGGCCCGAAGATCACGGGCATCCAGTAAAGGTCTTCGGCCTTGTCCCTTACGCACAGAGATTTTTCCAGTTTCTCTGAATCTTTTGATGATGTTATGCACTGTGGATGATGAGACCTTTGCAATTTGATGTTGAGGAACATTGTTTTTAAAGTATTCCACAATATTTTTACCTAAGCCTTCACGGGTTGGAGAGCCTCTGGCCATCTTTACTTCTGAGAGACTCAGCCTCTCGAAGACATCGCTTTTATAGTCAATCATGTTACACACCTGATGCCAGTTAACTTAATTACTTTCTAAATGTTCTTTCAGCTGATTCTCTTATATATTAATTGCTTTTTCAGCCCTTTTTTGCCAGTGTCCCAACTTTTTTGAGACCTGTTGCAGCCAGAAAATTTGAAATAAGCTCATTTTGTGGATAAAAATATAAAATGTCTCAGTTTCAACATTTGAAATGTTATCCATGTTCTATTGTAAATAACACATTGGCTCATGCAATCTGAAAGTCATTGCATTTTGATTTTATTTACAATTTACACTTTGTCCCAACTATTTCAGAATTGTGGTTGTATTTCCACTCAATTTTTTTTGAATCATCATTTCATTTTCATTTATTATCCCCGCAATTTAGCACTGAGGAACATTTTTTTTCAAGTTTGTCATGTGGCGTGCTAGAAAGCAAATGTAAACTTAACGCTTTGTGTGGCATTGTCACCCACCCATCGCCCTTATTAGGCAAAGAGGAAGAGAGTCATACAACAAAGGGTTAACCCTCTGAAATGAAGGTTTCACTTTTCAAGTGCTTTGTTTGTTTGAAGAGTAGGTTTCTTGCCATAGTTTTGTCAGCGTTCTATTTGCATTTCACATTGGTTTGAGTTACCGTTGTGATTGTTCTATCAGCATTTGGAAGTTTCTTCATATGTAAACCATATATTTGCATTTGTACGGTTGAATGAGTTAAAATCTTAGAGCTATTTACCCACAAAAGGTACATGCATTAATAATACATTTTTTCATAAACTCTTCATTATCAAGACTGACAATTTTTCGATGCTGTTTTTGCGCATTTTTTCTTAAAACAATATTTAGTAGGTGTACCCCGACAGTATAATTTCAGCCATTGTCCTGCATCTGTATTTGCTAAGAGTCCAAGATGAGAGGTACTGATCCAAGATCAGTTTTGAAATTGTAGCGAATATTGTGTGAATATGGATGGGGTAAGGACCGCAGGTCAGTACAACTGCTCTGAGGCACTTCATGAAAAGGACTACAAATCCCATGAATACAGAACATAATGCTTCCTATGATTGCACTAGGCATTATTTCACTGGGGTGCAATGTGAGGCTGCTTAGCTTGAGACGTCAGCTGGAAGGCCAGCCAGGCTCCCTAAGTGTGGTCAACATTCTCTGACTGTATTAAAAGCAGGTAATCACGACTACATGTAAGGAAGTATCATCGGTATGTTTGCTGCACACTCTGGTCCCTACACTACAAACAGTACAGGCCAACAGTATTGGACCCACTGGGTTAAAAAAAAAAAAAAAATTAAAAACCTGAAATATTTAAAGAATCCAGTTAATTTAAGCACTTATTTATGGGATAGCAGACCTCTTTGTCATACCATTAGCCTCATACCATAATTGCCTGAGTCATATTTTTGCCAAATGGAGATATTGGCTGCCTGTTCTTTTGTGTTGGCAAAAAATGTGTTTTTTTCCTTTTTTATCAAAACCTTAAAAAATAAAACAAGAAATAAAATTAATTCTCTTAAATCATAAAAAAATGTTAAAAACCCTTAAAAAATGAGAGGCAATTATGCTATGAAGTTAACCATATGTCTCCTTTCTTAGCCTATTTCTTGTCTAACTAATGGCCTGAAATACTGTCTTATCCTATATGGCTATTCTAACAGCAGGCATCTCATAGCAGCTTATTTGGACTACGTGAGGTTTTGGCATCTGTTTCGTTTAATCTAAATCTGAATCGTTTGTGAATCGGTGATGTGCTGTCACCGGGCTGCCGGTTTGTTGTGGGAGGTTACTTGGCGTGCGGCGCGTGGGGTGGCCAGCGGTGTTCTCTGCTGTGAGGTGGCGGGGGGGTCGCGCAGGGTTTCCTCGATGAGTGGCGGTGAGCGCCGTTGCGTCGCGCTTTTTTGTTGGCTCACACGGCGTTGGGCGGAGAATCTGGGTCACGGTTTATGCTGCCATGCCATCCTCGACTATGTACCGCTTCACTTAGTACTGGATGTGTGTGTTGCTGGTCATATGTGTGTCTCTGTGCGCATTTGTCTGTGCGCATGTCTGTTTATGTGGTTGTGCTTTTCTGGGGGCAGATGTTTGTGCGTGTGTGTTAGTGTCTGTGTGTGTGCTTTTGTCTGTGAATGACTGTCTGTGTGTGTGAGTGTGTTTTTCTGTAAGTGTGTGTTTGTGCCTGCCTGTTTGTGTTTGTGTCTTGCATTTATTGTATCTGCACTTGTGTCTGTCTGTGTTTGCGACTGTGTTTTTATATGATTTTATGTGTGTGTTTGTGTGCGTTAATATGTATGTTGGTGTGGGTCTGTGCTTGTATTTGTGTGCGTGTCAATGTAGACGATTGTGTTCGTCGGCATATTGACACATTTTAAAGCATGGTTGCGTGTGCGCATATGCATGCATGTACATGAGCGTGCAAGTCAGTATATCGATGTGTGCACGTGCCTGTTAATGTACCGAATTGTGTTTGTCTGTGCATCCACGCCCTTCATTCAGCTTATTACACACAATCTGTGCCTTTGCAGTTCCCTGGCTGTTTAATTTCCCCTTTGTAAGATAAGGAAGCCAACGTATGTTTATTGATGTTTTGTGATTAAACTGGAAGCAGAGAGGAAGTAGCACCCTGAGGCGTCTCTCTCGCACTGCCGTAACACTCCTGATGCTCCGCGCTCTGTAGCGCCATCTGAGGGAGGCTGGGCAAGAGGTCACTCCTCTTGGCACTCCCCCGCCCCTCCCTGTTACGGATGCCGGTGTCCTCTCCTCGCCGAGAGGTTATTTTAGACCGACGCAAGGGCGACACATCAGTGGCTGATTTACACTTCGGCGCTGAATCTATTCAGAGCCGACGCCATAGCATACGCAACCGGCTGACGCCGTCGTGAGTGTTTATACGTGTGTGCCTGGAGTCTGCGTTGCGCTGAAGTTCCTCAGCCACGAGAAGCAGCCAGAAATGTGATGCTACCAAGCAGACCAATCACAGTTGTTGCGGTTTGCGGAGCCACAAGGTGTTAGGCTATGGTGTAGGGGTTGCGGCTACATCGTTCCTACAGCGTGCTTATGGCGTAGATTTATCGCAAAGTTATAAACCAGGCTTAAATCACTTTTCATCGGCTGCAGCCAATAAGGAAGCACAGTCTTGAACGTGTCTTGGTCCAGCTGGATTAGGACCTGGTTTTTTCATTGTGGAGCCTGGGTTTGAGGGCTGAAGTTGACCTCTTTTCTACATTTGTCCATCCATCTTGAAGAAACACGGAAATCAGAATGAACATTGTCAGTTCAGTCAGTTAGGAATAGCATGTGAGAACATCTTAAAGTTAACATGCCGTTAAAATGATAAACATTGTAAAACTTGTGTCTGTGTGTGTCCAAAGTTTCTGTTCACGTCCTCGAAAATTTACCT
This sequence comes from Gymnothorax javanicus, assembly GCA_029692085.1. Classification (NCBI taxonomy): domain Eukaryota; kingdom Metazoa; phylum Chordata; class Actinopteri; order Anguilliformes; family Muraenidae; genus Gymnothorax; species Gymnothorax javanicus. Next base: position 13,724,217 of record CM056212.1, on the reverse strand, counting down.
CTGCTTTACTCCTAATTGTGTACCAGCAGGTGTCGTCCTTATGAACTCTGTCCAATTATCTGTGTCCTTACAAACTATGTCCCTTCAGACTCCGCAGTGCAGGACGTGCTGTCACAATTTACATCAATCGGATCGAAAAAAATTCTGAAGATTTACATTTCTTGTTGTATTGCGTTTTTGTCGTTGCATTGCGAATGTTTGTTCTTCTCTGACCTCTGCTTCATGGTGACTCAGGTCCGCCCACAGGCTTCAGTCATCAGCCAATCAGTGCCTTAAGAGCGAAGTGTGTGGACTCTTTCACCATTCAGTGACAACAATGGAAACTATGGAAACAGCAAATACCTGGACTGAAGTTAAACACCACAGCTATAGAGGTGACCCATTAGCGATTGTAGCGATAACCTGTGCTGGACTGGGAAGTTGTCTGGGAGCCCTGTTATTAATTGCGCTGAACTACTGCTGCTCTTGATAGTGCATTGGGTGTCCACCGGGCTCCTGATTTGATATGAGTAGGGTTGCCATGTCATGGGGTTGCCAGCTAAAACCTGCAAACAATATTCATCTTAAATTGGTCTAATAGTTACTGACAAAATAATTTGACAAAACACACAATTTCTACTTGAGATTTTTGAATCATCGCCCATAGGGATTTTGGGCAAACTGTTCTCTGAATTGGCTCGCAAGCACGTGTTGTATTTTTATGGAAATTTTATGGAAGTACAGTGCGCGCTCGCTAGCTCATATTCATAAAGCTTCTGAAAGTAAGGCTTGCTGATGTAGGATCAGTTTTTCCATTTTGCTCAGAATAGATTGGGTTTGTGAATTGCATGTAAGAATGACAACGTTATGACATGTTTTGTCAACTGGTTCTGTACCACTGGGCAATGTAACCTCTAATTAACATTTATAATATGCAACTGAATTAATGAAGTTAAATTGGAGTTGTTGCGGGGAAACCAACTAAAATCACATTATCTGACAATAAACATTCCTATATTTGAACGAGCAGTGTTGTTGCATTGTTACAGGAGCTATAAATTGACCGGGCCAAATCATAGTTTTCTGGTGGAATTTCTTTATCGTATTTAAGGCTGCAGTGTAGGCTGTGCAAACAGATGGCTGTTGTAATTACTGGGACAAAGATGATCACTGAGAGACGACAATTTGTTCTGCATGTGGAAGGTCAATCCTGAGATGGCTTTTGAATGTTCCTCCAGTTTTGGATTTCCGACAGAATCCGGTGACAAAACCTGAAACTTCCAAACGGAAAAGGAAAATCACTATTTAAGAATGTGCTTCGAGTATGTAGAATGTTGTTTTTCTTACTAATGTGTAGAAATCTTTTTTTCGTTTTTTCTTTGAACAGTGCTGCTTTAAATGCAGGCTAGTTTAATGAAAGACTTTGGGCAGGCAGTGATGTGGCATTTGTTTCCTGAAGTGTAGTGGTGTGTTGACGTGCGGGGTGCTTCAGACTGAAAATCCATCCATCTATCCATTATATCCATTATCTGTCTGACTGCTATATTGTATTCCTCTTAATGGTCACCATTAGTGTGAGTAGGGATGAGGCTATGCATATTGTATTCAAATAAACCCGGAACATTCCATCGCTGCTCTCTTCCTTTTTAAAAATTTTATATGAGGATATTTGCACCCTGTTTTGTCTCCATCTAAGCAGTGGATAATTAAAAAGGGTGACAATAGACATGAAATGGCCTTGGCTCTCCCTCTAAGGGTGAAAATGGGCAAAATATCTTTATTAAATCACCTGGGTCAAGGACGAAAAAGCCCTTCAGTTGTTTGGTTTAATTGTTCAGACTGGAACACCCAGTCATATCTTCGGTCACATCTAATCAGCGCAGCACCCATTTGACGCATCGGAGGAGTGGTTAGCAGGCGTGTTTGTCGGTGAGCGCGCGGTCATGCTGGCTACACATCGTCCCGAGAGACCCCTAACTGTAGCAGTCTCTGTCTAATTCCGCCACTCGCACTGACGACCAATAAAAAAACAAAAGCGCTGAGACTATGGATTCTGATTTTGTTTCAGTTAGTAAAAAAAAAAGTGCTTTAAAAACAGTGAGCAGGAACAAGATCACTGTGTCTGCTGGGAGTGATTGTGAGATGAAGTCTGTTGGACTGCAGGAAATATGAAATTGCCAGATTAGAAGAACAAAACAACTAGTGATAAGCACCTGAATGATTTGTTTGTGATTGTTTGCCTGTTTGATATTTTTGGTGCTCAAATGTTTTGGCCTTATTTATTGATTTGTGCATCTTGATTAGGACTTATTGATGTAAATAAATAGATGAATAAATACATACTTGTGCATGTAGCAAATTACCATAAGTCACAAGATGTTTTTACTCATGTATAAGTATACGTATGCACAGGTATGTTTCACTTACGTGTAAAGGAGCTGTGTCACCATTACTGGGCATACTCAGAACTTGCATCCTAAAAAAAGTGAATCTGCTTGACTGGAAATCATAATCTGATTCCATCCTTGCCAATCAGTCTTTGTTTTGCGTTGTATTCATATATTTTAGTTACTCGGACATTATGCTTTTTATAATAAGGAGCTTTCTATGGAAATTTGAGGATTCAAAGCGCTATTTTAAGCTTTAGCCAAGGGTTACAAAGAATGTAAGCTGCTTGCCATCGCTAATAATCATAGAAGAAGAAAAATACCTTCTAGATTTTGACTTGCAGCTGAACAAATTTGCTTCTTTCAGAGACAAGGAGTCCGGTGAAATTTGCTGTGAACCTTCCTGGAATCTACTGTAGTTCCTTTGTTGATTTTCTGGACCCTGTACCCTTTCCTGGAGCATCACCACTAGGCCAAACAATAAATTTTTCTTATGGAAAGAATGTTATAGTTTCAGGGATATACCCTGCTGTTGTCCATGTACAGCATTTGTTTAGCTCACATATGAAAATAAGAACATACTTGAGTCACGGTGCCTGCTTAGATACTAATGACATCCAGCCAGTTGATCCCTACAGTTTCCTGTTTGTATTCGCAATGTCTTTACTCTAAACAGGGGCCAGTTCCTACCTGGAGTTGAGGGGCCCCTGCAGCTAAATTGATGTTATTCTGGCTACACTAGGGCTTTTACCACCAATTTCCTGTGTCCCAGGCAAACGTGTTTGGCTTAAGGCTATAGTGAGAATGATCTGCCCCTGGTTTTGAGTGTGATGTGATAACAAGCGGTGGTTCTTGGTTCTCGTTCAGGTAGTGCTTAGCGGTGCTCGTTAATTGCGGTGCGAAACCCTGACTGCAGGATGCGTGTGCTGTACTGCTGTACTCCACGCGAGCCCGTGTTGCCTGCGAAACCCTTTGAAATGTGAAATTGATTGCCTGTTGTGCGTGTTGACTGCTGTTTTTTTTTTCATCAGCGTTTAGCGGAATTTAATAGAATGTGCAAATCCCTCCGTGCCTGTGGAATTCAGGAACCGAGGGAGAAGTTTGGCGCGGTTTTGTGTTTTGTGTTTTTTTTTTTAATCGTCGGAACAGACGCCGCAAATAGCTTGATGTTATTCTTCGGCAACGCGCGTTTCGAGATTTCTGAGGGTCTTGAGGGCGTGCTTGAAAAAGGCACGAATCAGACAACTGAACAATGTTTGGTTGTTTTCCAGACGAAAATAAAATGCACTGAAATGCATAGCGATAATGTTTTTTTTTTTTTTTCAAAAGTTGTTTTTTCAGGTCCTCTATTGTCACTGATGTGTTTTTGTGGGCTAGCATCGCAAAGATGGAAATGTGTACACAGACCTTTTTTTTTTGTTGATTTTCTGAGTGCAATTCTTTTATTCCACGTAGGGGATGGGTAACAATAGTCCCATGGGCTTCTGCGTGGTTTTGGTTTGGGTTTGAAAAGAACACAAAAGCGATGCATTCGGTTCAGAGGAGAGCCACAAAAACAAGCCACGACATGGCGGCCCTCTCTCTGTTTTAGCGCCTTAGCCCGAGCAACTCCAGGGGTCTGATTTTTATCGCCTTTCGCTTTGACACATAAAGCACTCATTGTTCCGAACCTGCTGGGTTACAGAGGTGTAAAATACCAGCGTCAAAAAGTAAAAGTCCACCCACATATCACGTCCACCTGTAGACTCCATTGCTGCTGATTGCAGTGATTAGCTCTACCATCTGAATTAATGCAGAATTGAGCCAATTGGCAAACTTAGAGGATTTGAACCAGCATTTTATACATCTGTTTGTAAGGAGGAGGGGGAATTTGGGAACAAAAGGACGCAGCAAAAAGAGACCAAGGTGGCCAGCAGGGAGAAGAAAGGAAATGCGGTGACCTATTTAGCGACCGTCCCAAATGGCTCCCGAGTCTGACGCCTGGGCAAGATCGGGAGTACGGGCTGGAGGAGGGAGGGAGGCGGCAACCAGGCTGTAGAGTCCGGGGTGCGTGCTTATTTTTCCTGACCAAATTGTGGTACCGCTTCCGCTTTGAGCCACACTTTAGCCTATCAGGTTGTACATAACTGAAACTGTAAGCCGATCAGATTGTACGTAACTGGAATCCATGCTGGGCCCACCTCCAGCCCCAGTGGAGAAGGTGTCGGCCGCTCTGGCGACTTTTCACACTTGTTCACAACGGGCTGCCTCACATCTCCACACGAGACCTTGTCCACTGTCCCATCTTGCCTTCATTAGGCCGGAAACTGTACTGTACTGTCGAGCATCCAGCAGTGAGTTAGCACCTCTGCGGCTACTGTTAATTTAATCGGAACTGCAGCTAAAATGAGCTCGGGTTTATGGTCAATTTATGAATACTGTATCTCTCTCTGAAAAGTGATTTACGACATTCTGCATTGTTAGCTCACTGGATTAAACTTGTGAGTTCGAGTTCTTGTCGATTTGGATTGTCTCGGTGCAGAGCTTGGATACGCTTACCTTGTTTGCTAGGGTTGGGCCGCTTCCTCTGGTTTTGGCCTGCGGTGCGATCAAGCGATCGCCGGTCTCGGGATGAAGAGCTGCATCCCTGTGATGCGCCGTAAATGGATGTGCCTTGACCTCGCGTGGCTAACATTCTCCCCGGTTGAGAATGGATTCAGAAAATTTAGCGAGTGAACTTTGATGAACTGTGGAACTCTGATGGCAGAACGAGCAGACGCTGATTGGCTGCTGCTTTCTATGTTTTGCCGTGACAAGCTAGCCTTCCGGAACAATCCGTCTTCATTCAAACTGCAACCAGACCTGCCTCTCCAACTGTCCAGCTACTAGCGCACTCTAGTAGCTGTGCGTGGCCATGACAGAGTCCAGAAATAGGGTCGTCGCGGTGGGGGGTTATCCGGGTAAGCTGTTCTGGGGCCCCAAGCACCGGGGGGGGGCCCTTGGCATTTGTTAAACTTTGAATATTTTTTCCTTTTAAAAAAATTGGGGGGCCCCTCAGGAGGCTTATTCCTGGGCCCCAGAATTTGATGCTACGCCCCTGTCCAGAAATAATAGTTTTTACATTATGATCTCAAAAAAATCATGTTGGACTTGCTGAAAAATTTCATTTCGATGTTTTAAAGTGCAACCTTTTGAGTTTTAATTAACTTTTAATTAACCTTAGCCCAAATTATGACTCTAGTTACAGAGGTGAATTGAACCTTGTAGTTTTTTCATTGCGGGTGAGTTCAGCCAAGGAGAGCTCTGTCTTCAGCCGAAAGATTTTTTTTTTTTAAAGTAACGTTCCTTAGAACACCCGAATGTAGAATATATCATCAAGGCATTGGAACTCATCACTAAATTTGGGCCCAACAAACAAGTTATTTCCCCTTGTAGATATTGCAATCTGTGTTTTCATAAAATACCCCTGCTGCGGAATATCAAATAACGAGTACGTCTGATAAAAAATAACATTTTTCAAAATAAAAGTCCACATACTTGCAGTTTATTGCAGGGGGCTCCGTACGGAGTGCAATCTTTTCCATTTATGTGAGCGAGTCGTGGTCTGTGGTGGGTTGAGCAGCGCAGTATAAATGCAATAAAACTGATGTGAAAGTTTGAGAATGGAGAGCGCCCAAGGTTCATATCATCGTGGCGATATCGATTCTGGGGCCCCTTCGAGACGGTTCACATGGGAGGAGAGGTGCCGTAGAAAATTTCAGAACGGTAAACATGCTGGGTTTTTTTTTTTTTTTTGAAGGAGCTTCAGAAGAAATGAGCTTCAGCCAGCTGGAATTCGAAGCCTTAAGAGGCTTGATTTTTGACACTTGTAGTCGGTCTGTTGCTGGGGCGGGGGGCAATGCTGGCGAAAGCAGCTTGAATGCTCAGCAGGGTGATGCCCAGGCTGGTGTGCTAGCTTGATGGTAAGATGCTGAACAGCTGGTCACCTTGGTGAAAACAAAGCAGCTTGAAGTGTCGAAGACAGCTTGAACCGGCTTTGGTTGGTGGAAACTCGAATTTTTCAGGAATAAGTTGGTTTGATTGATCAGAAGAAGTAAACTAAGCTAAAAAAGCTAAAAAAGGGGAGACTTTCCTCATCTTTCTAAGTGGTGTCCTAGCGCGAAAACCAGGAGGCTGCAAAGAGCTCCAGTCTCCAAGATGAGAGACCTGGATACTACAGTTGGAGTGACCTGATGTAGCGCAAAACTGTCGTAAATTGGGAGACGAGATGAATGAATGGGATTTCTTGTGGACGTTTGCACTTCTGGTAATAGGGCCAGCTTCGCCAAGCCAATGTATGCATGTCGGAATGCGACGAGCTTTGTGCAGCTTCGCAATAGAAAACCATCGTGGATACACAGATATGAACATGAAAAAAAAAACCCACTAAATTCAAATCAAATCTGGAGTCCACGTCTTGGAGCTAAACGCTATGAATCGCGATCATATTAGCTAGCGTTCCACCGCGCGCGGGTATGGGCGGAAGTCCGCTCGTGTAAATTTTGAACTTTGACCCGTCATTATCGGCGAGCATATCCGCCTTGCGATGAGCCGTATTGGATATCGGGTCGCTCCAACTCAGAACTCGTTCCCTCCTACCCCCCTTTCACTGCTAAATGCCCCTCCCACCACCCCCAGCCCTAGCCAATGGGTGAATTAGCAGCGTGTACAGGATGCGTGATGGTTCCTGGGCTCTGAGTGGTCAGCTGATACTCTCCTCATACGCTACAACTCTCTTTTAAAAATGCTGGGTGACCTCGGCTCTGTCCTCAACTGCCCTTGGTTGACAACTCTCTAGTACAATAATTTAAATCTTGTGCACAAAGCATGAAAGGATTTTTTTTCAAGATAAATTACTTTTTCTCTCCAAAAGTTCACTTTTTTTGTTATTTTTGCATCTAAGCACTTTTTTTTAAAAGTGGAATTTAATTACTAAAATTAAAACGGTTAACTCGGACTCCAAACTCAATTCATTTAAACCTGGAAGTTGTAGTGCCTCCCAGCAGAGCAATGTAATTTTAATTTTTCACAAATGCCTGCCTTCATGCAGTGAGACGATGCTTACGACTGGGCGTATTTCAGCATTTTGGGCAATGAATCTTTAAGACCTATTTAGTATTGCTTATGCCAGTACTTCTTATTTCGGGGAGCTCTAGGGAGGAGGAATTTTGAAGATGTATATCATCATGAAATATGCATTTGCGTGTGTTTATATTGTGTGTGATGTGGGTTGCTTAGTTTATATCCCCTGCAAAGCAATCTGCACCTGCCATTTTGACGGTTGTTTATTGGCGCATATATTTGGAAGGTGTTTTATGTTGTTTGACGGGGCACATTTTAGTGCATGATAGCCTGTCACTGCTGGCGGAATGGTAGCCAAGTCTAATCCTTCGCCCCCCTCCGTTTTTTTAATGGCAGGTACAACGAGGCAACCCAAGGAAGGTGAGGTCCCCGGGGTGGACTATAACTTTGTGAGCGTCGAACGGTTTATGGAACTGGAGAAAAGCGGAGCTTTGCTAGAGAGCGGAACGTATGAAGGTCAGTATCCTGTTCCTTTTTTTTTTTAAATCCTGTACTACCATTCAGTTTGCCTTTAGTGTTCTTTATATAGCCTTGTGCAAGTGAAACACTACCTTCTCTGTGAAAAAGTAGTATGAGCTTCCTGTTTCCTCCTTTCTGCTTCCTGCTTCTTGTTTCCTGCTTCCTGCTTTTCAGTTGCCCACATGAAATTTTTTATGGTTAAAATGTCTAACGTTATTTGGGGCTACTGTTTGCTGACCCTGTGACATCACTGCTGTATTCACTGCTGGATGGGCCAAACATGGCCGCCGCCCCCACAGGACGACACGATTTTGACTGTAGCATCGCCCTCGGTTGGGGATTTTTAAGTCTCTTAGCAGCTCTCTGATAACCCCCGCTGATCACTCAAGCGACTGTCTGTTCACTGAAGGGTTTGTCTGTATTTAGCAACACAGTATGCAGAATGAGCACGAACGCAGTCTATAAGATTGGCTGTTACAAACTGAGCTGAAAATGGGGTATTAAAATGCATGCGTTTAGCAAAAGAAGACATCCTTTTGATCCCCAAGGATTGCGTTTATATTTGGACCTGCATTTAGGCATTTAGCTGACGTTCTCATCCTGAGCGGCTCGCATAAGTGCACGTCGTCATTCAAAATGCTATTCGCCGACTTCTTTGGCTATAACTTAATGCTTATCGATTATAAATGGGCTTTCTTGCGGCTTCTTGGTACGATGCCACTGTTGTATTGTCGAGACGGTGATGTTCTCCGCTTTTGCTCGTGTCATGGGATAAGTGCTTGTGCTAAATAAATATAGCGCATTACCGTGTACATAAAGGTTCAGGCAGCTATCGCGGCCGAAGCCGAGTCATCGGGCCTATGCAAACTGCACCACTCATTACTTAGTTTAAAAATTTAAAGCTAAGTGCCAAATCGGTGCTTGATAGAGGTTAAGGGCCTGGTGCTTTCGACAGTAAATGGAGTAGAAGATTGAGACCTGGCGCAGGAAGAGCCAGGTAAATCCATGAGGGCGCTCAGAGTTCACCGACAGACGAATCAAGATGCAGGATTTATTAATGCTTTTCAGTCTGCAGTTGCGGAGCTTCATAAATAAATAGCAAACTCTGAACTGTTGCGTCGGAATCGAGCGAAAGCCTCAAAAACGGGCAACCTCTGCAGGGAATGCTGAAAATGCTACTGTACATATTTTCAGTTGTGAGGGTCCTTGTGTTCTGATCTTTCATTACCATTTGCTTGTTTTTGATTTTTTTTTTTCTCTGTTGGAAGGTTGTATTGAAAGCATTGCTGAAATTGTGTCTTAGCGGAGCAATTTGTATCCTCTGTGATTTTCAGAGCCAAAATGGCTGCCCTTCTGTAAGGAAATGCCTCCTATCTTAAGTGGAGGGAGACAGATATCTATTGGATTATTTTGCCTTGAGGCAGTAAGTGTTGAGAACGTTTGTTTGGGGTTTATATCCTGTATTCATTGGGGGAACAATGTGCAATGTCAAGACCCTAATTCGTTTGTGGCACCGTCGTAAGACAGAGGGCAAGAGCCAAGCACTGAAACGGAATAGACAGTACACACGTAGAGGAAAAGCACTACATTGCATAAGTAAGTTACTTATTTACAGGCAAAGCAACACATGTGGAAAAAAATCAACATATTCAGTGGGTACTCAACAGAGTCAGAGAGAATTCAACATATTCACAGGGGAAGGCAACGTATTCAGAGGAAAAGCAACAGATTGCAGGGGAAAACAACATAATAAGAGGGGATGCGTCTTGCTCAGAAGGTAAGAAGTATATTTTTAGGGGAATTGACATATTGTAGACAGAAAAATATATTCTGCGAGCGAGCGGTATATTCGGAGAGAAAGAAACTCATTGGGAGAGAAAGGCACATATTCCCTCGCAGGAAGGTTAAAAGATAAATGAAGGCAGGCTTGCTGACTCGCGTCCCGTCAGCATAATGGCTCGGTGTAGCTCCGACTGCGATCGCTGCCTGTGGAGGAGAGGAGCGCTCGGTCACCCGTCATCCCAGCAGCTGCTACAGCAGGAATACTTCAGCTGCGGGAGTCTGTCAGTACTGCTCGTACAGTCACCCCCCCTCTGCGCACTGGAACTAATGCGGAACAGCAGTGTCGCGGAAAAAAACGCCTACGGGGGGTGTCCCGAATTTCAACACCCCCCAGCTGCCCCCATTGCTTCTCCAAATTTCACTGGCTGACGATTCTCGCTACTGTGGCTAGCTAGCAGTGTTTTAAAGCTTTTTGGGTGGTTTTTTTTTTTTTGTGTGTGTGTCGCTCTTCTCTGCTGCAGACATTTTGGCTCTGATGATCGGTATTTCTATGAGAATTAGGGGAAAAGGTGCATGGAGGGAGGGCGCTCATGTCCGAGGTGCTGCTCTATGGCGGAGGCGGGAACTCTATTTACCCTTTAAGTGCTAATCGCCGCTATAGTCAAGCGCAAGGCGCAAAATATACAGAGCAAAATTTCAGATTAAGGGTTAAAAGGAAGAACTCCTCTTCAGTGACTCAATGGATGGATTCAGGCCCTCTGTCCAGGCTCCGCACGCAGGCCTTTATATCCTACTGATAGGGCTCCTTCTCCATCGCATTTCTCCGCTATTTTCTTGACATCTTGCACTCGCCTGGAAACAAGGCGCCATCGATTACCGCGGCTTAGAACTGCGGCTGATCAAACCGGCTCCGCGGGCAAAGCTGTCAAAGTATTCTCTGGCAACACAAACAGCCTCCGCGCAATCGAAAGAATGAACTATCAGGGTTCATTCTTTTTTTGTTGAATAAGTGGGCGTCACCTGTGGATTGGTGCTGTGCTAATCGACTGACCAATCGTGCCGACCGCGTCAGATTAACCTTTACTTAGCGCCTAAGTGCCTCAGTTTGTGGCTGCACTGAATCTTCAGTTAGCTTGAAGAATGCAAAAAATAGTTCTCTGTGAACTTGACCTTGCAGCTGCGCGAATGGTTTAATCGACTAATGTCTGCTGCCATTTGCAGTGGAGGTGGGCAACAGTCACTGGCTAGTTTAAAATCAGTTTTTTTTCTCGTTGTTGTTGCTGGGACTATAATTATGTTTTTGACTGCATATTTTGTGGTGAAGTGGATCTGTTCACGTTCAAAAAAATGGCTTAATTAACATTCTTTTTATGATTAAATTATTTCCATGTTAACGAAATCCATACACTCACATCAGACTGATTGCCTTATATTCTTCTAACTATTCAGAATTAGTAACATTATTCTTTGTCTTAGTGCGGTTGACTAATACTTAATGCTCAAGTTGAGTTGCCCAAAAAAATCTCTGGTCTGTGAATTTGGCAGCAAGGTCTGACACAGTTTCTGATATGACTTTATCGCGCTGTATGGTTTGGAGATAATGGCGTCTGCTAGATAAATTTACTGCCATTTAATTCAACTAAACTCACTTAAATGACTGTGCGAAACCGAGCATTCAATCTCACATACCAAACCTCCCGTAAAGTTAATGGCCAAACCTGCCAGTTTTACCCGCGGCGGGTTTTTCCTTTCAGTGAACGAGAATGAAATGTGTCAACTGCTGCAAATGTTTTCCAAAAAAAAAAAAAAATTGTGCAAAACACACTGAGCAGTGAATTTTAGCAGAAATCACTGCGGGTTTTGTTGGAAAACGCCGCAAATTTCAACATCAAACGCTAGGGATCACGAAGCCGCCGGAGCGTACAGGCTTGCCGCCAGTGTGGCAATCATCTTTTTTTTTTTTTAAAGATTATTTTTTTTTGGGAATTTTTCCTTAATTTGACAGTTATACAGTGTAGAGAGACAGGAAAGTTGGGGAGAAGAATGGGGGAAGACATGCAGCAAATGACCTGAGCTGGAATCGAACCCAGGTCGCTGCAGGAAGGACACAGCCTTTATGGTACACGCGCTTAGACCGATGAGCCACCGGGGCGCCCCATCTTTCTTATCTTAAATGCAGGAGCATGAATGTCATTGCGAAACCTGAGCCTGATCACCTGGAAAATCGGTCTCCGTTAAAAGAAGGTTTCAGAGCTTGTTTAGCATATTTGTTTTCATTTACTTCCTCCTTAATTCGCATTACAGCGGGATTTGCTCTGATGCTCTTCATCAGTCACTTTATGAAGTGTACTACGGGCCTCAGTAACCCCCTCCTGCTCTTTCTGTTACATTACCCTGTCTAATCACACAAAATGGCCGCCGAACAGCAGTCACATCTGGAGAGCGTTTGAATGAAATTAACTTGCCACAGGAGGGACATTACCCCTATAGTTTCGAGTTTAATGTTTGTCCACATGCTCATCGCTTAATCTGTTTCCGTTCAGTGGGCCAAATATCTTTGCCTGGGAAAAACTGGGATTGATTAGGCACGTACCAGAATGCAGAATGGTAAAACTGGAAATGATTCAAACGCTAAGTGGCCATGCTTGCTCTCTGATGCATGCGGTATTCTAAGTGCCTATTCCTCTGTGATTTTACTACTTACTACTACTATGACTACAACTAAAATTACTACCACTACTGCTACTGCAACCGGTGGTGTAGTGGGTAGCATTGCTGCCTTACAGCCGGTTCGAATCCGGCCTGGGGTCTTTCTGTGGGCAGTTTGCGTGTTCTCCCCGTGTTCGCACGGGTTTCCTCCAGGTGCAAGCACACGCATATCAGGCAAATTGGAGAGACTAAATTGCCCATTTGTAGGAGTGAGTGAGGGAACGTTGTCGGTGCCCAGCAATTGATTGCCGACATGTTCTTGGGTGTGTTCCTGCCTTCTGCCCATAGCCGGTTGGGATAGGCTCCAGCTCCCCTGCAACTTTAATGAGAGAGAAGCAGTATAGAAAATGGGTGGGTGGATATTGATGATGGTAATTATGGTGATTACAATGATGATAATAATCGTCCTGTTATCAAAAGTGCAAACTGTTCTTATTAATTATGTACAGCTCGCGTACTGAGTTGGGTAACTGTTCCGATTTTTTGTATCCCTGTGCGTTCATATGCTGTTATTAACAGTCTATAACACGTTAACTGCATAGTTAATGCTGTTATCAGAGGTGTAATGCGCTCTGCTCCATGCAGATAACTATTACGGCACGCCCAAGCCCCCAGCTGAGCCCGCACCCCTGCTGCTGAATGTGACGGACCAGCTGCTGCCCGGCGGCCGACCCAGCGCGGAGGGCAAGAGGAGACGCAACAAGTCCGTCAACAACATGGAGAAGGCCGGCATCGAGCCCCCGGAGGAAGAGGAGGAGGAGAGGCCTGTCGTCAACGGCAACGGCGTCGCCATCACCCCAGGTGGGTGTGCTACAGGGAGGGGGTTTGGGGGGCCGTGCCCCAGAAAACATGGATATCCAGCTTAATCTCAGGTGAGAGTACAAATAGAGTGAGCGCCATGATGTTTGTTTGCAAGAACATCAGTGCGTTTTCCCTGCAATCACGGTACGGAAGTAGAGGGAAAAGTTAAAAGAGAAGTTAGGCCTCATTTTGTCATCCCCTCAAGTGTTTTCAGTGTTTCTTAAGCCCTGAGGTGAGCCTCCCACCTCAAGTGTGTTGTCAAAGTACCGTGGTCGGCGTCTGAATAAGATGGTGGAACCTCCGTAGAATGCCGTCAATAACGAGTGAAAAACAATACACCTCCTAAATTGTTTAACTTGTGCGCCTTATAGTGTTAAAATACATATTGAAAACTGTTGGAAAAGAAATGACTTGGAAAAGGTGGCTGGAAGTATAATAACATCATAGAATAACAATAATATATTCACTGTACAATCAACACTAATTAGTATTGCATGCTTCGGACCAGCTAGGTCACATCACAACGACAAGGTTATCGCAACTATAGTGACCTTTATCTGGAGAGAGCTGTTTTGGGTAGTAGGCATAACAACCGTTTCATGTCACTGTAGCAGCTTAACAACCAACTTGTGTCAGGGCAGGAGCATAGCAACCACCTCACGTCAGGGCATCACTATAGCAACCATCCCATGTCAGGGGAGCAGCATAGCAACCACCTTTTGTTAGGACAATGGTGGCAGCGTCTGTCTCATGTGAAGGCCTCACAGGAAACACACATTCGAAGAACATCAGGACAGCTTCCTCTTAGGTCAATCAGGGTACAGGAAGCCTAATTGCGACTGGCTAGCGACACCAATCAGGCGTCTGGGTGTCTTGAAGTGGTGCTCAGTGTCCTTGCTGATCCAGGACCACAGCTGTTTGGACCTCGGCTACTGTGCGTTTTATACTGATCATATTTCCTTGAGGGACAGTACCATAATGCACTGGGTCATGTCGTCACCACAGAGGAAGAAGGCATTGGCTTTTCTGTGTTGACTTTGTATCGCTCCCCTGGTCCACATGTTCTGCTGGGTACCATCTGGTCTCCTTCCAAAGTCCAAATACATGCAAGTTTGGCTCGTCAGAGACTCCAAATGACCAGCTGGGACGAATGTGCGACCGAACGGTGTGGTGCGTGAGCTATGTGGATTTGTGAACTGTCTCAGCTGCATTCCTGTAGAAAGTGACCTCATTCACCAGCTAGAAATCCTATCGAGCCGCTAAACGGGCGAGTCGGGGGTGTCTAATTATGGCGATAGCGAAAAGCTGCAGGACGATGCATCTCCTGGAAGCGGGTCGGACAGCGTTTTAGTCGAGGGCAGAGCTGCCAGGAAACCACCTCTCGGGGCGTATTCATAGCTCGATAACAGAACAGGGAAAGCGTGACCATTTATATATATATAGAGTGGGTCTATCAAACTGCAGTCTGTCTGCAGGTTAATTGCGGTTTTCTTTTCATCGGCAGCCAATGTAGTTCTTGGAAACTTGAGTGCTTGGACTCTCTAGCCAATCAATGATTGCAATGAATCACCACAGCCAAATCAAAGCCCTCCAGGACATTAGCCTGGCACTCCTGACCTATAAAAGTGCGATACAGGGCAGGACGGTCTGTATTACTCAGGGCTTTCGTTCTGAAGGGTCAGGTACTACCCTTGGCTCCACAACAAAGCTGGTTTTGAGGACAAAAATAGCAAAAACAAAAGAAATTCCCAAAGTGAGCATACATCAAATATCAGAGAGTTACACTTTATTTTTGTTTTATGAATTGTGGGTTTTTCATCTTCGTGAGGCTGTCTCTGTGAACTTGGGTCACTCGACCTCCTGGGCTGCCTTGTGCCCATATTTGGCCACTTTTTAGCCCTTTAAACCCCAAGACCCTTTGCACTGTTGGCTTATTTGGACAGGTTTTTTTTTTTTTCTTGAAAAAGCTTACTCATCAAAGGGTTAAAATTCTGTTCAAGACCATGTATGGATGTATGGGTAGATGGGTGGATGGATGGATGGACAGATGGACGAACACATAGATAGATAGATAGATAGATAGATAAGTACATAAATGAATAACTTAAATAAAATATTTTATATATTTGTTGTTTACTTCTATGTCTACCAGACACCCTTGTGGCGGTTGGCCCACATTCAAAAATCATCACATCCCTGCAGAAATGTTGGGTCTGCTCATGATTAGAGTTCATCTCTCTGTCCCCTGTGGAGACTGCCTGCCCTCCTGGCAGTGTCGAATGGCTGCTGATGTTTATTTTGCGAGCCGGGTGTTTGTGCTCTGTGCAGCGGTTTCTGTTTCTCTCCTGGTTGGATGAAAGACAGCGAAGCTGTTTGGGGAACAGGACTGTGGGGAATGTACTGAGTATCTGGCCTTAGTACTGAGGTTTTTGCTCGAATACCACCATCTGTGTGTGTTTTTGTGCGTACGTGTGTGTGTGTGAGTGAATTAGCATGTATTTTTTATGTGCGCGCCTCTGAATTTTTGCGTTTGGAAGTGTGGGCAGGCATTACAACTCCCCAGTACATAACCATGACCACTAATCCACCAGAGATTGTGTGTGTTCCTCGTTCCTGCTGTTGGTTTAATGTGGAACAGAGACGACCCCTCTCTGCAGCCGTCGCGTTTCGAAGGTCAGCTCTGACTCACTCCTGTTTACGTCCCGCAGAATCAAGCGAACAGGAGGACAAGAGCAACGATGGGTCAGCGGACTCCGCCCCCAACCAGCAGAATGAGCCCGCCCTAGGCCCCACCCCCAGCCCCGGCTCCGCCCCCGCCCCCTCGCCAACCCCCGAGGAGGCGTCCGAAAAGGAGGTCCAGCCCTCGTCCCCAAAGACGTCCCCGAAACCGGAGGAGAACGATGAACTGGGCCCACTACCTGACAACTGGGAGATGGCCTACACAGAGAAGGGGGAAGTGTACTTCATAGAGTGAGTCGCTAAACCCTTAACCCTCCAGTTACCTTTGGGGTCAAATTGACCTCGTTCAATGATTACAGTTTCTGAAAACACGGTCAGCATACTTTTTTCAGCTTGATTTTTTTTCTCTGATCTTCAAAAGATGAAAATTAAATTAACTCAAAATATTTGAAGACCACAAAGGAAAAACGACTAAATTTAGCATTTTTGTATATTTTATATATTATATTTTATTATTATATTTATAATAATATATAAAAGTATTATTTATTGTAATATTTAATTTTTTTTAATTTTTTTTTGCACATTTTTTCAGTGCTTTGTTTCTAAGATCGTTTAAAATTTTTAATTAATCATTTTTCCACAACATGAAAATGTGACTGTTCATTTTTCCATTGTGGTCTTTTTTTCATTTATTTCATGCTTGGTCTACACGTTGTTTGTATCGTTGTTGGGGTCATTTTGACCCCAAGCTCTATAGTTATAAGAAACCATCATTTTGATCTAGTTTTTAATCATCCTGGCTAATACTGGGGGCACTTTCGCGTTCATTTCTTTTACATTAATTTTGCAATAATCATGTAAAATCAATTCTTGATGTATTGTGGGAGGATGGGGGTAGTCCTGTTCTATTTAGTGGGTTATTAAGACTGTCAGTGCAAATTGTATAACATGTTCAGTTCTAATTATTTTCTCTAAGTGTTTTGCAGGGATCAAATTGACCCCAAACCAAAAAATGTTAAAAATGTTAGTTAATTCGAGGATAATAGGAGGGGCTAAGCCCAAAACTGTGGTTATTTTCCTTCCAGTAGCGCACAGTACACTTTAAGTATTTACCGGGTTCCTGCGAGGGTTGGAAATCCTTGAAAACGCTCCAGTTTCAATGTGGTGTTTTTAAGGTTTGAAATGTGCTTGGATTTTGAATTTAGAGCTTTAAACTGCTTGCACGTGTAAGGTTAATTGCGTCACAGTCATAACACATAGCTGTCTGACTGAGTAGGTTGGGAAATGTGAAATTTACCGCAGGTTTAAGGCGCTTTCACACCGGACGCGAGACGAATTTTTCACGCGACAGATTACATTCGAAATCAATGCGTCTTTGCATTGATTTCGAATGTAATCTTTCGTGCGAAAAATTCGTCTCACGTCCGGTGTGAAAGCAGCTTTAAGGTGCTGAAAGAGCTTGAAACGTGCTTGAATTTGACTTTGTAAAAGGTGGAGGAAACCTGGATTCTGACGGTGATGCAGTTCTAGCTCCTTGACTATTTAGGCCACTACGTAGTATTTTAAACAATGAATATGAGCTTGTAGGTTGTGTGAACTGTGAGGTTTAATTCTTCAAATTCTCCCACTGTCGCAGCAACAATTAGTTGAATGTATGCGTTTGTTAATGCGCGAACTCGGTGGCGTTTTGTTGTTGGCCATCAAGCGCACTTACCGTGCAGGGCAGTTTGGGCGCCTCTCTGATTGTGCACAAATCCCACCGGCTGCAGTCGCCCATCATCGCAGGCGCGCAGTACTTTGTCAGCGATGTAAGTATACTTCTGCGAATAAGTGCGTGCTTATTTTTCATTGCTGTATCTGGTTCATGTTGAAACTCTTTTCCTCTCAATTTTACTGACAGTAAGAGGGTGCAATCGAGTTTTCTTCTTGCCCTTTACTCAACTGTGTGGAAAGAGTGCACTCAGTTGAATGGTATTGATACCCGTTGAGAGAAGCACACTTCTTTTTGTAAGAGTTCATGGGAATTTGCGGGTCATATCCATAATTTTCACCTAGGTCAAAATGTAGTTTTTTTTTTTTTTTTGATAAATCAGAAATTAATGAGCCCCTAAATGTCTCTGGATGTTTGGGATGTTGGAATTAACCCTTTAGCCCCCTGACTAATGATAGGAGAGCGTTTTCATTTTTCTCTGTGGTTTAATGGCGGATGTAATCTAGCCTCTTGATGCTATTTACTGGACTAGAATTCGCTGCAACAGATGTGGGGGACAAAAACCAATTATTTCCACCCGGCCAGTTTGCTCTAGAGGGTTAATGTGATAAAATATTTTGGTTGACGACCTTCAGAAAAGATTCTAAAATGAATTTTGCACTCAGCGCCGGACTGCGTGTGCGCCGGACTGCGTGTGACAGAAGTGTGGCGGCAATGCAAATGAAGAGTTGGTTTCCAAAATGCAACAATTGCCAAAATTTCTAAAATTGAGATAATACCATAGAGCAATAGCCCTGCGCTTCTTACACATGGTGCAAAAATCCATTTTCAGAAATTCAGAAATACTGTAAGGTGTATTTTTTCATGGTCAAAGTTTGTGTTTTTGTATAAAATGCAGTGGGCGCCAACATAGAAAAGGCTGATTTAGTCAAAATGAGTAAAATAGAGATATTGCGTTTTGGAAACAAACTCTTCACATTTTTTGCAGTTTCTGAATTGCCTCTCGGTTGGTCACACATGGTCACATAATTAGGCACTTTTTTTTTACACCCATTCCATGGTTCGGGATGGGCGGGTGGGGGCACCTTTTATACCCCCAGCGGCATTAAAGGGGGCCCTGAAATTGCAATGGAAAGCCACACATCAGGGCCAAAGTAGATAGCCTGCTGGGCAGTTAAATATATCCGTCTCTCCACTCGCGTTTCGAGTCCCCCCCAGCGGAAATTGGGACGCTGTCATTTCCAGTGGGCCGTTCCTTATGACCGCCTGTGCGTCTTGCTGTCACGTTGCCGTGGAGATCTAATTTGGGAGCCGGGAAGGTATTTTCAGTCATGTTCCATCAGCGGAAGCTGGCAGTGAGGTGCGCCAGTGTTTGAACAGTGACTTATTGTTAAAGGGCAGTAATTGATGACTCATTCCCGCATTGGTATCCAAGACTGCCTCAAATAAAAAGGTGCCGACTGTCTGCTTTAATTTGCAGCTTGTTTACATTCATTTTGAGCTGATCTTGCGGGAATCGTGGCTCTTTATGTTTGTGTCACTATCTAAATATTTACATAGCTCACCTTGGGTGGAAATTAGCAGGAAGTCAATTCTGATATCAGGAAGTGTTTTCATGCTTCGTGATCAGACAAAAACTGCAACAGATTTCCTTTACTTACTGGCCTAGAGTTTCAACACCCATCTTAGGGAGTTGTATACCTTTTAGTCTGTTGGCGAATGGTGACATAGTTTGGCTAAATGGCCTTTTCCCAGTATCTATCACTACATTCCTCTGTTCTGTTTTGACTGAATGGCCTATTCTGCTGTTTATGTGTTCTTACTCTAAATTTGTTAAAACTCAGTCCTGACTCCGCTAATAATGAACTCTTTTGGGCATTTATGACCAGTGAACTAGCCCCACCTGTGACTCATCTCCCACCCTATTCTCAGACTTATTTGCCAATTCAAGCATTCAGTACAGTCTCGCGTGCGAACTTTCAGTGGAGTTGAGTCCGTGTTTGTGTGTTTATTTAGCTTAGCAGATGCTACCAGTCGCGACCCTCACTATTGCCTCGGCCTTTCTGTTGGCACTAATATAAGTCGCTCCGCTAAACGCAGAAATTTAAATGTAAAAGTAAAGTGACCTCCATGCTGAGAGTTGTTGCCGCGTTTGTTTGAATAAACCCCGCCGCGGAGAAGTGTGGAGTCAGAGGGGAAAGCGAATGGCGAGCTGCCAAACTGCTGCCGTCTTAAAATCCACCGAAGCGCGAAATTTGTTTTCGAGGACCTCGACGAATCGAGACGTCGGCTAAAAAACGAAAACCAGGACACGCAGAGAGAGAGAGAGAGACCCTGGGCCAAGTTGGCAGAGTGAAATTTCCAGTGTCACCCCTACTATAGCTGAGGGCACATTAAGCCCAATTGGAGCCATACCTGCTCTTCAAGCTTGATTTATCCCTGAACATTTTATTTTTCTGTAGTATTGTTATGCCTACGCCACTGTCGGTGGTAACTTCTCAGTAATGCAAGCTATCAACTGGGCATGGAATATTACATTCATTTATTTATTTCATTTATTTATTAATTCATTCATCTATTTATTCATTTATTTACTTATTTTATTTATCCCTGAGCATTTTATTTCTCTGTAATAATGTTATGTCTACGCCACTGTCGGCAGTAACTTCTCCGTAACGCAAGCTATCGACTGGGCATGGAATATTTATTCATTTATTTGTTTAGTTATTTATTCAATGATTCGTCCGTTTATTAACCCTTTAAGGCCTAATGCAAAAATCCCAGCAGAGAATCATGCTGCCATATTTACCATAGTAACCTGTATTTGGGCTGAAGCACAGCTTCTCAGCTTTCAGGAACAGTTGGAATTTTTTTTCTGTTGCGCAAAACTTACAGTAATTACGGTACTTTCAAAATTACGCGCATATCTGTGTCGGCAACGACACGTTCTTAAAATGCGCACATGCTGTCCCGGTTTAAATGGGTTAATTTGTTTACTTATTTCATGAACTCTTTATTTATTGCTGGCGGTCTCTTGCTAACGTCCGAGAATATTAGCATTAATTAGTTATTATTTGCTTATCGCATGAGGCCAGTTTCAGAGTGCCGCAAGGTCTTTCCCTGGGGACACCAGAACTCGCTTCATCGGTTTAGCTGAGCAGACAGACAGGCATTTAGCCGCTGATCCCAGGTCAGCGCCGAGTCGGTGGAAAGCGCCGCCGATCGCACGCCACTCGCTTGCTAAATACTTGCCTTGAAGCAAAGCGAGTGGCATCGATCACTCATCTATTAACCAGCGGACCTGCCTGCTTCCTGCCCACTTAAAAAGCCCACATTCCAGGGAATTTATGTACTTATTTATTTATTAACTGCAGTGCAATCCCTCAGTCTTTTTTCCCTGTTCCTCTCACGCTTTTTTCCAGCCACAACACGAAGACGACGTCCTGGTTGGATCCGAGGCTGGCGAAAAAGGCAAAGCCCCCCGAAGAGTGCAAAGAGGACGGTGAGCATCCGTTCCTTCTGGTTTCCTTCCGGGTACATTTGGTTCCATTGGGTTCCCTCAATGTTCTGCTGGTCCTCCACTTGGCGTGTTTTGAGCTGCTGTTTTGAGATGTTTGCTGTGTCGAGAGCCGGCTCCCTGTGTAGCGAGCTTGTCAGTTTGTGATGGTAACACTACAGACTCGGTGCTGTAGCTGTTTTAAGCTTGATACATACTCCACAAGAACAGAGAAATTTGTTCTTGTTCTCGAGGCTGCAAGAACAAAATGACGTCATTTTGTTCTCGCAGCCCTGGTTTTGGAGTTCTTGCAGCTTGTTCTCGACACATAATCTGGGCAGAACTTTTTTCTCGTGCGGTGTCCGAGAACTGTTGTGTGATTGGAAGTTCTGCACTTGAGTTTCTCGTAAAGTATGAAATGTCCCGGTCAAAACGAACTTTGTTCTTGTTCTCGCAGCCTAGAGTACAAGAACAAATTTCTCTGTTCTTGTGGAGTATGTATCAAGCTTTAGTCTATGTTTGGTGACAGAATTGCCTCTGTTAGTCCAAGTTCGGTAGCACTATCAACTGTGCTGTAGCTGAATTAGTTTATGATTGGTAACACTATAGACTCTGTGTTTTCGCTGTAATAGCCTATGTTTGGAAACAATTTAGACTCTGTGCTGTAGCTGTGTTAGTCTATGTTTGGTAACACTTTAGAGTTCGTGCAGCAGCTGCATTAGTTTATGATGGGTAACACCGTAGACTCTGTGTTTTCGCTGTAATAGTCATTTTTTGGTAATAATATAGGCACTGTGCGGTAGCTGAGTTAGCCTATGGTGGACAACACTATAAACTCTGTGCAGATGTGTTAGTCCTCTGTATGTTTGATGACACTACAGACACTTGGTACTCACCGTCTTAGCCTGTGTTTGGTTAGGCTGTTGGTACTGCACAATAGCTAGTAGTCTATGTTTGGTAACATTAGATCATGCGCAGTAACTGTGTTGGTTTATATTTAGTTACAGAGTGAGCACCATGCATTTGATCTTTTAGCCTCCTTGGAGATTGTCATTATTTTGGTTAAACACTGTGCAGTAACTCTGTAGACGTAGAAGAATTTCCTGTTTCGGGCAGGAAGTTGAACCCAGCTCCTGTTTTTCTGTGGGCAGTGGGAATTCAAGATTAAGTGATCCAAGCTAGTAGCTCAAAGATCCTCCTCCACTCAAAAATGTGTTACTTGTGTCTGTTGTCCCCTGAAATGTCTGGCCTTCACTATACTGACTTGCATCCGTATAAAGTTTTTCACAAGTGGTGCCTCCACAATCCTCTACTAAAGGAAGAAATGTCCATACGCTTTCTGACATTCAAACGTGCCCCAGGCAAGTTCAATTTGGCATGTCACAAATTCAAATATGCAAAAACCACCAAAGAAACTTGAAACCTCCAGTGCAGAACAGAGTTGTTAGTAGCATTGAGAGCGAGAGTTTTCATTTGCATAGAGAAAATGTTGACTGCAAACATGGTTGGTAGAGTGTGCATTTTTTTGGATGTAAACTGGACCCAGGGGCTTCCTTCCATTCTATATCAAAAAATCCTGCTATGCCGCTGAAATGGTTGTACTTTATTTACAGACGCTGGACTCAAATGCCCACAAACCTAGAGGGACTGCATTATCTGCAATGCTTATTTCTGAGGAGCGTTTCCATAACCTAATGGAAAAGTCAGTGAGTTTCGCAAAAAAAATTAATTTTAAAGTCAGATGAAGTCCAGATTATCCAGGGACTGCGACATTGTGTGGGAGTCAGTATATATGTATTTCTTTAACTTAACCAACAGTCAAAGAAAGCTTTCTGCTTGAAACATATTTCCTTAGCGGCTGATTAATAGCATTAACTGCTTTCGCTTTTTGCTAGCCGCTGCTTGTTCTCTGGCAATGGTGAAACTGTAAACTATGTATTTAGCTCACGTTTCAAAGTTGTTATTGCAATGTTGATCTAGTGCTTCAAAAGAAAGGCAAAGTCTATCCAGACTCCATGTGGCTCGGTGCTTAAATCCCGTTTCTGTAGCATGAAGCGGCTAGGAGTTATGCTACTCCTTCTGGACGGGATGCTAGGCCATCGCAGGTCACCCCCCAGCTCTTAGTCAGGTATCCCTGACAATTTGCTGGTACCCAATTATACATTTGGGTGGAGTGAGGCAGTGTGGAAGTGAAGTGTTTTTGCCCAAGAACACACCGCGAAAGCCGTGGCAAGGACTTAACCTCAGGACCTTTTAATCCCAGGTCAAGTGCACTTAACCACTGAATGCGTTGAAAGTGTTGGTCTTCCAGTCGGTCTGTTCATGTGCCATTTTGTTTCCAGGCCAGGATGTCAAAACCCTGGCAAAGGATCTGAGAAATTCATGCTTGTTTAACTAAGCTTTCTGATGTGTCCACCTGTTTGGACACGTAAAGTCTCGTTAATGTAGGGCCAAAAATTGGACAAAATGAAACCAAATAATTAACAGAAGACTGAAGCTTGTCAAAATCTAATATTTGTAACATGGCGATGATTCAACCACATTAATAACCAGCACATTAGTCATTTTAATTGAGCCTGTTTTTCAAGTGAAGGAGGTGCAGATCATTGTATTATATGAACATTTGGTAACAAAATCCTAATAAGGGTGCGAATGTTTCCTTTTGATGTTTGCCAAAGTTCAACATAATTTAAAATGAAAATTGCGAGTAAAGCTATTTAAAAAATGGGAGGTGTGCTGAAAATATCTAGTGCCAATGGTATTTGCTTCTAAAATTAGATTAACCCTTAGACTGCTGAATAAATTTTCACGGAATTCAAACTGTAATCATCCTGAGCTGTTGAAAATCTATCATGTGGCTACTTGTTTAAAAGAGCTCCCCTGAGGGAGCTCTTTTAAACAAGTTGCCACATGATAGATTTTCAACAGCATCGGATTTTGATATCGTACATCATTGGGCAACTAGTTGCCCATAGCACTCTAATGGTTAAAATCAAGGAGGAAGTTTGACAAAGTGGGACATGAGATTTTCAAACACTGAAGTGTTCTGTCACCAGCTCATATCCTCCTGTGGGCGATGTAGAATGAACGCTTCTCTCGATTGGCTGATTGCCAGGTGATGGGTCATAATGAAGGGTCTGTCTAAGCCGCAAGAATGTTTCTGCCACTTAATTTGCATGAAAATCCCTTGCGATTCCGGAATTTTCATTGTTTGTCTTCATCTTAAATGATCTCTGTTTTGGCTCAGTGATTTTGTTTCAGCGACCAGGTGTCAGTGTTTAAAATTTCATTCACTTTGCCTGTTCTACGGTATCTCTGCGCAATTCAATGCCGTAAATTTTAGAAGAACTCATTTGCCGTGCCGTAGAGAATGAAAAATTAGTTGATATGACAAATGCACAGTCCTGCGACTTGAACATCAGCCATTAGTCTTCAGGGCAGGCATTGCTAATTCAGTTATAATGGAACATCAGAGTGAAGCCTTTTACAGGCCTCTTAAATGCATTATACTTTGAACATATTGACGCATACATTGGAATCCTGGAACGTTACATTTGCGCTGTGACGTTTCAATCACTTCTGGTAGTTGAAGGCAGTGGAGGTCTAGGACGATGACCCAGTATGCACATAAACATCAACGGGATGTATTGAAAATGCTTAGGGGAGATGTATTATTTACATTGCTCCTTGGGCCTATGTCACCGAGACCTTGCGGCTGGATTTTTGTTGTAGCAGCGGGTAGTGACGTCCCGACAATGTAAGGTGAACAAGTAAACAGCGTAAATAATGCATCCCCCCTACGCATTCTCATTACATCGCCTATACGTTTGGGCAGCGTATATGTGCTTACTGGGGTCTTGGAGGGTAAAAAATCCAAAGAACCTACTCTTTAAAGGGTCAATAGTATCTAAATAAGACTGACGGCCAGGTCTTCGCGGTTCAGTCGCAGTTTCGGTGGGAACGGGTAAACGACTCAAACTGCGGCCAGTCAACCGACTGCTGTCGATGGGAGGACAAGAGGTACATTATCCATGGCACTGAAGGAGGAGAGGTGGTGGATGTTATCGACCTGGATGTGAGATTAATGCGTCGATTTTTGTCCCCGGCCTGCCACCCAGGACAAGGTTTAACAAGCCCTCAGCCTGACTCACCACTTCATGATTTTTCAGGCACCATCCTGCCGTGTTTCGCTCCGTTCCCTTTGTTTAAATATGTCGAGTCTAATCCGCCAGATTGTAAACCAAAGGTCGATGTCTGCCTGCAGGCCGGGTAAATATTTGAATATTTATGAAAATATTGAAGTGTGCATGCAAATCTAAAAAAATAAATCAGAGGAGTGGAGTTGTTATAACAATATTTATGTAAAATTGCTGCCAGTGACATAGTCATCACATATAGGCTTTGCACACTCAATTAAAGTTGGAATCTCAACGCTGGGAAGAGCCTGCATTTTATCTTTGGAGGTCCAGCAGGCGGTGGTTGTCTTCACATCATGGTGGAAGGTGATTTTAGCATGTTCCCCTCTTCGGCTCCACTGAGGTCCTGTTTGTGCATGAGTCTGTATTGACTGGGCTTAGCTGGAGTACAGGGTTACTGGAGGGAGGGCTTGTGCTAGCTGTAGTGAAAGCTGACAGGACTACAGGGTGCGATCTCGCCAAGAGGGTGTGTGAGACTGTACTGCTACTGGAGGTGTGCACTAGACAGCCGGCTGAGACAAGGACACACACACACACACACACGCGCGCACACACAAATACTCTCTTACAGGTGCGTAAACTGATGCACTCACACGGATTCACACATATACACACTCAGACATTTAGGCTCACACACGCATGCATACACACGCACTCACTCTTGCTCATTGGCTCTCACTGTTGCAAATACTGGCGCATTGTATGTGTATACATTTGTGAATGTGCGTGCGTTTGTGTGTGTGTGTGTGTGTGTGTGTGTGTGTGTGTGCTTGTTTGGTTTTGTCTGCTGCCTTCCGAGAGCTCTGCTGCAGGGGCAGTGTTGAACAGGCGGGCCGAGGCCGATCAGCAGGAGAATGTTCCGGATTTCATAATTCCATCTGTTGTCTCCTTTCATTTGTGATCGAAAGCAGAGAACGCAGGACCCGCCTCGGGGTGTGGCCCCTGACTCCTGTCCTTCGGGCCCACAGCCTCTCCTGACAACTCTACTGATAGGGCAGGGCTCATTTAGGCCTCCTTTAAACAGACATGAGAAATGAAAGGAAACGTCCCGAAGTTACTTTTAGGCCATGACTCTGCCTCTGTTGCCGGGTAGTACCATAGAGTTGTATCATTTCCACTCAAATCTAACGATCGGTTTGTCCACTGGGTTTAAAAATGTTTTCATTTTGGGACCCAAATTTGAAGTAGTTTGTATAAGGGTCCAAAATTTGTAATTTACTACACTGGAACCTGGAACAGGCACTAGTATAGGCTGGGTGACTACAAACAGGACCTCATACACTGTCCTGTCCCATTTTGAGTCCCTATCCTTATTTTATTGAACACTGCTTTAGTCTAAGGAGGCACTTGGCTTCTGAATTCCTCCCAACATTTTATGCTGTGGATTAAGTTGATTTACCAATAACTGCCTGTTGGGAAACAGGATTTTTGGGGTATTCGCAATACGAGGTGAGCCAGACGGTTTGGTCAATAGGTACTGAATGTGTATTAGGAGATAAAGAGAAGCCGTCTGGTCCGACAGGGCATGTCACCCATTTTTGACTTCCAGCTGGGATCTTTGTTTGTCTCCAGTTCCGACAAGACACGAGATGCACTAGTGCCTTTTAGTAGGAGGTTCCGCATGCCCACATATGGAGCTCACTGCCGGGGGTTGGGAGTCTATTGAACCAATTAAGTTGAGAGGTTCAGGAGAGGCCCAATAGAGTATTCCTTTTTATCAATGTGTAAACCCTAGGACCAATCAGCAACAACTTCTGATAATATTAAAGAAATCATATGCAAATATCTGTACTTTAACATGTATAAAATTTCTTACGTAATTAAGGAATTTTTTGAACTCTGCATCATGCTGTTGTTCCCACGGCCGGCTGTGTAATAAACTTTTTTCCTGCTTTTGCTACGAACATCGGAGTCTGCTTCTTCATCGGGACAACATTCTTGGTTTTTTATTAATTTACCAACATGCCTATGTGCTAAGATCATCAATTATGACTCTGGCGATTTTACAGGGGGAAAGATACGGGACCCAAAATGAACAGATTAAAGCGATCAAAAGCCTGTGTTTGCAGTCGTCTAAAGTCTTGAAGGCCTGATTTTTCAGCTTCCTTTAAATTTAGTTTTCTTGAGTAATGGCACCTCCCTGTTCTCTACCAGCTGGCTTTCGTGTCACAGGGATTCTGCAACTGACAGCCGCCACCTTCTTTTGACTGACAAGCGGAACAGACCGGAATGGGACCGAGTAATCGGCTCCACCCCCTTCTGAGTCATTTCCTGCGGCTTGTCTGCATTTGCTGTAATTTTGTACAGACTGTTAAAAAATGCAGTGAAAAGCATTCACGGAAAGTAACTCATTTAAAGATTATTCACTGGCTATTAATATTTAACCCCTTTAAACCGGGACAGCATGTGCGCATTTTAAGAACGTGTCGTTGCCGACACAGATATGCGCGTAATTTTGAAAGTACCGTAATTACTGTAAGTTTTGCGCAATAGAAAAAAATCCAACTGTTCCTGAAAGCTGAGAAGCTGTGCTTCAGCCCAAATACAGGTAACTATGGTAAACATGGCAACATGATTCTCTGCTGGGATTTTTGCATTAGGCCTTAAAGGGTTAATTGAGCATTGTATGGAATGCTGAAAGATGTGTTTATGTTTTTTTGGCTGTCTCTTTAATGCCTGGTCAAAACATGCAGCATTTCCCTCTGCTTCTTATTAATTCTCCTGGCAAACTTCAGAGCAATAAAAAAAGTTCAAAGATGTTTTCCTTACGTTTTCGGTTGTGGTGATACTAATCGACTCCAATGGATTGCTGTGGCGCCTTCTGTGGTTGCGATTGCTAGCTGCTGCATCATGCAACGAAAACATCGCCTGATGCTAATTCGGTAGGAGCAACCGATAAAAGCGATTTCAAGCAAACCTTTCTGCCGTTCGAGCAAATCTTATTTTGCCCTCGTCGTCGCCGGAGGAGTTGTGACTCTGGCTAGCATCTATAGCGCCGTCGGATATTTCAACCGCAGCACTCTTATCGCAAGCCGAGCATTCGTTCAGGAAGCCATCAGGGCTGCTGCTCGACCTGCTGTACAAGCACTTGATAAACCAGGAGCGGTGCCAGGAGGCTGCTGGTTCGACCCCCAGGCGAGGCACAGATGTTTTCACCTTGGGCGAGGCTCAAATTGCCTCCAGCTGGATTATGGGTAAAATTTAAGCTTTCGCGAGCAGTTCCCCGATGAAGCATCTGCTGAGGAGGTCCGTAATTGTCGCGCTTCTGTCTGGTGTCTGTTTTAGCTGAGCTAAACTGCCATTACTTAGAGTGTGTAATAGCTGACTAATGAACAGACGAGTTTAAATCATGGTTAAAATGGGGTAAAGTAGTGATAACCACTGTTCTCGGTGTGAAAGGGAAAGGGTGTTACTTTTATGGATAAGGCATGGTCCGTTTGTGTACTTACGCAGCGTATGTGAATGTGCATTGTTATGTGTGGTGCTGCTACTGTTGTCTACATACACTGTATGGATACAGGTAAACAATGATGACTTGCTCATCTCGAGAAAGGAAAAAACATAAGCAAAGAGAGAGAGGAAAGAAAGAGACTTATGAAGACTTGCACCTTGCCTAACGTGAATGCACGCACTCACAAACACACACACACACACACAGGAACACGCACAGATGCAAGCGCGCACTCCCATATACGGCCCGACCACATGCATACACGCACACTATTGGATGCACACATGCAAACATATTCACTAACACACACACACAGATGCAAGTGTAAACAGGCCGATATTCTGCCCACCTACATGCAAACATTTAAATTTTCAAATATGCAAGTTCAAAACTATTTACACACACACGTACATTAGTAGACTCCCTTTTGTATACCCACACATACACACACACACACACACACACACACACACACACACTCAATGCAAGTTCCTTCCTCCTGCGTCTACGCACGTATGCTATCACGTATACATGTTATCAAGCATATTCACACGCATGTGCAACACATACACAACAGCAGATACACTCACGCACACCCACATAAACACAGAAGAAGCGAACATGCGGTCGATGAAAATGCAGTCATCGAGTTCGATGAAACTGATCACCGTAATTGGCATCCTGTTCCACTTGTTTACCAGCGCTCTCTGTTCCAAACAGAAGTGGAACTGACGTGGCTAATTAGTTTGTTTTCTCGCCGTTATTTGTGGCGCACAGTGCATGCGACAGGGCACAGAGTCTCTCCCAGCGTCAGACACGGGAAACGGCGAGCCGAGCCGCCAAAGAGCCTTCGTCTCAGGACCGAGAAGGCCTCTTCCCTCGGTCGCCATGGAAACTGTCTCCCATCGCCAGGAGACTGGGCTCGGCAGTTCAAAGGCGGCTCTGACAGGAGGGGCCAGATTTAAGGCAGTTCGATGTCATCTACCGATATCCGCGGCGTGATTTTTTTACCAAAGTTTCCGGTTCTGCAGCAAGATGGCCACTACTTGCTTGGCTTTGGTCAGGATTTTCAAGGTGTGCGTTTCAGAAACTGTTCGCAGATTTACGAAAACAACCAGCAAGCTATAGACTCAGTAGATGTGGTTATAGTAGCCCTAAAGTAATGATCTACCATATAGTAGATACCGCAATGCCGGCTACCTTACGAATCATAAGGTAATATCATAATGAATCCACAGTTGTTCTTAAGTGTTGAATCTGCTTGTAAGCTAATCGATGGTCCTCAGATCTGCTGAGCGAGTCCATATCCACCCCTGAATTTCTTTTCTCTGAGGTCATTAATTGCAAAATTAGCACCACTGACAGGCCAGACCGGCTAGAAGCCGGACTCTACGATAGAGGCAGGATCGAAAATGAGCAGGTCTTGGCGCTTGAGGGACCGTTATCTCAGGAGTGGGGTGTTATCAGCACTGAGGCTAATCTGGATGTAGGACAGAACCATCACTCTCAGCTCCCACCACGACACTATCTAATCACCCCCCCACCCACCCATCTTAACCAGGGTGCCCTGGTTTCGCAAATAAAGCTCTCTAGCCTGCCCCTGAACTTTCCAAAACTGGAAAACACCGCTGCTCTGAGATTGTTTGAAAGCCCTGGTATATGTGAGCATTTGTTTAGAACCACTGCTTTAACCAGAATGCCCTATCTGCTGCTCTGTGATTGATTGAAAGCTCTGTTATATGCGAGTACTTGTTTGGAACCTTTGCTTTAACCAGTATTCCCCATCTGTGATTGATTGAAAGTCCTGGTATATGTGAGCATTTGTTTGGAACCTCTGGAATAACCAGCAAGCTCTTCCTGCTGCTCTGAGTTTGATTGATAGCCCTGGTATATGTTAGCATTTGTTGGGAACTTCTGCTTAAACCTCCAGTCTGCCCTGTTTGCTGCTCTGAGTTCGATTGAATGCCCTGGTGTATTTGAGCATTTGTTAGGAACCTCTGCAATAGCCAGCCAGCCCTTCCTGCTGCTCTGAGGTTGATTGAAAGCGCACACTTTGGCCACCTCTATTTTAGCCTCGCTGCCCCGTGCACCGCACAGGGACTGACTTAAAGCCCCAGTACGCGCCCACATTCTTCAGCAACCTTTATTTTGACCGCCAAGTTCAAATAATCCCATTTACAACAGAAACCCAAGAAAGCTCGGCAAGAAAACAAGATGAATAATGCATAAGGGCTTCGCGAGCACTAAATGGAGGATGGCAATGCAAATTCCAGATCCAAAATAAACGCCAAACAGCTCTGTTCCTGTCTGAACAGCCTGGTGCAGAAAAAAGACGGCAACGTCCGCGACACAGAAAGATTAGCCCCGCGGCTAGCCCTAGGAAGAACAGCATGTGATCACAGATTCCTTGTGATGATTTTGGGGCCCTGCCGCACCTCGGTCCAGTTTTATTCTTCTTCTCCTGTTCCGTTTTTGGGTCATCAGAGATTCGGGGGAGCAGTGACTCAGATAATGGGCTGGCTAGATCCTATTACCTTACTGTGCCGTCATTAGCATTTTACTGTTGTCGCTAATTGGTTATTTCCTGGATGGTTACCTCAAAATGGCCCAGAAATCACAAAAGACTCTTGTAATTCTCCCCGGTGAATTTTATATACTCATTTTCACACTGCCGCTAAAATTATCAATTTTTCCCCAGCCTCATTGTGCCTTATGTGTTATTTTTGACTGCGTGGCATGAATTCCTCCAAACAGTAGGGGGGCCAATATTGACATTGACCACAAGTAGAGACGAATTTCCCTCTTGATACCTTGAACTGCAAGTTCGAAAACAAAGCAAGTAGTTTGTTTCAGAGAGAAATTATCTCATTAGAGCTCTAGATTGCAGGTCTTGTCGTCCTTCGCGTTTGGCATTAGCATGAAACGCAGCTCGGCTATGCAGCAATGCATTATGGGCGCTGCTGTCGTGCCAGTTTTTTGCCTCATGTATCTTCTAGGCTTGTGGACTCTTCCCCCCTCAGCTGTGGCTGTGGCTCGCTAGTTCCCTGCGTAGCGAAATGATGCGTATGTTAGCCGTTAGCTATAAATCAGCGGTCGCCATTGTTAGTACTCTATGTGGGGATCTTGTTTAGTATTTTGAATGCATTCTGGGTGTGGACTGTATTCGTGTCTGTTAGTAATCGTAGCGAGTCGCGAGTGATAGGACTCGCCCCTCAGCGGCACTCTGCGATTGTTCTGTGGCTCGCTGCCAGTGTTATTGGATACGGGGAGAGCAGTGATGAAGCATCTGACGTTAAGTGCTTAATTTTACGTTCAGTGGGCCGCGGTTGAGGAGGGGGGCTTTTCTCTGAGTGCGGCTCCGAGAGCTGGCAGCTTTGGGCTGCTGCTACGCGTGTAGCTCGGCAGTGGTGCAGTTACGTGTGTGTGTGTGTGTGTGTGAGAGAGAATCATAACATTGTCGAGTGGCTCCCCACTGGGAGGCCAACCCAGTCCTGGAGCTCTGATAAGCTCCACTGATCATTCACTCTCCTTGGCGTGTGTGTGTGTGTGTGTGTGTGTGTGTGTGCATTCCCACAGGTACTCCTCTA
The DNA here is from genome assembly GCA_029692085.1 of Gymnothorax javanicus. Classification (NCBI taxonomy): domain Eukaryota; kingdom Metazoa; phylum Chordata; class Actinopteri; order Anguilliformes; family Muraenidae; genus Gymnothorax; species Gymnothorax javanicus. Next base: position 13,691,877 of record CM056212.1, on the reverse strand, counting down.
ATCATTGTTTTAGCTCACAATGCAGCTGAAACGAGTTTGTATGTAGGTGTTTGACAGGGTGAGAGAATTTTACTGTGTGTGTCTGAAGGAACGTAAGTGTGCAAATAGGTGGAGGATGTGCTCCTGCATTTCAGTCTAATCGGGAATGTTTCCATCATGTGTCCTCGCTGGGACGCTAAAATTAGTATGTGTGCTTGAGTACACATGAAGATAGGGTATGTGAGAGCATGCACTTGTATGTTAGCTCTTTCATCTGTGTGTGTCCTTGTGTCTGTATTTACATGCGCACGTGTTGCTTGGAGCTACCCTATAAGGGCTTAATTTCCATATTAATTTATTAACCAGGGGTTGGCCCCATCAAATAAACCTTCCTCATTGTATATAGCACTTAGCGTCACACACACACACACACACACACACATACACACCCTTGGTCCTTTCAAAGTCTCTGGCGCTGTCTATAAATAGCTGCCGCTATTTATAGATCAAAGTCTGAGGGGGGGTGGGGCCTGCAGATTTTCACAGCCTCTGATTGGCTGCACTTCTAGGGTTCCCTTTATGCAATAGGCTGCTCAGATGCAGGATAACAATGCGGACGTCCTGAAGGAGACTAGGAGCCCCATTAAGGAACGGAGCTGAAAGATTATACCGAGCTTTCTTTTGGCGTAATGGGATTTCGTTTCAGCGAGGTGCGAAACATTATCTCATTGTTGAATTTGAAATGATACAGATGAGTCAGGGTTTTTGAGGAAGTTGTTTTTTTTTAATCTTGTGAATGGTAATTTAAAGATAGACTAATGGAGCCCTGAGCCCTGAACTCCAATCTGATTGGCTGAGCCCTTTACATCTCTTATTGCCACTTCCTGTGACTCAGGCTTCGAGGAATCAGGGTTCCTCTTTGTATCCCCTCTGAGAACAAGATGGCTGATCCAAGATCAGTTTTGTCTTTTCTTTCAACACATAGATAATGTTCCCCCGAATGTTCCCATAATGTTCCTTAGTTCCTTAGCACTTTAACATTGCCACAACATTTTGCAAAAGTTTTGGGTTTGTCACATGAGGGTGTGGGCAAGCGAAACTGATCCTGGAACAGTGCGATTGCTTTTGAGATACTTCTTGAACTGCTGTCTGATATGTGTGTTTTGGCACTGCTGTCAAGTAGCTACAAGCGCATTTAAATGCTCACTGCCTCAGTTAGACTGATACAGTACTCCTCTCTGACTGCAAGCGTATGTTCACTGCAAACCTCTTGGCATTTATATGGCTGTCACATGAAGCCAGCATTGCTTTTCTTAGTTTCAGACGGACGATATGCACTCTTGATAGGTTCGCAGTGAACACGGTGCAGTGATGTGCGGTGCGGATACGGTCAATGCGTGCGTTCATCATTCGTTTCAGTACCCCGTGTTTAGAAAACATCAGAGTTGTGGTAACTAGGGATCTGAGTGTTTACATCCTTTAACACGTTCCTCTCATGAACTCCAGGTACACACAGTCAGTCAAGCGCCTGATACTGCTAATCGCCCCCTAGAGTCTTTGCTAGAGAGGCTTATTAGCAGAATCAGGTGTGTAACTGCCCAGCTGGTACAAAAGCCTGCACCCACACAGGCCCTTACTGAAACACTGTTTAAAAACCCCTGCTTTGGGCTACGTTTTCCAAAAGTACAGATGCTAACTTGCATAGTTGGAACCATTGTATATGTTCGAAGTATGTAAGTTGCTAGCATAGTTAGCAACTATGCTTTTGGGAAGTGTACCCCTTGACGGTTTGCTAGTCCATTGCTGGGCACACACTCTGATGGCCGATGTAGAGTATCCAATCAGCCGGAATCGCGTGCCTTTAGACTATGATAGGAAACCAGATTGAAATCCTCCACCCTCTTACCATGATACAACAGAGCTGTCCAGTGCTCCTCTGTGCTTCTGCTGTTGCCAGTTTATATATACTTTTTTCATTCTTTCTTTTTTTTTTGAAAATCATAGTTGCTTTGAAGGCAGTGGGAAAAGATGCTTCTCTGGAGGTTTGGCGTTCTTTTGGTTTAAAGCACGGCCTCATTCCGCTGCCGCCATTTTAACTCCATCTCTGCCGAGTGAATTCTCATCTGTTTTTCCGTTCCCACCGAAAACAGTCTTTGAGTCTGGATCAGTCGAGCAGGAAAGCATTCAAGTCTGTCTGATTATCAATCATCAACAATCATTCAAAGGCCCGATAGATAAAATTGATCAGTTAATGAATCAACCAGTTCAACTTACTTGACTTCTGGACTAGCTGATTAATCTTTACCACCCCAAAGGTTTGGTCTCTTTGCATATTCTCAAGTCTCTGTTTTTAGTCACCATATTACCCCTGGGGAACAATAAGAATCCATTGATTGTCGATTGATCGAAGATTAACCAACCTGGTCGTCCAGTTTTCAACCCAGAGGCAACTGAGCCGAGGCTGCCCAACCCAGATCCTGAATATCGATCATCCACTTCAGCTCCGAACAGAACACTGTTTATTTAACAGCAAGAGATCGCCTTTAGCTGAAAGGCTAAAACGAATACCCACAAGATGATCGATGTGAACGAACGGGGCTGATCAGCCTCCTATTGGTTTGACTGAAACAGACTGAGCACTGCCATTAGAACAGAGCTATTCAATTACATTTTTCTGGGGGCCACATTTTCGAAAATTATATTTCACGGGGGCCAGTCAATATATCCCTTTGACATTATTTTTTCCCTGTTAAGAAAATAAACTGAATACAACCTGCCGACAAATAGATATATTTTTTTATTTGAATAACTTATTACAATGTTAGTTATAAATATTGCAAAAATAAGTGTTTTAAGAAATAGCTTTTTTCCAGCTTTCCTCTGTGACTGAATCCAACTCTTTTAGGCCAAGTTGCTGTCTTTTTTTTTTTTTTTTTTTTAGTTCTTTTACTTTTGCGAACTGAGATATATTTTACACCACACAAGTGCAAATTTGAAATTAAAATGCTGTACCATCAAAGACATTAATACGTTGCTTACATTACTGACTGCATGATAAAGGAGGTAGGTAACTAAAGAGGAAGTAGAGATGACATTGCTATGAACATGATGACGTGGGTTTCTGCGAACGAGAGAATATTCTCCTTTACCACAGAAGTGCAATTGTTGCAAAGCAGACAAGCCTCCCTTCTTCATTTTCAATGAATACACAGATGAATCTATTTCACGGCACATCTATGTCACGGCACGGTGGCACAGTGGTTAGCACAGTTGCCTCACAGCAAGAAGGTCGTGGGATCGATTCCGGCCTGTGGCCTTTCTGTGTGGAGTTTGCATGTTCTCCCCGTGTTCGCGTGGGTTTCCTCCGGGTACTCCGGTTTCCCCCACCCACAAAAACATGCACCATTGGAATGATCCAACCAGTACCCATGACCAAGGCACTGGCTTTAGAACTGGAGTTGGTCCCCGGGCGCTGCTCTGTGGCTGCCCACTGCTCCAAACTATAGGATGGGTCAAATGCAGAGGACAAATTACCCCACGGGGTTCAATAAAGTATATCTTATCTTATCTTATTTTTGGTATCAAGTTTTCTTCTTGTTGACGGTAACATTTTGCTATCTAGCCAGCATACATTTACTCCTTTAAAACAATGAGTCGGGTCGGTTAAGATTTGACTAGCAAGGTAGCTATCGTGAAAGACGCGGCTGCGGCGCAAGCAAATCAGTTTCGCCATCAGTCATGCTTCAGTCAACATGCCACGGCAGAAATCACGGGGATACTTTTTTATCTCAAGGGTCCTCATTTGCGTCCCCTTTTATTTCCTTTCGTGGGTGTCGTGGTAGCTAGATTGTTGCAGATTCGTACAGGAAAATACTTGGGCGTTGCTTTGTTGCTATGTTGTTGGATGATAGTAACATTTTAGTAAACGACTGGACAATAGTTCGTAAATAAATTGATCCCGTGTGGAACACAGTGTAAATGGCAAGAAAATGTTTTTCCTTTGAGCTGGAATAGTCATTTTCAGTCCAGTTCCAAGGAAGTCTCGTTTCAAATCCGGTCATGAGTCTCCAATCAGACACGATGATGCATACATGTGATTGGCTGTTACTGACAGCACTGCAGGCGTCCTTGGTTCTCTTATTAGTAGTTTAGAGTATTTGGTTTCATTGCGTCAAAATGTCAGAAAACTGCAGATTTATGACAGATGATTTTTTTTATTAGCGTTCAGTACTGATTAGAGGGCCAGTCTGAATTGATTCGCAGGCGGCTAATTGAATAGCGCTGCAGTAGAAGATGTTGCTTAATTAAGTTGAGTTTATGGGGCTCACGCACGCACCATGACATGGTGGCTTTAGCGAAATGAGCCGCTCGTTAGCCCCGCTCCTCCACTGCGGCTACTGGAGTGATTTATTAGCCGCAGTCTCCAACGCGGAGCTCTGTCCGACACCTCCTAAAACTGCGTCAGACTAATCTCCGCAGTGTCATCGCCCAGGATTTACTACATATTGGCTGGCTTTGAGTCTCTGAGCTGGGGATCTTTGTTCCAGGGTCCTCAGCGGGAAAAAGCTTGTGTTTACTGTGCGCGGTTTTTTTTTTTTTTTTTTTGAGCGTTTGTGCCGCCGGTATACTTCCTTATCTCCTGTGAAGCATGTAAAATAAAATTTTGTCTGAGACTCTCAGTGATTTTTACGGTCTACATTGGGATTCACGATGCTGTAGTGTCAGTCCTTTGAGAACTGTGTGAGTTCTCTGTGCTGCTAGTCTTTTTGCTCAGAATCTTGTTGCTTGGAGCCCGACATGAAACCGAGGTCCTGACCCTCTGGTCATTAAAGGTCCCATGACGCTCTTCGATAAGAGCAGGGGGTTCCCTGGTGTCCTGGCTAAATTCCCCAATCTGGCTCTTTCAATCTGCACCCAGTCATCCCCACTTTTATTGGCTATGTATGCAACCTCCAGCTGATGTGTGGTGAGCGTTTTGGTCCAAAATGGCTGCCGTCGCATCACCCAAGTGGGTGCCACACATTGTTGGTGGTGAGATGAGATTACTATACATGACTGTAAAGTGCTTTGAGCATCTATGTGAAGGTGCTATATAAATGCAGAGTTCGTTCAGTGCTCACTGTGTTATTTTTTTGTGTTAGTTTTTGTAGTTTTGTGTTTAGTGTCTTTGTGCTGGTAGCATTAGTCCTTGTGTCTGGTGATGGAGGAGGATGTTAAACAGGGAAAGGCAATAAACTTTGCTGGAAACCATTATTGGACTTAAAACCGTGCGTTAAAGATGCTGTTGTTTTCTGATCACGTTCCTGCTCAGTTTGAGTTCTCCCACAGCATCGATAAAACTGCTAGCTCAGCAAATCCATATCCACAATGCTCTGCTCAATAACCGAAACGGTCTCATGGACCCAGAAATGAATTGTGCACGGGTACAAATTGTGCGCTTGCTCGTTATGCCACCAAGCTAATATTTTATCTCCCAGTTAATGAAATTACTGTCAACCCATTAAAAGTGTTTCTTCGGGGAGATGGGTTCTCTCACAGGTTCAGCACATTGAGTAATGCCCCGTAATCTCACCGTTCTTTTTTTCCAGAACTTCCGTACGGCTGGGAGAAGATCGACGACCCTATATATGGCAGTTACTACGTGGAGTAAGTATCGCCGCAATGCGTAGCGCTCGCTATCCTCTGGGAGCATGCGCTACAGCTTCCTGTTTATCACTGTCTAGCCCTGCCTCGTGCTAAATCACAAATGTGCCCCTGGAAACTTCCGGCAAATACATTCTAATGCTGATGTCAGTAAGGGTGTAAATTTGGTATGAATGTTGGGGGGGATCTGTTGCACGGGTAGATGTGGTTACATCTTTGTTATTGGTGGCTGGGGTCTTATTGACGAAGATTGTGATATTATGCCCTTGAATGTTGCAAGCACTACTTGTACTTGGCAGCAGTTGAGCTCTAGTGCTCTGATAGTACTTTGGGGGAAAAAAACACATTCTAAAACACTCGTAGAAGGGTTAAAAGTCGATCGTACTAGATGTGCTGAATCAACATGGTGAGGTGAGGTGCTTCTGTCCTGATTTTTGTTTTAAAAACAACATTGTAAAGAGTGCTGGATATGTCTTTTTGCGGATGCTAAGTAATGCTGCTGTCGCTCACTTTCCAAACATTCTGAACAATGTTAATGACAGTGGCCAACCGAGTCCGCTGCAAAGTTTGGTGATCTGTTTGTGTTTGTAAATAAAAGATAAGTGGTTGGCTCGTGGTTTGCTCAAATGGGGATTGAGAAATAAAATTATTAGAAAAATTGAACAGAATAACTTTTGTGAAATAATTTATTATCGGGCCAAGACGGTGCAGACACAAAACACAGATTTCTTTGCCATCTTTGTTTCCAATGGAACTTAGAGCAAAATAAAACTCCGCCCCTATTTTCACGTAATTGGATGGCAGGGAAGGTTGATAAGTGACATGAGGCGCTTTTTTATCGAAGCACCTCAAAGTTGGAATGCTTTCAACTGGAGGCACACCTGAGAACTGCAAGACGGCAGGGATGTTTAATCGCTAGGCGCCGGGCGCTCAAAAGCAGCGTCGAAAACAATTCAAATCATTAAAAATATTAACAAAAAGGATGCCCCACATTGATAAAGCGCGTTTGGTGTGATCGGCCCCCTAAAGAGTTCTGTAACGCAGCCCCAAACTGGCTTTGATGGTTCAGCACGATTTCACTGAAAAACGTCAGTCTCAATAGGTGTTTTCGTCATGTGATGATAATTACATGATCATAACTTTCTCCTAAGTTGAAATGTCTGCTTTGAATATTAAGTGTGAGCTTTAAGATGCTTTCTGCTCAAAATGTTAAATTATCTCACCTCTTTGGAAAAATGTTCTAATGAATTAAACTGTCTCACTTTATAGGCAAAATCTTTGCCTCACTTGGGAAAAAAAAAAATAATGAGATAAGATTTTAACTTTAATATGAGAATGATTACAATGAAATACTCATTAAGATTCCTTTTTTTTGTTTTAGCTGTGAACAAGGTCAGATAGAAGCTGCAGTCATGAACGTGAACATAAAATAAAGACGAAAAAGGAGATGAAGTTGGGAAAGTAGCACGAATAAAACAGATAAATAGAAGAATAAAACACAATTTGATTGGTGCATGTTGAGTCCCTTCGGCGAGTCCCAGTTTTGCCGGTGCGGGGAAGCGTGACCTTTGCTGAGATTGTGGAGTGTGGTCATGAATACAGAGATACGTATTAACATATTTTGGGAAAGGCGCAGGCTTTCCTCGAAAAAATGTTCAGTGCGTGACCGGTTGTACTGTGCTGATCAATTGCTTAAAATCGCCAGCCGTCGGAAAGCCAAAGGTAATGAAGATTGACGCCTAACATTTAAATGTAACCATGAGCATGTTTTTCCTTTTAAACTGAAAAATAAAAGACAATGTGTCTTCACTCTTCAAAAATCCCTCTACAGTTGTTTCTTTCCTCTGTCTTGAAAGGTGTATTGCTTTTTTCCAGATTTACAAGCAGAACAACAGTATAATTCGCTTTTATTTGGTTTGGTTGCGTCAATTCTAATCAAAAGACCCTTAGGTTTGATGGGAAATACACTTCTTGTGCAGTAGTTATTTCTTTCTCTTCTAATTGATTGCCCTCTGAAGAGGCACTTGCTGATTCGTTGAAATGTAAGTGACAAGTTGAACCAATCAAAAATGAGGAGCAAGTAACCAATACTAAATCTTTCTAAATAGGATAACAGAACTGGAGCTAAAACAAAGAAACAAATTCTCAGCTGCTTATAAAAAATCTGAGTGTCTTAGCATTTTCATTCAGTCAATGAATTTGATTGGACGGTATCTTCCAAAAAAATCTTTGGTTAGTACCCAAGAGTTTGAGGTGCGAGATGAATATTATGGCAGGTAATAAGACTGGAATGCTCTTGGCTGTGTTGCTGTGTGGGAGAAGGGAGCTTCGTCTTTCAGCTGCTTTCATTACACTCAGAAAATTGCATTCTATCACTACCCCCACCCCCCAACCCCAACCCCAACTCCCCACCCCCACCCCATTTGCTTTCTTGCAGCCACATAAATCGCAGGACCCAGTTTGAGAACCCTGTCCTGGAGGCCAAGAGGCGAATCCAAATGCAGAGCCAAGGGCTTTCATCGCTGCCCCTGCCGACTGTGTACAGAGGTAACGACACCAGCATTACCCAATATACCTGTATCCCCTTCCTCTAACCCAATATACCTGTATCCCCTTCCTCTTAACCCAATATACCTGTATCCCCTTCCTCTTAACCCAATATACCTGTATCCCCTTCCTCTAACCCAATATACCTGTATCCACTTCTTCTTAACCCCATATACCTGTATCCCCTTCCTCTAAACCCAATATACCTGTATCCCCTTCCTCTTAACCCAATATACCTGTGTCCACTTCCTCTTTACCCAATATACCTGTATCCACTTCCTCTTAACCCAATATACCTGTATCCACTGCCTCTAACCCAATATACCTGTATCCATTTCCTCTTAACCCAATATACCTGTATCCACTTCCTCTTAACCCAGTATACCTATATCCACTTCCTCTTAACCCAATATACCTGAATCCACTTCCTCTTAACCCAATATACCTGTATCCCCTTCCTCTTTACCCAATATACCTGTATCCACTTCCTCTTACCCAATATACCTGTATCCACTTCCTCTTACCTTATATGCCTGTATCCCCTTCCTCTTAACCCAGTATACCTGTATCGACTTCCTCTTAACCCAACATACCTGTATCCACTTCCTCTTACCCAATATACCTGTATCCCCTTCCTCTAACCTATTCCTCTAACCCAATATACCTGTATCCACTTCCTCTTAACCCAGTATACCTGTATCCACTTCCTCTTAACCCAATATACCTGTATCCACTTTCTCTAACCCAATATACTGTATCCCCTTCCTCTTAACCCAATATACCTGTATCCACTTCCTCTTAACCCAATATACCGTATCCTCTTCCACTAACCCAATATACCTGTATCCACTTCCTCTTAACCCAGTATACCTGTATCCACTTCCTCTTAACCCAGTATGCCTGTATCCACTTCCTCTTTACCCAATATACCTGTATCAGCGCTCCAGTCTGTGACCAGAATGGTCGCATTTGCGACCAAGATATACGTTTTGCGACTTACATTCTCACATCGGTTGCGCACTGCGCGACGAACACTTCATGCACTGTGCACCTATTCTGGGCAGCGATTCACTCCCTAATTATCAGCCGCCGGCTGCGAATTTTTTTCTGCAAGTCGGTTGATACCATTACGTACATCAGCCAATCACAGATCAGCTGGTGCCATCAGCCAATCACAACTCAGCTGTACTCATGCATCGATGAGAATGGCAAAGCATTGGACCTTGTCACTGTCAGCTGAGTTGTGCGCGCGGCAAATTTGTAAAACCTTGTCTGACAATAACGATGTAAATGCTCCACAATACGCGAAATTACAAGTACACTATCTGATCTGCTGCAGAAGTCCAATAGTCTACGTATTACTTCGCGCACTTCTTTTTTTTTTTTTAGATTGTTTTTTTGGGAAGTTTTTTCCTTTATTGGATAGTTATACAGTGTAGAGAGACAGGAAGGTAGGGGAGAAGAATGGGGGAAGACATGCAGCAAATGTTCCGAGCTGGAATTGAACCCAGGTCGCTGCGGGAAGGACACAGCCTTTGTGGTACGCGCACTTAGACCGATGAGCCACCGGGGCGCCCCATTCGCACATTTCTAAGGGTAATGGAAACGCACCTGGAGAGTGAGAATGATGTCTGACGTTATTAGCCCAAAAACACAGTCTGCTTCGTGACCGTAGACTGTTCGTGACACAGTTTTGAGTCTTGTTGATACCAGCTATGGGTGCTTGCGTCCAGTGGCGAACGCTTTTATTTAGCGTTTCAATAGCCTATCAATCGCTAACCTTCTATCCTGATGGATTAGGTTGGATGCGCACTTCCACTCTGATCTGAAGTTCCGCATGTACATGATTATTCATGCAGTATGTATGGAATCGGTGACTGGATGGTCCGAGTGCAAGGTTATTTATTTTCATTAGAGTACGATTAAAGATGAGAAAAGCTGCGGTTCTTATAGATTTATAGTCCGTTTTCTTTGGGGTTCCCATAATTGGCCAGCTGTCAGAGGAATAGTATTTTGTCGATTGCAGCAAATGTTTAAAACTGATTCAAAAACTAACTGGTGACGCCTGTCCAATGTACTCCAGCGATGACCATAGACTTATCAGTGCAATGCCTCAAATATGAGTCTGTGTCACGAAAGTGTACGGTCACGAAGCAGACTGTTTTTGTGGGGCTAATAACGTCGGACATCGTCCTCACTCTCTTTGTGCGTTTCCGTTACCCTTCGAAATCTGCAAAATCTAAATAGCGAGATTAAAAAAAACTGGTAAATAATAATAAAAATTATTATAATAAGCCGTCCTACTACATCGTTACCGGTGAAAGAATTTCTTGAAACTTTGTGCAAACGAACTTGGCATACTGCACCTACTTTTTACCAAATATTTAGGGTGGATCACTTTGGGAACTATATTAAGTTTAATGTTAAACTTTCAATTTGTGATGAAAAAAATGTAGCCAAATTATGCTTTTTTACGGCTTCAATTCCTCCTGGGTCTCATATTTTCAAAGCAATTAAGCCATGTTTGGTGTCAAATTGTTCCTTGGGATGGCAGCAACAATAACAGTTATAAATTTTAGAACTAGCACTGTGATAATTGGGAGTTATTCATTGATTTTTCCCCATATGTTGGTTTTAGGGGGGTGCTCATCTAAATTTGGCCATAATTTTCTATGAATGATTCAGTTTATTTACTGGGGAGGGTTTGATGAAAAGTTGTCCCTTGGGGAAATGGAGACTTGTACATACATTTAGACTTGTATGGTAACTCTCCAAAATTATAACTGCATTTATACATTGTTCAAACATTCTTGTTAACATCAATATCTACTATATACCTGTATCCACTTCCTCTTTACCCAATATACCTGTATCCCCTTCCTCTTTACCCAATATACCTGTATCCACTTCCTCTTAACCCAATATACCTATATCCCCTTCCTCTTAACCCAATATACCTGTATCCACTTCCTCTTACCCAATATACCTATATCCCCTTCCTCTTAACCCAATATACCTGTATCCACTTCCTCTTACCCAATATACCTGTATCCCCTTCCTCTTAACCCAATATACCTGTATCCACTTCCTCTTACCCAATATACCTGTATCCCCTTCCTCTTAACCCAATATACCTGTATCCACTTCCTCTTAACCCAATATACCTGTATCCCCTTCCTCTTAACCGAATACAATTGCATCCATTTCCCCTGTTCATCTATATCCTCCCTTTTTTAATCTGTAGGGGTAATCCCACCCTATACAAAGACCCCTCACTCTAAAAAAACTTCAAACCCACTTGACCCTTTTGGCATTTTCTTGCCTGTATCCCCTGACTTGCAGACATATGCCACCTAGTGCAGTGGAGGATTAAGTGCCCATTGCACCAGCAATTTTGATACTCTGTCGCGTATTTCCCGACACTGTCTTAATCCCGTTATTCATTTCTTGCCTTTGTGCTCTGTCGGAAACTAGGGCAGTATGGGGTTTACCTCCCTGCTATTTCAACTGTTTGAGCGCAGCGCAAAGCGGCATCTCTTCCTGTGGCAAGAACGTCACAATCAGGCTTTAATACAGTGGATTCTCTGTAGGGAAAAAAGAGGAATCACGGAAATAATGAGTTCTCTTTGAACCAAACAGAGACCCCGCCCCCTTCCCCTCTGGGAGAGATACCAGTGCCAGCTGCGAGACCCAAGGGGGTGGAGTTAAGTTGATTGGCGCTCTGCTCTGTGAGTAGATAGTTTGTCACTGACTCTGATTGTCGGTGGTTTGTTAGAAGTGAGGCTCCAGCTCTTCGGAAAATGTTTTGGTGTGAAAGGGCCAGGATAGTCGCTAGACATCGTCCTTGCGTTACAGTCCAAGAAAAACAAAAACTTTGTCTCTGCCCTGTCCAGCTAAGGTATTGCTCAATCATGATCTTGGTCTCATTGGTCCGTCCACAATACGACAAACAGGGCACAAAACTCTTTCTAAAAAGCAAAAAAATGGAGAGGAAGTTGGCCATTGCGCTACAGGGATTCAAATTGGGAAGGGTCTGCTGGGAAGGGTTATATAAAAATAGTTGCCTTGTTCGTTGCTTAAGCACCTCCTGTTGGCCAGCCAGGCGCTCGTCAGGAAGATTCTGGGCTTGCTCATGTTCGGGTATCCTCCGCCCTCGTTCTGAACTTGCGAGGATTCAACCAATGAGTGTATAAGAAGCGGTGGCTCACAGGCACGTGCTTCGGAGGAGAGCCGCGAACTATCTTCACTCTCCTGAGTTGGCAGCAGGGGGTGGTATATGAGCAAGCCTTGTGCATAGTTCCCCAATTGGACATTCCAGATTTGGGTGGGATTGGAGATGCCAAATTTATATTAAAAAAATGGCGAGGATGTGGTTCAATAAGTTAATCTTTTCTGAATCTTGTTTGACGCAAAGCAGTGAGATGTTGGTCTCTGTCTGAAACATTTCTGAGACCTTCAGTTCAAACCACAGCCCACTAGCCAGAGCAAGAAAAAATGTGCCTGACTATTCTCTATCTATCCATTATCTAACTAGTTTAGACTGGTGCTGGAGCTTATCTCAGCAACCAATGGGTGAGAGGCAGGAACACACCGCGGACTGTTAACCTGTACCTCAGAGTGCTCACTCTCACACACGCTCGTACATATGAACAATTTTCCCCATCGGCTCCAATTAGCCTGACGTGCTTGGGTTTGGACCCTAGGAGGAAAGCTGAGATGCCCAAGGATGCCCATTTGTGAGTTTTACAAATGCTTTGCTTTATTTGCATACAGCGATTAAGAAAGCCCATTGTTATTGTTTTCAGCCAGTTTAGGACTTCCGTGGAATGTGACTGGGCATAAGGTTGCGCAGCTCGAGGCAGATTTTGATAAAGCAGGAGTGTAGCCGTGCAGGGTTAGTACACCCACGTTTGCGCAGGTCTGGGGGCCAGTGAACATGCGCAGAGACATTTAAAAATGGCTGAGGAGGCTCTGCTTCAGTGAAAGCTCTACAAATTAATTGGAGTGAATGTCAGAGACGAGTGCCGGTAACGACGAAGGGTTGTCTGGGCCATGGTTTGAGGCTAAATATACAAGGGTTGAGTGCTATAATGTTTAGACAAGGGGTTTGTAGTGGTTGCAGGTTCAACTCCTGGGTGGAGCACTGTTTTTGTGCCCTCGAGCTCGGTGCTTGACCTGAATTGCCTCTGTAAATGCGCTCAGCTGTGTGGCTTATTATGCAAAAAGCTGAATGTAGGCCGAACTGCGGTGCAGTGGGTTGCGCTGTAGCCGCACTGAAATAAGGTTGTGTGTTTGAACCTGGCCTGGTGCCTTTCTGTGTGAATCTTGCACGGTCACATGGGTTTTTTCTCAGTACTGGCTGGTTTCCGTGTGCAGTCCAAAGACATGCATTTTAGTCTAGTTGAACACTTTAAATTTCCCCTAATAATGAGTATGCGAGTGATTGGTGTTTGTGCCCTGATGTTGTAATACTGTTTTGAAATGCTTGCAGCGTGTTTGTCAGTTCACATCTTGACTTGGGTAAAATAATGTGCTGTATATTTTGGGCTTCTGTTGGAAAATATTTACCAATACCAGAAGTGGAACATCATGTCAAAACCGTCTATTTAATCAAGTAATCATGGCCATGGACGTCCATTATGTTTTCGGTTAGTAACTGCCAACGCACTCTTTTTATTAAATCATGACCACGTCTACAGCAAAGCCATTCACAATGAATGTAAGATTCTTTAGCTGTTATAGCCATTTATTTTTGCTAGCATTACAGCTAATACTCGCGCATGACATGTCTCCAGTGAAAGTATCGATGTTTCGGCACGTTTCTACGCAGAAAAGCCGGTGTTCACGCGGGATGCCTCGCAGCTGAAGGGGACCTTCCTCTCGACGGCGCTGCAGAAGAGCAACATGGGATTCGGCTTCACTATCATCGGTGGAGATGAGCCGGACGAGTTCCTGCAGGTGAAGAGCGTCATCCCCGACGGGCCGGCCGCGCAGGACGGCAAGATGAACACAGGTTAGCACCCCGCCCAACTCTGCCTGCCTGTAACAACACTGGTGCTGAACGGATTTACTCAGTTATTACTTAAAATTTACGCTAATAAAAGCCATTTCATGAGCATTTTCAGGTCAGCCTAATTGATTGCGTATTCCGTTACTCGTGTGGTATCTGTAATTACAGCTTACATTTCAGCATTTAGAGTTTAGGTTTGCTTCAGCCACTAATAGGAATGTGTATAGGGAAGTTTGTCCCTAGAAGATCTGTGCCCATTGAGCCAAGATGGAGGCACTTTGGATAAAAGCAGCAGCTGTGAATAATGTCCTAAATAACTCTACTGCATTCTTTCATCGCCCCCCTCACACGCTGAGAATGGACCATTCCATACTGCCGTCCTCCCTCTCACACCCCTGTGCACATTATGAATGGGACATTCCACACTGCCTGTAAGCCTATTTTTGTCACCCCCCCCCCACATCGACTTGTAATGGGCTACTCCACACTGCTGATTCCTCCTTAGCAGTAAAATTGACTCTATGCCATGACTGCCTCAGAGCTACCTGTATAAAGTAGGAAGAATACAGCCCTGGGAACTGGTGCCCCTTTGGAAATGTAAAATATAAATCCCCCTTTCCCCCTCTCTCCTCTTTTCCCTCTCTTCCTCTTCCTCACGGGCCTTCTCATTCGCCTTTTAGAGGAGCAGAGGGCTTAGCCGAAGTGTCGGCATGCAAATTTGACCCCGCTCTGGCTCTGTAATATCGACTGTAAAACTGCCCCAGCTGGAAAGTCTGTCTCTCCCTGGGAGCCTGTGCTCTGGCCAAGGTTTAACTGTGCTGGGGTGTGTGGGTGTGTGTGTGTGCTCGTGCTCCTGCAAGTGTGCACATGGGAATGCCTACCTCTTGTGTGTGTGTGTGTGTGTATATCTGTAGGTTTTAGTATGTGAGCACTGAGCACTTGCCATCTGTGTATTCACTCACACATAAATCACCCTTCCCCTTTACGACACTGCAGTTCTGACTGGGGCTTCTGGGAGATGTAGTTCAGCTCTATTAATCCCGGCCCGGGTAACGGTACTCTCCATAACAAGGTCAAACGCTCAGTGAAGTAATTATGTTTTAGGCCTCTAAATAGGTGTTTATACTTCCTGGGTCTCTGGACTTTTGCCAGTGCGCAGAACAACAGCTCAATTTCCGCAGCCTGTCTTCCCGTCCGTTCCGATTGGACGGTTCGTGCTGACACGCCGTTACTCGGGAGCTTGTGCAGGTGCTGTTTGCTTGAAAGCCAAAAGAAACAAACACTGCCTCTAGGCAGAAATCACCACCCAGAGGAAACATTTTCCATCCATCAAAGGTTCCACATTTGACAGAACTCGTAGCATCTGGCAGGCTGCATCCTTTCACTGTATTCTCAAACATAGAATGTGCCGTTTAAAGCACTGAATCTTTATTACATAGTGGCCAGTCATTTTACGGTATACCAACCGTAATATTGCCACATTTATGACTTTGGCTTCTTGCCTCATTCTTTATGTCCTGGCTGTAAAAGTGCCTACTGAATGCCTAAATGAAAATGTGTGCATGTTCTCTATATCACAAACCCTAAACCCTATACGGAAAGTCAAATACCCTAATCCATTAACTGTATAGCCTATATCCTATTCCTAGGATCAGAACCCTATACCTTAATTTCTGAGTGCTACATTTTGTTTGTTTACCCTAAACCTAATCCTGCGCCATTAGCTTTGTACTCTAAGCCCTTTATCTTATATCCTTAATCCTAAACCCTAAATTTTGTGCTTAAGTACCTTAAACCTTTTAACCTGCATCCTAAACCATCAACTTTGGACCCTAATCCCTAATCCAAGCGTTGGTATCTTCGGTCCTTAAAACGCCAGTGACATTTGTAGTTTTTATTTAATCTATATTCAATTTCGTGTTTGCAGACACATCGTATGAATTGTATTTCCTCTGGCTGTTGTCGCATAGCTGTTCCAGTGACCCTCTGCATGTATGCATGCATTGTTCCCTCGGTTTGGGTACGGAGTCTGCCAAGTAAACGCGATGTAATTTAATTATGTATCATGAAAAAATCTGAGCCAGAATGTTTTCAATGTTGGAAGATGCTCAATTCTTAATGAAAATGAATCGGGGAATGTACCGGAAGGCTTGGACAGAAAATGAATTTTCGGCACCTTTGCGCAATCTGGTATTTACGGCTGTTTGGACGCTGAAACAATGCTGTCGTCTTCGAAGGCTGTGCGGCATGCAAAGCCTGATTAAAATAGACACAGGCTTGCATGTCCTACGTGTAAAAATAGCATGCAGTTCTGCTACAGCTCACCCTGACCTTGAGCCAGGGGCGCTCACACTGAACCATTTGGAAAATGAGTTTTCCTCTGTTGGGCGACCACGTCAGCGCTCACGCCAAAAAAACACGCTTTATTTCACAGTGGTTACCGTGGAAACGATATTCAGAGCCCATGTTGGCGCATTCCGTTGTTTCATTTCTGATCGACTTGTTTTGATTTTTCGCCATAAAACAAAGACACGTGTTTCTTTATTTCTCACTGCAGCGAATGGGGAAAATGGCATCTCTTTCAGGTTCATCAAGTGATGTAAACATAATGTGCCGAACAAACTTCCTTCTTCTCTTATCGCATAGTGCCAAATTTGACTGCTGGAGAAATGTAACTCTTAATGAGTAAATTTTGTTTCTGGGTGAAAACAAATTAAAATTTGAAAATTAAATTGATCTGCAAAAACGCTTGTCCGCTTCTGCAGTCGTACATTTTGATCCGAGAGAGATGAGTCAGATTGAACAAATTAAAAAGATGATTGGCCATGTAAAACTCGAGACTAGTCCAGTGTGCTTTGCTTCCCAAAACATGGCTGCTGTCAAATTTGTTTAGTGGGTGTAATTACATCATCACAACTCGGAAATATGCATCTGTGGTCACAAATGTTTTCACCGAGATCTGTAATTTCTTCATGAGGGGCTGGCTTTTTTATTTAGCCAGTCGAGGTCTTTCCTGAGCTGAGTCAGTCTTATTCAGATCAGCAAATCACGGGAGAGGTGGAATGTCTTAGGGGTCAGAAAGTTTAGGTTTTTCTGTGTGTTTCCTCTACCCATGAATTCAGCCAGCTCTTTGTAATACTCAGTTCCACCTCCTGCCTGAAGATTCGTGCTAATTGACAAAGTTTGATGCTTCAAACAAAATACTGGAGAGTGTTTTGCATTCTGAACCTGGATTTCACACTTGTCCACTTTGGCAGGTCTCTATGTCTGCATCCAAATTCTCCAAAGGGCAAGGCATCTTCCTCATAAATAGACATGAACCGAAAATAGTTTGGGTAGTAGCCATGACAAGAAGCACCGAATTGTCTGTTTTCTGAAGGAGAGGAAACGGTTAGCTACTTTGTTGTTTCCTCCCAGCTAGGAAACACAAGAATAACCTTGGAAGAAAGGAAAGTTTGATTATGGACCACAATCCTTTGCATTTGTAGTATTTGGAAACAGGTTTCAGTTCCGATGAACTGCAGAGGCTATCTTTGCTGTCAAACTCATGACATAATGAAAGATAGGAAACCTGATTTCTCTGAAACGCGTCCAAATCTCCCTCCAGCTTTCCCTCGATCTGTGTGAAGTTTTCTAGCGAGTTCAAGTAAAAGTGAAGAGGACAGGGAAAAGACCGGCCATTTAAGCTAATTCGAGTGCGACCTAAGTCAGCAAGTGTGCATGTGCTGCAGCTTGGCGTTATGTGACTAAAGGTGTCATTACTGTGGGCGTGGCTACCACCACTGAGGGAGAGACACCATTCTTAAACACGTTCAGAAAAACGGCCTGCGTGGATCCAGTAATCATGAGTTAAATTGGTAGGATCACTGCTTCATTAATGGGAGAAGGTGAAGAAATGAAATGTATGGACAGATGTAGTAATGGATAATGATGCCATCATGCAATGGCAACCAGCCCAATTCATAGAGATTAACTATCCCATAGGTTTTTCATTTCGACCCTATCTCTCTCTCGCTTCGTCTTATTTGCGGCTCAATTAGGTCTCTGGCTGGCGAATGGGCTGTGCTTTGTGAGTTATGGGGTGAAAACTGCCAGCATGTCAAATCTCCAGGGAAAGGCTTGGTTACCAAAGTCTGAAAATGTGAACAGGACCAACCCACAACGAATAGGACAAGTAAGACGGTCTCATTTCTCTCTCTTGTATGACGGGAAGGTTTAGGGTTCGGTTAGATAGCCAGCCACACTTAAGGCACACAGACCAGCTAACAGAGATATCATGCTAATTAGGTTGAAATTGGTTTAAGACGGATTAAGGCTCCTTGGTGCCCATTTCACAACTCCGGGTCCATTATTGTGAAATTGTGCAATAACACAATCTAGCTCAGTCCCCCATGGCTGCGATAAAAAATGGATAGCGATTGCGCTTGAATTTTTTTTGGACGCATCTGTATTACTGTGCATGTTCTTGGGCTCTGAGCGTATGAGACGATACCGCAAGTAGCGAAGAAGTCATTAATTCTCTGAGAATGTGCGATGATGGAGACTAGAGGAACAGCCAGGAAGTAATTTTCCCTCCAGAGGAAGTGGTTGAGGTACTGGTGACAGGCTGATAATCATTATTCCCAGTGGTTAACGACGGTGCTCTCGCAGTTCAGCCATCTTGTTGGTTTACACCCAAACGATACCGGACTCAAGCAATGAGCAGCTCTCTGGCTGTTAAAAAATGCAGATTGTTCTTTGTATGGGTTGAAATGATTACCTACAGCTTCGCACATGTCTAAAAACAAGGTTGTTCACCACTGTCTCAGACTGACGCCCCTTTTACCTGTCAGTCATTACTCACCTGCAGGTATTAACATTAGGTCCCGCCCCTTTTACCTGTCAGTCATTACTCACCTGCAGGTATTAACACTAGGTCCTGCCCCTTTTACCTGTCAGTCATTACTCACCTGCCGATATTAACATTAGGTCCTGCCCCTTTTACCTGTCAGACATTACTCACCTGCAGGTATTAACATTAGGTCCCACCCCTTTTACCTGTCAGTCATTACTCACCTGCAGGTATTAACATTAGGTCCCGCCCCTTTTACCTGTCAGTCATTACTCACCCGCAGGTATTTACATTAGGTCCTGCCCCTTTTACCTGTCAGTCATTAATCACCTGCAGGTATTAACATTAGGTCCCGCCCCTTTTACCTGTCAGACATTACTCACCTGCAGGTATTAACATTAGGTCCTGCCCCTTTTACCTGTCAGTCATTACTCACCTGCCGATATTTTTCCTCCTTTCAGGCGATGTGATCGTCTATATTAACGAGGTGTGTGTACTGGGCACTACCCACGCTGACGTGGTGAAGCTGTTCCAGTCGGTGCCCATCGGGCAGAGCGTGACGCTTGTGCTCTGCCGCGGGTACCCACTGCCCTACGACCCCGAGGACTCCGCCCCTCCCCCGGGCGGCCTGGCGGGCCTCACCAACGGGCGCAGCGGCTACGAGAGCTACGTCGACTACGCCACCCGAGCCGCCCGCTTCCTGCAGGAGGCCCGCCCGGGCGACGGCCACCTCCACCCGGAGGGCCAGCCGCACCCGCCTGAGGACAGCGTCTCCATGGCGTCGTCAGGGGCGACGCAGGCGGAGCTCACGGCGCTGGTCATCGTGAAGGGGCCGGACGGCTTCGGCTTCACCATCGCCGACAGCCCCACGGGGCAGCGGGTCAAGCAGGTGCTGGAGAACCAGGGCTGTCCGGGGCTGAGGGAGGGGGACCTCATCGCCGAAATCAACGGGCGAAGTACCCAGGGCCTCAACCACACGCAGGTGGTGGAGCTGCTCAAGGAGTGTCCCGTGGGGGCGGAGACTTCGCTCCTCATCCAGAGAGGAATGGCAGGTAAGACCCCGCCTCAGCCCCGCCCCTCGGCCAGGTGAGTCCCCGCCCCTAACCTCACACCACGACGGCTTCGAGACTTCTGTGTTCAAACGGTCTCCAAACCTGTACATTCTCAATCAATAGTTCTGTTTATCTTTAAAAGGCCGTATTTTCAGTTACGTTTAACCATTTATGGCCAGAAGACATTGGTATGCGAATGTTAGGTAATATGGACCCTTTCAGGTTGACATGACAATCGCTACTGGTAATTGAAAGCAGTGGCATTCTAGAGCGCCGACTTCCAGAACTTTCCAATAAGCTCTTTAGAGGTTTGACGTTACAAAAATAAACATGCTCTCTCTTTAAGCGTCGGTTCTGACCCAGCCGTCCAGAATGAAAAAGCTATGGTGACCAGACATGTAATTAATTCTTAGCTCAAGTAAATTCAGTGTTCCTAACTGTTCAAAACGTTCAAAACACAAGACGGCTCAATTCGGCCACCATTTGTTTGACCCTAAAGAGTAGCACAATGACAAATATGGATAAATAAGCACACAGCTATCTCTAACATTCTGCATTCTCTCAATTGACATTGTCCTTGACACCAGGCATTGGCTAAGAACATCAGTTAATTTTAATTCTTGCTGATGTACAGACTGACAGTTCTCTGGAACGTGGCATCAAGCACGATTCCTCTCTGGTATAATGAGGGAGGGAAATGCCAAGAGCAGCCATCTTGACTCCTGAACCAAAAGAGCACATTCGTGTACCCTTGTCACGCAAAACAACTCTTCAGAGCCTGCGGGCTCGGATGCCCTAGTAAAAACTCTTGAGAGGATTTAATCCGGTACTTTAGTGGAAATAAATGCATTCTTCACCCTTCACTGGAAATAAGAGCTGCAGTCATTTTCAGTAAGGAGCAGCATGTCAAATGGCGTATTTTAGTGTTGATTTTTTGAAAATTTTATGACTAGCTGCGTATACCAATTCTGGTGCAGCCAATCCTGGGCAAATGTTGCTAATGGAATGGCACCAAATATATTTCCACATTTTATTAACCCCTATATGCAAAATGCAAATAATGCCAATCCTGGAATGTTGTGCGTGACCCCTATTTAAGGCCCCTATTGTGTCACAAAGCCTGGAAAAATTATTTCAATGAAGCTGGACACTTGTCTCATTTGGGAATTCACTGACGGAATTATTTAGCAATGAAATTCTGGAATTTTGTGGACGCCGCCGTCTATTGTGCGCTTAGGGGTTAAGCTCACCTGGCGTATTGGATGCTGTGAGAGAACCTCAAAAGTGTAAACACGGCCGATTTCTTCCTCCTAGCAGGTTCGGTTTCCCCAGAAATGATTAATAGAGTGCAGAAGATGAATGCAAATCCGAAGCAAGTGTGATTTTAAGCCAGGTATTATTCGAACCCTGTGAAACGTTTTTAGCGGTCATTTCGGTATCCAGTCTGAGGCTGTCACTACAGTTTTTGTCAGAAATTTGAAGATGCCAAGACGTGGGCTGATTGAATGAAGAGCGCAAACGCAGTGCCTGTCTTTACACATCTCCGCCAGACCGGGTTTCATATTGTATCAAGTTCTCAGAGCGCTGTTTGTCTCACCTGTTGCATCTAGGTCTTTGATGACAAGTCGATAGGCGGGTTTTACATTTTTGGGATTATTTTATTTTTTCCAATACGTCAGGCGAGCTTAGTTTAAGGCAGAAAAGTGTTTGAGGCCATAAAAATACTCTCTGAACCCTGGTCTAATTTCTGTCGCATTGTTTTGCGTATCCCAGAATTCATCAGATGTCCGATCGAGACCTTTGACCTCAGTTCCCAGTCGGCTCATTTGCGAAAGGTTCTGTATCACTCAGAACTTTGCGCAACACCTACACATTACCAGAACATATCCTCAAAATATTTTGTCGAGAAATATGCCGTTGCAGTGTACGTATTTCCTGCGCTTTGTTCGTTCCACGCAGATGTTAACAACCGCAAATTATACCGCTCAAATTATTAGACTGTTATCTTCAATCTGAGTGCATTTACACGCCTGTATTTGCTGAACAGTTTCGGAATTTTAAACCCTTAAAAAAATTGCGCCGCAATCTCTGTGGTTCACTTCAGTGTATATACAGTTAAATCTGGTCCGTAGTGTAATATGTATTTGAGGATATTTCAATATGTGTTGGATCAGTTAATTGTGTGTGGGTGGTTTCTCTCTGTCTCTTTCTATCTATGTGCCTGGCAGCAGTGCTGATTTCCTTGAATATTTTACACTCTCCTGTCTCAAGCTCCAGCAATTTCGAATATTATTATACACTGTGTGAACCTCGCCGATGTCTTTTCTCTTCACCGTGGCGGCAGCTCCTCAGATGCAAAGTTTAATATTTTCCCAGGCAAAGTGGCGGGACGCCTGCTTAAGAGCTGAAAGGTCAAAGAGGACCCCTTCATTGACTGGCCAAGCGCCCGCAGTGACTTTTTTCCTTTTCGCCGTTTGATCCCACCATGCGCTCGTTAAATAGGAATTTCATCAACCAAAAACAAAAAAACGGCTCGCAAAACAGTGTGGAAATGACTAAACTAATCAATCGAAATTATTGTGCATAGACATCACATATATAAGAGGTCAAAAAAACAAACTTACTTGGTGAATTCATCTTACCAAGCTAACAAAGTAAATCTTTTCTGAAAATAAAAAGTTGCTGAAACAAGATGTCTCAATTTGCATGATCAAGAAGATACCTTTAGATTACTTTTCACATTATTTTGTAAAATCTTTAATAGCTTAGCTAGCAATCTGTTTGCCTATATAAGGGTAGGAGATACAACATCACAAATATGCCTGTGCATCCAGAATGCGACACGGAAAGTCAATCAGTTTTCACGTGCACGCTCACTCAAAGTTGTTCGAAAAAGGTAGTCACAGCTATTCAAAAGCAAACTTGAGCCACGTGCTTACCCCTCAGTGCTCACTCCAATCTTGTAGCCCCAAGTTAATCGCAAAGAAACTGCGGATCAAAGACTGTTTTCATTAAGGGCATTAACGAGTGCCAAAATGAAAGACTAGTCCACTTTCATTGAAAACAAAATTGGATAGCGGAGCCTGGCCATTTTGCGAGATTACATTTTGCCTGCCTGGATTTTAAATGAAGTCGACTTGATGTCACGGCGCCGTCTCGTATTTTTTCTGTAGATAACTCAGCTAGTTCGTCTTCAAGTCATGATTCCTTGGGTCCAATCAGGCTGACATTTTTTTTCCAGGAGGCATCTTGAGGGTGAGCAAGCTAAGTGTTGGGTTTCTTGCCAACAGAATTTGGAAATATTCCAGACGGACCAAGAGAATAATAATGCTGTAATAAAATATGCAGAATGTTAGTTGAATGGCTTAAAGTCGATATTAAAGTTTTATTATGATGTATATCTTTGTTACAACGGCATTTTGAATGAGTGTGCAAGTCCTGTGACTGTTTTTAGAAAGCTATAAAAACAAGAGGCTTCCGGAACCTTCTGTGCCTGGCGCACTAGTATTAGCTATGACTAAGGTGTGGGTAGCTGTGCTTTCCACTTCAGTCCTTGGTTGAAGGCCATTATAGTTTGTTGTGTACAACTTATCTGAACAAGGATATTTGCCCCCGCAGTGCTGTATCCAGTGCTTGGGAAATGAGTTTTCCTTTGGAGATTTGGAGGCCTCAAGGAGTTTTTTGTGCTCGCATTGAGCAAGTGATCATTTCTCTGATTATTTGTGCCGAAGGTTGTCCAAGCTCCTCTTATCCAAACATTCAAATGCTTTTTTTTGGCTGTCCCCCCTGCATTTTCTGATCCACTAGTCTGTTTATTAATAATTGGAATTAAATTTAATAAGATGGAAACAAACTGGCCATCTGGGCCTCCTATTCTGGTGTCCAATCACATCAGTGACTGGTGACAGCCCACCCGTGGTGGAGCTGTCAGACGGTGTATACAGTGCCGTGAAAGAGCATTTGCCCCCTTTTTGATTTTTTTGTATTTTTGCATATTTGGCACTCTTAACTGTTTCTGATCATCAAAGTAATTTTGATATTAGACAAAGATAACTTGAGTAAACACAAAGTGCTGTTTCAAACGATGATTTCATTTATTGAAGGAAAAAAGCTGTCCAACCCTACCTGGCCTTATGGAAAAAAAAGTAAGTGCCCCCATAGTTACTAAAGCAACCAATAAAAAAAGGAATTTAATGGATAATTGGGTACAATTTCACTCGACACACTCATATGATAGCTGCATATGATAGCATGATAGCTGCCAGCCCTGTTGAATTTAAACATCACTTAAATAAAACCTGTCTGGCAATGTGAAGAAGGCAAAAAGCAGCAAGTGATGCCACGATCTAAAGAAATTCAAGAACAGTTGGATGATCTGAAACATTTGAATATGACAAATAAGAAAAAATAGAAGAAATTGGGAAGGGGGCGATGCTTACTCACGGCACTCTATGGTCGGGTCTTGCGATGGAATGCGGTCTCGATGGTTTCCAGGAGATGAGTGGTTAGGGGAACAGAAGGTCTGTCAGTAAGAGTGGTACCTCTTTCCTTCGACGTGTGACGGCCATTTTGTCTCGTCAAAGCAGTGGTTCTCATCCCTGTGACTGTCGTCAACGAGACAGCTCTGCGGGTCGGAAGCTGGCAGTTTGTCATAAGCAGCTGGAGCAATGCGTCTGTAGACTAATGCAAGACTCTGGCCTAATGATAGTCAATTTAGGCTGTTTAATCTTATCAGTCCTCTGTAATCGGTGGTAATGGATTAGCACTGGTGTCATCACTGTGTAAGAGCTTGTTTGCAGCATCGACCAGAACGTTGTTTATGATCAGTACTGAAGTTGGTATTGCACTTGGTCAGTACCATAGTGGGTTTTTGATGTCCGTCTAATCATTTTGTAAAAAACCTTTACCTTTTTTAACACCAATGAAATTCCTGCAGATTAATGGACAGTATTGAAGGAGCACGTGCTCCCACTAGCAAATTGAACAAAATTTTCAACAGATTGAACTTTTTTTTTCCTCATACAGTTGGACATGGAAAAATCACGAAGGATCTACAGTAGAAATTGCAGATTTCATATGAGTTTTTAGAGTAAGAACAAGTAACTCGTCCTCACTACTTTGGCACTGTTTTCTCTCAACGGGAGGTAAAATCTTCAGTATAATGAGCAGTGGTGTGTAATAAGTAAAGGGTTTGACTGCAGTTCATAAATAGATTTGCAGCCTCGTGTCTTGCACGGGTTGCCATTGTCGTCTTGCCGCGTGGGAAACGGACTCGTCGCGGACGTGATTAATCGACGACACCGTGCCATTGTACCCCTTGAGCGGAGATTCTTTGCCCAAATTGCTTCAGTGAAATTACCCAACTGTAAATGTATGTAAAAAAAAAAAAAAATTTAATTCTCTGTAACTCACCCAAGGTAATAGCATTTGCTAAATGGCAAAATGTAGTTTAAATGTCATTGCAGTAAATTCCATTTTCATACGGAGCTGTCTTATTGGGTGAGCCTGGATCATTACTGCTCCAAGTGAAATTGGGCTTTGTGTGTACAAAATAATAGAATCCGTGCTAAATGCCCCGAGTTCACAATTCTGTTAAAACTTCATAATATAACTCCAGAATGACTATTAACAACTGTCTTAATTCTTCACGGCCCAGACGTTTATCTGAAGAGCATTAGATGGGCTCTCTGAGAAAGGTTTTGAATGTTAAGGATTCAAATTGCCCTGTGGGGAGCGCATTCTCTGGAAACACAGTGCTGATACAGGGCTTAAGAAATGTCAAAGATCTGTGCTGATACTCCTTGGAGATCATCGTCTCTCGAGCCTGTGGTCCCAGGTTTGGCATGGTTAAACAGTGAATGTCTCAGACATGGAAAATTCAGTTTCTTCTTGAATGGAAGTTTCCAGAAAGGCTCCTGCAGTGGATCACCAGGGGGGTTGAGGAGGCGGCTCGGCCAATCACAGCACAGGGTACGTGGTCGGACCGCTCTGGCGCGCGCCCCCACACCGGCTAAATTAGGATGGGCAGTGCCACCTGGATTTGTTTGTCCCTTTTGTGGGCACCAGATGAAGATGGATTTGCCGATCCCAGCTGTTTGTCATTGACCTTCCTCTCCGCCCCTTTATGGTTGAATCACTCATTAATAAAAACATCTGTGCTATTAGTCTGTGCATTGTAAGGACTGCAGGGGTAAAGTGTGCTGTTATGAAGAGGTGTAAAGTCCTGGGGTCAGTCGGAAATGTCTGAGTGACTCACCCTGTGTTTGGTTGTTTGAATCCCAGCCGCGCCATTACCGGCTATGGCCGGAGATCCGCATTGGCGAGGCAACAATTGGCTCGGCCTCGCCGGGGTTTAGCCAATTAAAAATGTGTTAGTGTCATCAGACTCCAGCAGTTTCTCGCAGTCCGTTAAGTGCCTGTAGCTGTATGAATGAAATACACACTGACTGTTATCCTCCAATGGCATAGGCAGGGTGTAATTGTCAGTTCGCCCACACAGTGTAAAAAAGAGAGGGCTCGTCATCACGTGAATCGGACAAAAAATTCCTCTGCAAGGTTCTTCTCCCTCCTGCTAACTAAAGTGGCCAATCTCCCATCTGAAGAGTTGTGCTAATTAGCAAACCCAAGCAGTTGGAACAGAACACTTGGAGTGGACTTTTTTTTTCTCCCTGAATCTAGATTTGACTTCATTCCAGATTTGCAATCGCAGCAAAGCTTTGTGTCACGTGACTGTGTCATTGCTGTGGGCATGGCAACGGAGTCCCACTTCCTCCCATCTTTGGACAAAACAGCCTAGATGACAGATAAGCAAATGCGAGCGAGTGGAACAAAGTACTGGGGAGGATTTTTATTCGATGAAATGGAATATCCTTTTTCTCTGGTGTTATATTACCCATCTACCATGTATGGTACCATGGACAGCTCTACTATGCAGATTCCCCTCGACCTGGTTCAGCACCTTGGACAGCAGGACACTACATGAGCACTGGACCACCCAAGTGCAGTCACTGGACTTAACGGCAAAGACACGTGGAGGTCTCCTATGAGATATGGGACTTTGCTTTTGGAAACCTGGTGACTTTATCTTGAAAGGATTCTGTTCAAGTGCAATCAAGCACATTGTTGAAGCATTAGTGCATTAATTAAGCTGACTGATTGATTGAGCAGCACAAACCGTGTTATGTAACCCAGCAGAATTATATGTGTGTGTGCATTTGTACGTTTGAGTGGTTTTCATCTTATTTGCTGTGCTGTATTAAGGATGCAATGGAAAGCTCTTTGCTAATTGCTAGTTGCCAGTACTAGTCTCCTCATTGCTAGTTCAGTGGTTAGCTCCTGCCTGCTGCCCTCTCTGCGATGCTGTGAGATTCCTGTGCTCTGATTGGTCACACGTAAAAGACGCTCTGGGGCTTGAAATAAGCTGGAGATGGAGAGTTGCAGCGTGCTATTGCGACCCACAGTTTAATATTTTTACATTATTATAACCCAAATCTTATTTGTGAGTTTATCTAATTATCTAACCCTCTTCCAAACTTATGCCTCTGGGGTTACTGCTGTGCTGCTTGCATGCAGGCCAATGAAGTAATGCACAATAATGACTGTTCGTTTTAATGCTAATGCCATAACTGCGAAAGTGGCTCATTAGAGCCGTTTCAAGAAATCGTGCCGCAAAATCAGGACCATTATCGCAATTCCCCCTCCGCGAATCGTGTCATATTTTTATTGGTAAAAGTCGCATGTGAAGCCTCCTGTAACTCGTTTAAATGCGTTTGACCTGCGGCCTTTTCCCGTTGCGACCTCCATCTTAGCTGACTCACGGGTTTAGTAATACTCTTAACGCGTTTGATTCTTCTGCACTTTCTTGTCTTCTCCTTTACGGTCTCAGCTCAGTTTTCACCGTACTCTTCCCCTGACTGTCGTACACAAGGGACGGCAACTCCAGCGCTGGTGTTTATTTGTGTTTATTGGTGTCAGTTGCTAAACCTCATTTCTGGCAGTTTGGACAACAAAGAAAATGCAAATAATAGTTACACTGGCTCAAACTCTGCTAATTTGCCCTATTCATCAATAGCGATTCACTCCCAAATTAGACTACAATAATACTCTACAGTACAGGTATATTCGAGCAGTAATTAGCTGCTGTTTGTGGCAAGGAGTTTGGCTGACGTGTTAAAATAGCTGCTTATATAAATGACCAGGGCTGATAATATAATTGAGTATAAGAGGTGGTCTGAAATCTCGAACCGGAGATTCACCGCTCTCAAACAATTCATTCCCGTGACTCTCGGCTGCTCATCTGGTGCTGCAAATTGAATCTGATCTCGCTCAAAATCCCTGCTCAAATCTCTCTTCTTATTACATTACAGTGCAGTCATTTAGCTGACCCTATTATTGAAAGGGACTTACGATTGATTAGATCGAACAGGAACCAGCTCCTCTCAGGAGTGAAAAAAGGTGGCGGGGGGGGGAGTGGATTATGGCCTTGCTAAAGGTCCTTAAACAGCTGCGCTGATGTTGCAGTGGCTACACTAGCAGTCAACTCGCCAGCCTTCTATCTAAGCAACTGAGCTACGAACTGTCTTTCAAGCTTAGTGTTGGAACAGAAGTTGGACTCCAAGAAAAGTTTACTGATTTCATGCTGGCCGCAGAGCATCCAACGCTGTCTGGGGATCGTGGATCTCTCTTTAGCGCGTCTGTGCCACGAGCCTGCCATCAGTAAAGCTCCGGAGGGGAAAAACGATGGTACAGTCGGTCACGCTGTTGCCTCACAGTAAGACGGTTGTGAGTTCGGTTCCGGCCTGGGCTTTCCTGCGTGGACTTTGCATCTTCTCCTCATCTTCGCGTGGCTTTCCTCCAAGTTCTCCGGTTTCCTGCCACAGTCCGAAGACATGCGTGTCAGGAGCGACCGCCATGGCCAGGGTTCGAATCTGAGCTAAGCCAATGCTGAGTGTGGCCAACAGACTTCTGGGAGCAGTGCGTTTTTCCACTGAGTGCTGCTGAGGGTTATGGGATGGATACAGTGAACCCATTTTGTTCAAGTTGGAGATGCAAAATTTTTTTTAAAAGTTCTTCTTTTTCCTCTTCCTGTTCCTCTTCCTTTTCTTCTTCTTCTGTTTTGTAGTAGTAAGTAGTTTGGAAGTAGTAAGTCGTAGTAATTTAGCACAACAGTTCATCTCAAGATAAGCCAGACTGGCTTCATATTTGAATCCCAGGTAAAAGGATAGTGGAAAACCAGCAGTTCTCCACCTTACAGGACTGTGATTTTAGCGAATGGGTTGCAGAGAGGTCCCATTACTTCCACCCTGACTTTTCCCTGATTTGAATACCTGAATACCTTCCAAATTATTGAAATCTTTATTTTTTTTCTTTTCTTTCGCATCTCTTTGCAAGTCTTTTCTCATGAGGCAAGCCATTTCCATTTGATGTTTTCAGATCCTGTGTTCCTCCAGCTAAGAGTATTTGTTTTGCCATTGCAGGTCACTATTCACCATGGATGAGCCCCACACAGGTAAAAACTGCACTGTCTCGCAAACATAAATACTTTCTGTTTCTAACTTTAACTATGACATCCCTATAACTCGCTTAAAAAAATGCCTATGTGGCCGTCATATTAACTCTTGCGCCTTCCCTGCTAACGCGACACACGGTTAGCGCACTATTTCTCTCCCGGTGTTAGAGCCGCAAAAAAAAAAAACATTCAAGCTGGACGGAGCTCATGCTCCCCAGCTCCTAGCCAATCATAAGTGAGCTTTCCCAAAGACCTTTCACTTCATTTGACTATTGAGCCAAGAGTCCACTTACTGCACAGCAGGTCTTGAGCGCTGTAGAATTCTCAGAACAGTCCGCAAGCGAGGAAGTGCCCTAAGTTCAGCCCAGAGCCAGATCAAAGGCTCTTTCCGCTCTGATGGGCACGTATGTTTCTCGAGATCAATAGTGGGAATTTTCCTCATTTTTCTTTGCTTTCAATTTGGCCTGTTTATTTTGCCATTCGACCTGCACATCTGTTTCAAATTTTGTTCATTTTGTCCTCATCCGCAGTGGTTTAATAATAATAATGATAATAATAATAAAATAATAATGATTTCATTTGCTGAGCGCTAATGGAATATCAAGTAATAATTTAAAGCTCTTCAAAGTAGAGAAAATAACTTACATTAAAAAATCAGGAACAAATAGACAGGTAAAATAAAGAAGACAAAATCGCTAACAATACTTCAATAAAAGCATTCTGAAACAGATGAATTTTCAACTTTTGAGTTTAGTCGTTTTTTTCCCCTCATATTTATGTTGTAAGCGTCTTAATAATTTTGATTTCTGTGCTGTAAAGAATGCTTCACCGGTTTCCATCAAAATCACTATTGGCGCTCCATTGAACTTTTGGCTGCAGCAGTTCTCCAGAAGGCTCTGATTGGCTGATATGAAATTATAGGCCTGGAAATGTATTTAGATGCTAATCGATTAGCTACTTAAACCACAGCTGGAAGAGCCATGATATTTATCCTCATTTGCGATGTGCGAAGACGTCTTTCAGGGTTACTGCGAGTGGATATGAATGACGCGTGGGCCGGCCTGAAAATACCTCTCAATGCGTGTCCAATAGCCACGGTCCATTATGCTATGTATATAGATAAGGCTGCTTATCCACCTCATTAAATGGCAATATGGCGTCGCGAAATGATGGTTAAAGAAATTAAGTCGTCATTTCCGTCTCAGCGAGTCCAGAATTGGTTGAGGGGGCTCATCTGTTTTAAAGGCCCTTTGGGAAACGATAGTTCTTTAGACTAGCTTAGGTTTTATTATTTTATTATTTCTATCATTATTATTATTATTACGTAGCTGTATGTATTAGCTGATGCGGAAAAGCTGCTGGCAGTCAGGGCAGCGTTTGCCGCGCAGGTGTAGCAAACGAGCTGCCAGGAAACATTGCCTTTGTGACAGTGACAGCTCTACTTCCGCGCTGTCGAAAATTTGGCCTTGCGAAAATTAATGGAGCTGGCACTGCCGAGAGTGGTGCGCTTTCGACAGGATGTTTGGACATTCCGGAATCTCCTCTTGCTAATCCGAGCATTCTGCACGGAGGACGGAAAGGGGTGTTGGAGCTGACCGTCTGGTTAGTTTCTAAAAACTGCGCCCTGGCTCAGCCCACAGACTGTGTGACTATGGCTAGGCCCACACAGAACTGTGCCAGGCTCGACTAGACGCACGCTGAGCACTGCCAGGCCTGATTAAGCGCACACAGATGAGCGCCAAATGTTTGCTGTACCACTGCAGATCCTTGACAGGCACGCAAACGCTCACAGAGAGGAACCCGTAAAGCAGAGCCAGACCAGGCTAGGGGTTCACAGATTGGTGCCAGACATAGATTAACCTGGCAGACTGACTATCCACCTAATGCCAAGAGCACATTTAGAGCGAAGTTAGGGCAATTGCGCACTCCTGGCCACCAGCCTTGTATTCAAGTAGCCTTTAGCAGTGGTTCAGATTCTGGGGCTGCTGTGCTATCACATATTTTATGCCTGTGAAGCGTTAGCACGGTTGCTAGCATTTCATTTTAACCCTGGCTGTGGTAGTACCTGTTCATGATAAAATGCTGCAGCACACACACACACACACACACACACACAAACGCACACACATACACACCCACAAACACACACAAACAGCGGCGTCTCAGCATCTCCTGCCAAAAAAAAAAGGCTGTTTAAAGAGCTTCAGCCCTTTTTCCACTGAGCTATAAAGTATTTGCTTGGTTAAAGTACAGTTTTTGTAATAAATTTAATTTTCTTCTCGTATTGGAAAATACAGGAAATTAAGTAAAACGGTCTTGTCTCATTGATAATATTTTGCCTTATTTAGCAAAACAGTAATAGGAAAGAGATTTCAAATGCAAACATAAGCAAGATATGTAAGCTCTTGCAATATAAAGTTGACGGTCTCTGCTATTTCATTAAAATGCCTTTCCATCCCAGTGTGCTCAAGCGCCGAGCCAAAATTCAAATCACAAAAAGAGAAATTGGCGTCATATTCAAAACAATCCGTTGCATATAACATTGTCTCTGTCACCACAAATACACTCTCCCGTACTCTGAAATAGTGGCCTCTGCTGTAGGTCTTAAGTTAGCGCCATCTCTGCGCCAATCTCGCGTTCTGGACCTCCCACCATAGCGCCACCTAGCTGCGTACTGTGTCGCCTGCGTACGTTTGTTCGCTCGCTGTCTCTGGAGGACTGGGGCAACTCACTTTATCAGTCGTTTCCCACCCGTTTCGCTAACTCTAGCTCGAAGCTTTGACTGTCTCTACCACTCCGGCAAAACTTGCACGCTTATTGTGGCCCCGCTATAGCTAATGCGCTTCGCCTTGGTTTATTTCCACTATCACCTCCCCCCTCCTCCCCCCACCTCCATCTTTGTGTTTTTAATCATGCCAGTGCTCATTCTGTTTTGGTCCCAACAGAATTTATGGATATTGTTAGTGTTAGAAGACTGGGGATAAACAAAGATATTTTTGTGAGCGTATGTATGTGTCTGTGTGTGTGTGAGAGAGAGAGAGAGAGAGAGAATGGGATGGTGTGAAAAAGACAGAGGGCATTAGTCATACGTCCCTCAAGGGCTCATTTCCGGAGCTCTAAGTTTTTAAGGTTTGAAGGCTGACTCAAGGTGATCCAAGACACGGATGGTAAGTCATGTTAGCCCCTCCCCACCTTTCTGCTTAGCCAATCACGTGCCATCCTCTGCCTCAGTCTCCAAGAAGCCTGCAAGCCATGTCTTGGCACGGAAAGTTGAGCCAAAATGGCTCCAGCTGAGAGGTTCACGATGGGGGTTTCCTCTGGGCTCTTCTGAGGGAACAGTTAGAGGCGCTCTTACGAAGATGGAGTAAGGAGAAAGTGGAGGGAGCAGCGTTACTTCAGGAAAAAGGAGACGCTCCAGGCCTGAGTCATATGCAGCCAGCCCTCCCTCCACTCTACTCTGCTTGCTCAAAAGCCTCAGAGGCTGTTGAAAAGGGGGAAACACCACCCTCTGGTGGCTGCAAGGCGAATTGCAGAACGGCTATTCAAATTTTCGGTAACTTAAAAATGCCCATGTGTTTGCAGGTTCTGGAGCAGTGGGATCTACAGGGGAGCCCCCAGACTGGGCTGTTGTCCTCCACTCTGCCCCACAGCGCCCCCTACCCGCACATGACCTACACGGTCCCAGAGTTCACCGAGGCCCTCGAACTGAGCATGCCCGACCCTTATGACCTCTATGAGAAGTCCAGGGCTATCTATGAGAGTAGGCGTAAGTAAAGGCCCAAGCCCCCGCCCCCCTTGCACACAATCTCACCAGGGTCACAGAGTCCGGTTCAGTGAGTGCTATAGGAATGGGGTTTCAGTCATAGCTAGTTCAGCATTGGGAGTAGCACGATTAGCCGACAGGGCTAATGACTAGGGTCCTCCAGTAAGGAGAAATATCCGCACTCTTCTTCTCTCTCCAGTCGCACCTGCCGCCATATTGTACTGTGGTCACGCTAACATGCTAATTACAGGAGAATCTAACCACCGTGCACACACTATCACTCTGAGGATTCAAAATGGCTACAAACGCTAAAAGGCAGACTTGGCACTGAATTATCACTCGCCTAAGACCTTCAGCTAAATCCGAGGCAAGGTTCTGTTCGAGATTTCAGGGTACATTAGTTCGCAATTAAAGCCAGACTTGGCGGGTAAAATCATGCAGGAATTTTGCTTATAAAATCGACATGGACGAGCACAGGCACGCCGAAGTGCATCGTCCTTCCCCTCGTGTCATTGGTCCATATTTCTAGGAGCCAGGGGAGCTCATCTTCCTGTGCAGCCGGGTGTTTCGATGTTGCGGTGCTTCCTAGTCCTGTAGGGATTCAGAGGTGCGACCATCAGTCATTTCGCTCTTTCGTATCATTTTCATATGGGCTGTAAATTTTAATTTAAATTTGTCATTAATCATGAGCGCAATATTTTTATTATTTTGAATTCATTTTTTAGTCTAAGTTGAAGCAAATTTACTCCTGATGGCATGTTGTATTCTCTGCAAACATGGGGTGCATTAAAACTATAGATCAGTGATGTCTTAGCTTCAGAGGCCCGAGGTTTCTGCAGGCTTCCATTGGTCGTCTGTCAATCAACGGCCATTTAATGCTACGAGGAAAAAAGTCTTTATCATATCAGCGTCTTAAATGGATCACTTATGCAGAAACACGGCAGGTGGCACTGCGGCCCTCTGGGAGTGGAGTTAAACGCCCCTGCTGTAGATGTAGTTGAAACTTTCATTGAGCTCCTGCGATGTCATCATTGCGTGACATCACAATTTGCATTCTGGGTAGTGGTGTTCCATGTGTATGTGAACACTGCTAGCTTGCCTGAATGGAGTGTCATATTTTTGGTGCAGGGACATATCGATTAAAATGAGCTTCGCCTTCTATAAAATATTTTGTTGATAGCCAAGCAAGGCCAGCAGTTTGAAGGAGCTGGTCTTTTGTTTCTTGCTTTTAACCCAAAGTTGGGAATGACAAACGGGGACTGTGCAACATCACCACAAATATGCAGGTGCACGAGTGTTCATTATGAAGTGTTCCTTGCTGAACTGTGAATTGTTTTCCACTTGTATGGGAATTTAAGGCTGTGAATGCTGAGGTAAGGTGTGTGTGCTGGCTCGGTTTGGTCCACTTCCTGTTTCTATCCTGTCGGAGTGGATTTATAAGGCACCCATTGTTGTAGATTTTGGTTCATTAGATAGTCTTAATCACATGAGTCAGCGCTGTCGCAGGGAGTCTTCCTCAAGTCTGTTTGCGCCTCTGACCTTTTGCAGATCATGCAAAAAGCAGGAAACTCTCCTGCTTGGATCGTACCAAAGTAGCCTACTGTGGAGGCACTGTGTTTGGGTTTAAAGCTAAACATTCTGTGTTCTGTTTCTAGAAATCAACCTTAGTTAGGCTCCTATGCTGTCAGCTTGAGTGGTGCTTTAGAAAAAGTCATCCTCAGTGCTCTTTCTAAAACACACCCCATATCTCTGCAGTGGTGGTTTAGCAAATCAACTCACAGTGCAGTTTTACTGTTTTACCAGACTAGTGACCTGTTTTATTTACTGGTGAATGAAATTGTAAGTCAAATGTTCTGTATCCACGGTAGCTTTTGAACTCAACTCAACCGGAGTTGAATTAAAGTGAGAGATGTTACTGAGAAGAAAACTATAATTGCTTGAACGTGTGCCATTATTGCTCAACATTTGCTATTTTCTGCTCTGGTGCCTCTTCTAGCAGGTTGAAACCATAATGACTCTGTAAATATATTTATTAATACAGTGAGGGACATAATTAATGGCACCCTTGATGAAAGTGTAAAGAACAAAAAAAAACAAAACAGGCTACTCCCATAAAGTAGTGATGCTAATATACATACTTGTATTTATATGTATATCCACTTTTATTTCATTACATTAATTCTCATGGTTCAGTGAGTCCTATTAACTAATCTTGGTTTTATGGAAACTGTAAGTATCAATATTATTTGCACCCCTACCAATTATAGTTCAAGCTAGGTCAAATATTTTTACTTAACCAAGTTCATCTTAGGTTGAATTAATTATATTACGTCATTTCATCTCTGAATGTTTCATTAAAGGGCATCTAAAGTCGATTCCCATTGTTTTTGTTTAGCGGTCAATCAGTGAGCCGCACCTGCGCAAACGAACCGAAATAGAAGGATTATCTAAGCATGTACACAAAACGTTGGTTTATATGAATGAAATTGGTCATGTGACGATGTAAGATGTCAACAAAAGCAAGTGATTTGCTTGTAAACATTGGACGTTCAACGTCCCCTCTGAGAATCGGCTTTAGATGCCCTTTAAATTATAATAATGAGGTGATGGCGAATTGGTTTATCATCCATAGACATTGCCGTATAGTGATGATGGAGTTTAATATTTTGCCAGTATCGGCCCATTTTTCTTTTTAATTCCCAGGAATTTTTACACTATCATCATGTTTGGCAGCAAAAGAGGAATGCTAACAGGGACACCCACAGTTAAATATGGAAAGAACTGAACTAAAGCCGCATATTCAACCCCATAAAAGCTATGTCTTTATCTGTTCGGCTAACAAAGAATGTCCTCGCAACGTTACTGGAATGTTTTCTCAATGCTATAACATTACTGCTACATCGGAGCAATGCTCTGAGAACCTTTTGTGTCAGCAAGATATCAGCGGTTACATCTTGTTTTTCGTCTCACCATGCAAATGGTGACTTTGACCCCTTCGCCCGAAAACCACAAACATTTTAAGCCGCAAATTCAGATTTCTGATTAAACTTTATAAGGGTCGTGTTGTGGCAATTTTCTGGCCGACTCGATGCATTTCTTCGATGCAATACCCACCTGTGACCATCAAAAAATGCAAAATAAAAACACTGCTTTAAACGGATAGTCTTAACAAGTCTAGTACTAACGCTATTTGTATTTTTTTGTTAATGGAAAATATTGGATTGTTAAAGTTGATGTCTACTTGACAGGTTTCTCACCCTGTTGGTAAGTCTTTGAAGGGGTTGAAATATTTCACCTCATTGACAATATTCTTTCAATTAAAAAAAAAATATCAAAATGAGACTCAATACAGTTCTAATATACTTTAAGATGGACTTGTAGTTTGGTTTTTCGGTGGAAAAAATTAGGTTTATGTAAAACTAAAAAAAAAAAAAAAAAAATCTAATAATTATCTGCGTTGGACGTTTGTAGACAGAAGTGTGTGTTGCGGAGAAATCCCATCTGTACTGATGTGGAGCAGATGTGTGGATTATTTTTCCGATTGCTCTCCTGTTGATAAACTTTGCAAA
Organism: Gymnothorax javanicus; assembly: GCA_029692085.1. Lineage (NCBI taxonomy): Eukaryota > Metazoa > Chordata > Actinopteri > Anguilliformes > Muraenidae > Gymnothorax > Gymnothorax javanicus. The sequence continues at coordinate 13,654,975 of CM056212.1, read as the reverse complement.
TAATTTTCACAATATGTCCTGTTCGCTCAGTGTCTCTATTCTGTCTGGGGACAATAAAAGCAAGATTATATTGACTACAAATGATCTTCCGGAGTCAATTTAAATCAGCACTGTGAAAGGCAACATGGGTGGTATAAGTTATGGTCAGTAGTTGAACGGTCCACCGGTTACCAACTGCATGGTCAGTTGCATTGCCTGTGAGTCACAGTCGCTGAGCTAAGCTTGGGCTAATTGCTGACTGCCTTTCCTCTGGTTTCTCCAATCAGAACCAGGAGTGCCGCGAACAGCCTTCCGATTGGACACCACGGGCAAGTACACCTGCATGCCTCGACTTTGACTATGTTTATGCGGCTCTCACGCGCCCCCCTGTTAAAATTTTCCAGATGCACCTCATTCTGTGTTACTTGTTGGTTTTGTGCCTACTCTAGCAGTTTGTCTTTGCCAGGGCAGCCCAAATTAGGGTTCGGGGGGCCAAATTTGACCCTCAATGACATTATTTTTGGCCCTCCATAACATTATTTTAGGCCTTCCAAGGGATTCCGGAGTGGTATTATATTACTTTGTTTTGATGCAGTTTAATTCCCAAAAAAAAGAATTGTGTTTGCCTTCAGGACTGATTTTCTGAAGAAAGAGATTATTGTTAGGGACAAATTTACAAGCATGATTTAAGGCCCTATTACTGGCTTGTAACATTGTTTAATTATCAATATCCTATTGCCTTCTTAGGCTAACAGTCCATGACTCATAAAATGTTTTAGCCTTTGGTTCTCCATGTCAAAATATTTTTGGCTCCCCTATTTTTTACATTTTTGTATTCCTGTTTGTCTTTGGCTGGCAGTCATTGCGCCCTCTCTAACATGCCGACCGGACTTTGGCCCGAGTTCAACCCGGCCGCAGAGCACTCCGCCCCGAACCGTGTACGATTTCCCAAAAGTGTCGTTTTCACACTCGCTCCTGCCAATAAATGCTTGGCAAGCCCGGCCGTCCGGGAAAGAGAGGAAGACGCAAGCGAGGCGCTTTTCTGGGCCAAAGGAGAGGAACCCTGTGGCTTTACTGTACCCAGCCCTGACCGTCTCGCTGGGTTATTAGAGAACTGTCGCTGCCGCATCGCGTAAGACCGTCAGTGCATTTACACACTGGACTTTGCTGCTGAGTGTGTAAACGATATGCACCTCTTTTTAGAAACCTACACCATAAAACTTTCAGAGTTAAATCAACTCTTACAGAGTCTATTTGACCGCATACAGGCAAGAGAGGGCTCGAATGGACTCTTCAATGTTTAAATTGACCCAGAGTCGTTGTATCGAACTGAAATGTTAGGTTCAGTAAACCAGGGAGACCACCTTATCACGTTTCTACAAGTTTAAGCGTCAGCGTCTCCAAGAACAAGCTCAGATCAGAGCTAGCAAGACAACCCCTATACAGAAATGGGCTACATTGAAATTTTTGAAATATATTCATGTAGATATTTCGCCGCAGTATTTTTTAAAGAAGTGCACTACTTTATCTGTCCCGGATTCTGGTTAATGGCTTCCTCCCAGTGTTCAGAATGGAGCTATCATATGTAGCTGTTTACTTCGCTTCAATTCAGATTCTGGTTCTGTTCCTAGTTTTGTTTCTGCTTCGATCCTGATCCTAATTATATCCCTGAAATTCGAGTTTCGGGGATATCATGGTTTCGCCCCACCCGCTGCGTCCGCAGATTTAAGCCGTTAGCGCGATAACTCACAAAATACTTTACATTGGCTTCTCATTTTTAGCATATGGGTAGATATGGTAGAGAGGATGAACTGATTAGATTTTGGGAATTTTTGCACTCCTAGGTTTGCCACCAGGTGGTGCTATGTATTGAAAAAAATCAGTTTTTTAACCATATCTCTTGAACAATTACTTACACAGACCTCAAATTTGCCTCATATTGCAGGTCTAGTAAAGGGGAATCTAATAAAGGGGGCTTCGAGGATTGGGGAATTTCGGGGATATACTTCTTGCTGTCGGCCGCCGACAGCATAGGCCTAGTTCTGTTTATGGTTCTGTTCCTGATTACAGACTTCTTGTCCAATTTTGTTTCTGGTTCTGATTCTGATTCATGTTTTTCCTCCTCGATTCGGTTCCTGGTTTTATTCCTGATTTCAGCTGTTCCCTGAAAGTGCAGAGGTTTGATGCAGGATTTTGCTTTTTTCTGACTCTTGTTTGCTTCCCTTCCCCTTCCTCCCGTCGCCAGGCACGGAGTTCCAGGAGATAGACGTCCACCTGCGGCGACAGAAATCGGGGTTCGGGTTTCGCATCTTGGGGGGAGACGAGGCGGGCCAGCCCGTGAGTCTGGAGGCGTGTGAAAAGGCTCGTATGGGACGGGGGCGCCAATCACCACTCCCCCCCTTCCCTCCCCTCCTAACCCCCCCCATCACGCACTCAGCCACTAATCCAAATCCTCCGCTACATTACTCAGGCTGTACACTACGAGGTCTCCATGACGCTCACATAAGCGCGCCTTATCTCCTGTTATAACCTGTTATGACTGACAACGAACTTAATAATGTTGTAAAAATGATTGGAACAAATTTTACATGCCAAACTTGTACAGAAATGATAATAGCTCTATTAATGGAGATGATGTTGTTGAAACACTGCTCATTAGATGTAACGCAAAGACATAACTGGATATGGCAGGTGTTGAGTCAGGCTAACAGCGTTATTCAGCTTTTTTTGGTCTTTAGGGAGAATTAGCTCCCAACCCATCAGAATCCTTTAGCCGCTAATGCTAATTCACCTGATGCCCTTGGTCATTGTTCTCGATCCAAATAACACGCTTGGCGAGAGGCTGTCGCTTGGCTATACATATAACCTTTTCTGCGTAATTGCTGTATGCCAGCTGATACACATTACTAACCACTTGTGCTGTTCTGAGATCAGTTTAGTGCAGTTTTAAAGCATATACACCTGACGTTAATGCCGCTTCTGTTCAGGTTAGCTCTCCTAGCTTTTAGTATGCATGTCTGAGAGATTCATAGATCAATTATTTCCATCTGAGGGAATTCTCTTGGCATTACCGTACGTTTTATTTGCTATTTTAAATGTAGGACAGGACTGTGTCGAGAGACGAGGAGAACGAGAAGGGTTGAGAGAGAGGCAGAGTTGTGTGGTGCTAGTGGCCGGATTTGAACTGCTAACGTGGCCGCGAATAACAAGCAGGTGCATAGTGTTCGACAGGCTACGCCGCTGAGACGCCCTTAGGTACTCGTTTTTATCCAAAGAGACAATTAGAGCAAAGCGAAAATCAGTGGAACTAATACAAACGCAGATAAAGTGAAATACTTGGGGGAATTCTGTGTGTGCTGTGAACATCAGGGCCCCGTTTTCATGAAGATTTCAAGGTTGCTAGGTAACCGCGCCGAGGAAAACCTGGAACGCCCCGGAACACGGGCAGTCATCCAACATATTCGTTATGCCGCTTTACGGAAAAATACCTTCCAGGTCGAGTTCACAAGTAGCTTTATCTATGGCTAATTCGTTAGCTTGAAGCAAGAATATTCAGGGAGGTCACAAGTTTTTTTTTTTTTTTAACGTTGTTGAAATTTTGGCTGATGTAGGTGGAAAGTTTGTTTTCCTGTTCTTTTTTTTATTGGTTTATGGAGCTGAAGGCCTCTCCCCTCCTGCAAACTTCTCACCTCTGACCCCTGACCCTTAGCGCGCTAACGGCGGCCCTTATCCGTGCAGATCCTGATCGGCGCGATCATCGAGAAGAGCCCGGCGGACCGTGATGGACGCCTGCGCCCCGGCGATGAGCTGGTCTCCGTGGACGGAGTCGCCGTGGCAGGGAAGACCCACCGGTGCGTCATCGATCTGATGCACGCCGCGGCCCGTAGCGGTCAGGTCAGCATGACCGTGAGGAGGAGGGTGCAAGTGCCAGGTAAGAGAGGACTGGCGACCGCATTGCTTCAGTGCGCCGCAAAGGCAACCAGCCCTGTTCCTGGTGATCTACCATCCTGTTGGTGTCCATTAACACGTCTATTTTAAAACCGCCTATTTCCTAATCAGGGTTACCGGAGATGCTGGGGCCTATCCCAGCAGTCAGTGGGTGAGGTAGCAAAATATTTTGGAAAGGCTTTCAGTCCTTCTCACACAGTGCACTCACACACACACTCTTTCCGCAGTTAGGGTGCACTACCCAGAGGTATTACCAACTGCACTACCTGTACCTTCATGGTAGGTTTTCATTTCTCCTGTACTTTAGCATAACTGCTGCTCTTCGAGATCATTAGCTGTAAAATGAGATTTACTTTTTCTGGGTTGGAGTGAAAACATACTGGACTGTAGATCTCCGGGAACAGGATTATTTTCCAACCTGTATACCAGGAAAAGGTGAAATGTGGCTCTTTCTCTAATGGGAATCCAATATAATGCAAAAGGTTGACATGAATTATAAATGAGAAGCGCCCTTCGGGCTCTGTGAGGTTGCGTGGACCTTTGCTCGATGTCAGTCATGGATATAGATGTTGCATTGATTAGTGGCCGGAAAATTAAAGGCATTTGTGTTGTTTCAATGAGCACAAGGCATGGTCACTTTGTAACTTGACGTCATTCAGCCTTGTAGCCGTGATGCAGGTTTGCAAATTGACAAATTTGCTAAATTATTCCGTCAACTGTGGGAGGTTCCTCTAAAGTTCTTCTCCAAGAAATACAGGCTTTTATGTGCACTCTCACAGAGAACTTTAAGATGTCTGTTTTATTCCAAAGACTTCCATTATTATGTGAAACAGGGTATTTTTCATAATCTGATTCGTTCTCGCCTGGTATATTCTCTGGAATGTAAATGCGATGCTAGTGGTTAAGGAGGAGATGTTAACCTTCATCTTGGTATCAGATTGCGCTTCATTTCCCTGGTTCTACGCCAGACTGGAAACAGGCCACAGATTTTTTGATGATCTAAATGTTGAAACAGCTGTGGGATAAATCCACTCCTGTCTCCTGGGCTGCCCCGGGGAACTCCCAAAATGATTGGGATTTGTGGAGCCAATTGGGCATAATATTTCCCGAACTGCAGCACTCTTGCAAAGCTGAATTCATTTTAACCTCTGGACAAAGTCGGGGAGCTACTGCGGATTCACGGTTGACATCTCTGCCACCACCGCTGCCGTGTCCGTCCAGATTTTCTTGCCGACGCTCTACAGGCCGCAAATTTCATCCGATTCCTTTGATATTTGGCGTGGGCATAGATTATGGTGCAGTCACGACTCCTATCGCCATAGTGACAGAATTGGGCGAATAAAGCACAATTTTGTGCTGAAAATGTGCCCGTTTCAGTGTATGGCTTGTGAACGCACAAGAGGTCATAGTTTTCAAGATCTCATAAGCGGGCACTCGGGGGGGCTACATCTATGCGGTCGCAGGTGACTGCACTGTCTAGTAACTCCTTGTTTTCTTGTTTTTGGCAGTTAGTTTGGTTGCAGCAGTATTTTACAATGCCCCCCCCCCCCCCCTTTTCAGGAAAGTTGGAACATCCAGGTGCATTCTACTCCCCTCAAGTCAGCCTACCCCAATCCTGACACCCCCCTCCAGTATTGTTTTGGATCAGTCCAGCCTCAGGCCCCAGACTTCAGATGCGGACAAATAGAGACTGTTTACAGGAGGGAGTGCATTTTTCGCAACTGCGGCGTGTTTGATGCAGACCTCCTGCAGCTCCTGACCGCGTCGCTCCTCGGCATGTCCTCCGCTCTCCGCTCTTCTTCTCCTCTGATGATTTGGGCCGGCCTCCACTGAGCTGAGTTCAAAACTATCAGCTATTTCCCCAAAGAGCGGGAGGTCTTATCACTCCGAGCCCGGCTCAGAGCAAGAGAGGTATTACCCAGCCCGGGAATTTGGGATTGATCCATCCCACAACCTCTCACAACCTCCTTCCCCTCGTTTCTTCACTTCTATCTTCAGGACCCCCCGAAAAAAAGCGGGGGGGCACTGTTCGTAACTCTACCCCTGCCGAGCTCCGCCTTTAATTGCCGTGGAAACCAATTCCATTTTTCGGTCTGTTAAAGCTTTATCACCCTTGAGATGCCTTGAGGTTTTTTTCAACAGTTCCCGGGACACAGGCTCCCCCATAAGAGGGTTAGTGTTTACTTCTGTGAAGCTGAGATTCAATCACCTCACTTCAATGATTCAGTGTCTCTTACGAACATCTACCCTTATTCCTCTGTTGTTGTTTTTTTGTGTTTCTCCGCTCAAAAAGTTTGGCAAAGCCAGCAATTACTAATATTTACAGAAGATTGTTCGCGGCGGTAAATTTTTTTTCAACCAAAGCCGAGGCACAAATCTGTCTTGAGCTCATATTTATTTGTTTTTTTGAGACCCTGGTCCTCGATGCCTGGGAGGACTTTTATTTTGAAGCAGCGTTTTATATGGATCGGCTTTTATTTAGATGGAATGTTCTCATGACAAGAGCAGCTCAGGTTTGAAGTCTTGTTGAGGCTTGCACTGGCAGAATGGGCAGAAATATGCCAAAGCATGGTTTACTGCAAAATACCAACGGTAAATGATCTGATTTACTCCAGGCAATGTAATGGAAGTGCTTCCTGTCTTACAAGGGCTCATATTACCCAAAATGTGAGGCGGATATCCTGTATTATGTATGAGATATGCAAATGCAGGGGGAAAAAAGTGCCTTTGGATTGGTCTACAATTTATAATCGACCCACAGAGAGTGCATGTGGCCAGAATTTCGTGCTATAACCTTGGCACCCATGATTTTTAATTTATTCTCCATTAACTTTTATTCAACTAGGTAATGAGCCCATTGAGATCAAAGATCTTCTTGACAAGGGAGACCTGGCCAAGACAGGCCGCTGCTCAAGACTATATAAAACAGTATACACAACATTAAGAAGCAAATCAGTACAAGGCAGAAATACAAATAATGAATATCAATCATATAAAATGCGGTGACTAAAACGGGCAACAATTGAGTGCAGAGACGATGTCCTGTGGATTCACATTCTGAATCCTTTAGGATTGAAACAAATCATGAGAAATTAATGCTGGTAATTGTGAATCTTTCTGGAGGGTGTTTCAAGTAAAAGGGGCCATGTACAAACATGTGCAAAGAAGCCCGTGTTGGCCATGGCTTTTAAGAAGGTACGTGCATAAATTAGAGGGGGCTAATCCAAGGGAGTTCTATAAATAAAATCCCAACCAGTGCTTACGTTTGTGTGAATACAAAGATAGCCAATCATATTCTGTATACAAGATACAATGGTGTGTGACAAGTTTACTACCAATGACACATCCTAAGGCACTGCGATACGCAGTATCCAACGACCACAAACACTGGGTAGAAGGACCCATGTGCAAGACATCCCCATGGTCTAGCAAGGGCAGGAAGATTGACAATACTTTGAAAATAGCACAATTTCACCTTAAGCTTAGCCATGTGAGACTGAAATGATGATTGGCGATCGATAAGAAAGCCTGAGTACTTATCACTGGAGACTGATTAAATTTATTTTCCTGGAATGGTTGAAATGTTTGGGAGATTCAGCCGTAGAATAAGCTCGAGAGGATGGTAGCTGGGTAGCTAGCCTGTTGGTTTGTGACTTTGCTCTCTGTCTCCCCCTGCAGGTGAGCTGTGCCCACAGAATGGGAGGAGTCCTGGGTCAGTCTCCACCCAGCACAGCTCTCCTCGGAGCGACTTCACCCAGGGCCCCTGTCCCAACCCCGCCTCCGCCCCGCCTCCCGCCTCAGGCTCCTCCCCTCCGGAGGGCCCACCCCCTCAGAGCGTGCAGGCCAGCGACGTGGTCATCAACCGAAAGGAGAACGAGGGCTTCGGATTCGTCATCATCAGCTCCCTCAATCGACCCGAGACCACTGCGACAATCAGTGAGCGTTAACTCCAGTTTCGCTTCTACTTGTGTTCAAATAGGATTCACTCCTCATAATGTTCACACTAGATTCGCTTCTGGTCGTGTTTAAATAAGTTTTATTCCACGTAACGTTCACACCAGCTTCACTTTTAGTTGTGTTCAAATAAGTTTCACTCCTCAAAGTTCACACCATTTTCACTTCTGTGTTCAAATAAGTTTTGTTCCTCATAATGTTCACACCAGATTCACTTCTTGCTGTCTTCAAATAAGTTTCACTCCTCATAATGTTCATACCAGATTCACTTCTAGTTGTGTTAAAATAAGTTTCAGTCTTCGTAATGTTCACATCACTGTTTATAATGCTCACACAAGCTTAAATTCTCACTGTTCACATCATACGAGAGCCGTAACACCAAATGCAGTGCCCATGGGCTTTTTTTGCAGCCAGCACACAATGAAGGATTATTCAATAAGCTCCCCCTTTCCAATGTTTTTTTAAATGTATATTTTAGCTTAAATTATTATCCTCATCACATTTACAGCTAATGGCGTGTTTGCTCCTGTAATGGTTTGTTGTCATTGCGGTAATTAATCTTTGTAGAGGTCATTGACCGTGAGATTTTATAATTGCGTCTGTGTGAGAGAGGAGGGTGCTGCAGTCAATACAGTGTTGCGGCATGAGAGTGAATTGATATTTTACTGCAGTGTCGAACGCTAATTGCTTTCCGTGGCCATTGAGGGTAAACTAAGACATGAGAGAGATAGCTCTTCCATTCTCCTGCATCTTTGTCTCCATAAGTGTGTGTGTGTTACTCTTGTCGGTGTGAGGTGTACTACAATTTGTTTTAGCACTACACTCCCGATGGCAATAAATGACCGTGCACAGCTAGGCCTGTCAGTTCTTTGTCAGAGGCCTGGGTTTGCTTTCATCTTTGGGCCTTTGATGTGATATTGTGTGTGTGTGTGTGTGTGTGTGTGTACGTACATAGTAGTAATGATGTATGTGAGTGAATGTCTCTGTATATGATGTTTTTGTTGTTCTTGTTATTGTGTCTACATGGCGGGGTGTGTTTAAAAATCTCTGTCTATATGCCTGGGTGTGTTTTTTGATCTATTTGTGTTCTTGTGTTCATGTATGTGAATGTATTTAAGCATATGTGTGCCTCTGTATGTTTGTCTGTGTTTGTGTTATGAGTGTATGTGTGTGCGCATGCCTGTGTGCTCCTGTTAGTGTGTGTTTGTGCGTGCGCATGTGTTTGTGCGCGAGTGTGTGGGTGCCTGTGTGTGTATATGTTGTGTCTGTTTAAGCATACTTGTGTTTAGATGTGTTTGCATGTCTGTATATGGTGTATACGTATGTATATGCCTGTTTGGGCTTACACATACCTACGTGCGTGTGTGTGCATGTGTGCGTGAGTGTGCATATTAGTTTGTGAATATGTTAGTGTGTGGTGTATTTGCTCTCACATACCTGTGTACGTGCCTGTTTGAGCGTATACATTAATATCTGCATGTGCATATGTTGTGTATGAAGTGTAGAAACAGTCTACCAACTAACGACAAACCACTCTCTAACGCCTACTTCAGACCTCCAATAACTGAGCAACTTCTAACGCATGTCAACAGTTTACATAGACTTACAACGAAGACACAGACATTAGACATATGTGAAGAACGTGTTGCACGGGTGGCCGTCGTTTCGTATAGATTTAGCATCCACAATTGACAGGGGGTGCACGCGTAACGTATGCTGCACCCGATTTAGAGCAACATACACCACACCTACCTAAGCGTATAATCTTGTGCACACAAAAGCCACATCAACACACTACCCCTTACAGTTTGACAGATAAGTAGGCGTGCGTACAGTGAAGCCTAGCTAGCGGTGAGCTTTCTGTACGCTCCAACAAACACCTACACACCTCACCTGTTATTACATTCTTTTTTTAATGTGCTTGCCAGTTAAGCATAATGTGCTCCTCCGCTGCTTTAATTTAATTAGCTCAAAAATATAGCCGTGCTATATTTATTTCAGCTGTCATGCTTTCAGCTATTTCGCTTACTTCTAAGATTAAATTGACTGCAAAATCCTCCTTCTGAACAAAAGGAGGTATAGAACTCCATTGTTTTATGGAAATGTGATTAATTAAACAGCAATGCGCGACTGTAAGCATGCCGAGTCCGTCTTGGTCTGTAAGATGCAGTGTTTTGAGGCGGCATTTGCGACCGTTTGCTGAAGTACACGCATACACGCCCTTTAGCCATGTATGTGGTGAAGGCACTGCGTGTTAGTCCGTTGACTGTTTCTAAACCTCATAAATGTTTGTTGTGCGTTCATGCATACGTGTGTGTGTGTCTGGGTGAGTTTGTGTGTGGCTTTGTGTGAATATGCCGTTACAAGAGATTGCGTAGGTCGTAATCCTCAGCAGCACTCTCCTCACATGCGGTCAAACTCTCACACACAATATTGAACTCTCTCTCACACTACCAAACCTCTCTCATTCTCTATCAAACTCTCTCAGGCTCTATTTGTTTGGGAGAGAGTTTGCATGGGAGAGAGTTTGAGAGTGCATAAGAGAGGTTTGATAGAGCAAGAGAGAGTTTATAGTGCATGAGAGAGTTTGATAGTGTGTGAGGATTATTGATAGTGCATGAGAGAGAGTTTGAGAGTTTGATTGTGGTGTACGTCTCTGTGAACAAGTATGTTAGTTCCTGTGTGCGTATATGTTAGCATATGGTGTGTATACTCACGAAAATCTCTGTGTGTGTCTGTGTGAGTGTGTATATACGTACCTCTGTGTGTATAGGTTAGGGTATGGTGTGTGCGCTCACACATACCTTTGTGTGTCTGTGTGAGTGTGTGTGTGTATATATATATATATATATATATATATATATATACACCTTCCTGTGTGTGTGTATATGTTCACGTATGGTGTGTGCGCTTACACGTACCTGTGCGTGTCTGTGTGAGTGTGTGTATACATACCTGTGTGTGTGTGTATATGTTAGTGTATGGTGTGTGCGCTTACATGTACCTGTGTGTGTTTGTGTGAGTGTGTAAAAACATACCTGTGTGTGTATATGTTAGCGTATGGTGTGTATGCTTACATGTACCTGTGTGTGTCAGTGTGAGTGTGTATATACATACCTGTGTGTGTATATGTTAGCGTATGGTGTGTGCGCTCACAAATACCTGTGTGTGTGTGTCTCTTCGCCAGCCGTGCCCCACAAAATCGGACGCATCATCGAGGGCAGCCCGGCAGACCGCTGCGGGAAGCTGAAGGTGGGAGATCGAATCCTGGCAGTGAACAGCCAGTCCATCGTCAGCATGCCCCACGCCGACATCGTCAAACTCATCAAGGACGCCGGGCTCAGCGTCACGCTATGCATTGTGCCACAGGAAGGTGAGACGATTTTTCAATAATACCCGAGCTAGCATGATGTTTAGGGCACAGTGAGAGAAAACACTGTAGTTCTCAGCTCTAGTATAGTTAATAAATGTATTGATAAATTTCTAGTCATTTAATGGCCGAAGTGTTAGTGAATAGTAAGTATTATGTTAGTATACTGAGCAACAAAAGAAACGCAAGTTAATACAGGACTCACCGGAAACCAAGTATGTGTCTAATTAATTTAAAAATCTTATTTGTTATTAGCACATGCATATTTACACTTATTTCTTTTATTTTCTTTGAACATTTATTTGTTTTGTAGTCACTTCGACTGGATAATCATGCAAGTACTTTAGCTAGCTTGTTAACATGCGTTAATTTTGTCGCTCAGTATATTGTAAGTGAATTTATTTGTGTACATACTCTTGCTAGATCTTGTGGCCTCTGGAAAAATGGGGTTCCAATCAGCGTCCATTTTACTTGTTAAGTTCAGACCAAGGGCACCTCTTGGCACGTCGTAATTACGATTTCCTGAACTCGGATGTGGGAGCTTCCAATGAGCACAGGAGGGCAGTGTTTGAAATGAGCTGTTGAGTTTCCCTGTGTTACAATTTAAAATGAGAGTTTCTTTCGCTATACATTTTGTGGCTGTGTTAGTCTGTGTTCGTCGCACTCTAAATCAGTGGTGGCCAATCATGAGCCATGGGGCGTTGAGAGAACGCAGGCTTGCATTCCAACCAATCACGTCACCCGCTGACTTCACCGGTAATTTCCCTCGTCTCTGGGAGAAGGTGTGTTAATTAGTGAAATCAGCAGGTGAGGAGAGGTTTTGGAATGGCAATCTACACGCTTTCAGCCCTCCGTGAAACACAATTGAGCATGGCTGCTCTAAACTGAGCGACTGCTTCCTGCTTGAACACTGAATTGAGTGATTGCGTTACCCTAGGATACGCCGAAATTAGTTACTAGTTTCCTCCACACTGAGTGAATGTGTTGCTGCGGGTAACTTTCTAGAAGAATCAGCTTTTAGGCTGTCCAAGTTTTGGCTGTATTACATTGTCATTTGGTTCTTTAGCAGCTGCGTTGGTGTATTATCCTCTGAATTTAGTAACTGCCTTATCCTGTGTTACGGTTTGAAATTAGCAACTGTTGCCTTCCAAACATGAGGCCGTGGCGACCTGTGTTTTTTTCTCAAATTAATGACTGTCTTCGGCGGGGGTTATGCTTTGAAAACTGAGGGACTGTTGTGCTGTCGTGTACGCTATACTGTATATACCCTCTCGACACTCAAAACTGCGTTGATTGACTGTGTTGAGGCTGTGTTAGCCCCACGGCTGTGTTAACTGGAGACCCTGTGCCTCACAGAGTTGAACAGCCCCCCTTCAGCTACCAGCTCAGAGAAGCAGAGCCCAATGGCCCAGCAACACAGCCCCGTAACCCAGTCGAGCTCGACGACCCAGCCCAACACGGTAACCCAGGCTGGAGCAGCGACCCAACCCGCTCCAGTGACCCAGCAGAGCCCCGTGACACAGGTCACGCAGGCCAACCCGGTCCCCGCCTCGGCCCCACAGCTTTACAGCCACGACAGCAGGTAACATACCGGCCAATCAGAGAGAGCTCCTGCTGTGATGTCACCCCACTCATTCAAAGCAAGGAGGGGCCAGCCAATCACAAAGTTTGTTAGTAACTGACAACTAAGCATTGTTGATAGTGATTGGTGGTTTTGGTTTGTAAAGCTGGTTTTCATACTGGTGTTTGGTCCAGCTATACGCAGTCTATGTCTATATAGCCATACGCAGTCCATAAACAGAGAAGTCAATAAATCATTGGACAGGAAAAATATTTTAATGGGCATACACAGTCTGTATACAGTGAAGTTCATAAATCGTTCACTCTACATGGTTGTAAATACCAGCAAACTAAAGATGACGCTCTGCTGTTTCATTTGAAGTCATAATGGAGGGAAGCATGAATTATGACACTTTAAAACTGTTTGCTATCTGAATACAGAATGCACTGTGTCCAAGATCTGCCCACAACTTTTTCCCAGACGTTTGGAGGCTAATGAAAAACATACACGTTTGTAGCAAGCACGTTGCAGCCAACTGTGTATTATTCTGCGTTTTGTTCCAAAAAGCTACATCTAAACAAATGAGTTTCTTTTGCATCAGTCTACAGTCAAACACTGTCTTCAGCTGCGAATTAATTTTTTTTTAGAAAATCATCCGACAGAGTAAACGACTGTCACCTTGTTAATAAATATGAACAGCAGTAAGCATGAAATCCCGAAATGGTATCAGCCCTCCCCGTGCGTCCATATATTAGGCAGTATTCAGAGAGAGAGGGCGACAGGGAACAGGAGTGCAGTGGAGAGGAACACAGTGCATCCCGCGAGTTTCCGCTGCTTGTTCAGTTACCGTCTTTATCATCAGCTGAATTATTTACTCGTGTCGCAGCTTTTAAACGACATTAAATCTTTCATGGGGCTCTCGTTGGCCTTGTATTGTTTGCCCTTGTCGACATTCGGGAGTCCTGCGGGGCTTTCGGCCCGTTTGCGTCAGTGCGCGGAGCAGATGGCGTTTGAATTAATTTTTACGGTCGCTGCGATCGGCTTTTACGGCCTTCGGCGATGTAAGTCATGACGTGACGTAGGAGATTGAAGGTCTGGGATCCGCATGGGCACGTGTGTGGGGGCACGTACGACCACTCACACACACACACCCCGCCAGGACACGGGGTGCCTGCACCCCGTACACATGCTTGCTAAGTCCACGTTTACTATGCAGTCGTCAATATTTCGTCAGTCGCGATGTAGAAAGCTAGCTATTGCTCCTCAGATAACCAGAAATGGATCTTTAAGATGGCGGTTTGCTGGTAGATTTATTGTCTCATTAAAGTTTGCTGGATGACAGAGAGAAAAGAAAAAAGAAAAAGAAAAATTCACATCTCTCTCCAAAGACACCTGGAATGTTCCGTAGACTAACGTGCGCACACACACACACACACAAACACACACCACATTCCACAGGCAAAATCATAACTGCTTTAGCTAGCCTGCAGTAGCAGCTCTGAGCTTCCTCTCTACGACCCTCTACGCTCCAGACTTTGTCGTGTTCATTACAAAATCAATTTTTTTTTTAGATAGCTTGTGCAATGTAAGGGAACAAACTAGATAATCCCTAAAGAGTAACCCTTGCCCGTTCGCCTCTCCTGTTGGCCTCAAATGCGTCAAAGAAGATCTTTAGAGTGCAGAAAAAGTCAGTGAATTCAAAACAAATGCTAATTATAAGGCCAGTACCGGTGCACACCCCACCCCCCTCCGTTAGCAGAGTAGCCCGGTGACCTGCGCTGTCTGTCGGCTACAGGTCCGAAGTGAAGGCGCGGCAGGACGTGAAGCCCGACATCCGGCAGCCGCCGTTTACCGATTACCGTCAACCCCCGGTGGACTACAGGCACCCGCCCGTTGCGGACTACAGACAGCCCCCCACGCTGGACTACCGACACCCCCCTCTGCTGGAGTACAGACACGCCCCCGACGCCCGTCAGTTCCCCATTCCAGACTACAGACCCCCACAGGTATCGCCAGTGATTTTGAAGCCAGGCTACGGAACAGTTAACATTAACTCTAACGATTTCAAGATCAGGCTGTATCTAGTATTAATATTGTCAGTGCATTGCTCCTGGTTACATTAATAACTGTAATATTTGGTTACAGGTAACTCACTTAATGTTAATATCAGGTAACAACAAATAATGCAAATGATTTTAATCCCAGGCTACAGGAAACAGTATTGACTTTAATGCCAGGTTAAAGGTAACACTATTGATTAACAATTAAGGCTTTTGTCAAGGCTCAAAATCAAAATGATTTTAATCCCAGATGACCACTCAGAGCAACAATATTTTTTAGCAGAGGTTACGAGCAGCCAAGGCAAGCACTACTGTTCCTGACCCGGAGTAATCACTCGACCATTCAATTTTTGAACCAATGATCAGACGTGAACAGCCAGAACTAGGCCTCCAATATGTATTTACAGTTGAGTTCGCATATCTATGTAGAGCAGGGTTGGGGAACCTTATCCAGTCTGTCCTTGCTGTCACACACCTGATTCTGCGACTCTAGGTCCTTAGTGAAGATTCCAGAGGTTGATTAGTCGAATGAGGTGTGTAACTGATTGGATGGAATGAAAGCCTGCACCCACACTGTCTCTTTCTGGATAAGGTTCTCCACTCCTGATGTGTAGCTTTGATGTTTATGTGTAGCTCCATTGAACAGCTACATACGGTAGTTTGACTATATTAGTCTAGTCTTCTGTACTGCTGCTAATACAGCACTTCGGGCGTTTGTCTGTAGGATTTCGACTACTTTACCGTGGAGCTGGAGCGCAGCGTCAAGGGGTTCGGCTTCAGCATCCGCGGGGGGCGGGAGTACAAGATGGACCTGTTCATCCTGAGGCTGGCCGAGGATGGCCCCGCCCTCCGCAACGGCCGAATGAGGGTGAGCCAATGGCCTCTAGTCCGCCCCCCCCCCCCAACTCTCTTTCCGCAAAGATGGTGGAAGAGCCAAGATACTGTGTAGTAATGCAAGTCAGTAGAGAATGAAATGTGGGCTATTTCTCGAAGCGTAGGCTGGATTTTCAGGCCACTATGACATGCTAGCTGCTTCGTTGCGAACACACTTTCGAATTCGACGGAGAAACGCAGCCTTTATCTTGCCTGATATCAGACGGAATTGTCAATATGGAGTCGGAGCGTAAACGAGCTGACAATTTTGTCTGATATCAGGCTAGATGAAGATTTCTCGGCTGTGTTTGAGACCATGTTCACAATGCAACAGCCTGCGCTGGCGTAGAAGCCTAAAAATGCAGCCTTCGAAGGATGCAGCCTTTGCTTTGAGAAATGGCCATAATCTGCTCAGCAAACTTAATAGACATGTATTTAGACCAAGGTAACATTCGTATACTGTTTAAAACAACACACGTTTTCTTGCAGTGCTTTCCCAGGTATAGGCAGGCATTTGACACTTGTTTATCTTGACACTTGTTCAAATTTGGTAAGAAATATGTCTGCAGGAAGAGATTCATTCTGTTATTACATCCAGCAAGGCAACTTTCTCAATAATTGTCAAACTTGCCTCATAAATATGTAGGAAGATGCAGCGTTTTGAAGAGGGATGGTGTTATATGAAATTATTTTTGACAACATCGATTTGCTGTCATTTTAGCATTTTCATATGAATATATTAATTCCTAATCAGTCATTCCAAAAAAAAATATGACCCTTTCCAGTTGGCGAATTGCAGAATACACCTTCCTCTGCATATTGAGAGCCACGGCTTGTAGGCCTAAAACCGCTGGCAAGTGAGCATTTTTCGGCTATGGGTTCCCTCATCAGATTTCCAGCTGGTTTTTTTGAACGAGGATTTCATTTTTTGACTAGCTTGTTTGGATTAGAACATTTTAACCCTATTGATAGAAGTTGAAATTGCTTGAGAACGCAAACTCATTTTGAGCCACCAGCTCAAAGCATTGCTAGCTGACAAAACAAGGCAAACGCGCACGTGACTGAACCAGCGGACGGGTCGAAAGGGTCGACTGCAGCTGTGTCCCATTTTCTTGGGCGTATTGAGCGCTTGCTATGATATATGTCACCATTAATCCTATCTTCTGTACCTCGGGGTGAAAGATGGCCGCTGAATTAACTCCGTGACCCCCGCGCCCATCGCTCTCTTTGCGCTTTCTGCTGATTCCACTCTGTGGCGAAAGCTCATCATGTTTGTGAATGGGTTTCTGCTCAGGCTTTCCCTGGGACCGATATTTTGATGGAGATGAATTTTCCAGTGTATTGAAATTCATTAAAGGTTATACTTTAGGTCTTGGTATATTAAATATTATAGGTCTAGCGTTGGCACAGGCCCTTATGGGATTTTTAAGAAGAATGAAACTATTTTGTCGGGATTGTTAATTATGTTGACGGCAATTTCCTCAATGCATAAATGTCACTGGTTATTCCATTTTTAGCTCGCCGGGACGAATGTCCTCGGAGAGCTATTGCCATACCCTCTGCGTCGGCGTCAGCTTCTGCGTCCGTGGACTGCAAGGTTAAAGTTCTCCGGCGAGCTGTGTTGTCTTCTGACAACTCTAGTTGTGAAGTGTTGTGACACCATTTTGTATGCCAAACCGTTTTTTTATGAAGGCGCTTGACGCACAAGGATTTATTCAGTGAGGAATAGCGACAAACAAGGTCATGAGCTAAATGTCAAACGTCTGATTGAAATCACCAAATTTATGGAAAATGAACAACAGCAGCTATGCTCTGTCACATCATCACCATGTGACCCTGGTCTTACTTAAATGATAATGCCTCGTTATCTCATGAAAATTTTTTAAATTAAACTTTTTTGAGTGAACTTACTATCCTCTGGGTCTCACTTTTAAATCTGTATTTTGTGTAGGTGTATTTAAGATTAGATTAAGGCATTAATTATATTACAAAATGATATGACACTTTGATCTGATCTTGCACAGTTTCTGTTAATGTTACATCAGCTTCCATATTTGGACTGAAAAATGGCAACGAACTGTGGTTTAAATATATTGGGCACATGCCAGACACTAAGTTGTTTCTGCATTCAGTTACACATCTACAGCATTACGGCAGGTCCTCAATTTTGCTAATGGTGTGGACAAAAAAATATGTCACGCTCGTTAAGCGTGTGACGAGACAAATTGACAGCCCCCCCCCCGTCTGTGGCCGAAATGTCCTTTGCTCCCACGGCCACTGAAATTAATGTAATGGGACTAATTGCCTTGCTTTGTCACCTGTGGAAATCCTTTCTCATTCTCAAATCGCTGTAGCCGTCTGTGTTGTGCTGGCCCATTCATCGTGATAGTTGGCTCTCCTGTTGAATGTGGCCACACATGGTAAATACTTCCCTTAAAAGCTGATGATGTGTTTTACATGCGTACGCCATAACAACCACATGAGCGGTCCAAACTGATTTTTTTTCATCCTCGCTAATGCAGCTTGGCAAGTTCATTGGACACTAAAAATAATGCGTAAAGAGAGTTGGCGACAACGTTCCCCTTTAAAGGGGACATATTATGGAAAACTCACTTTTTCAGTTCTTGTGCTCATACATTTCATTATCTGGAGTGCTTACCAACCCACAAACGATGACATAAAACAACCCAGTAATTTTTTGTGGGCTGCCTTTTTCATAAAACATGGCATTCGACATGGCATTCAGATTGGGCTCCCCTTCCTATGTCACATGTAGGCTTGTGATAATTGCTCCGCCCCTCATCTGAAGATCTCCACCCGCAGCTTGATTTCATGGCAGCATCTCGCCTTCAAACTAGCTATTTATGTGCTATGCACTTTTTGTCTGACTACTTTTTACTACTAACCTGGATCAGTACAACGTAGGACTACCATTCTTTTCGGAGAATACAAAGAAGCCATGAATTCGATTTATTTTCAATGGGAATTTGCAGTGTTTCGAATTTTTGTTAATTTTCAGACTGAATTCCAAGTGTAACTTTCGTGCGTATGGCTAGGTTTGCTGACTTGTAGTTTTCTGAACTTGCGTTTGGTGCTTTTGCTGACACGCCCGCTCGTCTGGCGATGCTGGAAGCCGGCTCTGGCTGGCAGTGGTTTTCAATTTTCACAGCTGGATGCTCTTTAGATTTCTTGCATTGTGACTCGCACTAAATAAGAGTGTTTGCTAGACCGGCGAAAGCTCGGTTTCCTTTGCCAGCTTTTCATTGGCTGCCTAATTAGCGACAATGATGTGGATCATTTTTCATCGCCTACGTAAATGGTGGTTGCGTTCCGGTCAATTTGTGTCACCTGTTTGGTTAGAGGCCAGACACAACCTGATTGAATTTCAACACCGGATAGAAAAAATAGCCCTGTACTCTCTGAATTCTCTGAATAGTATGAGGCTGCTCAGCCAACATTTCTCATTGATGAAACTGAATTCAGAGATCTTTAGCTTATGTGGAGGGGCAAAGAATAGGCGTCAGCAAAAGGACATCTATCATCCAGTTAGTATGTCGATCATTAGATGGAGAAAATCCATTTGTCCAAGTGTAAAAGTCCTGCCATGTGTTTCTTAAATCCATGAACTGAGCTATCCGTATGAGTTCTACTTCAAACACAAAAAAAATCAGCTTGGAAACAATTCCAGGTGGTTTTAACAAAATACTGGTCAGGACCTTGTCTTACCAAACCTGGATTTTACCTATCTGCATGGTCGGTGATGTTATTTCTCGAGGCTCTCGTTAGCTTATATAGCAGGGCAGTCGCGGCTACTCTTCAGCCTGAGTCGCTTTGACAAAATGAATCAAATGAATGTTGACAGACACAGTTTCGCGAACCGTCTCTGCTAATTAAAAGCAACGCTCTCTGGCATCAGCAAGATGAATCACGAATGAGTGTTGCTTTTGAAAAATGGCCGGCCCCACTCACCGGCGAATGACACAGCTATTAATTCTAAAGCCTAACTGGTGTTGACACATTTCAAATTTGGCAGCGAAAACTGAAATAATTGTGTCGGCTACCGGTGAACTTTCATATGTTAATTGGCACCTCTGTTGTATTGCACAAACAAACAACCTCAGGCTAAAAATATACCACCCTCCTGTCCGCTTTAATAACAATATTGATAAAATCAATAAGTCAATTACGCATGATTTATTATTTTTTTGCTGTGGGCAGTCAGTGCTCGGATTCACGGTTGCTTCATATCCACCCATCACCACCTGCTTTCCTGATTGGTTGTTCCCAAAGTATACCCGTGTTTGATTGGCTGATCTCATCCTCTTTCTCGGCTGGTAATGATCTGGGATAGCAACTGTTTTATCGCAATCTATTCTGCTTTGTACTTCTGTGAATTTTCAATTACCCTTCAAGGTTTTACATGTGAAATATGTGAATAATATTGTTCTTAACTGAGCATTGTTCAGTCTACTGGCAATTTAAGGTCTGTGGAGTTCAAGAAGATTAATTCAGGCTTCTGGGGGGAAAAAAACTTAATATATAAGATCCTCAAAGAGTTACTGAAAACTGCAGATTATTATTATTGATTTTTACAGTGTACACAGTTCACCCAGAACACGTAGGACTTGCCAAACCAGGCATTATTGTTGATAGCGTCACAGGTTTTGTAGTTCTCAAACTCTTGTGCTTTGTGGAAGTCAACATTTATATCATGCTTCTCTCCACTGCCCAGTCAACCACTGTCAACACTGCCGAGGAATGGCTTGAGTGTTTCAGCAGATGCTGGGAAAAAAAAATAAAAAATACCGCGGGGCTGGAAAGCTAAAATTTTGATCGAATATCCCCTCAGGCCGAAAAAGGTCCAGCCAGTCCGCTAATAAGAAACTTCAAAGGTCGTCCAGTCTGTCAAATTCAGTTTGCCTTCAGCTAGTGCACAGCACCTGGAAACAGGTTCCAGATTTTGCACAGGTCAGCAAGGCCTTCATGGAGTCTTGGACGTCCAGTGTTTGAATAGCTTCTTGACGTAGTTTTTAGATTTTCATCTCTGTATTCCAGCACATTGCATTGAAAGCAATGAACGAGAGGATGAAGTGTTGGCTGCTTAAATTTGCAGGTGCGGTTATGCGTATTGTGTGAACCATGTCAGAATCGCTCTCCCGTAATATAGTGCCATTGTTCCAATTATTTACCGGCCGCACTCCGTTTAATTGCTTGCATTTTTGCATTGCTTTTGCATTTGTTTGTGGCGCAGCCGTGTCTTACTTGTTTAACAGACGATGCCTCCACCATTCTAACAGTGTTTTACAGACACTTTTTGGTTGACGCGAGGTACAGCGCAGGCTGTAAATATTCAGTTCAAGAATTCCGTTTTATTTATTTTTTTATTGTTTTGACTGTATTCGTCCAAATTGGAGCGAAACAACAACTGTGTGGTTCCATTTAAAACTCTGCTGCAGGTGCAGGATATTTACAGTCATATAGACCAACTGGGACCATATGGGCCCTTTGCCACCCGTCATAGCTGCACCCCTTTTTGGGGGGTAGACAGCCTTAGATTCTGTTCTTGGATTACAGCTGGAGCATGTTTGTAAGCATTGATTTTTTTTTTTAAAACAAACCTTTGCTTCATAGACATGTCTAGACATGTCTACCTTCCCTGAACCTGTGCGTTGGGGACCTATATCAGTCAGCCATCTTGCCCCCGTCTAAGTGGATCAATAGCCGGACACAGCAGCTGGAAATCGCTTATCCAGACCTCTACACATATTTGATTGAGTCACCAGCTAGCATTTGGCTGTGTTGTCTGTTAGTAGCCAACCTGCTAATAGCTAACTGTTTCATCCAGACAAGGCTGGGGTTTAGCTGGAGAGCACAATCTGATACTGTTTTACTCTATGACTGTACTCTGTCAGACCGCCTTTCTTAGCTTGTCTAGTCTGGATAGCTTGAAGTCATAAGAATTTCCCTCTGGGATATTCTTCTTTTCCAGGAGGGCTGGGGAACTGCAGATCTAGATTCATATGTCAATTGTATTACAAGCTGCTAGACAAAAAGTTTTTAGCATTTTCCTGTTTCTTTTGTTGTGTGAAGGCGTGATTCTTCCATTAAAAAGGGGGCTCGACCTTGGCGCTTGATAACACGATGCTGGTCAGGTATTTTTGCTCATCGTCTTTGGAATTATAGCCATTTTTATATATAGTGACTGTCCACATACTTAAGCCCTGCACTGTATTGGGCTATTGGGCTTTTGCCTACTCTCACCCAGTGAAACTGCGGAGACAAACGAAGGTAAATGTGGGTACATCTCAATGACGCCCCCTGTGGCGGTTTGCTGCCACTGCAGGTGGGAGACCAGATCATCGAGATTAATGGCGAGAGCACGCGGGACATGACGCACGCCCGCGCCATCGAACTCATCAAGTCTGGGGGTCGCAGAGTGCGTCTGCTGCTGAAGCGGGGTACAGGACAAGTCCCCGAATATGGTGGGTGCCCCTTGCATCTCTCAGATACAGTCATATACGTATATAGGTACCTGCACAAAAACAAGTAAACACACACCACCGCATCTATATACACAGCAAAGACAGACAGCTGTGTGCATATACACATACAAGCACAAACACACATACTTAACATTGTTATGACATCAGACTTTCCCTTGTTGCAGCCGAAAAATTCTGTGCCTGTTGCCTTGAGCCGAAGTTACTGCTCTTACAATTTCATCTGAGCATTTCAGTTATTTTCAGTTTTCAAAAGCACTGCTAGTCATCACTGTTATCTCCTCAGACTTCGAGGCGCAGAGCAAAGCCTCGTTGCTTGAAATCTCCGCAGAGACGCTCTGCTGGAGGTGAAGGCGACGTGGTTAGCATGAATCAAGAGTGCCGAAACGTCGACCCAGCAGCCGTACACCCGCCGTCCCACGAAGCATCGCCGGAAATCAGGCTAAATTATTTAGTAGTTAGCTAGCGCGACCTTATTGTTTTCGCCTGTTTCCTTATGCCGTGTTTTCCGTTGATATCTGATTAACTTCAAGTGGCGAAAAGATGAGCTTGATACGACCGGGAAATTGCTAAACTATTGAATGATTCCGCGCTGCACGCAAACCCAATTAAAGCATCGCCTAGCTCCTCAAATAGGCGCATTTGCCTCCGAGAATAACAGAAATTGCTTTATTAGCCAAAGCTAATTTTTTCCGTCTTATTTTGCTGTGGGATGATTCTTCTTCATTCGGATGAAAAATATGTTTCAATAAACAACTAATGAGCCAGCAACACGACAATGCCGTCATTTGAGAGATGGTTTACCCACACAGCAAATGCCCACAGATATAAACTGTCATTTTTTAACATAATTTGTCCTTCTCTGCTAGACATAAGTACATTTGCGCTTTTCATCTTCATGACAATTTTTGCTCTCTAGTGATTTTTAAAGTGCGGAATGAATGATTAATTTGTTCGATATCATTAAGCAAACCTGCCTACTTTGCCTGTGTGGCTAATATGAATGTCTGGGATCTAAATCATTTTGCGGACAGAACTTAAAATCCTTCCAGGCACATTGGCTGATAAATAAAAATCTTTGGAGTGACACACCGATCCACGCTTTGGCTTGCACGAAAACACACACACACGCACACACACACGTGCTCAAATCCCAAACCTCTGTGCTGAGCAGTTAACTTTGTGTCTCATTACCTGGCTCCTGTGGCATATACAAGGTGTTAAGCAGCAGCACACTGCAGATGTATTTGACTGCCTCTGTAATTAAAGTTAATATCATTAGACATTTGAGTATCTGCGTTATCTCAAGAGCTTGGTTTGCACCGTGTCCTTGAGTTGACCTTGTGCTGAAGGTTTGATATTTGGCGTCCTCAAGGTAATGAGGTTAATGTGGAGTGGAGTGAATTCCACCGTGTCTCCATGGTGGTTGTGTAAACAGTGAGCGAGCTCATGTAGGTGCTTTGGAAAGATTAAAATCCCCAGAGAATTATACAGGTAATGCTAAACCACTCAGCGCCAGCTGAATTGAGTCTGTTCTCATTTACATGGTGAGGACACCTGAAATTATTCAGCTTCTGCAGGGGAAAACATACAAGTGCTGCTTATTTCATATGAAGAAGCAAACGTTCTCTCTTATTTACTAGCCATCCAGGCTACGTTTCATCTGCTAACCTGCTTAAACACTGCTTTTAGCTGTTAGCATTAACTCTTTATATTAGTATAATGTCTATTTCCATCTCTTTATACCCTATATTCCTCTGTAGGTGACTCTAGTCTGTGCTAACTCACCTTTTCTTGACTAACGGGTAGTGTTAGCAGTCTGTGAGGATTCCCGTGGTTTAACCCTAATGATTGGTCTAGGCTTCTCCCCCCCTTCCTTTAGGAATGGTACCTTCCAACTTCTCCATGTGTTTGCAAAGTGACAAGCATGGCTCTCCATATTTCTTCCTCATGGGCCTCTCTAAAGATACGGTTTGTAAACCATCTGCATGCCGGTCTGTTCCTCCTAGTGTGCCGATGTGCATGTGTTTTTCTGGCATGCCGAGTCTGCAGTGCGTGTGGTGTGTGTGTGGACTGCGTAGAATGTGCGCTGCCTGTAGAATGCAGTATATGTAGTGCGTGAAATGTGTCCTGTGTGGTTCTGATACTGGATGCCCCACTGGTGTGAAGTGTTTGAAGATTAGCTTACAAACGGACTCTGAAATACGCTTTGCTTGGGGCTGTGGTTCGAGGTATTGAGCTGCTAGGTGGCTTGTCCTGGTAAGGTGCCGTTTCGAGAATACAATTGAGTCCCACAGTCCTGAACCAAATCCGGACTCCGTCAGCGCCCACATCGAGGTGACCTACGACTGACGGCGGCGTTCTGTCGGCCTGGGTGCACTAAAGGTCTGCTAACAAAAGCGCCACAGAAGTATGTCGTCTGCGCTATCCTGGCTTGCAGACTGTGGCTCATGAAGATGCCGCTAGAAGCATCATGTGTTTAAAGCTCTCTCCAGGGCCAGCTGTGGATTTCGGAAGCCAGTTTGGGGAATTTTTGGGTGTGCCACATGGGGGGAACATGGGAGGAAAAAGTTTTTTTTCTAAAGGCAATAATTTAATGTCATGTATAATCTGCTTTGTGGAGATGCACAGCTACCCTGATGAAATCCGTCAGATTTTTCCAGCAAGTCGCTTTGAAGCCTTGTAGTCTGAGCCGTGTGATTTTATTGTTTGAAGAGAAGGTTATTTGGGATTTTTTTTTTTTTTGTTCAAAACTTAAAGTCATTCTCTTGGAACTCCATTACTTCAAATCATGAGTAGTGATTGTTACATTAGCGAATGTTCAGTTTGGAATATTCTCATTACAAATGTGTGACCTCGCACATTACTGTTTTAAGTTTTGCGTGAGAAGCCTTTGATTGCCCGTGATATCGCATTTCGTCCTGGCAGTGAGCTAGCTGGTGCACGCTTTAAAATAATCGAACCCCCGTGAGAGCGTCAGTCTGGCCCTGGCTGATTAATTGAGCCAGTGTCGGGAGAACAGCCCACTCTTGTCCGCTCATCAGAACTGACAGGAGAGTCCCACAGCGGGGGGGATGAGGGGCGGGATAGAAGAACAGCGATTTTGACAGGGAATCAAACGAATAACTCCTTCCCCCTCCAACAGTTGGTGGCCTAGCGAGTGATCAATGAAGGACTTTAAGACTATTGTTCGTTTTAATGCTTTTTGAAAGTCTGCTGCTACCTCATTTATATTCAACTGAATGCTGCTCCATTTATAATAATAATAACAACTAGACAACTTCGTCTTCAATATCCCCCGCCACCAGAAAATCCCATTTTTGAACCCAATCAAGGTCATGACTAGTAGTACATGACTAGTATTCGTCTGGGTAATGTCGTTTTTTTAGGGACTTGTGCACAGTGATCCCGACAGATTGACAGATGAGCTCCATTGCTATATTCCTCACTCCACTTGGTGTCTTAGCCAAGGATGATAATAATAATAATAATTATAACAAGTAGACATGGTCAACAACATCCCCCCCCGCCAAAATGATCTTGAACAGAGGCTTAAAGATAAAAATAATATTTTTTGAACATCAGGGTCTTTATGGTCCCAAGAAACCAAATTTGGTTATCCTATCTCAAATAGGAGAAAAGCAGTTTTAGAATATCTGCGGTCCAAAAAAGGGCAATAATCGGAAAAATAATCGCACGCATCTCATTTTCGAACTCTATCAAGGCCTTTATGGTCTGAAGCTACACACGAAATTTGGTTGTCCTATCTCTAATAGTTTCTGAGAAAAGCTGTCCCCTTTATCTCGGACGGACGGACGGACGGAGCTCAAACCTATATCCCCCTCACACTTCGTGGCGGGGGATAATAATAATACAATTTTACTAATAATAATATCGTGGCCAAGAGCAGATGAAATGGTGGATTCAGTGTCTAATAATCCAAGGTGCCCATTGGTCCATAAGCCATCATTGCCCAAAGGATTCGGTGAAGTTCAGCAGAGCACAATATAAACAGGCTTGATAAGCAACCCGGGTCACTCTACATGGATAAAAATACTCCCGGCTTGAACAGTGTAAGTTTTTTAACAGCTAACAGTCTGCGCTGTTATTAAGCTATTAAAATTCCTCCGGACTACACTGCATAGGAATGACATCCCTTTAACATGATGTCACTATCCAAAAACATGGGAGCTGCTGAATGCTTATTATGTGCATAACCTCCTTGATTTCAAACCTCAATGCATACGGGATGGACCCTGCCATGGAGTTGTTCCGAGTCATCTCTGTCACTGGCCAGTCTTTGTAGTGTGCACTGCTCGATATTTTCAGCCTGCGTACAGATTTGCTGGATACTGCTGGATACATATGATCCGATGCAAATTGCATCGATACATCACTGCAGGCATCTTCCACACCAGTGAGTAAAGAAGCCGACGACATTTTGATAAGCCGCTAGAGCAAGCGCCTGACGAAAAAGCTTTTTAATTTTCACATTGTTCCGGCGAAATTGCAGTCCCCAGGAGGAAAAGAGGCAGCGATGAATGACTCCTATTTTGATGACACAGAACAGAAATTCTGTCGAGACGGCCTCGAAGCAAAGGGGAGATATTTGCCGTGGCTTTGTGAGCTGAAAGTACAGGAAACTGCTTTGGAAAAACGATTGTTCCTGGCTTTTTTCATTTCAGTGATGCGCTTGTTCTCAGGGTTGACGACAGATGCTTCCGGGCGACACTCAACAGCGTGGGCATGGATTCCGATCGAGAGTGGAAATCCACCGACTTATCAAGCGAGGTTTTGTACTGTGCAGGAGAGAATATTTTCCAAACTTCTCAGAAAAAGCCAACTGTGACACATCTATACTGTCACCACATCCTGAACTGTTCTAACCATGTAAATATTCTTGTTCTGGCTGAATCAGATCTTCCGCAAAACATCTTTGTCTAAGTGCAGAGAAAAACAACTTTTACTGGTCACAAAAAACACAGAAGTGCGCATCTTCTCTCACTGTGTTATCACTTTCAGATGTGAGATTACAAATGAGGTTTTTATTCTGTCCTGAAAATTCCTCTGCTGATGTAACAATTTCAGCCGGTGATGGGAAGGTTTGTAGTCCTACAATGCTGGCTTAGGACTTAAAAAACTTACTCTTCGCAGGCAGAAGTGTATATGCTTAACAGGGTTAAGTGTACACTCCTTGCTGTTTTAAGTGTGCACTCCTCACAGGGTTAAGGGCACATGCTTCACTGGGTTAAGTGTACACTCTCTGCACTGCTAGCCATATGGCACGTGGGGCTCGACACTCTGCCTTTTACTTTAGCACGTTATCCCATCGAGATAAGGAGTTAGCCATATGCAGAGTGACTACAGAGATTAGCTCAGTCGACGCAAGTGTCTCCTCATTGACCGCCGCTGAGGATGATCAGTGTGAGGACATGACTGGTGTGAAATGTGTCTCAGTGTCAAAAATGCGAGTTTTCTGAGAATCAGATAGACGGGTTTCACTTTATAGATTTTTTTTTTTGTATTTTGTTGTTCATCTCTTAGCTTAAGCAGGGGATCGATTCTAATGAGTAGCATCATAATCATCATAATGATAGTGTGCTCATTGAGGCCCCATACAAGTTTCGACTGCAACCCTGTTCATAAAATCACAATCCGTCACTGCGAACAGCTGGTTTTCCAACCTCCCTTTGCCCAGGGAGTCCAGAGCGAAGGCAATCTGCTGCTGAGTTGTGTTAATCATTCTGTTCATAACCTGAGAGGGAAAAAAATACAGGGCAGGAGTTCAGTTCAAGCCTTGATGTGAGGATCCCTGTTTCACTGAACTCAGTGTGGCCGAGGGGCAGCACTGCATATTCAAAATATTTGGTGTAGCAGCAGAGCATGTGATTTGCTCCAAAAGTGAATGTCTTATGAGTGGCTTTCTGAAAGCCTGCCCTGTAAGATAGGCTGTAGCAACATCTCCACAAATTAGATTATAATGACTGGCAGCCAATTCACCATCCCGTTTCTACACTACCCTGTGGGCCTTCTTGCTATGTTTGGCCCTGGCACAGTCCGGATTTAGTGTCTTAATTGCAAGGTGCACCCGCAGAGCGTAACCCGTCCTGAATCCAGTTTGTTCTGGTTTTTGGTCAGGCGAGCCACGTCCGACTTTGAAATGGGAGTTCTGAGGTTGCATGAGATAATGCTTGTGGAGTGCATTATTCTCAAAAAGGTCCTGGATTCCAAAACATTTTTGACCTTGAAATCGAGCATTACTTTTTACAGTTTGGTGTGTTCTTGTAACAATAAAATTGTCTGGAACTTTCATTTAACAATTGTTCCGAGGTCCTATCCTGTTACGGGAATTTGTGGGAAGGGTCTTGTCTTTGTAACTGTTTCAACACCAGAAATTACAGTTTTAAGCTGTCAAAATTGTTCAAATTATTACGAAGGCAATGCCAGATAAGGTGATGGGTTCAAAATGTTGACTGAATCCAGGCCAGTTGCTTATTTGGGGGTTGGGAAATGGTAAATTTGAGTGATTTACCAATTGCTGATTGTTTGATTGATTGATTTTTTTTCCTCCCACCTCTTACTCAGTAGACAGCTCCGCCCCCTGGGATTCTTGGCCTTCAGCCTCCCCAGGCCTGTCGGAAGTAGCCCCGCCCCTCAACACTCTATCCAACCCTTCGCCTTCATCTTACCCGGCCCCACCCCCTGACCCCACTCAACCACTCCCACCAGTGGTGGGGCGAGACAGAGGGGCGGAGCCAGGGAGGAGCAGGAAGAGCAAACGTGGCGAGGGTGGCAGGTCCACCCGTCATCACCGCGGCAACAGCAGCAGCCGCGGCAAAGGGGAAGGCGTTCCGGAGAGCCCGGGATCCGCGCGGCGGGACAAGCCCAGGGAGCCAAAGCAAACCGAATTCACCACGGGACACCACAACTGCACCACCACCTGGGAGAACAGGGAACTGCACCCTGACAAAGTCAGCAAGCTCGCCCGCAGCAACGGAAACGGCTCTGAGTATCGGGCCAAGGCGCATCTGAGCCACCCTCCGTGTGGAGGGGGCAGGGGTCCGGACCGAAAGGCCACGGTGTCCCCCGGCCTATGGAAAATCCCTGGTTCTGACAAGCTGCCCAGCACACTGCGGTCTGGATCCTCCACTGTGAGCAGATAACCTCATTTGCTAACACCCAGCACCACTCCTAATGCCCCGGTCCCGTCAGATACCAAACTCAAGCACTTATTCCATCAACTTTTTGGGGGGGGGACATAATTTGTATTTACATTTGTGACTTGTTTTACACCCACTACCTTAAAACTGGATGCTTTCACTCTTTAAAAAGAAAAAAGAAAACAAGATGGTTCTGTTATCTGACGGACAGAATTCGGCAGCAACACGAACTTGGGAACTTTTTTTATTTGGAGTTTGTTTTTTGAAACTTCCTGATAAGCCCCTCCCTCTCGTAGTAGGCTCGCTTCGACAGCCAAACGGCATGCAAAACCAATGCATCACTTGGTCCACGCCAAGACTGGGTATCAGAGAAGATTTTTACTTTACCAGTGGTCTCATGTCCTGTTCAGACAAAAATTGTCAACTGGGGTTTGCTTGAAAGTAGCTTTTACTCCGAGATTGAGGGGAAAAACTCTCCTGCCAGGATTTATATCATTGAACTCTGCCTTAAATGACTGTACAGAGATAGCACTGACGTGGAAGATATCTAAAATAACGATACATATGATCATATAGATATATAAATATGTGAAAATATGTAAATACAATCATCTCAAAGTATATTTAGATGGGCTAAGGGTGAGAAGTATGAACTTAACAAGTTGTATGACAAAGGATTCATCTGTCCATTGTGTCTCAACTGTGATTGATATTCAGGTCGATGTGGAATTGTTTCTCTCCAGACGATGCATACTTAGCTTACTTGACCTTGAATGCCGAAGGTTTTTTTTAATGCGTCACGGGGGATCGCGGTCTCCTTTGTTTTTGTACTTTCTTCAACCCAGCCACTGTGTCGCTATCAGTCTCCGGTGGGTAGAAACGGAGGGGATCATGGGATGCATTTGGGGCAGAGTGCCTTACAGGCGTGGCGCAAGCTCCGCGACGGAGTTCGACTTTCGACGGCAGGCTGAAAAAACTGACATGCAATCACTCGCAGGCTGCTAATAGCTTGTTCGTTGAAACTTCTGTGGAGGTACTTTGTTGCAGCGGCGAACACTTCTTTTTTTTTTTGATTTTTTTTTTTTGTTTTTAACCTGGTGCGCCACGATACCTTTGTTTCTGGCCGCTTGTTACGTCTGTGTTGTGTCCGGTTTGTATCTGTCTCCTCTTCGATACCTGAGAATGAGCCAAAAATTCGGCCATTCTCTCGCTAGCTTGATGGCCACTCTTTGGGGATGAAGCTTGTTTTGGGCCTACTTGGCTAAATGTAGCGTACATTTATCATGTCTCTGTGGCAGGGCGTTGGATGGAAGAGGTAACAGCGTATCGGGAGACGGATTTCCCTCGTATTTTTTTAAGCGAGGACACGGTAACGAGTAAGGCCCGGTAAAATAAGCGCGGTTGGAGCAGGTAAGTGCCCGACAATCCCCTCAATAATGAGGGACGGTATAACCTACACTACAGACTGTGGGCATGTGCAAAGTGTTCTCTCTGAAGTGTTTTCCCAACCAATGAACAGGTGCGAACTGTCAAAAAAAAAAAAAAAGAAAAGAGAGTGTAAATTTGCTGAAAAAAATGCAGCATTAGTTCATCACTCACGATGGAACCAGCTAATTATTTGTGACCGTCTGTGAAGGATTTTTTTTTTTTTTTTTTTTTCCAGCAGGGGTGAATGCAATTTGTATAATGTTTTGACAGCCTTTGTGTGATTTTACTAAGCGCAACCGTGTAGGTGCATGAATATTAAATGTTTCCTTCATCTCGACATTGCATCCTCATCTCCCAGGCTATGTCCAAAACTTTAATATGATGGGGAAATTGAAGCGACGTCCAACAGACGGCTGTTTTTGATTTGTCGATCTGACCCACGGTGATGAGTTGCCATTTTATGCACTTTGCGTAAAACGAGTATTTTTCTACGTGCCACGAGTGAACACTCTGACGTCACTCTAGCTACAACAGTCAACTGCGAGGCACCATGTTTCACATTCGTTTACTCATTATAACAGCGTGGTTATTTATATTACTGTATTTCTTACACATCTGATTTCACGTTTGGTAATAGTTTGCCATCGAATCAGTTATGGTGCATAAATTTCTTATAGCAGATTGGCGATGTTACTCTAGCTGGATTTAGACCAGGCTATAGACGTTGGTGAACTATAAAATAGAAAAAATGAGACCAATTGGCTACTGTTTGTAGTCTTATGGGATAAAGATCGTTAGGCCTAAAAGAAAGACACTGATGACCCTAGTCATTGCTATGCCTGCCAATTGTATCAAAAATGCATCATGTTCACACTGATGTCATTCAAGTCAGGTTGCCAGTAATCCTAACATACTCTGGTCCAAATTCTCAGAAATCTTTTCTAAAAACCGTTTCCTGCCGGTCTCGCTGAAGCCCAGGTCATTCGAAACCTGAACTCGACCGGTCGCCTTCGCTTGTAAGTGCCAGTGAATTCGACACTTCTGAACTGGAAACTGAAATGCGGCAAAGCTGAACCGCCAATGGCTCTGTGTGGGTCGTTAAAATACAGTTGGCAAGTAGACAGCATAGTATTATAAAAAAAAAAAGATGGCGTTTTTCATTTTTTAATTAGCTTATTTTTTGAAAATTATATATATATTTATTCTTTTTATTTTTTATTGATTTTTTTTTTTTTTTTTTTTTTTTTGCTGTGGCCCGAAATTTGGAAAAGCCGTGTGAATCGACGCACTTAAGTCCCTTAATTCGATATGAACCATGCTTCACCAGAGTTTGCACGTGTGTGGCTAACCCTCGACCCCCAAATCCTTTCTGCAAATGAGACGAGGGTCAAACCGTCTTTTCTGCTTTACATTGCACATTTCTCAGCCGGCCGCTGGACCTCGTTCCCGGCCGGCTCCAAGTAATTTTATATGAAAGAAATATATTGTGATTCTGTGAAAGATGGCACGCTCATGAACCCCTATTCAGTTCTATATGACTGTGTTAGCTGTGTATTTACCCTGTACAGGTGTGTCTATAAATACAATTACATGTATTATTGATAGTCACAAAGACTTTAAGTGAGCAACTATTTTTATGAAATGCAACACAATGGATATATTAACTTTTGCAGAAATCTTGTTTACTGTATGATATTCTAAAAAAAAATACTGTTAAATAAAACATTGATGCTGTGTACAATAATATTAATTTTAGACACGTTCTTTTCATTCATGTCTGGGCTCTTGTTTGGTGAGTATAACCGACTAGGTGAAGACGAGATATCATCAGTAGAATTGGGCAACAAATCAGGTATTACCGGTTCCTTTAAAGGGTTGACTCCATGGTCAAGTATTGTTTTGCAAAACTTTGTACTTGGGGTACATATTTCTATCCAGTAAAGGAACTCACACCTTTTAGTTTAGCCTCAATGCTTGTTTTTGAAGTTCTTCCTTTCTGTAATTAAACGGTGGAAACCCTTATAAGCGTCCAATGGTTGAATCGACTTGCTGCGGACATGCCAGTGTTTGGATTGATCCTCTGTCCTCTCGTTGACAGCAAACAGTTAATCCTTCTGGAAGAGTGAATTATTCATCTGCTCGAGAGCAATTTGTTGTAACAGCTGTAGGAATAGAACAGAATATAATTTTCGCTGCGCAAGTTCAGAACAATGAAATTCGGTATTTAAGATGCCCCAAAATAATGATTTTCAGCACAGTTACAGAATATTCTATGTTTTGTTCTCAGAATTGATAATTATTGTAAATATTTAAAACATAGCTCTGCACTACTTTGACCTCCCAATTTTGCAGACATGATGTTTTTTTTTTTTTAAGATTTTTTTTTGGGAATTTTTCCTTTATTTGACAGTTGTACAGTGTAGAGAGACAGGAAGGTTGGGGAGAAGAATGGGGGAAGACATGCAGCGAATGACCTGAGCTGGAGTCGAACCCAGGTCGCTGCAGGAGGGACACAGCCTTTATGGTTTGCGCGCTGAGACCGATGAGCCAATGGGGCGCCCCCAGACGTTATGTTTTAATAACTCGGTGTCTACATCATCAGTCATTAGAAGTTTGCCGATTGTAACAGAACGAATATTTGTGCAATTTCACATTTTCACATTGAGTCGTTCCGAGTGAAATCAAAGGAACTCACTCAAGTTCCCTGGGTCATGGTTTCGGAATTGTCTCAAATTTGAGTATTTTTAGTCCTTTATGCCAAAAGACGAAAACAGCTCGTGAGATAGGAAAAGGGGTTTGTCCGGAAGAATTGCTTATGTATCTTGAAGCATTATTTAGATTCTGCAAAATGTGTCCCTGGCATTTTTGTGTGATATGAAATGTTTGTCTACATTGACATTGTCAAATTAATTAGGACCAGTTCAGCCGCAATGCTGATTTTGGATGGTTATAATAACTCTGCAGTTTTAGAAAAGTCTGATTTAGACCAGTTTTGCAAATCATGGTCAACAAACATGGCATGCAAAACCAAAGCTCTTATTTTTTTTACAGATCTGTTTGAAAATGGTAATGCCGGTATGTCTACTTTTCTACTGACTGTGGAAAACTTTGGTTTGCTTCTGTTTTGTAGAAAGGCAAATTTATAGGCTGATTTGAAATTCCAACTCCCCTTTCAGAATTTTTAAATCCAAATGTCAGCTGTTTCTTGGAACAGCAATTTCCTTTGCTGGATTTCTGTGGCTCCATCCCATTTAGTCTATAATTGTCTGGCGGGCTGATAGATTTGAGCTCGAAGCCTGAATGGGGATTTTAATGCGGAGCTTACTCATAGTGACATTTAAGTGGGAAAACCTTACATTAGTCACGCTTAAAAAAAAATAGCACAACCAATGCATTAAGACCAGCTGTTGGAGTCCATCTCTTCCCAGGCCGCAGTATATGTGCTGTGAAATTGTGCACTTGAATAACCACCCTGCTCAAAACCTGATGTTGTCTCTGTGTTGCCAATTACAACCAAGTAAAATGTATATGGATCACTAGCCTATAAAAACAAGGAGCCAAATATATAAGATTAAATATGATTCCTAGCCGGCCTCAGGTGATGCAGAGATGTTTGCGGCACAAAAAAACGTGTCATTCACCTGGCTTCGAACCGTGCATTTGTGGCGGATTTGATCATTCCATGTTTCCAGTGTAGCATTAGCATGCTTTGAACTCCATGTACAATTGGGTCTATAAATATTTTGGCAGAAACTCAATTTTAATCGCTTTAATTTTGTACACGACCGTGATGGATTTGAAAAGAAACAGTCAAGATGTGCTCTAAGTGCAGACTTTCAACTTCAATTAAATAGTTTTTTTTTTTTCTAATGTATTGTCTGAAGCATGTATGAGTCACACCCAATTCATGTACCGCCACCTCAGTTTTTGGAGCTCAGTGGTAATTGGACAAACTGACATAAGCAATGATTAAATTGTCATTTTTAATACTCTGTAGCAAACCCTTTGCAGTCAATGACTGTCTAAAATCTGGAACCTTTTTAGCTACAATCTGGTCAGAGTACCCATACAAGCTTCTGTCCAATATGCTAAGCACCAACATTGAGTATATGAGTATCAGAACTGGACCTTGTAATGGTGTAATAGAACTTTTTTTTTTCCAACATCAACCAAGTACATGTTCAGTGTTTACCTGAGGAAAAGATGGTACCAGGATGCACTGTGGAATGAAGACAAGATGGTGGAGGGTGCTTGTGATGTGTTCTGCTGGGAAAACCTGCATCCGGGCATTGGAGAGGCTGTCGTTTTAGTGCATCCCTTCTTGCGACAAGCAGTGGACTGACAGGAAATGAGGCAGGTGGTTATAATATTTTGGCTCATTGGTGTCGGGTCACCCGGAGCAAATTTTTGTGGCTTTTTGCGCACATACTTCAGAATGATGCAATATACGTCCACTGCTCAAACCTTGCACAGCCAAAATTCCTCACCCCACAAGATGCTAGCAAGTGCGCGCAGGTGTTGAACAACCTATCGATGACCAATTATTAACTATTGATTGAGCTTGCTGTTGAGATGGAAGTTTTTCGGATGACATTTAAAAATATTGACTATATTGTCAGGTGACTGATGAAATCAGCTGAAATTATGGACCAATGGAAATATTTCAACAGGTCAGACTAGCTTTGTGTTCTAATGAGTCATTAGAAAACCTATCGAGCGGGCAGCTTTTAAAAGCTTTTATCAGTCACGAGAAATCGCTTTGAAACATGAGACAGTCGACACGCAGTTAGCAATCATCAGATAATGTGGCTCCAGTGTTGAGGCTAATTGAACACATGCAGTGTTCTGGGCTGTCGGCCAGGCCGTTTGTGAAGCCTTATCTTCCCAGTAGGAAACGCTGTGATTCCTTGCGGCACATCTTGGCAACTTGTTGAAGCTCCTGTACTGAATGCCGAAAGCGTTTACAACATGTACAGATCCATCATATTCCATGAACATTCAACCATTTAAGTTGTAAGATCATGAAATCATCCTTTAGAATGTGCTCAACTGAACGTTCTAATGCTGATGCAGTCATGACTACAGTGCAATGCATTGTGGGTGATATAAGACACTTCATAGAAGAGAAAAAATGTTGGATGAAACAGCAACACCTGGAGGCTGCTGGTGAACATTTTTTACACCCGTTGCAGACCTATGCTGGAAGAATTCAATGCTGAAAGGAGTGTGTCATTGGGCAGACGCAGGAGTGTGCGAAAGGTAAAGAATGTGGCACAAGGTTTTACTGGCCACAGAATTTTAAAGGATCAGATAAAACGATCTGGGCAATTACAATAGCCTGAATATTGTTGCTAAAATACCTGACAGCCACTGTTGGACTTAAGATTATCCCACAACGGGAAAGAATGGTCTTTTTGTTCAACTTCACTGTGTATGCGGAGGATAGGCAAAAAAGTTTTTGAAATTGATGCTTCGTGTCCTGAGAAAACAGAGAGAAAGGGCGGTGGTATTTAGTTTTCCTCAAAAAGTTGAAAACCTACAATAACCAGAATGCACTGGGTGCACATTGCTTTTCCAGAACTGAAAACTGGGCAGGCACAGAACATCCCTTTACAACAATCAGTAGTGCTGACTTGTGTTAATAAAGGAAATGACTGAGAACATTTTATGATAAGAATAATCCATTAGCAATTGTTGGGGAAAAATTAGGGCGCTTTCACAGAGCATGAAAACACAATGAATATCCTTTTAAGACTTCATTAAAAACTGCAGCAATGTAACAAGAATGGAGAGCGTCACCCGCCTCACTAAGAGTTCAGAGAGAGACTCTCACTGAAGCACTTTGCCAGTTTGCATAAATACCCTCCTGCAGAGGTGGGGGCTGTTGTTTACTACATATTCATTGTTTAGTTCCTCATTATCTGTCTACCTGCTGATGCCAGGTCTCTTTATCTGAGCCACAAGATGGTCTGTGCCTTCATTCTGCAGTCTAAGTCCCAAATGTATGTTTTTTTTTTTTTGTACACTCGCAAACATTGTAACACTTGATTTCTACCACTCGGAATTTCCCACTTCATAATGCTAGGTTCCCACTATCATGATTCGCGGCAAGATTGAAATTGTGGTCTTAATCATGGAGTAATCATGGTGATCCTATCAGATCTTATCAGATCTTGAGGTCAGTCGTGGCAATCGTGTTGTTCGTAGAAAAGTTTTGGATGGTATAAAAATTTCCTAAGATCAACACGATTAATTGTCAATCATGATCATCGCTTCACCTCGTATCCAAACCTGAAATTTCAGAAGTTTGACGATCAGCTACAAATGGCCAATCGTGGCATTCGTAACGGAGCGCACGACAGGGGGAACTAAGCATAAAATGCATTCCATGACTTTCATTTGTGCAAAGGGATGTGTTTTTTCCGCTCGCTACTTTCAATACCTGCCTTCTGCTTGCTGTTTTGTCCATAGTTGCTGACCCTGTCTTTAATTAGATTTGTCTAACCTGACAATCTTAGGGGAGAACTAGACCTTAACAAAGTTGATGCAAGTTGCCCCTAGTCCCTGAAAGCAATAGAGCAATAGAACTCTGACTTAAAGTTTGTGGGAAAAATACTCAAGCAGCCTACTTTTCAGGGAGTTGATTTTAAAAAAATTGCCTGGTTTGGATTCAATTCCTGGGAGATGGTAAGCGAGAGCTATAGCAGTGGACTCCAGGTGTCAGCACATAAATCCTGTTTGCCAACAAACACCTGACTGGCCTTTTATCATGGTGCAGAATGGAGTAAAATCTTCGAATGCAGTGTGTTGGGCATTTGACTGGAGCCTGCAGCACTGGTTCATGGTCATAGAGCACTGCTGTTTTCCCAGTTGCTTCACATACTTTTAAGACAGCAAGGCCCGGATTCAAAATGGGGAAAGTCAGAGACCAAACGCCAATACTGTCCGCTCACCCCATCTCAGGAATGTGAGCGAAGAGCAACGGAAGTTGCACGTTCAGGAAATAGCTTATAAATGCAATATTGGGGAATGTCTAAGTTTAAAAACAAGTCTTATACAAGACCTTTTTAATGTCCACAGTGTTGGCTTAACTATCCCTGTGCAATTTATTCCAAAGATTAGAAGCATAAAAATAGTATTTTCCCCCTACACCGGGTAGTCCAAGTACTCACCTGGGCGCGTAGTCTTTAGTTAATCACCAAAGACCATTTAGTGATTTCAGGAGGGAATCTCAAAAACAATTTTAAGAATACAGGTAGCTAGTGCAATGTTATGAGGAGAGGTTACCATCTGCTACTGTGGAAATTATTTTCTGTTCCAGTTAATAGTTGGGATGCGTACCCTCCTAGGATAGTGGGGAGCGCTCACTGAGGAATGTGGAATGCCAATGGTGTGGTGCCCTCTGGTGGACATGAAGAGCAAATGCAGTAGAGCAGTCAGCATCTGAGAGCACAGCTGTAATGCAGGCCAGCCTCAATTACGCTAAGGAGAATATTTATTGCAAAGAACCTGTTTCATTAAGTGTGGTGGATGTTTGGGTTGTGGGAACGATATTGTTTTTGTGTGTGAGATCATCGATCCTTTTCTGTCTGATTTTGGAAGACCTAATGTGGGGATTCAAAAGCCCCTCCGACAGCATCATTTTAAGTAAGCCTGGCCCTGTGTGTATTGCTTTTTTTTTGTCCTGGCAGTTTATGTATCATAGGTTACCATCGCAAACGACGATGAGTTGAACACTGATAACTAGAGTCAGTTGCAGTATGCTTCACTAGAGTTGAAACCTGATAAACCAGCAAACACACCTACATTACAACTGGTATAGCTACCCAAACCAGTAAAGTAATGATGACCCATGACGGTTGTAATATAGCTCTGAGGTGTAGTAGCTTAAAGTGTAGGCCTTGGTGTGCTGCAAGGTATTTTGACTATTCCCAATTTACAAGTCGTGCTTTCTACTTGGGGGGGGGGGAGACATGGGTTTTGAAGGGTTTAAGTTAGCAGCTTTAATATCTAAACAAACGTGGTGCAAAAAGCTTTAGCATTTTCCATTTCACCCCTTTATGCATAATACAAATAACAACAATTTTTGCCTGCTGTGCATGAGTCTAATTAATGCTTTACAACTCAGTACTTGTGTCCGAGACTATGGAAAATTATTCCACTGAAGCAAGACATTTGGAAATTCAATTGCAGAATTATTTAGCAATTAAACTTCGGAATTTACGGACGCCAGCGTCTGTATTTGCCCACATCCATTCTTACATCCGTTCTCCCGTTTCAGCATTCTTTCACAAGTAATCTCATTTTTTACAGAAATCATGGCTTAGTATTTTGCGCATCCCCATGGACAGATGACAGATGGTCTATTTCTGCAGTTTGTTACAAAATTAGAGAACGTTTGGCGATATTTTTCTGAACACTTCTCCGTGCAGCGGTTTTTGAGATGATGGATGTCTGTGGGTTTGCACGCGTGCAGCGACCTGTCCTGCTCAAATGAGTGCCGGACTTCAGCGGTGGGGAAACATGGGTGGCGTTTTGACCAAAAACCACTTCTGTGTGGGTTCAGCTGTATTACTGCTGTCGTTGGCTCGCTGAAAAATCCACCAGCCAAGTCTCTGCTGCCCAGGAACCTAATTTTCTGGAAATGTTTTGCTCTGCCATTGATCATAACCAGTGCTCCTGACTATACTCGCAGGCACTGTGCTCTCTTTACAGTTATTTTCAAATTATCCCACACACAGAGCTCTATATTTCATTTTCCACACTTCAAATGAAATGCCCAGAAAATATCTCTCATTTCAGTCAAAATTCATGTCACATACCTGTGTCTGTAAACCCATTAGCACCTTTTTATCAAGTGCGCGCTCAACAATTTTGAAACATATTGTAGCACTATTTATAGTTTAATTAAAGAAAACAAGAACACCTCAGAATTACAAAACTGCAGTTTCCTTTATTCCCTGGACCCAGCGAACTGAGGTGATGACACGTCTAACATCGACCAAAGGCCGAGCTGGCAGACGCGTCTCATTTATTTACGAACACACATTTACATTTACAATTTGCGCCCGATTTACCGAGACATTCATCAGGAACAAAACCACTGAGCGCCTGCTACATGAAAAACATGGCAAATGATTGAGGCAAAACAAATACCAAATAAGAAAAACAATGCTATGGATGTAGCACGCGATAAAAGGCTTTGAGCGTGATGAAGGTCTGAGTAAATCTGGCCTTCTGTGAGACATTCCCACAGTAATCCACTTAGTGAACTATAATGAGGAGGGAGAAAAACCTTGAGTAAGAAAGTAGGAGTCCTCCCACCATCTTCTGAGGAACTTTACCAGTTAATTTCACTTGTCAGCTCTCCCTACTGGCAGAAGAATCAAGATAAACCGTAAACTCAGGTGACAGCTGGGATTGTACTTTCTGAACCAGGGTTCTCCATCTCTGGTGCTGTGCAGTTTGTACCTTCAGGAAAGCGCTAAGGAGGACTTGGCTAAGTGCGTCGTGCAGTGCAAGTATGGAGCGACGTGCAAAAAACGGTCTTCATTTCGGCCTTTGTACAAGAACTAAAGTCCTATTCAGTGCAGAACTATTCCCAAACAGTGCAATTTTCCTGTCGGGACTCCACAGATTGTTAGCATCTTGGATGAGTTCCAAGGTCTTCCGGGCGAGGGGGGGGGAGGTCTTGTGAGGACGTGCAGGGCTTTGAGCAGCAGGGGTGGGGGGAGGGTACAGGTCATC
This sequence comes from Gymnothorax javanicus, assembly GCA_029692085.1. Lineage (NCBI taxonomy): Eukaryota > Metazoa > Chordata > Actinopteri > Anguilliformes > Muraenidae > Gymnothorax > Gymnothorax javanicus. Next base: position 13,614,395 of record CM056212.1, on the reverse strand, counting down.
GTTCACCATAAGTGTGTTTCTCTGATCTCGGCGATCACCTGACTGGCTTTTTGCAGGGCCTGAGGGACAGGTACATAGAAAGGGTCAGAGACAACATTTAACCTACAGTGCACTTACATGGTCCTCTGGTGCTCTGGGCCAAGGGAGAATCTGAATGCAGATGTAATCCTTAGTGTTTGTATGTGTGCATGAGTATGTACTTTAGAGAATACTTACCTTCAGCATATCGGCAGCCTCATTGCGCCTCTGCGCCATGTCCTCAGACTCGGTCAGGAGGTCGTCCAGCAGCCCTGACTGGTACAGCTGCCCCACCAGCTCGCTTGCAGGCTGTCCTTCACGTGGTTTACCAGGAAGTGCATCACTGCCTTGGGCACACTGGACAGAGAGGAACATTGACTCTTTCAAGAACCAGTCCGAGGTACTGACACACTACAGGAACCAGTCCGAGGTACTGACACTCTACAGGAACCAGACTGAGGTACTGACACACTTCAGGAACCAGACTGAGGTACTGACACACTTGAGGAACCAGACTGAGGTACTGACACACCTCGGGAACTAGACTGGGGCACACTCTAACGCCTCAGGAACTGGACTGAAGTATCGATACACCTCAGGAACTAGACTGAGGTACTGACACACTTCAGGAACTGAACTGAGGTACGAACACACTTGAGGAACCAGACTGAGGTACTGACACACTTCAGGAACCAGACTGAGGTACCGACACACCTAAGAAGCCAAACAGAGCTACTGACACACTTCAGGAACCAGACTGAGGTACCGACACACCTCAGAAGCCAAACTGAAGTACTGACACACTTCAGGAAGTGAGCTGAGGCACTGACCCACCTCAGGAACCGGACTGAGGTACCGCCACACCTCAGGAACCACACTGTAATACGAACATACTCCAGGAAGCAGACTGGGGTACTAACACACTTCAGAAAGGAGACTTAGGCTTACCAACACCTCAGCAACCAGACTAAGGTACTGACATACTCAAGGAACCAGACTGAGGTACTGATGCGTCTCAGGAACCAAACTGATGTACCAACACACTTCAGGAACTAGACTGGAACACTGTTATTCAGACTAGATATGAGCCCTGACATACTATAAAGACTGGACTGGAGCTCTGATACTGTGGCTCGCTCATTACCTGTCCTGTATATTTTTTCTGGACGATGAGGAAGTAGGACTTGATGAGTCTCTCGATCACCTCGCAGTCTCGCTGCTCCCGGGAGGTGAGCTTCCGGGCGACTGGAACAGGCTGCAGAGAGGGGATGACGATGCGTGGATTCGCATTTAATCCGAAGGACGGCTCCAGCTTTAGCTTAGCTTTAGCATTACATCATGAGAGGAGCTAACGGGTCGGACGGCTGCTCAGCTTCAGCATTTCCACAGGAAAATTTTACTGCATTGACAAGCGCATTAGTGTTGTCATGGTAACAGAGCATGGAATAGAGACAGACACGCCAGAGATCACAAAAAACCATAGCCAGCTGTTTCGCTTATTAGCTCCGTCGTCTTGGTTGAAAAAGTGTGACAATTGGAAAACCCCAGAGGTCAACTGTAAAGAATTTAATTTCTGAACCCAGATCTTTTGTCAAATGCATGAAAAGCTGAATAACAGAGACGACACCCACCACGTCCAGCAGGTTTATGGCGTGTCCCTTCTGCGGACTGGAGGGGAGAGGCGGGGTACCCCTGCTGCGGTCCTCGTGAGGCCCCTCTTCCCCCTTCCTCAGCATACCCCTCCAGACCCCCCCCGCACCAGCCTCCGGGTCGCCCTGCGGCCCCAAGCCAGCCCCGCCCTGAAGAGAGACAAACAACCAATCAGAGCTTGGTCTTCACTCCGCCCCCACATAATCTCGCTGCCTTCATGAGCTGTCAGGTATGTCATAAGTCAAATGTCATAAGTTCCACGTACATTAGCGGCCCCATCCAGTCGTATTTACAAATTTACTAGTGTAAAGTATTAATTTTTGTGATACCCAAGTTCCTAAGTAGTAACATTTTTGAGGTGTCATTAAAGCAAAATGCTAGAAGGCACCAGAAATACTTACAGAGGACTTAAAGTTATATGTCTGTAGTACATCACTCTTCTATTGACTCAGTTTGTGACTGCAAGTTAGGGACAATATGCATTAATGGAATATAAATTAAGCTTGTGTCCAATGTAAAAGCACTCAAGTCACTTCCCATCTCAAACTAATCTAGACAGGAGGCTCTCATAAGTTCATAAGTTCCCTCTTAGCGGGTCTGGCGCATGTGCAACAAAGCCTTCATAATTTTGACACTATCCTCTGTGCAACGCAAGCAATCTTTGGAGCCATTGGAACTGGGTCAGGGATACAGGCAAAAATAAGCTTGAATGCTCTGTCTATTTCCAGCGTGCGTTTTTCTTTTTTTAATTCCAGCTGTCGGCATGCACATTCTCCAGCTGGCGCGGCGGAACAGGCTGACGACGTGGGAACATTCAAACAGTCGGTACGAGCAGCCATTTTTTTTCCACTGGTGCCCTTCTTCTGGGAAGATCAATTTCATTTCATTAGTTTCATGCATTTATTCAACTAAAGCAGGGCTGTCCAGCCCGCAGAATTTTCAAAAAATTAGAACGGACGGAATCACAGGGTAATACTATCTGGAAATGGCTAACAATGGGCGCTATCTTGAGCAAGACTGAACTGTTATTGTGAACGGCAGTGACACCAGAAAAGTTAGACCATAGAACTCTACGCTGGTGGGCCAACAGTAGAAGCCAGCAGTTTTACCCAGTATGGCCGGCAGGTTGACACATCCAGGTAGCGGTTATGTCTGTTCAACCGTTTTAGATGTCTATGGGCCAACCTTGTTCCCGGAGATCAACCACCCGGCGAGTTTTCACTCCAGCCCCGACAAAAACCGCACCTCATTCAAAAGCCAGAGATCTAATCGAGCTGATAATCATTAGAGTTAGCCGTGTGCTATGGGGGAAGGGCTTAGGTCAGCAGAGGGAGGGGCTACATGCTAACGCCATGCCGCAAACGAGATGCACCTTGGTGCCCTCCACTTCAGTGGGGGCTGGGGGCTCACTAGGGGGCACGGACAGCCCGCCAGGACCCTTCACGGACTAGAGAGAGAGAGAGAGAGAAGGTGAAGAGAGATGGAAAAGGCTCCATGGAGAGGTGGAACATTTGCCCAACAACTGCAGACTATGACCGTGAGCTTTTTTTACCTGCCACTAGCGACACTTAAACATAGCTGCTTGGCTAACGTAGCGGGGAAGGGCGCTACCTTGTCGCGCGGAACAGCAGCAGGCAGCTCCCTCATCCTGTTCCGCCGCTGCTCCTGCAGGATAGAAGAAGAAGAAGAAAAGGGCAGGTGACAGGAGAGCTCACCAACACCACTGCTCCCTTTCTTCGGATGAGTCTCGCAAAATACACTATTGAATTTTACTTGTACGGCACTTTTCACAGGAGGGCTGTCACAAAGATGCTTTACAGAGAGGAAACGAGCAGTGCTCGGCCTAATCCCCAAACTAGCAAATCAGGTAAAAAAAAAAAAAAAATCCTCAAACAGTGGGGAGAAAAAACTCCCCAGTGGTAATAAATCTCAGGAGGAACCCGGCTATAGTGGGGGAGCCCATCCTCTGCTAGCAAGCTAATTTAAAAAGGGTCAATTAAAGTCTCCAAAAAAACTTTTCAAAACATCCAAGCAGTAGCTCTTGAAAAAATAGCTCCGTAAAGTGCACAGCTTAAGGTTTCTCTTAATTATTTTTTTTTTTTTTAATAGTAGGGAGCCCATGGACTTATTTAGCAAACAGTTGTACTTGTAAACACAGGCTTGTGAGCACAGCATGGCTGTGGTCACATGATACCGCCGCGTTTGCGTTCTCACCTCTATGTTGCTGTTCATGACCCCGCAGGCGTCTGCGAAGTCCGGGTGTTTGGTGTTTATATAGGCCAGCTCTATGGCCACCAGGTTGTGCACCTGAAATAGACAAGCCTCAGTCATACGCTCTGACCTGCAGGGAGAGAAGCTTCCGGAAACACTATACTGGCTGCTTAAAACCCCTCAAAAGGTGGGGGTCGAGGTCTGTATGGATGAAGAGGATAGGAGAAGGGGAGGATATTAGCGGAGAAATGGAGGTGCTGAACAAAAAGTGGACTCACCATCTCGTTAGTCACTGGGAGTCGTTTCCGGAGCAGAGAGGTCACCACTTCTACAATGGCGTCATGGAGCTTAGGGAATCGCAACAGCTCCTGGGGCAGAAGGACGTATTACAGTACACTTCAGCACTAAAGCAACTGCAGTGCTGTGTAGCGCTGTACACCACCTTCTTGTAGTTCCAACGGCACAGTGTACCAGTGTGTAGCAGTTACTGCAGTACTGTATCATACTTCCCTAACGTAGTCAATGCATTGTTTTGGTGGCTTAGTATGAAGTACCTAGAGTTCTATAGTTATAGTACTGTTGTATTGGTTTATTATAATGTAGCCATGGGCTGTTGTCGTGGTTTAGTTTAGTATAATGTACCTGAGTGCTATGGTTATCGTCCTGTGGTAGTGGTTTATTATAAAGTAGCTGTGCGCAATAGTTACTGCAGTGTACCTGAGTACTGTAGTTACTGCAGTGTTGTATAATCCTCTGCATCTCCTCGTGTACCAGCTCTACGCAGCGCAGGCTAGGCTCCTCAAGGCGCTTCACCTGCCTCTTTACCAGCAGCTCGAAGGACACCTCAGGCACGAAGAGGGCAGGACGAGGGCCCTACGGAGGAGGGATGGAAACTACATTACCCAGCAGCCCCTTGAAACAATGACCACAGAGAAGCACGAACGCAGTCTCCCAGCTCACCGTGGCGTTCCGAATTGCGGTCAGCACATCTATGGTGGTGAGTCCGCCGAGCGGGTCGACCGATTCCAACGTCCGCCCAAATGTCTCGTGGAATATGTAACAGATCCTGGCTCCGCCACATCTGTGACATCACAACAAAGAGACAAAACTTCAGCTATGTTAACCCCATGGGCTGTCGAAAAAAAATTGCACCAAGTATCTGTGACTTCAACCATTGACTATCCTTGGGCATTTTAAAAACATTTTTGTTATAATAACAATTGGATTATTGAAATTAGTAGCAGCAATGCAAATTTTGAAGCCAACTGCACACGTACTAAAGAGAAACATCTATAAACGATGCCAGGAACTGAGAGTCGAAAATGACGTTCAAGTTTGGCCGCCAGGGCAGATACTCACAGCTCGGCGGTCTCGATGTATTTGGCGGTGCCCTCGATGGTGTTGCAGTACTCGGCGGCAAACTTGGTGATGAGCTGCAGCAAGGTGGCGCTCTTGTCCTCCACGGGCTGGCCGTAGCTGCTGAGCAGCGACTGGTACTGCGCCGCCAGCACGTTTATCCGCGTCTTCAGCTCCGGCAGACAGTCGCGGATGTGATGCATTAGCAGTCTGTGGCGGTAAGAAGCCTTACGCATCAAAACAGCGGCTGGTAAAATTCTGGTAACGAAGGGCTGGTGCATAAAATTAGTTCCACTAATTATACCCTAGCTAAATATCCCAGTTGGGTGTATAAGCTACATCAGCATTGGTTCGCTCATAGATTAGATCATATCATAACATTCCCTTTAAGGACACCAGAACAGTACTTTGCAGCCGTTCATGCGTTTAATAAGGAATGTAGTTAAAATATGAGGTTTTTAATGTGCTAGGTGTGCAAACTGGTGCAGTCTCCTTTAAACCTTGCTAATTCCTCCCGCAACTTATCTCCGTGTTTTTCTTCATTTCGTTTGATGAACATTGATTCCCTGACAGCAGGACTAAATGAGATTAGCGCTTAGAGCCATTTCAAAGGATCTCAGTAAGCCTCGTGGTGGGTGACGCCAGAGGAATATTAATTTCAAGGTTGGATTTTGGAAGGTCAGCACAGGACAACAGGAGTAGGGCGCTCGCCCTGAAACCTAAACATTTAATGAGCAACAGATTTAGAACCAACTGAAGGCTTTACACATTTGTCATTGCAGGATAATTCCCTCCAAAACATTGTTCTCTCCTTGAAGAAATATCTTGGAGTGCTTAAACTAATGACGATTCATTTGCGTGCCCTTAAATTTATAAAAATGGGAGGTCATGGTCTTCTATGAAAAACTGCTTAGAGTAGAGCACTGGAAAGTCAGAACTCAGGGAGAATACGAGAGGAAATGTACCGGTTCAATGTCCTGGCCAGATATTTGGTTCCGTTTCTGTTGGCTAGTGAGGGATACTTTTTCTGCAGGAAGGCGTATTCGTCCCGAATGGCGTCGGCCACACTTTTCTTTTTGTTAATGTCCAACTGACTCCTGTAGGCCAAGAGAGGTTTGAAGAAGAGCGTTAGCATTTAGCACTTATGCAGAAGATACACTTAGCCAAAGCATCACAGAGCACTAGCGTTTTCAATGAGGATGTTTGGGACAAAGATCTGCGTCGACAATTTTGTTCTGTCCTCCGCTATTTTATATTTGACATCCGTTCTGTATGCCCTCTGTCTCCATGTTGACATTGGTCGATATCATACTCCTTAGACAATGAAAGTCTAGGAGAGGAACAGATACTGAGGGCTCTCTCATATCAGCACAAAATTAATACACATGATTTATCAAACACTGGCGAGGTCGGTTGTCCAAGACGATTATGAGAGTAGGACCCTAAATTTGGCACACAAGATGTGGAGAAAAAGAAAACCTTGCACAAAAACTCAGAAACTTTAAACACATTTACTCTATTGGACAACAATTCTAAAACTGTGGAGTTCTGAGTTACATCAAGAAAAAAAAAATCCTAAACATTACACAGCATACTGTAGTGTTTGGACCAAATTTAAGGGGGGGGTGACATTTTGGAGTGCCACTTAAAGCTCTGGCGGTGACATTTAAATTCTTATTTTAGCATTTAAGAGTGTTTTCACGGTTTGCACTCAAACAAGATATTTACTGCTCACGGAGGCGCCACGCAGTTCTTTAGAACTTCTAATTGGAGCATTACCAAAATGCTTGACTGCGCACTAGCGGCTGTGTAGACACAAGACTTAGCTAAAGCAGAATAGAAATAAAGTATTGTGAACAAAAAAAAAAAAAAAATCAATGCTGTGATCTATATACTGTCCTGCATACAAGCCAAGCCGAGAGAGAGACATTTATCCTGGTTAGCAGTGAAAGTATGAAGAATTGAGAAATCAGTTGTAGCCTTCAAAACAACCTGAAGTATATTAATGTGTTTTTTTATAAATTGGGCTTGCACACGATTCTGCCTTGGCAGGAATTCTGAAAAGTACAAGTTCTGTTTCTGAGATGGTGGCGAATATTCGTCAGGGTCAGATTCAGCACCGCTGCTGCAAGACCCGTCTTTATGCCTGTGTTGGAGAATGAGCACAGCAGGTAGGCATGTTCTCGCCCGAGCAAGAGGACAAATTATGGCGAAGGGCTACCTGTTGACGATACCGATGAGGCCCAGTTTGACGGGGATTACCCGGCCCAAGAGCACATCCATGGCATCCGTCCCAGCGTCCATCAGGTCCAGCTTGGTGACGACGGCCAGTGTTCTGCGTCCTGTGACACGCGACGTGATGTCGTGAACCACCCAACACAAAAGCCCCGATTCATTAAACTCTCCTGAGTAAATAAGCTGATCTATTTCGTGTCCACTCAGAGAATGAGATGAGAATGTGAGCACTCCTGCATTTGTGTGAATTTATGAATACAGAAAACAGTAGCTGGAATGAGCTATGAGTCTCACTAACCCGTTCATCCGCTAATTTCAAACTATTCTGGGACTTACGTCCTTCAAAGGTGGAAAGGCGTTACATAATGACCTATGATCATTCAGTTATATTCTTTTTGTTAAAGGAGCTGTGTCAAGATTACTGCACAAGCTCAGAACGTACATCCCAAGAAAGTGAATCTGCTTGACTGCGAGTCATAACCTGATTCCATCCTTGCCAATCTGCCATTTTACAGTGTATTTATATACTGTATTTTAGTTACTCCAGCATTATGCTTTTCGCATTAAGGAGCTGTCTATGGAAATTTGAGGATTCAAAGCGCTTTTTAAGCTGTATCCAAGGGATATGAAGAATCTCAGCTGGTTTGCCGTCACCAATAATCACAGAAGAAGAAAAATACCTTCTATATTTTGACTTGCAGTTGAGCGGATTCACTCCGTTCAAAGTTGCGAGCATGCGCAGTAATCGTGACACAGCTCCTTTAAGCAGCTATAATGGGTGGTGGTGGGTGGTGTCAGTGTGTGGATAAAAGGGGGGTCAAGGTGGGGGGTCGAAGGGGAGGCAAGTCAGTAGCACTGACCATCCGGATCCACTTCCCGGGCCAGCTTCAGCGCCTCAGAGGTGGCCATATCTGTGTTGGCGGCCGTGACGGCCAGGATGATGCAGTTTGGGTTGCTGATGTGCTTGAGGATCAGTTCTCGGATCTGCACCTCGATGTCTTTGGGCTGGTCTCCGACCGGGACCTGGGGAAGGGAGTGCAGTGGGGCGTACATGAAACACAGTCACTCCGGTGCACCCCCACCACAAACAGAATGGTATCACCCAGTTTCCCACACCACTGAATATTCTCCATTTTGTTTGCATTCAGTTACAAGATAATGCTTCAAAAATACCTGGAAAGCTCCATAATGTATGAGACAAAGGCTGACCTTTGATTTGGCTCAGCACTCTGTTATAATCAACTGTTTGTTCATAATAACTCTGCTTTAATGATTAAAAAATTGAGGTTTTTGAGAAGCCCCGGCGAGGCTAACCTTGGTGATTCCTGGAAGGTCGACCAGCGTGAGGTTCACCACTTGCGGGGAGAAGACCTTCAGGTGGATGGGCTCGTCGCTGATACCCTGTTAGAATAACACACCAAGTCACTGAACACAGCTGCCAAACAAAACTCTCACTTTCACGTCAGTCAAAAGACGTTATTGAAATCCCGATGAGTGGTTACCAAATTATAGCAAGAGTTGCTGGCACCTAAATAATGGCAGTAACCTTTACAATAAAAGATCTAATTTGGTATTCATTGCTGTGAAAAAGTATTTGCCCCCCTTCCCAATTTCCTCTAAAATTGCTAATTAGTCGCACTTAAATGTTTCAGATCAAACTATTTTTAATATCGGACATTGAATATCAAAGTAACCAGAAAATGCAGTTTTTAAATGAAGATTTCACTTATTGAAGGAAAATTGCTTTCCAGGTCTACCTGACCATGAAGTGTTTTTACCCCCTTCTGAGGTTCTGAGGAATTATTTATAATTTGAGGTAAATTTCTACACCACATACATAGAAACCTAGATCTCCAGGAATACGCTGGGTACAGACCAAAAAAAAAAAGTTCCCTAGTGAAGAAGCCTCAATCCAGTGTCATGAACAACTTACCTTGTTAATGCCCGATATTCTTTCCGTTTCACTTTCAATCTCTTGCCTGATTTCATCGAAATCTGTGAATATCTGAACATAAACACGTGTGCGTAAGTTGCAGAACAACCAACATGCTAACTGATGGATTGAATGATTGGGAAGAGGGTCGCAAACATTTTCGCATCAGTCATTGCTTAAATCGCTGATTATTACTGTGTGAGATATTCTTTTCATCAGAACATGACACTGCCTTCAGCAAAAAAATGTTGAAAGCAAAGCATTACCTTGTTTTTGGTATGTAGAAATTTTCCCCATTCTTCGCTGTCCACTCCTGTGCGTTAAACAGAAATGTATTAGTCTAACTGTCAAGAGTAGTGTCCACTAAAACCACAGATAACCATATGTCCAATAGGCTAACAGATTAACCGTGAGTTCAGTCAGGTAACTGAAGCGACATGGCAGGTGGTCAAGGCTTGCAGCACTCTGTCCTGGGACCAAGAGGGATTTTGGGAATTACGGGCCAGTTCATTCTCCTGGATGCAAGCCCAGGCCAGAGGGAGGGTGTGACAGAACTGCAGTGCATTGTGGGAGCCACAGAGCTGCATGCCATCTACTGATGACGCCAGGAGTGACAAAGTGGACTCGCGCAAAAGCGATTTTAGCTTAGCATCAAGCAATCTGCTGCAGACCAATCAAAAATGGCAGGAGGCTGCAATGGGGCATTCTGGTTTAGCACTTGAAGAGCTACTGAGGAATGTTTAATCACATTTCAGTTGTAATAACGACACTCTGGCCAACTTTAATGCCTGTCCCAGGCCATATATGCTCTCCATCCTTGATGGTTTAAAAAGTAGATGTTTCAGAATAATTTTTTTTTACCAGAATTCTAAGTTAATTGCTCTGGAACTTCATTGTTTTCAATTACCCCTCATAGAGGTTGTTATATTAATGCTAGAATCTTCAGTTTAGAACATTTTAATCGCATAATAGCGATCTCGTGCCCCGTAGCATTAAAAAGCAGTTGGCGTTTTAAGCTCAAGATTATCCACACTTGTTTGACATGATCCGCCAACCACAGCGCGCAATTTTCTCAACAAAAAAAAAAAAAAAAAAAAAACAGACAAGCCATGGTGCAGATGGGATGACGGCAAAAGAGCAAAAGGGAGAAGGAAATTTTAAAAAAAAAAAAAAAAAAAGTGGACACAAAAATGAGCGGAAAAGGAGACCTTTGCCAAGGCGCCCATTTTTCCACATGTTTGGGTCTGTGGTTGAGAAGAAGACAACATTAGCATTAGCGGCTGTACTGCCACACACAGAAATCCATTAGTCATTGCTGCTGCAGCGGCAGCAATTGCTCAGAATAAAGCAGCAATCTAGTCTTAGGGTAACAGGCAAACACATTTCCAGTATTGTGCAAACACAAAGCTGTTTGTAAGGTCACATAAATAAATGAAAGCATTTGCTTCAGTGACTGGAGGGATTTTACCGCCGGAAGTGATTTGTGAAACCATTGCCTGCATTTTCCCTTTCAAAGGCACTTAAAAATCTCACATGGGGATTTCAATGAGAGGCTATCATTTGTCATTTTTTGTCGTAATGCACTTTTATCTGCCGTATTGCCGGAGATCCACCAGATTGGATGCTTGATCTGCTCTAAAACATTCTGTGATTGGCTACTTTGACTGTAAATATGGGCAGCCAACTCAGCCGACTAATGCAAAAAAAAAAACAAAAAAAGAAACTGAAATTCTATTGTAATAATAATAGGAATTACTGCAGCTTTACCATGTAATAACACATTATTTTATAGGCCTGCACATTCTTTTAATTACAGGATTACAGCAGTCATAATGCAGCACAAGTGAAAATAAACATTTGTTATGCAACTGTACCTCAAATCAGCTAAAGTTCAACATACACTATCCCAGCTACAGACAGATATGTCTGGGGAATTAAGCAGCTGAAGACAGTGTTTAAATTCATACATGTCTGAATGCACAGACACACACACTTAAGATAAAGAGAGTGCTTAAAAAACTCCAAATTAACAAAGATGCAGCAAAGACCACAAACCCATGTATTACCATTCTCTTCGCTAGTCTTCCTGCGGTCCTCTGGGTCCACGTGCACCAGCTGCAGGATCAGCGGCCGACGCGTCACAATGCCCGTTCCCCGCGGCAACAGGTCCCGCCCCACCAGACTCTCCAATACAGAGCTTTTCCCACTGCTCTATAATTAGACATTGGCCCCAGGCTCACTTCCCAAACCGTACACAGAACATCTGACCAGTATAACACATCTGCAGTGAGGTCCACAAGAATTTAAATAGTGGCACATTTTTTAAATGGTGGTAATTATTGCGTAGTCCTCTTTAATCCAAGGACAGGCTATTTACATCCACTCATAAGTTTACAATTCTTACAAATTGTTTTGCTGTACAAATGGTTGCGGACCATAAGTCAAGAAGGCTCGAGTTGAAAAGCACCTCTCCTTAACTTGGAGTCAAAGGTAAATGGAAGAGTTACATTTTCTCTGGACAAACTCATTTTAGCTTGCCTGGTTTAGTCATTGCTGAACTCCTTACACTGAATCAATTGTTACATTTAATTGTTCAATCGTTCACGAAAGATAATAAAAAACGATTGATCCCAAGTCTATGTAGGTCTGCTGGCCATCAAACCTGTGTCGTCTAACTGATGGATGCAGAATACATTCTATATTTGTGTGTGTGTGTCTGTTTGTGTTTGTGTGTACAGTGAAAAAGTATTTGGCACTCTACATTTTTAATCTGGCTTTTGATGTTTACTTCTCCTTTTCCACATTGTAATTGCTGAAGATAAAAAGTATTTGAAATTCGAAATGCAAATTTAAAAAATAGTTTTATCAATAAATGTTTGTATTTCATTAAAAAAAAAAAACAGTTGATACAGATAATATAGTCTTTACGGAGTCCTGATGTCAACATCATCGTTGGCTGTCTGCAATTTCTTGCAGGGGTAGACGCAAGTGAGACAGTTTGAGGAAGAACGGTGGAAAGTTTTCCACTCAGCATGGAACTAGAAAAAAGCCAATCATTGTATAACACTATAACACAACAGGGCAGTGTCCCAATTTTTTTGGCAAAGCGTACACCAAAGTTTGGTTTGATTAAGTTTTTTTAGTATTTATTTATTTATTGCAGTAAACAGCACATTCAGCGCAGGCTAATGAATGACTTCGCAACAAGACAACAATCTACTGGCTGCAATGTGCGAAGCCAAAAAAAAAAACGGACATAAATCTAATTTCACACGGCCATGGAAAAATGTCAAGAGGGCAGTGGCATACCCTGTCTTATTATACAGCCTATAGTTCCGCGTCATTGACACACGGGTCACAAGCTCGTCAGCTACATGGAAATTAACCAAATGAAGAAGTCTGTTTGATGGTGGCCGTCTGGCCAATGACAGGTTTTGTAGTTTTACTACGTTATCTAAGGTCTGTGGTGTTCATTTGTCGTGGTCCCTTTAACTCAAAAAAAATTGGCCGCATCATGAAATTTGGGTAAATTCAAAATTCTAATTTTAATTTTAATTCTATGAACATGCCCAAATTCATTTCAAGCTTGGTAACTTGGCCGGAAAAGATGCGGAGAGGCGTTCGTTAACGTCACCTCGTTCACTTTCCGCATTATTCACATTCTTTGCCCGTTTACAGCTCTTATTGGTGGCGTTTATAATGAAACACAAACGTTGTATCGGAAAACAAAACAACAGCAGTTTGTTGTCCAATGCGGATAACAAAATATACAGCCCATTTGTGCACCGCACGCAGCTCTGTTTTGACAACTTAAAGGATGTACCCGATTAGACTAACTTGCCACTCCGCAGCAGACGGTTTGCTCACCATCTGGGAGGACTGACAGCTGGACTGATACCGAGCTACATGCCCGATTGATACGATTATTTATCTATAGTATTGCCTACCTGTGTTCCCACAACAGCGATTTGCGGCAGTTGGATGATATCCGCCCCAACTGTGTTAAAGACGTCCTGGAGCTTGTTTATAACAGGGATTAGCGCTTCCATGTCTTGGGAAATTTGTCACCCGGCTAAATGAATGACCCAGCGGACAAATACAAGGCAAATCACAGGCACAAAGTCATCCAATTCCTCTCGCTGTCACTGGCACCGAAACCCTACCCGACCCAAAGGGAAACTAGCCCTTGCAGTATTTTGAAGCACTGCATTCTGGGATTTGAAGTGAGTCTGTGTATAATTACACCACTTAGTATCCTCGAACAATTAAAAAAAGACTACAGTTCCTATGAGAGCGGGTGTGATGATGCACGGAGAGGTAAGGGGTTGGGCAAGCCGTTTAAATTTTAGTTTCGTGTCCCACTGTCCATTATTACTTATCGATATTTGCATTTTTGTTTTTGCAAAATTATTCTGCGGTCCTGATGTGCATTCGGCGAGCAACCATTCTCACTGCATTGCCCGCACATGCGCAAAAAATACATGAAAACATCAGAAGAGGTATGTTATGTCCGTCGGTAGGAATTCGCCCAACCGTTTTTGGAAAATCGCAAAAAAAAAAAAACAAAAAACTGAGAAATCTTCCAATAAGAAATTTTGTGGAATGTTCAGCAATGTTAGAGCTGCAGACTTGCAATGCTCTTCTTCCTCTATTACCTTTGCCAGAAAATATTGAGATATCTTGTGTGTGTCTGAGTGTTTATGTGAGTGTTTGTCAAAAACTATTAAACGGATTACATCAAAATTTTATAGGAAGCTGGACTTTATGAATGGGAAGAGGTGATCAAATTTCCTGACCAATCCGGGCACAGATCCGGATTCTGTCGTTGATTATAAGTGCTAGTGGATCAAAACCTGCTGGCGGGGGTATGAGCTTTCTGAGTGCCCTCTAGTTTTGGCGTCAACTGCTGCAATTACATGTTATCTCAGCGGTCCACACAAACACTGATGAGACTACAGCGAATGACTGCACCATACGCACTGAAGCTACTACTGCTGCTGCTGCTACACTTACATGTGTCCTTATAGGTCACACGCTGACATCTTACTGCTTTTACTGCATGTACCAACACATGCTCACATCTAGTGATGTTACCTCTGATACCAAGGCTCTGAACCACGCTTCAAACTCGACAGAGTAGTTTTTTTTAAAGCACTGTGCGGGAGCTTGCTTCACATCGGGGGAAACCACGTGACTGATGACGTTCGAACTACTTGCAGACTGAATCAGCTGACCGGTTTGGTTCGATAGGCGGAGCTTTGAAACATTGGCGCGATTCAAATGTATTTAATATGGATGAAACAGCGCTCTTATTATTTTTGAATAAAAATGCCTAAGTCACACAAGCGCACTCAGTATACACCAAGCACAATCAAAAAACATGATAAAATATAACGCTTTTTGGACAGAGTAAATATTACAGGATTCAATGAGGCTATGGATGTAATTAATGTTATTATAATATGAATCCTTAAGGTAAGGAAGAAAAACAGCAGACATGCAAAATGAAGTTAGATTTCAGCTTCATTTAAGTATTTTTCACAATACAAAATACTCGAAGTGCGCACGCAAGGTGCGTCAGCGTCACCTTTGCAAGGCTGTACAACATTCTCTGTGCCAGCAGATGTCATCCACGTGCTCAATGAATGTTGCTTCGAGTAGTGAACTAATTTTCAATACAATGGTCCAAAAGGGTTAAAAGCTTCATGAAGCCTCATTTGGCCATCACTACTCACATCCGCCTCGAACGACTCTAGCAATGTCTACAACCGCCCTGAAAAACCACAGCAACCACTCAGTACGTACGTGAAACCACCTAAAAACACCCTAGCAACCACCCTGGCAACCTAGAAGAAGCACCCTAGCAACCACCTCTGCTTGATTACTACATCAGTTAAATATGTTTGAATTGTGGGATGTGTAGTCCTCTATCTGGGACTCACTGTTGTGCTCTATGTCCTGACAGTTGATTGGCCAGAGCAGCTCCAAGCAGTGTGTCTTCACCAATGCTCTCAGCTACTGCAACACAGAGAAAAATCACTGCTCATGACTCTTAGCTGGTGTGTGTGTGTGTGTGTGTGTGTGTGTTTTATTTTTGCATGCACGTGTGTCAGTGCTATTGTGCTATTGTGTATTAATACCAGACAATTGTGCTCCTGTACTCTTGTGTCTGTGTTGAAAATAGTGGGGTGTCCTGCGTACTTGCTAAGGCACTTACCTGGATCCTGGAAGGTTAGCAGTTCACTGGGACCCTGGGTAAACCTGCTGGAGCCCTTGAGCAAAGGCCATTAACCCTACACTGTTCCAGGAGGATTTGCTCTGTTGAGAAAAAGCAACCTTAAATTGGACAAGGAATTCTCCCGATATAACTTTTGACTATTTCGATATGCAGTTGTTCTGCAATGAAGCAGCTGTCTGGCTGAGCTCGCAGTGTGTCGGGTTACTGTGTGGCTTTTTAAGTCAGGATATGAAGGGTCTCTGTGGTCTGGGGAGAGGCTGAGTCACTTGGTCACCATGGCGACGTCATTTGTGTTTTCAGTGGAGATGGCGGGGGGGAGGCTGTAATTTTTTTAATTCACTAGGTGAGCTCAATGCACATATCCAGGCTTGGGAATACTTTTAACTACCCAAATACCAGAGCCACGATGTTGCTGCCTGAAGAATTAATGAATTTATGATTGCATTGATAAAAACCCAGAGAAAAGCAAAGGAATTTTGTTGTCTGTTGATTGTGTTCTCTGGGTGCTGTTCAAGGGTTACCACAGGAGCCATGAGTTCGTCCTGACACAAACTCCACTTCCCAGCAGCACCCTGGACTTGATGGAGGATGGTGCGGGACCACAACTCCCAGGCCAATGTGACACTGCCCAACTCGCAGGGCCCAGTAGGTACACAAGACCTGACTGGCTGCAGTGAAGCAATGCGGGACCTGATTGGCTGTGGAACAGAAAGGCAGGACCTGATTGGCTGTGATACAGTAAGGCAGGACCTGATTGGCTGTGATACAGTAACATAGAGGTGACTGCGGTGGAGGTTTAGAGGTGATTCTGGGACAGCACAGTCAAGCAGTCGGTAAGACTTTAACATCGAAGCGACTACGTTGAGTACAGATTTTAAGCCTGGGGCCTGATTTTGTGAGTTTGCATGTTCTCCCTGTGTTTGGAGAGGTGTCCTTCCATAGAGCTTCTGTTTTCTCCTACAGTCTAAAGACTTGCATATTAGGCTTAATGGAGACACTAAATTGCCCGTGCATGTGAATATCTAAGTGACTGATGTGCGATTTGATAAATACCCTAATTTAGAGGAATGCATTTGGAGGCAAGATTTTTAAAACAAACAAAAAATAATTAAATAATAGAGCTGAGTGTGCATTCGGATCCAAGCAGGTTACTGACTGGAGTTTTTTTTTGACGTTCACCATCCTACAGGAGTAGTACAAGTTCCTTTACTCAGAGCTCCTGAGCGCGGGGAACTGCAAGGAGGATGAGAGAACGCTTGAGCACACTGAGAACAATGGAACCGTCCCCAACAACGCATCGCAGAGAGCCTGGAGTACCTGGTGTAGCCTTCAGGAACCCTCCCAGCGGAATCTCTGATTTTTTTGAGGGAATACGGCCTGAACTGATGCTCGGAGCACTGTTGGGTTTTCCCTCGGGAGAGCCTCTTCAGCGTTTCCTGCGAATGCCATTTTTTAATTTGTCAGACTTTTATTTCCACTGCATATTTTATTACGTGTCTTGAATGTCTTTTACTGTTTTTTCAAGATATTATCTTTCTGAACTAATGACATTTTCAATGACTGCAGTCTCGCTCACAGTTTGTCTGTCATTTCTCTGATCAGTTTTTCAGCCATATAAGAAAAGGAAAAAAAAAACTACTTTTGTATGATATTACTCCGTTTTTGTGTAGAGAGAGCCTATATTTGGGCAGTGTCTTACAAGCAAATGTATTGTAAAAATGGTTGTTTGTTTTTTTGTTTTTTTTTTTTAAATAATTCTGTTTTGGTGAGCAAATATAACTAATTTTTGCCTTCTAAAGAAAACCAGTATATTCAGAAATGCTATTTTGAAAATTCCTTGCTCTGTTAAAAAAGTACTTTGGAAAATCTTGAAGAAACTTCAAATTTCATAGGGGGGCTAATAATTTTTGCCTCGACTGTAACATTCTCTGTACAATTATTTTTACCAGTACCTTTGCATGCTTCTATACGAGTAGAATCAGTGAAAATTGCATGCAATCATACCCTAACAAGTGAGCAGTCAAATTACATTGAGTTCTCATTAATAATTGAATCTTGTCAGTAAAATATTTTTTTCCCTCTGATTGGGTGAAGCAAGGGATAGTATAATGCCATTAGAGGGAGCTGCAAACCTTTCACAAATATCTGAAAGTGAAGCAAATTCTCGTCACGCTCCATTTAAAATCCAGCATTTCCCTTTAAAAGAGATGTCTGAAGCTAGCACTTTTGTCTCTCAGTTTGAATTGGATACCCTGCAGTCAGACTGAACCAGGCCACACGGAGGACATTTTGAGATATTGGCCATTTAACTTTCTAACTTTAAGAAACTGAAAAAGTTTGAAAGAGGTTGTGTAAAATCACAAACCGCTCTTTGATGCAGCTCAATAATCTGTATCAAAACATATTTGTTTTGACAAGAAAAAAAATGTAAATGGGAAAAACTACTTTGAAATGGTTGGTTCGTTGTAGCTCATGCTACATAATATCCTGTTTGCAAAAAGTAGGTGATATTCAAATTCGACTAAGTGTGGAAAGCACCTGAATTTAGAGGTTTGTGAGATTTTTGAGCATGTTTGTGGTCAGCCATTGGCACATTGCAGAGCATATCCCATAGACCGCTAGGTTTCAAAGTTTGCAGAAAGTGGGCGCCAAACGCACCTGGGGGTGCATGTGAAAGGTACCATCATGCCTTCAGGGTGCAAATGCCATTACACACATGCTTTTTCTGCACATATGAGTATAAAACCATGCCTAGAACCTCATCATCCATCATTTCACCACTTTTGACGACGAGAAGACTCCAGGAAGAAGAAAGATTGTGGGCCATAGGGATGCTCCAGGCCGGAAGAATCCAGGCTTACACTACTAGACAACTGTATGTCTCGCAGTCCATCATCATCCGATTGTGGGCACGCTATGTTGCCACCGGTACAGTCCAGGACAGACCGTGAAGAGGCGTCCAAGATGCATAACCAGGACTCCATTTTTCTGTTTGTTCTCTGTTTGTCGTGTGACCTCGGTGACACTGAGAATGAGATTCACTTTTTGGTTTTATTGTCCCATTTCTGATAAATTGAGGGAAGGACTTTTCAGTAAAATGTCATCAATTTATGCCAATTTCTTTTGGTTGGATGAGCATGAAAAAATTGAGTTGTG
This sequence comes from Gymnothorax javanicus, assembly GCA_029692085.1. Classification (NCBI taxonomy): domain Eukaryota; kingdom Metazoa; phylum Chordata; class Actinopteri; order Anguilliformes; family Muraenidae; genus Gymnothorax; species Gymnothorax javanicus. Next base: position 13,595,598 of record CM056212.1, on the reverse strand, counting down.
CTTCAGGAAGGGAACCTTTTTTATAACAAATAACCTGATTGAAGCCTGGGAAATCTTGTGTTTAGACCGAGATGTAAAATAATCTGTGATCTTTGTAATGAAATTAATCGTAATGTGCTAAGTGACTGCTGCAACTGCAATTTTGGTGTTGAGGGTTGGTCACATTGTGTGCATGACATGAAAATGAATCAATCAATCAATGAAGCCAGATGACCACCAGATAGTCAACTGAGCCCTGCGTGACAGGCGACTGAATGGGACGCAGCCGCAACAAGGGAATCTACGGGCTACAGGAAACCTCATCTCACCACAAACCATCAGAAAACGTTTGCATTCTGCCGACCTGTGAGCCAGGCAGCCAAACATCCCGTTGCTCCTCTCACGTCGTCATCAGCAGAAGAGGAGACAGAGGTGTCAACAGCATCGCCGATTCATTGACAATTCAATCTGGACTTCAGTGATGGTCATCATCGTGTTCGGCGTCACCCAGGTGAAGCCTCTATAATTCCACATGATCGGTATGGGAGAGGGTCAGTAATGGGGTGGGGTGGGGTCACTGTGACAGCCAGGACTGACCTCCACATCTGCCATGGGAGAGTCACAGGGGTGTACTACTGTGACATCATCAGTCCTCATGTGCTTCCGTTCACACGCTGTCATGGTCCTGGATTCATCCACCAAGACGGTAATGCCAGAGCTCAATGAACAGGCGTCATCCTTGACCATTTCCAAAGGCACCAAATCCAAACCTGCCCTGGCCTGCGATGTCCCCTGAGCTCTCCCCCACAGAACACATATGGGATATGCTGGGACGACATGTACAGCGGCAGCACCCACCCTGTCAGGACTTGTTACAGCAGGGTGTGGCTCTTCAGGAGGAGTGGCAGAGAATTCCTCAGGCTGACATTGGTCGTCTCATTTATAACATGCGGTGTCAGTGTGCTGCTTGTTTGGAAGTAATGGCGGACCGACTCGTGTGACTTTTGGGGTACCACCCCATGTGACATTTTGTACCACCAGAAAAAAATTCTCAATAACTTAAATGATGATAAAGTGTCATGAACTTCATCTTGAATTGCTCGCCAATTAAATTGCATAGTTTTTGAAATCAAAATAAAAATATTTTCAGAGTTAATTGTCTTTACTTTTCATTATCGCCCACTTTTTGTGAGCAGTATCACGTCAGTCAAGATCAGGGCGTTCAATTGCTTGCACAAGCACTCAAAAACAAGTGCCAGGCACAAAAAACCCCGCCCCTCGCACATACTTTCACCTACTTGTACGAAATTCAATAGGGATCTATTCTGGGTCTGTGGCAATCCCTAAACCGAATTTGGGGTGAATGTGCCGATTAGTTTTGCCGCTAGAGTGTTAACAAACAAACACAAACACAGAAACAAACCGAACCAAAAACAATACCCCTTGCCCTCACCCTTTGGGTGGGGCGGGGTAATGAAGTTTCACTATTGATGGCAAATTTAATGCCAATATGCGAAGAAATATTCAGAGATAAGGTATTCCAAATTTCAAGGTGTTATTGCAAATAGTTTTCAGGATGCGATGTGTAGCGTGGGACCACTAAATGAATGATTTGTATGAGTTTCGGACACTACAAATTGTACATATATGGCACTGTTATTGACTTGTGCGATCCTTTATTATCTACAGTGGGGTGCAAAAATTTGGACACCCCTAGTTTAAATGCCTGTTACAATTAGTCTACAAGTGATTGAAAGTCAACCTGAACGCTAAATGCTACAAAGTTAAACATGACACATTTCATCACATTTTAAAGCAAGAATAATTTTTATTTTTAACTTTTTACGGTTTCAAAATAATAAAACAAGTAAAAAAGTCTAGTGCAAAAGTTTAGTAACCCTGTCAGCTAGTACTTTGTAACTCCTCCTCGGGCAGCTATAACAGCTTGCAAATGCTTCCTGTAGCCAGCTTAGAGTCTTTCAATTCTTGTCTTTGGAATTTTTCCCCATTCTTCCTGACAGAACACCTCTAGCTCAGAAATATTCTTCGGCCTTCTTGCATGCACGGCATTTTGAGGTCTCTCCACAGATTTTCAATAATATTCCAGTCTGGGGACTGTGATAGCCATTCCAAAACCTTCATCCATCTTTCCTGGAGGTACTTCATGGTGGATTTTGAGGTAGGCTTCAGGTCATTGTCTTGCTGGAATACCCAACGTCTCTTCAACTTCAATTTCTGGACTGAGTTTTGAACATTAGCCTCTAGAATGTCTTGATATTTGATGGAATCCATTCTTCCTTCCATCCGCACAATATTGCCTGTGTCCCCAGTTGCTACACAACCCCAAAGCATAATGGATCCACCCCCATGCTTAACAGTTCGCAACGTGTTCCTCTCTACAAATGCTTCACCCTTTTTTCTCCAAACAGACCTGCTTTGTTTGCGGCCAGAAAGTTCAATTTTGGTCTCATCAGTCCAAAGCACATTGTTCCAATAGGCTTGAGGTTTCTCAAGGTTTTCTTCTGCATACTTCAGACGCTTAATTTTGTGTTGAGGTCGTAGGAAAGGCTTCTTTCTTGCAACTCTGCCATGTGGGTCTTTGTTGTTTAAGGTGCGCTGTATTGTTGTCCTGTGAACAACTAGGCCTGTGTCTGCTACTCTTTTTTGCAGCTCTTTTGCAGTGATGTGTGGGTTCTTCTGAGCATTTCTCACCAGATCTCAGGCCATTCTATCAGACATTTTTCTTGGTCTTCCAGATCTTGCCTTGACTTCAATTGTTCCATTTCTTTTCCATTTTCTTACGATGTTTCTGACAGTAGAAATGGGAAGTTTGAAACGTTGTGAGAGTTTTTTGTAGCCCTCTCCTTGTAGATGGAAGTGAATTATCTTGATTTTGACATCCTTGGACAACTGTTTAGAGCAACACATGGTTTTTAACACCAGACACAACAGCCACCAACCACAGTCGGATACTTTAGAAGGCATGGAGTTACTTCAGAATATATAGTTCAACCCTGGAATTATATTCACCTGACTCATTGAAGCCCTAACGAGTAAATCACCTGGGTCTGGGCCTTAGTAATCCTCTGCTTAAAAGGTGACAAAGGATAATCCAAAAGGGTTCCCAAACTTTGCACAGGGCCCTTTTCCCTTTCTTATCATTTAAAAACTCAAAAAAATTAACATAGAAAGAAACCTTGCTTTTAAATTTGCAGAAAGGTGTCATGTTTAACTTTGTAGCATTTAGTGTTCAGGTTTGCTTTCAATCACTTGGAGATTAATTGTAACAGACATTTAAACCACAGGTGCCCAAATTTTTGCACCCCACCATATATCTGCAATACAAATGTTAGGTTGTTTGCTTTGAGATGTAAGAACACTGAATTTTATTCTAATTTGATTGAAAATGTGTAAAATTGAAATTAATATGTTTAATACCTTGAGTGCTAAATGTGCAGGTCCAAACAACTGTTTTTGCAGTACAGTCTGTTAAGTAGACACAGACAAAAAAAAAAAAATTTGCAGTGTTGGTGATATTTTCAAATGTTTCTACAGTCCTCCAATGCCTAAAATCTCACTGAAAACTCAATTTAGACACCATTACTGTATGTACTCTATTTATTCTAAGTTTACTTGGTTATACACGGTCGAATCACATTATTATGACCACCAGCTAATATCCAGAGTAACTGCCGTGTGCAGCATGGGCAGCAGACAGGCTGGGAGTGTCTGTGGAAGGTGCTGGAAGGTTGTCACAGGCATCTGGAGCCATACTGACTGCAATGCATCTTACAGCCGCCGGTGCGTGGTGGAGGATCCGTAGAGCGAAAATGCCGCCGTCTTCTCTGGGCCAAAGCTCATTTAAAATGGACTGAATGAAAAATGGAAAAATGTTCTGTGGTCAGATGAATCAAAATTTGAAATCGTTTTTGGAAACTACGGACGTTGTGTCGTGTGGACTACAGAGGAGAGAGACCATCCAGCTTGTTGTCAGCGCTCAGTTCAAAAGCTTGCACCTCTGATGGTATGGGGTTGCATTAGTGCCTATGACATGGGCAGCTTACACATCTGGATAGGCATTATCAATGCTGAAAAGTATATAGAGGTTTTACAACAACGTCTCCTTCAGGGAAGGCCTTGCATATTTCAGCAGGACAATGCTAACCCACATACTGCATCCATTACAACAGCATGGCTTTGCAGTAGAAGAGTCTAAGTGCAGAACTGGCCCACCTGCAGTCCAGACCATTCACTAATAGAAAACATTTTGCGCATTTGCGCATTTTGAACTGTGCGCTGATAACAAGCTGGATGGTCCGTCTCTTTAGACCGCACGACACGGTGTCCGTGGTTTCCAAAAAGAAAAAAAAAAAGAATTTCAAATTTTGATTCATCTGACCACAGAACAGTTTTTCATTCTGCCTCAGTCCATTTTAAATGAACTTTGACCCAGAGAAAACGGCAGCGTTACTGGATCGTGTTCACATATGGCTTCTTCTTTGCATAATACAGCTTAAGCTTGCATGTGTAGATTGCACAACAAACTGTGCTCACTGGCAATGATTTCTGGAAGTGTTCCTGAACCAATGTATTCCAGCGCAGATTCATGCCTGTTTTTAATGCAGCACCACCTGAGGGCCCAAAGATCACGGGCATCCAACACTGACCTTCGGACTTGTCCCTTGTGCACAGAGTTTTCTCCAGATTGGTGTTTAGCATTGTGGTTAGCATTGCTGCCTCACAGCTATAAGGTTGTGGGCTTGAAATCCAGTCCTGGGGTCTTTCTGTTTGGAGTTTGCATGTTCTTCCCGTGTTCGCATGGGTTTCCTCCCACAGTCCAAAGACATGCATAATTGGAGATGCTAAATTGCCCATAAGTATGTGTGTGAGAGCGAATGTTGTGTCCACGGTGGGTCCTTGCCTTTGGCCCATAGTCAGCTGGGATAGGCTCCAGCTCCCCCCCGCAATTCTGGTGAGGATGCAGCCATAGTAGATGGATACTCTTTATGCATTAGAAATGTCAATCTTTTGCTTGTGAATTTTTTTTTATAGTCAGTTATCTTATGTGGGAAATACAGAAATAAATGCCCCATCATGGAAATTGAACACCAATGGGTTTTTCACATCCAGACATCTGGGTGCACTCAATGAATCCCCAGGATTTGTGAAATTAAGCCGTCAGAGTGGATAAGACTCAACATCATGGGTAAATCTCAATTCTCTTAAATAGCATCCTTGTTTCCCTCACTAGTCTTTTCCTAGCGTCTCAGTCCTTCCACCAGGAATGCATGGAGAGATGCAAGGAAACCATTCAGGGAGTGAAAGACACGAGGAATTCCATCCTCTGAAGCATCACATGAAAGCACGCCCATTTCTGATGATGGCACACAGCTGGATCTGCCGCCAGTGTCTGTCATTACGGACTGACCACATGGTTTTCAGCTGAAGTCTTCCAGGAAGGCTGCCCTTGTAAATACTCGCTCATGGCTCCTCAGAGCTCTCTCCTTGCAGCGGAAATGAGAGCTTTGATATGACCTGCAAGATGGCTGATCCAGACCAACCTCTCTGGTTCAAGCACGGAGCAAGCAAATATCTAATAAGGGATTTAAGATGTACCCCTCTCTTCCAGTTCCCAGATCCTTTTCAAAAGGTGAGCAAGTGCTCCTGATGAAATAAAAACAAAAAGGCAAGGCAATTTATGAATAAAACTTTTTTTTTTTTTGAAAAGTTGTAAAATTAATGAGAAATATGGGACAAAGACAGTGTAAAAACCCAAGGAGATTATATGATGAAAGAGCCATAGAAAAGGAGGAGTGTGAGTACTATCCTAAGGACTGTAGTTTACAAGGTAATAGTGCAAAGGACCACTAAACACTAATAAAACAATTTAGTTAATTTGCTAAGATTGAAACAAGTAGTACTAATAAGTAATAATTAAGCAGCTTACCACTGTTATTTCATGAAGTCACAAAATATGTCGAACAAATTCATCCCTACATCTACATGAGTGGTGGCTGATGGACTGAAAACATAAAGCACCAGTTCGATAGCCTGCATTGCAGGATGTGCTAAAAGGGAGCACAGAAGTGTAATTTCTTTTAATATAACTTTTTTAATTTACGTAATTAAAACATTGTTCTTCGTTGAATTTACCATGTTACTACTGCAGCATTGCAGAGAGAACGATTAGTGTTAAACTGTCGATGGATTATTCTTAATCTTCGGAAAACTTGATGATTAAGCAAACTTATCGAAATCTAGTCATGACATCTATTTAGTTAAGACATTTTTGTGCCTCGTTACAGCTGAGTAGCTGCCCCTAACCTACTTCTTATAAATGTAGACTTGGGGTTATACTATCAATTATTTTGCAGCACAAGCAATAAGCCATGTGCAATACTGATAAACGGCTTCATCCATGTCAGCCTGAGCCAAAAGTTAATGATAAACTGTTTTATTTCTATAGCTAATGCTACAATTAAAAGATGACTAACGCCTCAGTTAGCTGTGGTCCATGCAGCTAACCCTGTTCAAATGCCTTAACCACACTAGACGTCCTCGACCACGGCTTTCTGACGTTAACTAAACCGGAAACGTGATATTTAGAAAAATAAAAAAAATCATAGAAGTATGTTAGCCAGCTAAATAGTGCAAGACATCTTGATACTTGTGTAGTTAGGGCGAACACAGAGGACTAGCGGAGTAGCCACGGATTACTGCATGAACGACAGGTAGCAAGCTACTGCCAGTATTTTAACCTGCTATTGAATAATCAGGACCCGTGATTATTTTATAGGGCATAGTATGGCGCTTCTTTGACTTCTCATAATGTAATGCTTTAAAAAATTCATTTTATGAAACTTGACTGCGGCACTCTCTCATTTACTTAATTGCCAGGAATTTTTTTTTTTTTTTTTTTTTTTTTTTTAAATGGTGTACAGAACTTATCTTTCTGCAATGTAGAACGTGCTTTTGTTACCAGAGCTATTCTTTTTTTAATATCTGAAAAACTTAACGACCCTCAGAGTTTGGAAACCGTGAAGCCTTATCATCCTTTTAGTCGCGCCAGAATTTCAGAAATCTGTACGGGTCGCAGGCAGCAATATTGCTTCGATGTTGAATAAAATCACTAGATGAAAAAACAGGTGTTTTTATTTTGAGCAATACAATTCAATTTGTGTATTTCAGCTGCGCTGACATTTCAGTCGGTAACGGCATTAATAGACCTCAAATAAATATGAAATATGTACGTTGGCGCAAGGTCGTTGTAGCCTCGAGTCGTGATGGGTGTTAGCTGTGAAAGCTTAGCTAAGTGCCTGAACGATAGCTTTCTAAGCCCAGTCTATTATAAAACAGCGTTGCCTATCAGTGATGCTGGCTTTAATAGTTATGGAGTGTGACATGGATCTCATAAATGAGGCTAAAGCAAGGGGTTACTAACTAATTTGAAGTAGGCTATAGTGTCGACCAACTTCTCTAATGTTGATTATAGCTCGCTACCGTGTTAAGGGAGATCGATAATAGCCATTTACACACATGCCACTACCGCTTTTGGGGCGTTTTTTCAGAATGAAACGCCCCGAAAGCGGTAGTCTACTGCCAAAAGCGGTAGAGTTGGCATGTATGCATTTAGCGTTGACATAGCCTATTAGTCACGATATATCCATCGTAACTGCACCCTATGTATTGTCTTGCCAACGCGATTAAATGTTTGCTGCGCTGAGAAGACTCGTGGTTAGCCCTGCCATAGGATACAACGTGAAAGTTGATTGCTGCCGGGTATACCAATATGACCGCTCGGTGGCGTCACCCTTCCAGCGCTGTTTGCATTGCGTCAGCTATACAGATCAGCGGTGCCTTGGGGAAGAACGTCTGTTATGACAGCATGTCAGCGTCACTGGGCTTCCTTCAATGTCGTCACTCCGAATGTTCATTGTGGTATTTGTTCATGCCTCGAAGCGGCGATTCCACATACAGCTTCGAGGAGCTGCAGCAGCGAGCGGTTGAAGTAGAAGATACGATAAGATACACTTTTTTGAACCCCGTGGATTATTTGTCCTCAGCATTTGACCCATCCTATCCTAGTATTTGTAAGTACCCAGCACGTCTTGACACTTTATGTTTATCAGAACATTTTCTTCTGTAAGGGTTTAAAAACTAAAATCGAATATGCTCACACATGGAGTCCTGATGTACACGTTGCTGTCTGTGTAAACTTTGAAGCATGTAGCAATAATGTTTATACTTTTTACGCGCAATACAAATTGGGGATGATCACATCAACCGTATTTTTAAGAAAATGATCACGTGAAAGTGTGAAGTAATCCTTCGGGGTTTCAGGGCGAGCTAAATTAGAGTCATGTAGTCTACCTGTCACAGACTAGCGCAGGGGTCCCCAACCTCGGTCCTGGCGCCTCTCTCTGAATGATGGTTTTTGTTCCAGCCACAGATGCAGTCTTAGGATTTTTAAAAGCTGTTGATTAGTCTCAATAAGGTGCATTAATATTTAGAGCAGGTATTTATCCTCTTCAGCCACGTTTGAAAAATCTATACATGCCATGAAGAATAAAAATTTCATATCCACACACAAAACCCCAATTCCGAAATAGTTGGGACAAAGTGTAAATTGTGAATAAAATCAAAACGCAATGAATTTCAAATCACACCAGCCAGTAGTTTATTCATAATAGAACAGAGATAACATAGCAAATGTTGAAACTGAGAAATTTTACTATTTTATCCACAAAATCAGCTCATTTCAAATTTGATGGCTGCGGGTCTCAAGAAAGTTGGGACAGGGGCCTGTTTTCGATGGTGTAATATCCCCTCTTCTTTTTAACACAGAGTGGTGGCATCTGGGCATTGAAGTTTCTTGTTATGACCCTGTCCTGCCTGACCATGTTTTGATTATGAATTCTGCTTTGTCTGACCATGCTTTGTATTTTGTATAGTGATTTAGATGCTCTGCCATGTTTTGTTTTTGCTTTGTCTGTGTATGTCTTCCATATTCCACCATTGCAGTTATATTCCGGTCCATGTTTTGTGTCATACCATGCATTGCACTTTGTCTCCCCCTGTCTGGTCTTTTGTCATGTGATCGCTCACTGCCCCAGTATTGTGTGGCAGACTTTCGGGTGATTTCATGGTTTCTGGGATTTCAACCATTCCTTCCAATCTCGTTTACTTCCTTCACCCTGCTTTTCTATTTTACTAACTATACTAACAGTTTGTTGTTTTAGTTAAACTTACTAACCAAGACTAACATTGTTTATAGTGCTAATTTACTAACAAGCACTAGGGATTGTATAGCTGCACATCACTAATTGACTAACAAGCTCTCAGCACTCGCTCTGCTCTAGTCTCCGCCCCTTGCCTTCACTCAATTTACTTTGCTGTGCTTCGGCAGATTCTCTGCACCTGGCTAATCACTGTTCTGCCTCTCTCACTCTGTGCACGGTAGAACTCCCTAACCGGAGCCGTATGTTTGTCAGTAGGCTGTCTCTGTGATCCCTGTCCGCGTTTTGGCTTTTGCCAATTTCTTGTAATCAGGTACTTCTTCATGTTCGTTCCTTTGTAATTAGTCTGATCCAGCTCACCTGTTCCCTATCATAGCATGTGACTTCCCCTACGTGTATTTAAGCAGTCATTTCACTCACAGCTCTTGTCAGAACGTTTTCCCTGTGCTGCGATTGTTGATGCCTTGTATTCATAGTGTTGTACTTCTGACTGGAACGTCCCCGATTCTGATTTTGGCTTTTTCTTTGATACTTCTCTGCCTGTGTACTGTACCTGTTTTGCCCGACTCTGAGTTTAGTGTTTGCTGCCCTGTGTACAGTTTGGATTACGTCCCTGGGACTCTGATTTTTGGATTGGACTCTGTACCGTTGCTTTCTGCCCTGTGGGGGTTTACCCCCCAACTTCAATAAAATTCGCTTTTGCTGCAACTTCCTGGTCTCGCATTTGGTTCCAGAACGGTACTTCACATTTCTTGAGTTTAGCCATTGGAATTTGATCCCACTCTTGAATACAGGCTTCCAGCTGCTGGAGAGTTTTGGGTCTCCTTTGGACTTTTCGTTTAATTATGTGCAAATGTTCTCAATCGGTGAAAGATTAGGTCTGCAGGCAGGCCAGTTCATCACGTGGACTCTTCTACGAAGCCATGCTGTTATAGCTGCAGTATATGGTTTTGCATTGTCCTGCTGAAATACACAAGGCCTTCCCTGGAATAGATGTCGTCTGGAGGGGAGCATATGTTGCTCTAAAACCTTTACCTTTCAGCATTCATGGTGCTTTTTAAAACATGCAAGTGTCCCACACCATATGCACTAATGCATCCCCATACCATCAGAGATGCTGGCTTTTGAACAGAATGCTGGTAACAGGAGGGGTGGTCTTTCTCCTCTTTAGCCCGGAGGGCACGACACCCATGATTTCCAACAAGAATGTCAAATATGAACTTGTCTGACCACAGGACACTTTGCCACTTTGCTACAGTCCATTTTAAATGAGCCTTGGCCCACAAAACACGGCAGCGCTTCTGGATCATGCTCAACAATGGCTTCCTTTTTGCATTAGAGTTTTAGGTGGCATCTGTGGATGGCACGGCGGACTGTGTTTACATCCAGTGTTTTCTTGAAGTATTCCTGGGCCCATTTAGTAATGTCAATGACAGAATCATGCCGGTGAGTGATGCTGTGGTGTCTGAGGGCCCGAAGATCACGGTCATCTAGTAAAGTTCTTCGGCCTTGTCCCTTACGCACAGAGATTTTTCTAGTTTCTCTGAATCTTTTGATGACGTTATGCACTGTCGATGAGACCTTCAAAGCCTTTGCAATTTGACATTGAGGAACATTGTTTTTAAAGTATTCTGCAATTTTTTTTATGCAAGCCTTCACAGGTTGGAGAGCCTGTGGCCATCTTTACTTCTGAGAGACTCAGCCTCTCTAAGACATCCCTTTTATAGCCAATCATGTTACAAACCTGATGCCAGTTAACTTACTTGCTGAAAGTTCTTTCAGCTGATTCTCTTATATATTAGTTGCTTTTTCAACCTTTTTTGCCTGTGTCCCAACTTTTTTGAGACCCATTGCAGCCAGAAAATTTGAAATAAGCTCATTTTGTGGATAAAAATGTCAAATGTCTCAGTTTCAAAATTTGAAATGTTATCTATGTTCTATTGTAAATAACATATTGGCTCATGTGATCTTAAAGTCATTGCATTTTGATTTTATTCACAATTTACACTTCCAACTATTTCCGAATTGGGGTTGTATGTATGTATATATATATAATATAAAAGAGTCTGGTATAAATAATTGCAGAGAGAAATGATTGAACCAAATATTAAATGAACATAATCAATGTGTTCCTTATTGGTGAAACTGTTGACAGGTGGTCAAAAACTAACAATTCATTCATTGTCACACCTGTTTTGTTTCATGTTTATTTGAAGTTCAGGCAAATTATTTTGAAAAACTCAAAACATCCGTGTTCAGCAACCTAATTTAGTGCTTACTGATTTTCTCAGAGGCTAATTTGATCTCTTTAAAAATGTTTTTGCTTGAAAATCCTCGCAACATAGAAAAATAAGCACAATACGTTAAAGAGTTTTTATTCATCATGGCACAATGGATGTCCATCAAACTGCGGCTGAAGATGGGAAATAATGGATCTAAACAGGAAATGCAGCTAATTAAGACAAATTAACAGCTTTTTCAAATTCTACGAATGTAATCGTGGCTGAAACAAAAGCCAGCATACACAAGGGGGCGCCAGGACCGAGTTTGAGAACCAGTGGGCCAGTGAAATGTCTTCAAAAAGTAGGACCCCTTGTGCTTATCAGCGATTATGATGTTGATCATATTTAATGCTCGTCAGATTTTCGCTGAAATGAACAATGTTTTTCGACTTAATGCAGGTTATCGCAGATATGGGACAGACACAGAGCAAGAGAATTTCTGCCCAGAGCAAGAAAAACCAAAAGGTAAGTTTATAATAGTCTATGAGACTGGAAATGCAAAGACCATTGCAGGTTTGGGACATTTTATTTCACCTTTTTTTTTTCCCTCTTTCTCGTGGCTGAGGAGGCACATAAAAATGTCCCAAATTCACAACTGTGCTTTAGATGTCTTGGTGTTATAAAGGTACCGTGAAATATCGCAAAGTGCTGCCCCATTCCTGTTTATACCATTTCAGGCTCTTGCAGCCTCAAGCACTCAAGCAGTTACCAGCTGACGTCAGTTGAGTACCGAGGGTTCAAGGCTTAAGGCTGTAGGGTGGAGATGGGCATTGGGCCCCTATTTAGAAATTATTGGTAACGTGGTTTCTTGGCAAGTTTGGTCAATATTTAAGACGTTGTGTGATTTCTTACAGGCGAAAACTACCAGCGCTTAGAGGGGTTAAAAGCGATTTGACGAATTACTTACGGTGGCCGTTAATCTGCATGATTTTTCTATCCATCTATAACATGTTAACTGAATCAAAGTGACACTATTGTTAGCTCCTGGTTAAGCTGTTTGTGATTAGGGACCGGTCATCTATGCCAAGATCATATTTATCTTACCGCCCGTGGTCGTGCTAACGGCAAAGTATTAGGTTGATTGATTGATTATTGCGTGACGCTTGAGTCTCATCACAACACACTCCTTCCTAAGCTTCGCTTATCCAGGAGTAAAAATGATGCTGTATTGCACTTGAGAACAAGTCCACCTTTAACTGTGGCAAGTATCCATCAACAATGTAGGAAAAATCGAGTCCCTCTCAGCGCTAGTTTACTGTAACGTTGGACTCATACGTCGCGGGCACTGCAGGATAACTCGACTCTGCTTTCATATCAGAGATCAGAAGAGGTGGAGGTACCTGTCGAAGACTGGGGGAGCGACTCAGAGCGGTGGAGCACTGTAGTGCAGGTACTGAAGGTTATATGTGCTGGATGAAGGCTTATGTGATTTTGGTGAACCTGGTTGAATTGTAAATAAAGCACACTAACAATCATACAACCAACATGATTTCAATATGTCTCCAGCTTTCCCATCAGCATTTTTCTGTATGATGTTTATGTCAATAGCTGTCAGAACAGAGATTAGACGAGGTGGAAATGTCTCTGGAGGACATTATGAACGAGTTCGAGGGAAGCGGCGCTGAGTTGCAGGTAGGTTGTATGAGCTGTGTACAGGGTCAGGTGATATGTTCAAAACTCATGCTTAGCTGTCACATAGGTCATTGTCAATGATTTTTATATAACTCGATCAGTCAATTAGAAAGTGATCAGTAAAATCATCATCATTGATTTAATAGAGATAAGTTCTGAATAGTCAAAAAATAATTTTTTAAAGCTTTTGATGAAATTAAGAACACTATGGACAGATGCTTTTCTTATCTGTTAGCTGCGAATGAAGATGCTAGATACCGTTAAGACGAGATGTACTGACAAAAGGAAAACAAATGCATGTTAACTAAAGATACAGAAAGCAAACTCGACAAAACGCGAAAATGAAACTCGAAACGGACAGAAACCTGACAGTCCAATGTTACGGATCGTCTAACTAATTTTATTACGAGACAATGACGTGTGAAAACACAAAATGTATTCTTATATGATAACTTCATTCACTGAAAGTAAAACGTTGTTCAAAAAAAAATGACAGAAACTCCGAACACTCTCAACATTATCAGCTGTGGCCAGTTTTCATTTATAACGCATATCTATTACGACTTCGCACTTCTTGTGCTTTTCTTTACTCGGCGGTTGGGAGCAGTGTATGTGTTTCATGATCGTTTAAATGAAATTAGATAATTTGAAACGTCTTTATGCAATTCCATTGCTTCCAACCCCTCCATGCGCAAGGACTTCAATTCCGCGCGACAATCTCTTACATACGCGTTGATTGAATAATTGCTGACTACAGCAGAGGAACGTAAATATGCATCTTAAACTCACACCGATTGCGTGAGAGTTGACAGGTATGTGTTATGAATGAAAACTGGCCACACCTGATAGTGTTGAGTTTTCGGAGTTTCTGTAATGGTAATTTAAATGAATGACTGAAAACAGGTCGTGACCAATCATTAATTTTAAGGATTGTTTTGAGCCTCCCCTATCGCCAGTTCACCAGCCGCCACTGATTATAACGTACATCATTATTAGTGCAAAGTGAGTGAGCTATTTTCATGTTTGAGAGTAGAATTTTTCATTCCATCAATTTGCTGTAAAAAGCTTAATTTGAGCAGAAACTAGGCACCATATTTGTAATAATTAGTAGACTAGCCATGGAGAAAATTAAAATTTACTGTTTATAGAAACATTATTCTTAAAATGTTGTCAAATAGCTGTATTTCCTATGAGTCTCTGCTTCAGCATCTTGCATCCCAAACTGGCTAATTTAATAAAATAGCTATCCAACATGCTTAACAACGCAGCAAAAATGCAAAATTTGTGATAATTGTGGTAAATGTACATGACCCGTGTGAAAAAAATAATTGCCCCTCAAACCCAATGACTGGCTGTGCCCACCTTGGCGGCAATAAGTGCAATCAAACGCTTGCAAACTGGCAACGAGTCTTTTGCATCCTTGTGGAGGAATTTCGGCCTACTCTTCTTTGCAGAATTGTTTTTTTGTTTATTGCCACAATAGAAAATTTTCAAAAATGACCTATTTCTTTAAAGTCATGCCACAGGATCTCAATTGGGTTCATGTCAGGACTTTGACTAGCCATTCCAAAAGCTACATTTTGTTTCTTGTGAGTCTTTCAGTGGTGAACTACTTGTGGGCTTTGGATCTTTGTCCTGCTGCATATGACAACTGCACCTGAGCTTTAGGTCACAAACTGACTGCCGGACATTCTCTGGGACTTTCTGATGGAGACCAGAATTCATGGTTTGATCAGTGCTGGCAAGTTGCCCAGGTCCTGAAGCAGCAAAGCCGCCTCAGACCATCACAATATAACCACCGTGTTCGACTGTTGGGATTATGTTCTTATTGGATGCCATTTCTGGCCAGTCTCTTTCTCATTGTGAAACCATGAGCACTGATCTTAACTGAGGCAAGTGAGGCCTGCAGTTTATTAGCTGTTAGTTTGAGTTGTTTAATGACCTCTTGGATGCGTTGTCGATGCATTCTTGGAGGAATTTAGATAGGCTGGTCTCTCCTGGGAAGGTTCAGCACCGTTCTGTTTTCTTCGTTTGAAGAGAATCGCTCTTTCTGTGGTTTGCTGGAGTCCTAGAGCCTTAGAAATTGCTTCATAACCCTGTCCAGATTGATAGATGTCAGTGGATTTGTTTTGAATTTCTTTAGATTGCGGCATCATCTGCTGCATTTAGCCTGATTCACATTGCTGGACAGGTTCTATTTAAGTGATGTTTAGATTCAACAAGGCCTGCATTAATCTTGCCTGGGTATGTCTAGTGAGCTTGAACCCAACCATCGACTGCATGTGTTGAATTGGTTGATTTAGTACTGAAGGGGGCAGTTACTTTTTCACTAAGGGTCAGGTAGGGTTGGCTAGCTTTTTTTAGTCGACAAATAAAATCATAATTTAAAAACTGCATTTAGTGTTTACTCTGGTTACCTTTGTCTCATTTTGAAAAAAAATTGTTTGAATAGTTTGAGCTGAAACATGTAAGTGTTACAAATACTATATGCTTACAGTCGAGGCCAAAATTATTAGCCCCCCTACAAAAATGTCATTGTTTTAAAAGTATTTCCCAAGTGCTTTTAAAGAGAGCAACACATTTTTAACACAGCTTTTTTAGACAGCCTAGTTTTATTTTGAATTATTAGCCCCCTGGATCCCAATTGTCAATTGTATATCCTTTTTGCTGGATAACAGCCTGCAGTCATTTGCTGTAGTTTTCAGCAAGTCTCTGACACTTCTTTTGAGGAATCCCGGCCCATTCTTCTTTG
Organism: Gymnothorax javanicus; assembly: GCA_029692085.1. Lineage (NCBI taxonomy): Eukaryota > Metazoa > Chordata > Actinopteri > Anguilliformes > Muraenidae > Gymnothorax > Gymnothorax javanicus. The sequence goes on along the minus strand of CM056212.1, from coordinate 13,579,717 downwards.
GAAAATCTCTCAAGCTCCTCCAGATTTGATGGCCCTCTGGCATGGATGTTCTTCTTTAGGTTACCCCACTTATTTTCTATGGGATTTAAGGCAGGGCTTTGTGCAGGCCCTAATTACATTCACTTTGGTCTTCTGGAGATAGTTCTTCACCAAGAGAGACGTATGTTTTGGATCGTTGTCATGCTGGAAGATAAAGCGACGACCCAGACCCAGTTTTACTGCTGACAGCTTAAGGTTTTCTTTCAAAATCTCCACATATCTTTCTTTGTTCATGATTCCTTCCACCTTGACAAGATTTCCAGTTCCAGATGCACTGAAGCGTCCCCACAGCATAATACTCCCGCCACCGTGTGTCACTGTGGGGACGGTGTTCTTTGGGTTATATGCCTCTCCCTTTTTTCTCCAAACATAAGCAGTGTCTCTATGGCCAAAGAGCTTCCAGTATGCATAATCTTTCTCCAGGCTGTCCTGAGCATACTTAAGTCTGGCTTGAAGGTGTCTCTTCTTCAAAAGTGGAGTTTTTCTTGGTCTGCAACCTCGCAGTCCATTCCTGTACAGAGCCCTGGTGATTGTCTTCTTAGAGACTACGATTCCTGACGTGGCCAAGTCATTCACCAGTGTCTTGGCAGTTGTTCTGGGGTCTTTAGACACACCTCTCACTAGTTTTCTTTCCAGGGCCTTTGAAATCTTTCGTTTCCTACCTCTGCCAGGCTTGTTCTGTACTGTGTGGCTGTCTTTGAATGTCTGGATTATACTTCTCACTCCAGTTCTTGACACTCGGAAACGCTTGGATAGCTTTGCTTATCCTTCTCCTGCTTTGTGTGCATCAATAATTCTTTTTCTCAAGTCCAAACTGATTTCTTTAGTTTTCGGCATGGTGCTTTCTCAACTGACAGCTCAATGACCCATACTGAGGCTTTTATACCATGTTTTAACTTCATTGTTGAGTGATATCATCTGATTCACCTGATCACCTTTACGCACATCACCTGTGAAGTTAAAGCACATCATTGCACAAACGTGGTTTGTGCAATGACTTAATTAATGGTCATTTCTTAAAGGGGGCTATTAATAATGTCCCTGGTCTTTTTGGTTTTTTTTTTTTTAATAATAATTCTGTTTTGGTGTGCAAATATAACTAATTTGTGCCTTCTAAAGAAAACCAGTATGTTCAGAAATGCTATTTTGAAAATTCCTTGCTCTGTTAAAAAAGTACTTCGGAAAATCTTGAAGAAACTTCTTTCATGGGGGGCTAATAATTTTGGCCTCGACTGTAAATAGAAGAAATCAGGAAGGGGGCAAATACCTTTTCACAGCACTGTAGGATGGCAAAATAATGACCTGCAGCCACCTTATTCTTTTTTTTTTCACAACAAGCAGGTTGGTTCAATGATTACAAGCGATTTTCAGAATTCATGATAGAACTGTTCATTTCATGATCGTGATAATGAATTAATCACCAGTCTTTAGTCATGTTTTGTCCCTCCACAACATCCAGTCATGAAACGGCAACCTGTTTCACTATTTACACTGAATCCCAATATCTCTTGCAACTGCCAATTATCTCCAAGAAAAAATAACGTAGCCCCACTTCACTGCTTGCTTAAGCATAACAATGAGTTAATGTTTTTTTCCCTGCTTGTTTCCAGAAGATGGTTTTGTAGTTCTGCGCCCAAATGAATATGCCTAATGGTAGAAGAGGCAAATTCACTTCAAAGTGAATTAAATACTAGGGATGCACTGATCTGATATTGGTATTGGTATCGGTATCGGTCCCAATATTGAAGAAAATTCCAGATCGGGTATCGGTGACAATGGGCCCGATCCATTCAGTCTAATTCTGTGCTGTGCCCTGTGAGTGACATCATGCGCTAGCAACACGCCATGCGGAGGCCAGGCCAAAGAGAATAGATTAGCACAAGAGGCAAAACTGTGGTGCTTTTTTGACAACAACCACTAGGTGGTGTCTGGTACCACTGCCGCCATTTTGGGATTAAAAGTCAGGTGCCGCGCACTAGCCAGTGTAGCCAAATCCGCTTGTTTTAAGCAACTTTGGGCTTAGCGTTTCGTAAAGTCGCTTATAAATATTGGTTGCGGTTTTTTGGGCTTGTTTCTGAAGTGTAGTCGCTCATTTGGGCTTGTTGCAAAAGCAGAGATGCCAAGTCTCACGCATTCGGCGTGAGTCTCTCGCCTCTTAGTGTGGCATTCACGTTCCTGTGCCGTAGTCAGCAATTATTCAATCAACCTGCACTGAAGAGATTCACTCGCGGAATTTAAGTCATTGTGCAATAAGTTAATCAGTTTCACGTGCATTACGGTGGATTTCCCCACTAGTGACACGGAAATTGATAATGACTCGGGAATTCTCACGCTTGTCTTTACTGAGGGATTGAAAGCAATGGAATTGCATGAAGACATTTCAAATGATCTTATTTCATTTAAACAATTTAAATGATTATGAAACACATGCATTGTTTCCAATCCCTGAGTAAAGAGAAGCACGAGAAGTCCGGAGTCATAATCGCTTTCCATGTTACTTGTGGTGAGGTCCACCTTTACGCAAGTGAAACTGAAACTTTGATGCACAAGGATTTTAATTCCGCGTGAGGATCTCATTAATAAGCATTCATTGAATAATTGCGGACTACAGTGAATAAGCCTAAAAAATGCGTGAGACCTACACCAAATGCGTGAGACTTGGCATCTCTGCCAAAGCATGAAATCAAGTTTGAGTGTGTTATATTCAAGCAGCTGGTTTGGTGTCATTGAAGCGCATTGCTTCCCCCACCCCCTTACCCCATAGACAAGGCATGGGGCTAAAATAAACACCCAAGCGGACACCTGCCCCTTTCTCCCATCGTTCCTGGCTGTCATCTCACGCCAGTAAATGGCTACTTTTTGGTTTCGGCTTGTTCCATTAAAAAAATTCAATTTCAGGCTTCTTTGGTCAGATATACCAATACACAAACTAGGCCTACGCTGTCGGCGGCTGACAGCAAAGGCTATATCCCCGAAATTCCCCAATCCTCAAAGCCCCCTTTATTAGATTCCCCTTTACTAGACCTACAAAATGAGGCAAATTTGAGGTCTGTGTAAGTAATTGTTCCAGAGATATAGTTAAATATATAGCGCCACCTGGTGGCAAACCTAGGAGTGCATACTTGCCCAAAATCTAATCAGTTCATCCTCTCTACCATATCTACCTAAATGCTAAAAATGAGAAGCCAATGTAAAGCATTTTGTGAGTTATCGCGCTAACGGCTAAAATCTGCGGACGCGGCGGGGGTGGCGGCGGGTGGGGCGAAACCATGATATCCCCGAAACTCGTATTTCGGGGATATAATTATACTGAAGCAGCAGATCCCATGGTGTCACTTCGACTGATTTAAAGAACATCGTAATTCCTTATTAATATGTAATGGATGAAACTTGAAGCTTGTGAAAGACAGCTACGGGAGCTAAGTGCACTCGCACGGCATAAAATGAATGTCTCAACTCTTGCTTCGCTCGACTTTATAATTTAAATTTATAGCAAGTGCACTTGGCAGAGCGTGGCTGTACCTGTGCCTAGTCTCATGATGCTTGCAATGTATACACATCGGTGTAATGTCAGCCCATAAAAGAGAGCTAATTTCACTGTTAGCGATTACTATTGTTTGTTTTTCTCAGTTTCAGCTCCTTTATTATTTTACAATAGGTGTTATACTCCTAATTGCACTGGCTGAACCAGGAGAGGTTTTGTTATATTTTTTACATGTTTGACCAAGCTTGTGAAGCTATTGGTTTATTTAAGATTGCTGTACTGATGCACAGTTATTAAATAAATCTGTGCATCCCTATTAAATACCATTATTTATGAAAGAAAATAAGTGCAATCTTGTGCTCAAATTTTTAAGCTATGATGCATCCTGTTGGATGCTTTGATGGTTTTCACAGTTCGTTCATTTCTTTTTTTTTCCCCTTTTCTCCCACCCTGAACACACACTGTTCAGGCCACTGCACAGCGACATGCACCCGTTGACTCAGGAGTAAGATGGCGCGGTTCCTCCGACTTACGCGACGGCTAGCCCTCGCTTCTTTACACTATGCAGTCGCACCAGCAATTACAAACTGCCTATGGTGTTGGAGGATCTTGTAGTTGGTGCACAGTTTGGTTTGCACAGCTACTTGCACCTGGTTGACCAGAAGTGGCTGGTAAAGAATGATGAACTAACAAATTTTTAACAAGCTTAACGCCTGTTATCCCTGGCAATGCTGCACCAATTGTTGCCTCACCCATGCGGACCTGCGGCCGTAGCCAGTAACGATGTGGCAGGGATTCGAACACCAGACCACAGGCATCACAGATGAATGAATGTCTTAGCTGTGAGTCACCCGGAGGCCCCTAGTTTGTCCATTTCTATCGGATACAGAACCCAAGTCTCCTAATTTTTCTTGCACGAACAAACTTTTCAGCAACCTATAAGACCTTGAATTTTGTTCCCAGGTGCAAAGAAAATGCATATTTTTGCACTTTAATTGCTAAATTTTTTCAGGGGGAAGGTCCCCCAGACCACCCTGGACCCTTACCCAGACAACCCTAGTACCTTAGCCCTTATTTCTGAAGAGTCAATTTTATATTTTTCAGTGTTTTTATTTGGTAAATCTAAAAAAAAAAAAACTAACAACAAAAAAAACAAATTATGCTAAAAAGAACTTTCATGGCAGATGAAATCCTGAACAGCTAGTTTGCTATTTTAACAAAATAATCAAGCAACACGCAAAATAAATAACACAGCTAAAGAGAATCTGTGGAATCACATAACAGAATTATCAGTTGCTCTTGAAATCATTCAAATGCAGGTGAAACAAAGCATAAATCCATCAGTTGGACTGCCAGTCAGGTCTGCTAGCGCATGCAAAATGGGGGATATTTTTCCTCTGCAACATTCATTTTCTCCGGGAAAAAGCAGAATTTGAGCGTAAACTAGACACCATCTTGAACATAATTTTCTACTCCAGGAAAGGGAGGTTTACGATTGAAACTTCATTATTTAAATAACGACTAATAACTGTATTTCTCATGAGTCTATGGTTCAGCGTCTGTCATCCAAAACTGGCTGGTTTAACAGAATAACTATCCGACATACAGCTAAACGGAATCTGTGACCATGATGATATCCATAAATTTTTCCACATTCCATAATTAAAAGGTTTTCTTGAAATCATCCAAATGCGAGCCAGAACAAAAATCCTCCCGTAGGGGCCACAGTTATAATCTGTAAACTCATGCAAAATGAATGATATTTTTCTCTTTGATATGTTTTTTTTATATCTAAATACAGGACAAAACCGAAATCAAGGGGCACCTAGCTGCCTTATCTGAGAGCATTAATTTAATACTTCAGGAGAAAATGGAGCTAAGTTTGACTGTCAATGAAAGCTTAATTCTTAAAATGAAGACAAGTAGCTATATTTCTGTTGCTCAGTGTCTCTCACCCTGAACATAACTAAAATTGCCTCAAGACTCCATGGAAGAGGTGATGCAAACACCGCAGTCTCTATAGACTGTAAAGCATGAAGCATATTGTTTACACTCATTAGGCATAATGCAAAATGGGAGTGATCAATTTCTATCTTTTCTTTGGAAAGCGCTGCCAATGATTCCTTGACACCAGCACACATTCAGGGTATTTCGATGTACCTACCTGGCCAAATTTAAATTGTTTTTTTTCTTGTTCTGTTGGTATAGTTGAGTGTAGGAATGTGCTGAGTTTTTGGCCGCCAAAAATATTAGGCAAAAAATAGAAAAAATAGCACACTTGGTATTTGGCCCAATGAGTGAAAAGCCAAAGAATTTTGCAGAAATATGTGATGAGGTTATTGTGCGTTTATGTAAATGCAGGAAAAAGCGCAGATGGAGCAGAAGGTCGCCGCCCTGGAGAACAGGACTCTAGAGCTTGAAGAAGCGGCTCAGGCGATATCTGCGGTAAATTTTACAGTCTGTGGAAAGTCTGAAATTTGTAATAAGCGCAATTCATTGTTAAAACCTGCCTTCATGACCATGAACCCCATTAGTCTATGATGAGTGTCAGTGTTGCATTATTTCTCATATTGCCCTGTTGTTACCGTGTCGCACATCTACGTGTGAGAATAATGCTCCCAGACCTAGAAAATATAACGTACATCACTATTAATGCAAAGTGAGTGAGCTATTTTCATGTTCGAAAGGGGAATTTTTCATTCCATCAATACGCTCTAAAAAGCTTAATTTGAGCAGAAACTAGGCACCATATTCACAATTATCAGTAGACTAGTCATGGAGGAAATTAAAATTTGCTGTTCATGAAACATTATTCTTTAAATGTTGTTAAATAGCTATATTTCCTTTGAGTTTATGGTTCAATATCTCTTATCCTAAACAGGCTAATTTAAAAAAAAGGAACATTCAGTTCATAATGACAATGTTAAACAGAATAAGGGGCCTGAATGATGGCAATAAATTGTTTCCTATAATGTAAATGTCAGTTATTCAGAAATATCCAAAATCAGGTAAGAGCATAAATCCAATAAACTGGCCGCAACTAGAATCTTTGAACACTTGCAAAATAAGTGATATTTTCCTTCTTAATACAGGAAAAAGCAGATTGTGAGCAGAAACTAGCCTCCATGTCAGAAATGATTGATAAACTGGTCCTGGACAAAGCGGAGGTAAGTTTAATCTGTGGATACTTTATTCTTCAAAGGTAGATAAATAGCTGTATTTCCAATAAGTCTGTGGTTCAGTATCTTGCGTCCTAAACATAACTAAAGTTGCATAAACTCACCCATGGAATGTTCAGGCAAACTTTGCAGTCTATGTGAATTGTAAAGCTTGTGGCGTAATGATTACACTAATTAGGCAAAATGCAAAATAGGAGAGATAAGTTTTCCTCTTTGCTTTGGTAAGCACACTTTAACGAATCGCTTGCCACCAGTACAAATAAGTCTTTCAGGGTTTGTTCGATGTACCTGGCCTAATCAAAATTCAATTTTTTTCCTGTTCAGTCAATTTAGTTGAGAGTACGGATGCACCGAATTTTCGGCCACCAAACATATTCAGCCAAAAAAAAGCAAAAAAAAAAAAACACCTTTGGTATTTGGCCCAAAGAGTGAAAAGGCTGAAACTTTTCATGGAATGTGTGATGTGGTAACTTTGCATTCATCTAAATACAGGAAAAAGCGGAGTATGAGCAGAGACTAGCTGCCATGTTGGAGACGATTGAAAAACAAGTCCTTGAGAAAACGGAGGTAAGGTTGCAGTCTGTGGAAACCTTATTCGAAAGATGTCGTCTTAAGACGAGTCTCTGCTTCAGTATCTTACATCCCAAACTGGCTAATTTAACAAAATAGCTATCTAACATGCTTAATAACACAGCAAAAATGCAAAATTAGTGATATTTTTTTCTCTGAAATGTTTTTTATTCCATATAGAAACAAAAAGCAGAATGTGAACTTAAACTAGCTGCTATGTTGGAGGCGATTGATAAACGAGTCGTGGAGGGAACAGAGGTAAATTTACAGTCTGTGGAAACTTCATTCTTGAAAAGTTGTCAAAGAGCTGTATTTCTAATGAGTCTATGCTTCAGTATCTTACATCCCAAATAGGCCAAATAGGCTAATTTAACAAAATACCTGTCCAGCATGCTTAATAACACAGCAAAAATGCAAAATTAGTGATATTTTTTTCTCTGAAATGTTATTTTTTTCCATCTAGATACAAAAAGCAGAATGTGAACTGAAATTATCTGCTATGTCTGAGAGAGTTGATAAACTGGTCCAGGAGAACGCAGAGGTAAGTATAAAGCCTGTGGAAACTTCATTCTTAAAATGTAGACTAATAGCCATGTTTCCTATAAGCCCGTGTTTCAGTATCTTTCATTCTACACAGAATTAAAATAGCATAAACTCACCCATGCAATCTTGAGGCAAACACTGCGGTCTATGTAAATTGTAAGGCATGTAGTGTAATGTTTACACTAATTAAGCATAATGCAAAATGGGAGTGATCAATTTCTATCTTTTCTTCGGGAAGAAAAATCAAACGATTCCTTGACACCAGCACACGCTGTGGTCTTTCAGGGTGTTTTGTGTACCTGCCCTAATTTAAATTGTTTTTTTCTTATTTAGCCGGTTTAGTTGAGTGAAGGGATTGGCCAAATTTTCAGCCACCAAAATTATTAGAGGAAAAATCGAAAAAATAGCACATTTGTTATTTGGCCCAATGAGTGAAAAGCCAAAAAATGTTGACCGAATGTGCGATGTGGTTATTGCGCGTTCATCTAAATGGAGAAAAAAGCACGAATGGACCATAACCTGGTTGCCCTGGAGAGGATAACCATAAGGCTTGAACAAGCCTCTCAGGCAATATCTGAGGTAAATTTTACAGTCTATGGAAAGTTTGAAATTTGTAATAAGCGCGATGTATTGTTGAAAAGTGCCTACATAGCCATGCTCTGCATGAGTCAATGGTGAGTGTCAGTGTTGTATTTCTTCCTGACACTGCTACAGTGTTATAGTGTCGCACATCTACATATGGGATTAATTCTTTCAGACCAAAAATCGTTTTCAAATTGCAAAAACTCAGTCACTATTCATTTATGGCCAAGAAAATGTTTTGTAGATTCTTTGCTTGCCAGACATAAAATTATCATTTGAGACGAGCCGACAACGACTGTGCTGCGGAGCTCCTTTGAGGCTCCTGGTGTAAATTTGAATGCATGATTGTGTACCTGATATCGGTGGGTGATTTCAGGATCAGAGGTCTAGAGTATTACTGTGGTCATATGTGTATTATAACGTACATCATTATTAATGCAAAGTGAGTGAGCTATTTTCTTGTTCGAAAGCGGAATTTTTCATTCCATCAATATGCTGCATAAAGCTACATTTGAGCAGAAACTAGGCACCGTATTACAGATTTAGAAGACTTGTCATGGAGGAAATAAAAATTTGCTGTTTATTGAAATATTAGTCTTAAAATGTTGTCAAATGGGTAGATTTCCTTTGAGTCTTTGGTTCAATATCTCTTATCATAAACAGGAAAATTTAAAAAATAATCATTGAACACACAGCGCATAATGGCACCGCTAAGCAGAATATGTGGAATGATGGCAATAAATTGTTTCCTATAATGTAAATGTCAGTTGTTCAGCTATACCATCCAAAATCAGGTAAAAGCATAAATCCAATAAACTGACCGCCACTAGAATCTTTGAACTCTTGCAAAATAAGTGATATTTTCCTTCTAAATATAGGAAAAAGCAGATCATGAGCGGACACGAGCCGCCATGTCGGAGGCGATTGAAAAACAAGTCCTGCAGAGAACAGAGGTAAATTTGCAGTCGGTGGAAACCTCATTCTTAAGATGTCGTCAAAGAGCTATATTTCCTATGAGTCTCTGCTTCAGTATCTTACATCCCAAACTGTCTAATTTACCAAAATAGCTATCCAACATGCTTAACAACGCAGCAAAAATGAAAAAATTTGTGATGTTTTTTTCTCTGAAATGTTATTTTTTTCCATCTAGACACTAAAAGAAGAATGTGAACTGAAATTGGCTGCTATGGCTGAGAGAATTCATGAACTGGTCCAGGAGAAAACAGATGTAAGAAACAGCCTGTGGAAATGTCATTCTTAAAATGTAGACTAATAACTATATTTCCTATGAGCCTTATTTTCAGTATCTTTGTTCTTACACATAACTCATATCGCATAAACTCACTCATGCAATCTGTAGGCAAACACTGCAGTCTATGTAAATTGTAACGCATGTAGCGTAATATTTACACTCAATTAGGCATAATGCAAAATAGCAGCGAGCAATTTCTATCTTTTCTTCGGTAAGCAAACTCAGACGATTCCTTGACACCAGCACACGCTGTGGTCTTTCAGGGTATTTTGTGTACCTGCCCTAATTTAAATTGTTTTTTCCTTGTCTAGCTGGTATAGTTGAGTGTAGGGATGTGCCGAATTTTCAGCCGCCAAAAATATTAGGCAAAAAATAGCACATTTGTTATTTGGCCCAATGAGTGAAAAGCCAAAGAATTTTGCAGAAATATGTGATGAGGTTATTGTGCGTTTATGTAAATGCAGGAAAAAGCGCAGATGGAGCAGAAGGTCGCCGCCCTGGAGAGCAGGACTCTTGAGCTCGAAGAAGCGGCTCAGGCGATATCTGCGGTAAATTTTACAGTCTGTGGAAAGTCTGAAATTTGTAATAAGCGCAATGTATTGTTAAAACCTGCCTTCGTGGCCATGAACCCCATTAGTCTATGATGAGTGTCAGTGTTGCATTATTTCTCATATTGCCATGTTGTTACCGTGTCGCACATCTACGTGTGAGAATAATGCTCCCAGACCTAGAAAATATAACGTACATCGCTATTAATGCAAAGTGAGTGAGCTATTTTCATGTTCGAAAGGGGAATTTTTCATTCCATCAATACAGTGTAAAAAGCTTAATTTGAGCAGAAACTAGGCACCATATTCACAATAATTAGTAGACTTGTCATGGAGAAAATTTAAATTTGCTGTTTATAGAAACATTATTCTTTAAATGTTGTTAAATAGCTATATTTCCTTTGAGTCTATGGTTCAATATCTCTTATCCTAATCATGCTAATTAAAAAAATAATTGTGGAACATACAGTGCTTAATGGCTCCGCTAAGCAGAATAAAGGGCCTGAATGATGGCAATAAATTGTTTCCTATAATGTAAATGTCAGTTATTCAGAAATATCCAAAATCAAGTAAGAGCATAAATCCAATAAACTGGCCGCCACTAGAATCTTTGAACTCTTGCAAAATAAGTGATATTTTCCTTCTTAATACAGGAAAAAGCAGATTGTGAGCAGAAACTAGCCTCCCTGTCAGAAATGATTGATAAACTGGTCCTGGACGAAGCGGAGGTAAGTTTAATCTGTGGATACTTTATTCTTAAAAGGTAGATAAATAGCTGTATTTCCAATGAGCCTGTGGTTCAGTATCTTGCGTCCTAAACATAACTATAGTTGCATAAACTCACCCATGGAATGTTCAGGCAAACTTTGCAGTCTATGTGAATTGTAAAGCTTGTGGCGTAATGATTACACTAATTAGGCATAATGCAAAATAGGAGAGATCAGTTTTCCTCTTTGCTTTGGTAAGCACACTTTAACGAATCGCTTGCCATCAGTACAAATAAGTCTTTCAGGGTTTTTTTGACGTACCTGGCCTAATCAAAATTCAGTTTTTTTCTTGTTCAGTCAATTTAGTTGAGAGTACGGATGCACCGAATTTTCGGCCACCAAACATATTCAGCCAAAAAAAAGCAAAAAAAAAAAACCTTTGGTGTTTGACCCAAAGAGCAAAAAGGCTGAAGATTTTCATGGAATGTGTGATGTGGTAATTTTGCATTCATCTAAATACAGGAAAAAGCGGAGTATGAGCAGAGACTAGCTGCCATGTCTGAGACGATTGAAAAACGAGTGGTGGAGAGGACGGAGGTAAGGTTGCAGTCTGTGGAAACCTTATTCGAAAGATGTCGTCAATATTGCCTCTGAGTTTATGTGTCAGTATATTACATCCCAAACTGTCGAATTTACCAAAATAGCTATCTAACATGCTTAATTATGCAGGAAAAAAGTGAAGTAAGTGATTTTTTTTTTCCCTGAAATGTTATTTTTTTTCCATCTAGATACAAAAAGCAGAATGTGAACTGAAATTAGCTGGCATCTCTGAGATTATTGCTATGCTAGTCCTTGAGAAAACGGAGGTAAGTTTACAGCCTGTGGAAACTTCATTATTAAAATGTAGGCTAATAGCTACACTACAGGCCAAAAGTTTGGGGCCACCCTCAAAAAAAAAAAAAAAAAAAATCGCACATCAACTGTACTTTCCTTATTTTTTGCACATGAAGTGACTTCAGTGCATAAAATATAGGAAGCCAATAGGTTTTGGGTGAATTCCAGACCTCAGACCACATTTTAAAGCTGTCTTGACTGATTGATCACTGACCACAATGCTTTATAATTAAGTTTCAGTGCCTTTGTGTTACATGATTTTATGTCACTAGGACGTGAACAATTTTATGTAACAAGAAGGCATGCTGTATAAATGCCTTCCCCAAAACCAAGGAGTCACATTGCACTTTGGGCACCATTAAAAGTCTGAGGGTTGCCCCAAACTTTTGGCCTGTAGTGTATATTTCCTATGGGCCTTTGTTTCGTATCTCTCATCTGACATGTCGCTAAAATGACATAAACTCACTCATGGAATCCTGAGGTAAACATTCCAATCTATGTAAACTGCAAAGCATGTAGCATAATGTTTACACTTATCAAGCGTAATGAAAAAGGAAAGCGATCTCTTTTTGCCTTTGGTAAACACACTTAAACGGATCACTAGACATCATCAACTAATGTGGTCCCTTAAGGTTTGTTTGACATCGCTGGCCCGATTAAAATTCATTTGTTTCCTGTCCATGCTGATATTTTTTAGTGTAGGGATGCACCGAATTATCGACGGTACATTTTACCGACTGTGGAAACTTTGAAATTTGAAATATGCGCTACGTATTTTTCAGAAGTGTCTCCGTTGCCCGTCTCCCCATGAGTCTGTGATGAGTGTCAGTGTGATATCGTTGCTCACATTGCTACAGTTTTACAGTGCCAAGTATCTATGTGCGAATAATGCTTCTAGACCAAGTTTTCAAGTAGCGAAAACTCAGTCATTATCCAGTTCTGGAGTTGCTCGAGGTGAGAGACAGCGAGCAGGCGTGGGGGTCCTTGAACCTACTTGGCCGAGTGTCACTTTTTTGGAATTCGCCCCTTGGAATGAAAGGGTCCCCACAATGCTTGTGGGTTGCGGAGGGGAGTACTCTCGTTTGTGCTTATGCACCTAACAACAGTTTGGAGTATTCAGCCTTCTTAGAGTCCCTGGGCAGAGCATTGTACCGGTCCATTGTGGTGGAGAAGGAACGGAGCTAAAAAGCGAAGCTCTCAGTTTACTGGTTGATCTGTGTTCCAACCCTCACCTACGGTCATGAGCTCTGGGCAGTGACTGAAAGAATGAGATGTTGAATACGAGCTGCCGAAATGAGCTTTCTTCACAGGGTGGCTGGGCTGACCCTTAGAGATAGGGTGAGGACCTCAGTCATCCGGGAGAGGCTCGGAGTAGAACCGCAGCTTCTCCGCGTGGAGATGATCCAGTTGAGGTGGTTCGGGCATCTGGTTCGGATGCCTCCTGGACACCTCACTTTGGAGGTTTTCCGGGCATGTCCGACTGGGAGGAGGCCCGAGCCAGGCCCAGGACGCGCTGAGGGGATCATATCTCCCAGCTGGCCTGGGAACAGCTTGGGGTCCCCCAGGAGGAGCTGGAGGAAGGGGCTGGGGAGGGGGGACACCAGGGCCTCTCTGCTTAGTCTGTTACCCTTGCGGCCGTCTCTGTATAAGCGGCAGAAAATGGATGGATGGATGGATGGATGGATTATCCAATTCTGGCCATGAGAATGTAATCTGTGATCTTTTTGTCTGCCGGGCTTAAAATGATCAGTTGAGGCAAGCCGAACATGGCTGTGCTTCGGAGTTTTTCTGAGTTTGAGGTGCATGATGTAACTTCATCGTTTACGTATGTACACCCAATATAGTTGAGTGATTTCAGGATCATCGGCCTAAAACTTAATCAGCGATCGTCACGTACATTATAATGTGCATCATTATTAATGCAAAATCAGTGACATGTTTTCATGTCTGAACTGGAAATAATTCTTCCCATCTAGATGCAGATGGAAGCAACGATTGAGCTGAACGCGGGCATCAAGGCTGAGCCAATTGATTTATCAATACAGGCGACAGCGGAGGCAAGTTTGCAGTCTGCAAGATTTATTCTTAAAATCTTGATGAATAGTGATACTTCCCATGAGTCTATGTTCACCATCTGACATCCTAACCAGAACTAAAAGTGCATAAATTCACCCCTGGAATCCTGAGGTGAACATTGCAGCCTACGTTAACTGTACAGCATGTAGCATAATGTTTACACTTACAGTATTAGACATAATGCAAAAACAGAGAGATCACTTATTCTCTTTTTCTATCATAACCACACCGATGGGGATCAGTTCACACCAGCACGTTTTGCTCGGTGTTCCTAGCATTATTTAACCCTTTGTTGCATGTTGTCCAATAGTTTGGACATAATGTATGTTGTCTAGGCTCATAGATACCCAAAAAACGCATAATGTACATTTTATTGGACATTTCCACTTCAGAATTTCCCTAATAGGTGCCTCTTTGATGAGTCACATGGTTTTCCACAGACAATCAGCGGCGTCTGCAGCCGTACGGCCATGTGCACTGTGCGAACCAAAAATTCTAGAGTGCACCGCTCGAATCGAGAGAGAGAGAGAGAGAGAGAGAGAGAGATTGATTGATTGATTGATTGATTGATTGAGTGATTGATTGATTGTGCTGAGGGACAGGGAGGGGCAGAATTGAGACAGGGGCGGGGCATGCAGGACTAAGAAAGCTCATTGGTTAGGGGAGTGACGAAGACTTAAAATGTATCTTTTTTCCCCCACTCTTCTCACAACGTCTGCGTGGGTTCCCTCCAGATTGTTGAACAGCGAGAGCAGTCAGCAAGCAGTTTTACTCGTATGCGAAAAATCTATCTGTCAATCCATAAGCTTAAACTGAAGTTAAGCTTCAAACAACTGAATTTATTTCAGACACTCCCCAAAAAGCCTAAAAGCAATGACGCTCAGTCATTTCGCTCAGGCGAACTCCGTCTAAATCAATGGAGTCATTTGACTTCATCATTGGCATCACTGCCATCCAGGGTTTGTTGCAATATCAAGCCCCGCAGAGGACTGGCCACTGAAGCTGCTCTTTCCCTTTATTGACCATCTCACAACAGAAGTGCGGGATCGTGTCTGTGCAGCACTGCCGCGTCTGAAGGGCCAATATTTGCTGCCAGATAAAATATCGGCCTTGTCTGACAATTTATGGCAGGAAATAAAAGCCGAGTACGCACATCTGATGCCTGATGCTGATGCTGCAGACACGGAGCTGGAGCCGTGGAAACTGTAAAATGAGCTCCAGCCAAAATGTAAAGACATTTGTCGAGCCCTCGATAGCTCAGCAAATTTCTACCCAAATATCCACTGCGTTCTGAAAGTCTTGTTGACCATGCCTGTGTCCACCGCGTCTGCTGAGCGATCATTCAGCACGATGAGGCGTCTCAAAACTTATTTGCGCAGCACGATGACTGACAAAAGACTAACTGGACTTGCCGTCATGAACATACACACAGACAGGGAGATTGACAGCGAGGAAATATTGAAACAATTTAACGCAACTGGCAAGAGGAGAATTCACTCTAATTAGGCGACTGCGTCCTTGCGCTTCATTGGAAAAAAAAAACAAAAACAGCACGCCACTGTGAGTGGCACTGATAGGCCTAGTTTATGTGCGTGTTTTTTGTTTTTTTTTTTTTTGGGTGGGCAGTGCGTACCTCAAGATTTTTTTTCCGCAGGCACCCCTGCAGACAATCACAATGTCATTGTCCACGTATAAGTAGTAAGTCGACAAAAGTTCATATAAGCCATGTCCGGAATACTGGACATCATGCATATCGGTGACCAGTGTTCTTCCACTTCACATTATTTCTCTCACCCCACATGCATAATGTCAAAATAACGGACAGACTGACTGCGCAACCACTAGTTCTCCTCCTAAAAACAAAATTGGTCCAAATCCCATCAAATGGTCCCAAAAGAACACTGAATATCCAATTTTAATGTTCATACTCTTTGCAACAAAGGGTTAAATCAATTTTTTTCTTGTCAGGCTGATTTAGTTGAGTGTGGAGATGCCCTAAATGTTCGGCCACCGAATATATTCTGCAAAAAATAGCAAAAATTAATGCAATCGGTATTCGGCCGTATGAGTGAAAAGCTGAAAATTGTGATGGAGTGTGTGAAGTGATAGTTATGTATTGTTCTTCATGCAGCGAGAAGCTCAAATGGACCATAATTTGCCGGCCCTGGAGGGGAGAGATCAGATGCCTCAAGAAATATTCTTGTCAAAGGTTGTGGTAAATTTTACAGTCTGTGGAAACTTCTTTCTTAAAACGTAGACGAATAGCTATGCTTTCTGTGCACCGACAGTTTTGTATACTGTGCATAATTATAATTGCATAAACTCAGCTATGGAATCTCGGGACAAACATCACAGTCTATGTAAACTGCAGAGCATGGAGCATAAGGTTTACACTTACGAGACGTAATGCAAAATGGGAGTGATCACTTTCAACCTCTTCTTTGGTAACCACGCTTAAACTGATCGCTTGATACCAGCACACACTGTGCTCCTTCAGGGTTTGTTCGCTGTACCTGGCCTAATTCAAATTTAATTTTTTTGCTTGCATAGCTGGCATAGTTGAGTGTAGAGATACACCAACCTTTCAGCCGTTGAAAATAGCAAAAAAATAATGCATGCGGTATCATTTTTTTTTTTATGTGGCTGATGTAGTTGAGTGCAGGGATACACCAAATTTTTGGCCGGCGAAAATATTTGTCAAAAACAGAAAAATTAGGAATTTGGCCCAACGAGTCGTAAGGCAGAAAATTTTGATCGACTGTGTGATGTGGCAATGATTTACTCATCTATATGCAGGAAAGGACACACATGGATATAAAAGCGCATGCTGTGGAGAAGAGAACTACTGTACTGGTGCAAGCAGCCCAGGCAATATCTGAGGTAAATTTTTACAGTCTATATTTTTTTTTTTTTAGCCCGCCACCACGCCCCCTCTTTGGAGGACAACTTTGTTTTTATTTATAAATATGAAAATGTAAATTAAATCTAATTAAACATTAGATTACAAATGAGAGAAAAGAAAAAGGGTGCATAAATATATATATATATATTTAAAATAAATATTTATATGTATATATACACTGCCCGGCCAAAAAAAAGTCGCACACTCAAATATTTAGTTGGAACCCCTGTGGCTTTGATTACAGTGCATATTCGTCTTGTCATTGTTTTGACAACTATATGCAATGCCAGAACATTTATTTTCGATCAGAAATGCCATAATTTCTGGCGGAGATCTTGTCTTCTCGACATAATGGTTGAACCACTCGGTGGTCTTTCTTGAGCACATCCCAATAACTTTTAATGTGTTTAAAGTCAGGACTTTGTGGTGGCAAATTTGTTTGTGAAAATGATTCCTCATACTTGTTTTTGTCATTCATGGTTTTCTTTGCTAAATACAGGCCAATAACTTGCCCGTTCTGAAATGCTGTAACATCTTTTCCACCATCAGGGGATGTGTCTTCTGACATGATTTTTTAAGAAATGAGTAGCAATGCGCTTCATCAGTCAGGGTTAAAATGATTATTGCCAGCTGAAACATATTAATAAACGCAATAATGATCCAATTACAGAATTTGTTCATTAATTTCCAAACGGTGACTTTTTTTTTGGCCGGGCAGTGTATATTTATATTGCATTAAAAAAATTACAACAAAGAGATAACTCAACTCAAATACCGATAAATAAATGCTGAATTTAACATAAATTAATGAATGAAGTATGTAACAGATGGGGAGCGTGGGGGGTAAGTGTGTGTATCAATGGCAGATGTGTAGGTGTTTATTGTGTGAGGTGTGGGCTTTTACGTATACATAAATGGACAAACAAACAGGCAGACAGTTAGACAGATCGACAGACAGATATTGATTAATCTAAGTGTGAATGTTAATTAATCTAAATTCAGGAAAGCATGGAATTTCGGCATAAATCAGCAGCCACGCCTGACACTACTGATTTGCGAATCCTGACGAGAACACAGGTGAGGTTTCAGTCCGTGGAAACTTTACTCTTAAGATGTAGACTTACAGCAATATCTCCTATGAGTCTTCGCTTTAGCAGCTCATGTGCCAAACAGGCTAGTTTTGCATAACTTTTAAAAGCAGTTATTTTAAATGGAAATCTGGTCCCAGGACTGAATCTTAACCCTGAATGTTCAATCACTTCTCCCATGAATTATTCCACAGACCCCCAAAAAAGCAGGCTAAGCAGTGATAATCATTTTCAATCATTATTTCAAAAGTAGGAATGATCAATTCTACTCTGACATGGGTTCATCTGAATACAGGAAAAAATGACGGCCACGCAACAGACCCCATAAATATGGCACCAACGGCACCAGGATCCCGCGACCCCAGCGGCGTCCAGTCAAACAGCTCTGAGCAGCTAAAGGGCCAGCAGCCCCATCAGGAAGGGGCCCTGACTGAAGAGGGCGCTCACGAGGAGCCCTGCAGTTCCTGCGTCTCATTCGATGAGTCTGTAAGGTCCCAGGGGCGGGACATTGATAACAGAATCCTGGAAATCGCTAGCAGAGGCCTGGACGGGGAACAGGAAAAGCAAACTGCTGCACTGGACTGCAGTTCGGTATCGCAGCTCCAAGAGGAGATGAGGCTGCCCCCTCCTGAACAGAGCCCCAGCCCAGAAACTCCTGCAGTGGAGGAGGAGATGAAGACTGACCACGGCCAAAACGTGTCCGAGACATCAGGTGAGTCTGTCCTGCCTTGAATGTGTTATATGGTTCTGCCTCAAGTATCATGTGTGAAAACAGATTTCACCATGACAGACCCATCTCCGGTTGTAAGGACAGAGAATTTCTCCAAGGAATTCCTCTGTGATCAATAAATGTTAGGGTTTGCATTCTGAACCGCCCATAATAAAAGAAAAATGATATCCAAGGAGCAGATGGTGCTGAAAAGCACACCCTGGTTGGATTAGCAGATAGATCTCATCACTATGAGTTAAAGGGACATTATCATCCGATACAAATAGCCACTTAAATCGTTCCCAGATAACAATACATTCAACCGCTAACCTTTTCCAGGTGATTCAACCCCCATGTTATTCAAATATCGAACAAAGGGTGCGAGCAAACAGGCTATTCTCCCTTGAATGGGGCGCGCCATTTTATTAGAGCAGTCTCTTTTTCGGCGCTTGGCTGTGACGTTACTCTAGCTGCTCTGCATAGACGCTACATACAGCATACACAGAGGACAATCGCCGTTTTTCCACCCCAGTTTTTGTGAGTTGAGCTTGCTAGCCGATGTGCACGGAGTACCTTTCCATAACCTTTGTGAAACCTTAGTTTGTTAGCTAGCTAGCTAGTCAGTATTGACTGTGAATTTAAAAACTATGGCAAGTTCAACCGTGAATGCCTTTGACTCGTTACGATGTATTGGAGTGATGTAGTTCAGTACAAACGCAAAATTTACTCAACTTGTTTAATAACTTTCATCTGACACGCTTACTCGTAAGATCCTCTATATCATGTATGTCCCCGCGGTAGACTACCGTACCGCACAGCGAGTTTGTGTCATTTGTCATGTATGTTTGTAAGTCAGTCAAGCAGACGTAGTCAAGGTCTAGATGCAGGAAATCTAACTTACTGGCTTTCTTTCGAGGCTGGCGATTCAGTTTAATAGCCGGATATCACACAAAAGACAGATAATGTTCAAGTATTATCATCGCAGTGCATAATTTATGAGTGCAATGCAGATGAAAATGACAACGAGAACAAAGGCAGAGAGCCGAGATGACGTCATTATTTACAGCGCCTTTAGCGTTATTTCCTCAATACTGCTGTCTGCCAGAAGTGTCATGGCGCGTTCCATTAACTTATCAAAAACATCTAAACAATTTGAAAGGATGACCCTACATGAAACATTTCCTACACATGACTGAATGTGTGTATTTATGCAGCTACTGAGTGTGACTTGCTGTACTATGATACCGTCCCTTTAAATGGCCAGTCAGCACTATGATACCGTCCCTTTAAATGGCCAGTCAGCAAAGTATTTGCATGAGGGTTATTCCATCTGAAATCGCCAGGTTCAAAAAATGTTCCTGACTGACGACTTCTGATTTGCTTCAGATATATGTGCAGAACATAATGTTATTGTATCCGGTAGATTATGTGGAAAATTTTTAGACCCATCTCTTCATTTGTTTTCGAGATAATGAGACTTCAAAAAGACGGCTTGGCCCCCAATTTTGCATAAAATACAAGTGTACGATATTCCAACTTCAATGAGTCATAATTTTTGAACTATTGAAGACAAATACATGAAATTTCCATGATTGGTTTTTTTGCTATAATTTTCCTCAGATTACCAAAAATCAGATGAAAAATGAATGTGCAATATGCAGAATACATTTCACAATGACTTCATGGACATTGTTAGATGCGACATATGCTATTGTCTGGCAAATAGCTCACAGCTAATGCTACTCATGTGCTGTGGGGTATATTATATTTCATAGTACTTGTGCAAAACTGAAACGATTAATTAACCAATTAACTAGTGGGAACTTCGGAGAACACAAAAATGTAGCACAAGGTAATACAGTGTATGCTTTGTCTTAATTGATGTTACGCACTGATGATGTGACTCCCCCCCTCAGATGAGCTGTCATTGGCCCCTGAACCACGTGCTGTACTGGAGGAGAGCTTAAAGCTTCTGAACTCTGATAAACGGTAGGGAGTCTCCAATGCTACCCACTCATAGCGAAAATCAATCAACCAAACGTATGTCGCAGTTTGCAAACTTCTAACTTCCTGAATGGCGATGAGCAGGGCTTTCAGCTGCTGCAGTGCTCATTATTGGGTTCACTGAGACGTTTTCTGGATATCAAACTCGCAGAGAGAAATAGAACAACTATTAATAGCAAATATGTAAGATGCTTGGGAAATGTAGTTTTTTAGAATGGCCCGATATGACTGGCGCAGCTACAAGTGGTTACACGCACACCCAAGTATTATAACAGGTGCAGGACAAACATATACGTCTAAACTGAAAATGAGATGTCCGCACACTGTTGAATCATCAGCTCATAATAATTTATTGTTCAACAGTTTTGGCCGATGGGGCCGTCCCCAGGTACAAAAAACTAACAAAGGCCACATCGGCCCTCAGAACAACAGTGGTCTAACTACGATTTTCTGATTTTCCGAGTTAGACCCATATTTTTCATGCTAAAGATAAAATCTATTCATGCAATAATGGGCCAGAAGATTGTTAGTTCCACCTCTGAAATTTAGATAGTAGTGCAAGAGTGGTCTAACTCCATAATTCTTAGTTTTTAAGCCAAACATACAAAAATAACAAAAATCGTTTATGTTGACAACAAAATACTCTATGACCATGAAAGCGGAGATTCAAAGGATGTCACTTCAAGACAGGTCTAAATGCTTACTGGCATGCTGAATTTGACAACTTCAAAACTTAGGAAGCTATTTTCTCAAAATGATAAAAAATGGAGTTAGACCACTTTTGTTCTGAGGGGCTCAACTGTTGTGAGCTGATTCAACAGTGTGCCGACATTTCATTTTCAGTTTTCCCAATATGACAGGCTGTCAACAGTGATTTGGAATGATTTTTGTCATGCATTTTGGTATTTGAATTCCAGGCCTGTATTTTTACCATGAAAAAAAACTGCATAGATTTTATCCAGAAATATTGCAAATCCACTAAAAAAGCGGAATATGTTAAAAAATTTCCAACTTTATAAAACCACTGGTAATCTAAATTGCATGCAATTTTTACATATTAAATGAAGATCTACTTGGAATTTTTCCATATGTGCACAATCCTATGAACTTATTATGTGTTTTAGAGTCAAATTTGTTCTTGTAAATCTGAAATCTGCAAGTAAAGTGGCTTTCACAACTTCTGTGTGCTTTTGCATTGTTTATAAACGAGGGCCCTGGTCTTTGTGTAAATCCAGCAGAGGGGTCAGGATGTGGGTTGATTTTGATTGGTTGAGTGCAGGCTCAGATTCTGACTGGTCCAATAAAGAGGATTTTGATTGGTGTAAACTTGGGGCAAATCATGTAGCAGCCTATTCTGATCGTATTCCAATTGGTTTAGTGTAGCTGCTGATAATTATTGGATGTGTGAAAGGCATGATCTGATTGGTCCATCTGAGGGGCAGAATCTAATCTGAGTGGGGACAGAGTCTCATTCGGTCATTATGGGGGTTGATCCTGATTGGTTCAGCATAAGACACATTCTGTTTGATGGAGCACTGGGGCAGCGCTGAAGCAGATTGGGATTGTTCCAGTGCAGGGGCAGATGGTGATTGATCTCCTTACCCCGCAGGTGGAAGAAGATGAAGGGGCTCTACTTAATCAATCAACTGGCTGAGCATCAGCCAGAAACACTCTTACCAGACAGACAGGACATCTGTCAGGCCGTCTTAAGGGAGGTAAGCCTGCTTATCAATCTGAGGCTTGTTAAACTAAGATGAATTACAGAGTTAGCAGGTCTCCACACCAAGTTAAACGTGGACCAGTCGCAAATCTGGAACATGGACTGAAGCTGAATGAGCTGCTCTGTGTTGTAGCGTGATCCGACTTTAGTGCTGCAACCATAGACTGTATAAGAAGATGGACGAAGCTACCGTGACGTCACCCAGCATACCATAAAGGAAGCCTCGATTTTGGCAATTTGAATTGCGCCATTTTGTCATTTTGAAACCGGATGTGATTTCTATTGGACGAGATCGTGTATTGAAGATCCGGGGAGGACCGTGGCTCTGGATCTGACCATATCGGACGAGGACCAGAGGATAGCCACGCCCCTAAAGCATATTCTGGCTTTATCCTTTATTCTAGTCTATATGGGACCATAATTTACAAAAATGAACATCATGATATATCAAAGGAGACTTGAAACTTGCTATAGCTACCATAAAATAATGTGAAAAATCATTATTTAAATGAAAAATCAGGTGGGAAAAGTAGGGTCATTTTCTCATAGACTTCTCTAGAATTGAACTTCTTTCTGCAACCACCGACGCCGCCATCTGCTGGCTATTAAGTAGAATGCCATTTTTACGGTACTTCCGCATGGACTTCATTTTTTCAGACCAGGGTGCTGCGTCCGTCTTTTTTATTTCAGTCTATGGCTGTAACTTAGTAATGATGCTCTATGGAACCGGCCTCCTGAACTCGTCTACTGTGTGTTAACGTTTCTCTGTGTTCAGCGTCACGTCTGCGCTGTCGCTCTGCTTCCTTCTCAGTGGTGCGTTATTCTGATTCATATACAGCAGGGCATTTCTGTGGAAAAACCTTTTTTGTTTTGTACAAAATGAATATAACTCATGAGTCTCGCTGTTAGTATGCGTATGTGCTAGCTGTTCCACACCAGTGTGCTTGAAATGTTTCGATTTTTTTTGCTGCTCCTGCTGTCTGATGGCGTTAACATTAAACACTTGTAATTAATTTGACAGTGCCTTTTTGGGAGAAACTGGAAGCTAATACGTAAGTTCATTTTTGTCTCACCCTCGTAATGTTAGAGGGCTCATTGGATGGTGGTCGGTGAGATCTGCAGGTCCTCATAATGGACATTGAGTGCGCAGTACTGTCAGAAAGTGTAGGAATTCACAACAGCTGATAGTTTTAGGCATGCTCATGGCAGCAGGTGAGAGTTTGAATTCGTTGCTGAGTGTCGGCCAGCATTCGCTGTCTTCAGTGCTCATCTGTTTGTGTTTGTGTTCAGGTGATGAACCCGTTCGATTCGGTGTCCGCGGCGGCCTTAAATACGCTTGCAGACCTGCTTTCTTTACTCAAGACGTACTTTGATCCGTTCCTGTACTGGGTCGCCGGAGTGCTGTACCTGAAAGCCGCCTCCGACAATGAAATCCTCCAGCAACTCTCCACTGTGGCATTGGATCACATGATTGAGAGTTGCAGCCCATTAATCTGCATGAAGGAGCTGCTCTACATACTGAGGTGGGTGGCGTCAGGGGCGGGCCATGGGCAAGGGGCTGGACAATGGGGGGCTGATGTGGGTGGAATCAAGGGCGGGTCAGCTTAATATGGGCGGGGCTCGGTGGGGTCAGGACAGAAGTCTGTTATTACGCTAACGAGTAGGAGCTTTTTCCCGCAGCGTCATTCAGTAAGTTCACACTGAAGGTTTTAGCCTTAGCTGCAGAGCACAAATCAGATGAAGTTTCTGCACTGAATTTGCAACCATTTACAACAGGTGAACATCTCAATAACATCAGTGCAGTAGAACCCCTTATTGCTGTTGGCCCCAGCGAGGTCATGAACTTGAAGAGGAACCGTGCTTGCAGTAATCCGTCCTCAAAAAGATAAATGCAAGGCTACTGCTTATATTTATTGCTTTGTTTCTCTCACAAACTTGACACACATTGAACTTTGAATAACTGAAGGAGAGATGGATTTAACACTCATGGATATCAATGATGGCGGCACCAGGCATGTTGTCAGATTGTTGATACTGCCTGGCATAATGCCACTCTAGGTATGCAGCCTCTGTCCAGGAAGACGGGATCCATCCATTGGGCGCGGTTTTATTGACCTTAATCCAACTACCGAATATTTCACTCAAATTGCTGTACTATTGCACTCCGTCTGCACTGTATTGTTTGGATCTGGGGTATGTTTCAGCCCCTTGAACCCGAACACACTCGGTACCGAGGGCAGCTGTGCATCCCACAACAAACACTATACAAGGGCATGGTAACCGTACACCAACACAGTCATATTATATACTCAGTTAGCGGGAAGAAACTTGGATAAAAGCTGGTGGTAACCTTTTTTTCCCAAAGCAAACATAATTCCAGCACCAAGCAACTAAATAAGCGAGCAACTGAAATGCGGAAATGGTGCATGTGTCCCATATATGGTGCTAGCAAATCCGTAACTTCATGCCACTGAACAAGCGATATCATATAAAAGCCTCATGCCTGGGATGGGCAGCTCTGGTCCGAGAGATCCGCAGTGTATGGATGCTTTTGTAGTCTGCTTTCAGTCAGCAGCCAATTAGTGCTTAGAGTACAAGTTATGTCAAATAATTATCCAATCAGTGACTTTTAATCAATCAGTTGTGCAGAAGCACATTAAAACCTGCAGACATTGTGGCTCTACAAGACCAGAGTTGCCCATCCCCGCTGTATGGATAAGAAACTTAGAAGCTTAACGCTCTGCGACCAAAACTCACTGAATATACAGCTGTAAAAGAGCAAATAATAACTGCACTTCAAACGGCCATGACCATAAATTATGTCTTACCAGGGCTGTTTTGCGAATAAATTTGCGTTCAAGGGCATACCGATGCTGCTTATATCTTCCCTGACGTCTCATTGTTACTTTGAAATGATTGCTGACAGTCCCCAGGTACCCCATGCAGTTGGAGCAAAAACAGCAACATATCAACTATCTGACGTCATAAACATGGCTTCCCTCCAGAGAACCAAAGATCTAATGTTGCTGCTCATTAATTATTTGAAGTTTTATTACAAGACGAATATCAAAGTTGGCGGAACAAACACAAGTAAAACTTAAAGCTGCAAGCAGCTGTGATCGGGCCCTCGTACTCAGGCGTGACCGCGGAGGACCTTCAGCACGCAAGTGCCGCGGTTTGAAGCGAGAAGAGAGAAAAAAATGGGAAGGAGCAAAGAAACGCAATGTTTCATTAATCCACTAGGTGGCACTACGAACGTAACCTGATGTGGGCAGGTGCGTGAAGGGGGGGACCCTGATCACACATGTTAAGTTTCGAGCAAATCAGACAATGCGTGACGGATCCATAAGGAGTTGATATTTCGTGGCGATGGATTTCAAGTTGCCGCCGCCGCCACAGGCAGCCTGCAACATGACACGACACGTGTGTCGCTGTGGGGATTCATCAACTTGATCGTCATGTGGCCACGAAATGTAGTTCATCAGGTCAGGAGTTTGGGGTTGGTGTTTGTCAATGTAAAATGTGGCATTTCCTGCTTCCACAAGGGGGCGCTATGAGTGAGCGTGACTATGAGCATATGGAGGCATTCAGGGCGGGGCTCTTGTCATGTACAGAAGTTTTGAAGCAGTTAGGATGAAGTACGTGGGAGAGAGAGCTGTTCGAATATGCATGGCGAATCATCAAAAATGGCGGCGCCATAGCGGCCACGGCCATTGACGTAGAGAAAAGCTTTTGATAACTTTTGATCACAAAGGTCTTGAGATGATGTTCACCAAATCTGGAGTTGATTGGACAAAATCTGTGGGAGGAGTTCATCAAAATACACGGTGTGGAATGGCTGCCATAATCGAAAATGAAAATCAAAATGGCGGACTTACTGTTGGGGTTGGACCATGATGTTATGAGACTTTTTTGTGCATCAGAACAACTTCTACATGCGAACCAATTTTCATCCAGCAACTCCAAAAAAGCCCTATGGGGAGGGGTTTTAGAAAATTTCAAGGGGGCGCTATAGAGGCAGGTGTGCAAGTTTGGTGAGTTTTTTAGCATTTGAAGGCCTCCAAACATTTGAAAATACTTGGTTAAAAATAATAATAAAAAAAAAATTCTTCCAATTTCGATGGGGTCCTCACACCGTTAGTGCTCGGGCCCTATTAATTCTACACAACAGTTTTAATTAAAATGTCGCTGATAGGGTGCAAATGCATAACTGTTACTGTTCACCTTTAAGTTTTATTTTTCTTTGTGGGGGGGGGGGGGCGGGGGGGGGGGGTTAAGGCATAAATAGGCTACATAAGATGTTCTCAACAGATCTACAACAGATGTTCTCCTTTCCAGTACCCCGAGTATGGAAGGTCCCGACCAGGTAGCGGTAGCGCGGGAATCCTTTGCCGTACACCTGCTTGTACTGGTGGAGTCTGTGCGCTATGAACCGGAAATGCATGAGCTCTTCCTTTCAGTCAGCCAACTAACCCAGGACACCTCAGTGGTAGTCAGGTGAGTAGAGCGTCTTTTTTGGCCTGTCTGTGGCCTCGCTTCAGTTCCTTGTTTCTCAGTGATTTAATTCCTTAGACCAGGCCCTGATAATTGATTGCGGCCTACCTTCAGTTAAAGGGATCATAATCCATCATATTCAGTTGAAAGGGCCTTTCTGCAGTTTACCCAAGATATTGTTCTGCAAAGAAATTCCACAGCAAATCTGCACAGCATGCAGATTTTTCTCTTGAATGCGTGGTCTCTGAATGATCGGCCTGCAAGCATAGACTCCACCTCCCTAAATCTATCATGAATCTGCCACACCTGTAACTTTGAGTTGATGTTTGAAGCATTGACTGCATGTAAAGATGGACATTCGAACAGGTCCTCAAAAATGGACATTCGAACGGGTTCCCAACAGTGAGGCCAATACATCTTGATCGCCATCTAGTGGCTGGCTCCAGTATATTTTATAAACCTGCCCCATCCATGTTGGTGGAAGGGATGTGGGCCTCACTAAATAATCAAAGTAATGTAATGTAAATAATTAAAGTACGTGTCAAACAATTTTTTTACGAAGATGGTTTCTGCCATTTTAAGTAGTTCTTAAAATTACTTAAAAGTAAGGGGGTGGGGGTGTTAAGTCACGATTGACAGACGAGACTTACAGTGACTCCGCCCGCTGGCTTAATGCCGGGAATTCTTCAGCGCTGGAATGCAACCGACAAGAAGAGCTATAACGTTGAAATTACACATGCCTTAGTTGCTCGGTCTCCATACAACTTCGCATAACCCACAGTGATTTTGAAAGTCAAACGAAAATTGACAGTGGAATTGACCCTCTGAGCAATGTATCTTGAACTGTATGCAGGATGCAGTCGCTGATAAGTGAAGCCAGATGGCTCGCCAGCTAGCCAAGCTAGTTTAACAGGTTTCTATAGCAGGTCTCTGTAAGTTGGGTAGGAATGAAAATCAATGGTAAAAATGTCTATACACGGAACATAGTGTAATGTACTGTTAGCAGCTATGCTTTTGCTCAGTGCAGAGCTTTTAACCATCGCTTTTCATTGCTTACATTAATTTAAGTGACCTATGACTGAATCTTGCTAGCTTGTTACAAACAGTTTGCTAGCTAGCAAACTAGTAAATCGTGATCCTGTGACTGGTAGCCTAGCTCATCAGCAAGCTTGCTAGCAAGGTAGTTGGAACAAACGTTAAAACACATGATAGCGGGGAGTCCATTTGCCCACAGACTGTATTTTGCTACCTTATTTTGAAGGGTTTTATGAGGCAACTTAACCATCGCCAACATATTACCCACCTAGCTAGTAGATAGCTAGCAGTCGGCATGAGTTTGAGTGTAATACTGATGATGAGGAAAGCAGCTAACATACTTGGCTTCTTACAACTGTACTTGGAAAACATCCAAACTAGCTAAGGCCATATAAAAAAAAAGTTGGTAATCATCCCTTCCCGACTGGCAAGAACAGTGCCGACACAAGTTTTAAAAAAATTTTTATTTCCATAAAAATCTTTTTTTTTCACAAAAAAATGTCTAGAATCTTGTAAAAACATGAGAAAACGATGCCTCAGTGATTCAAACTTAAGTGTTTCGATTCAACTGCGGTGACTGACCGGCCCTCTAGCGAGCGTTTGTTGAACCACACTGCGCGTGTGCAAATATCTAAAGAGCTTTCAGTTAAAAGGAGTTTCCACCAGTTTGTCTTAAAAAAAAAATAATAATAATAATAAAAAACCTCCACCCCCCCCTGGATGAAGGATATTTTGGCTCCATTTTTGTGCAGCGTTAGGAAGAGGAGATGCGTTGTCCATCTTTACATTCAGTCTATGGTTTGATGGAGTCGGAACAGTCCAATCTAGCCCAGGTTGATTAATGTACCCCATTCTTTGCCACAGGAGCTGCGCTGAACAGATGCTTGCTGTCCTTTCGGAACATGTGGAAGTAAGTCAGTTACTCGATCAGGTACAGTACTGAGGTGTTTGGCTGGACAAGTGAAAAGGTCCAAACTTTTATGGAATGAAATGGAATGGAATGGAAACTGTGTATTGGGTCATTCCGTCAACTCAACCAGAGCCCCCCACGCCAAAAATTTTGATTTTCATGAAACTTTGCACATTTAAAGAGATATGCATTGGCTGTACTGAGGTCAAGTATTTCAGCTCAATTATTGCTAGTTCCTGAAATTTAGCCTATTTTAGGAAGGGGGGGCAGTTTTAACAAAATTGCCTCAATTTTAGAGGGAGATTGAGGGCCTCAGATATGGATTTTCAGAGCTGACAGAATCACAAGTTTAATTTGTCATCAGAAAAGTTGCTGAACTCTTGGCTTCAGCTACTTTTTTTTTACTCAGTATGTTTAGTTTACCTGTACTGTGGCCTGGAAAAGGCAAAAAACACCAATCATACTAATTCGCAAAAAATTTTTTCAAAATTTAATGTTTTTTCTTATTCTGTTACTAATTAAGATAGAGCCCTGAGACTTGGTATGCAAAAACTGTCTGAAGACCACAAAAATATCAAAGTCCTAATGGTTGTATTAAATATTTTAATAACCTTGGAAGTTGGTTTCAGAATGAAAGGTGCATATTTTGGGTCATTATAGTGGGTATATATCTCAAAAGGGACACAGGTTATCAATGTCATATTTTTAGTGCTTGAAGGCATGGGTCTTGGGCCTAACATATTAAAAAACTGGAGATGTAAAACTCTTCCTTAGTTTAGACTGTACAGCATGCCAATCATATTAGGTGTCTAACTTAATTTTCGGAGCACCTTAGCCATGGTGTAAGTGAAAAGGTGAGTGTGACACATACACATGTTTCATAATGAAATAGGTACATAGGCATTGTTATGAGACATGTTGGTCACATTTCAAATATGTTGACATATAAAGAGACATCAGAGTAACTACTGAATGTTTGAAAACAAGGTCCAACAATGCTGTGTATGTATCTATATGTCATTTCTTGAAGCAAAATATGGAAATTAAATGGGTCAACTAGGTGGCAACACTAGCAACTATTGAAATTGTTTTTACCCTACTAATCAGCTTGGTAAGCATGTAAATGAGTTCACCTATGATGCACACTAGAGAATGTGTTGCATTTGGATCCTGCCACTCCCCGTGACAGACAACAATGCCTTACTTCTGCATGGGCTATCTATATATAGGGCCATGGGGCGAAAAAACCCAAAATTTCAGACATGGGATTATTGGAGGTTTCAGTTTATATTTTGCTTAATGAATTTTGGACCACTCCCAAAGTGGAGGAGAGTGCTAGGTGGTACTGCGGATAGGAGATCGGGGCGAATGTGATGTCGTATTGACTTGGTCTGTGATTGTGCGAACATCGGGTGCCCCAGGTGGCGAGACTCAGGGTGGGGCTAGCGTCTCTCGTGGGAGTCCGTGTGGCTCCTAAGCCCCCTGGGGTCCCAGGTAGTGACTGTTTCTTGCTTCCCTCTTGGAGAGGGGAAGGGTGGGAGGGACGTAGAAACGAGACGAGTGGGGATTGTGGGAATGTAGGCGATATATATATATATATATATATATATATATATATATAGACGTAAGGATCGGTAGGAAATGGCGATTGGGAGGGCCCTGTTCATTAACCCACGTTATCAGGAACTCCCTTTAATGAATTTTTGGACCACTCCCAAAGTGGAGGAGAGTGTTAGGTGGGACTGCGGATAGGAGATCGGGCGAATGTGATGTCCTATGGGCGTCCCCAGGTGGCGAGATTCAGGGTGGGGCTAGCGCCTCGTTGGGAGTTCGGTGTTGGCTGAATCGCCCCTAAAGGTCCACGTTAATGAATCGAATATAGATAGATGGGTTCCACGTACGTCGTGGTCGATATTATTGTGAATATAAAGGATGCCCGGGAAGAGTTTGATGTCCAGCGGCGAGATTTTAATCAGGTGGTCCGACACTCCTCGCTGGATGCTGTGGCGGGCGCCAATGCGAAAGGATGCCCGGGAAGTATTTGGGCGAAATATTGATCTAATTCAATTCAATTGAGCATGGATAACCAGTGGCCAATTTGACGAAGAAGTTGACGCCGCTTAGGTGGACTTGTATTGAGGCTGGTTGAACGTGGGCGGGAGTGAATGTACGAAATGAAGCTCGTAATGGAACGACGCCAAGTGCCGGGAATGGCACTAGGAGGGCTGAATGGAATTTCTTGAATTGCTTCCATCCTGCGAGGAATGGGGAAGGTGACCGTGGAGCGAACCCATTTAGGATGGCATCTCGAGATAAAGAGGCGAATGGCTCGAGTTGTGGAGTCAGGGGTGGACGGTTGCGGAAAACGGAGGAACCGGAGTGGGGTGAATGTCCGAGTGCGGAGCCAAGCGTCTGAATCTGAAGTAAAATAAAAATGATTTTTTTTGGCGGGGAAGTTCCTAAAATTGGGTTGATGTGACCTGGAATGACCTTATACATCTTAATGCAGGAAAAAGCACAAATGGACCATAAGGTGTTTGCCCTGAAGTGTCCACTGAACTA
Source organism: Gymnothorax javanicus (assembly GCA_029692085.1). Classification (NCBI taxonomy): domain Eukaryota; kingdom Metazoa; phylum Chordata; class Actinopteri; order Anguilliformes; family Muraenidae; genus Gymnothorax; species Gymnothorax javanicus. The sequence goes on along the minus strand of CM056212.1, from coordinate 13,548,419 downwards.
TGTGGATACAGTGACCGATGATGACCCTTACATGACCTTTGACCCCAGAACTGTCGGAGTCACGTGCAATTTGACCCAACAATCATTGAATCCAAGTACCATGAAAATACACTGAAATGTTTGAATACAGTGACCTTCTGACCATTTCGGATCAATGACCCCAAATGACCTCAAGATGACCTTGAACCCCCCCATCTGTAGGATGAACGTGTGTGACTTGACCACGGATACACACGCTGCTCATTTCGTGGTCCCCTTCCGAAACTCTTACGGCAGGCACAAAAATACCTGTTCGATGCACATAATAACACCGCAAAACAGAATGTCTGGCCTGGATGACATCCATAAATTTCTCCATTGTAATTATTAGTTCTGAAAATTACTAAAATGCTTGAAAAGGCAGAAATCCAACAAGCTGGGCTCCTTCAGAATCTGTGAACTCATGCGAAATGTGTGATATTATTCATTCTGAGTGTTAATTTTTTTCTATCTAAATTCAGGAAAGCACGGAATTTCGGGATAAATCAGCCGCCACGCCTGACACTATTGATTTGCGAATCCTGACGAGAACACAGGTGAGGTTTCAGTCCGTGGAAACTTTACTCTTAAGATGTAGACTTACAGCAATATCTCCTATGAGTCTTCGCTTTAGCAGCTCACGTGCCAAACAGGCTAGTTTTGCATAACTTTTAAAAGCAGTTATTTTAAATGGAAATCTGGTCCCAGGACTGAATCTTAACCCTGAATGTTCAATCACTTCTCCCATGAATTATTCCACAGACCCCCAAAAAAGCAGGCAAAGCAGTGATAATCATTTTCAATCATTATTTCAAAAGTAGGAATGATCAATTCTACTCTGACATGGGTTCATCTGAATACAGGAAAAAATGACGGCCACGTCAACAGACCCCATAAATATGGCACCAACGGCACCAGGATCCCGCGACCCCAGCAGCGTCCAATCAAACAGCTCTGAGCAGCTAAAGGGCCAGCAGCCCCATCAGGAAGGGGCCCTGACTGAAGAGGGCGCTCACAAGGATCCCTGCAGCTCCTACGACTCGTTGCTTGAGTCTTGTTGGTCCCAGTGGCGGGACATTGATAACAGAATCCTGGAAATCGCTAGCAGAGGCCTGGACGGGGAACAGGAAAAGCAAACTGCTGCACTGGACTGCAGCTCGGTATCGCAGCTCCAAGAGGAGATGAGGCTGCCCCCTCCTGAACAGAGCCCCAGCCCAGAAACTCCTGCAGTGGAGGAGGAGATGAAGACTGACCACGACCAAAACCTGTCAGAGACATCAGGTGAGTCTGTCCTGCCTTGAATGTGTTATATGGTTCTGCCTCAAGTATCATGTGTAAAAACAGATTTCACCATGACAGACCCATCTCCGGTTGTGAGGACAGAGAATTTCTCCAAGGAATTCCTCTGTGATCAATACATGTTAGGGTTTGCATTCTGAACCGCCCATAATCAAAGAAAAATGATATCCAAGGAGCAGATGGTGCTGAAAAGCACACCCTGGTTGGATTAGCAGATAGATCTCATCACTATGAGTTAAAGGGACATTATCATCCAATACAATTAGCCACTTAAATCGTTCCCAGATAACAATACATTCAACCTCTAACCTTTTCCAGGTGATTCAACCCCCACGTTATTAAAATATCGAACAAAGGGTGCGAGCAAACAGGCTATTCTCCCTTGAATGGGGCGCGCCATTTTATTAGAGCAGTCTCTTTTTTGGCGCTTGGCTGTGACGTTACTCTGGCTGCTCTGCATATACACTACATTCAGCGTACACAGAGGACAATCGCCGTTTTTTCACCGCAGTTTTTGTGAGTTGAGCTTGCTAGCCGACGTGCACGGAGTGCCTTTCCATAACCTTTGTGAAACCTTAGTTTGTTAGCTAGCTAGCTAGTCAGTATTGACTGTGAATTTAAAAACCATGGCAAGTTCAACCGTGAATGCCTTTGACTCATTACGATGTATTGGAGTGATGTAGTTCAGTACAAACGCAAAATTTACTCAACTTGTTTAATAACTTTCATCTGACACGCTTACTCGTAAGATCCTCTATATCATGTATGTCCCCGCGGTAGACTACCGTACCGCACAGCGAGTTTGTGTCATTTGTCATGTATGTTTGTAAGTCAGTCAAGCAGACGTAGTCAAGGTCTAGATGCAGGAAATCTAACTTACTGGCTTTCTTTCGAGGCTGGCGATTCAGTTTCATAGCTGGATATCACACAAAAGACAGGTAATGTTCAAGTATTATCATCGCAGTGCATAATTTATGAGTGCAATGCAGATGAAAATGACAACGAGAACAAAGGCAGAGAGCCGAGATGACGTCATTATTTACAGCGCCTTTAGCGTTATTTCCTCAATACTGCTGTCTGCCAGAAGTGTCATGGCGCGTTCCATTAACTTATCAAAAACATCTAAACAATTTGAAAGGATGACCCTACATGAAACATTTCCTACACATGACTGAATGTGTGTATTTATGCAGCTACTGAGTGTGACTTGCTGTACTATGATACCGTCCCTTTAAATGGCCAGTCAGCACTATGATACCGTCCCTTTAAATGGCCAGTCAGCAAAGTATTTGCATGAGGGTTATTCCATCTGAAATCGCCAGGTTCAAAAAATGTTCCTGACTGACGTCTTCTGATCTGCTTCAGATAAATGTGCAGAACATAATGTTATTGTATCCGGTAGATTATGTGCAAAATTTTTAGACCCATCTCTTCATTTGTTTTCGAGATATTGAGACTTCAAAAAGACGGCATGGCCCCCAATTTTGCATAAAATACAAGTGTACGATATTCCAACTTCAATGAGTCATAATTTTTGAACTATTGAAGACAAATACATGAAATTTCCAGGATCGGTTTTTTTGCTATAATTTTTCTCAGATTACCAAAAATCAGATGAAAAATGAATGTGCAATATGCAGAATACATTTCACAATGACTTCATGGACATTGTTAGATGCGACATATGCTATTGTATGGCAAATAGCTCACAGCTAACGCTACTCATGTGCTGTAGGGAATATTATATTTCATAGCACTTGTGCAAAACTGAAACGATTAATTAACCAATTAACTAATGGGAACTTCGGAGAACACAAAAATGTAGCACAAGGTAATACAGTGTATGCTTTGTCTTAATTGATGTTACGCACTGATCATGTGACCCCCCCCCCCCCTCAGATGAGCTGTCTTTGGACCCTGAACCACGTGCTGTACTGGAGGAGAGCTTAAAGCTTCTGAGCTCTGATAAACGGTAGGGAGACTCCAATGCTAACCACTCATAGCGAAAATCAATCAACCAAATGTATGTCGCAGTTTGCAAACTTTTAACTTCCTGAATGGCGATGAGCAGGGCTTTCAGCTGCTGCAGTGCTTATTATTGGGTTCACTGAGACGTTTTCTTGATATCAAACTCGCAGAGAGAAATAGAACATCTATTAATAGCAAATATGTAAGATGCTTGGGAAATGTAGTTTTTTAGAATGGCCTGATATGACTGGCGCAGCTACAAGTGGTTACATGCACACCCAAGTATTATAACAGGTGCAGGACAAACATATACGTCTAAACTGAAAATGAGATGTCCGCACACTGTTGAATCATCAGCTCATAATAATTTATTGTTCAACAGTTTTGGCCGATGGGGCCGTCCCCAGGTACAAAAAACTAACAAAGACCACATCGGCTGAAACTGTAATTGAGCCCCTCAGAACAACAGTGGTCTAACTACGATTTTCTGATTTTCTGAGTTAGACCCATATTTTTCATGCTAAAGATAAAATCTATTCATGCAATAATGGGCCAGAAGATAGTTCCACCTCTGAAATATAGATAGTAGTGCAAGAGTGGTCTAACTCCATAATTCTTAGTTTTTAAGCCAAACATACAAAAATAACAAAAATCGTCTATGTTGACAACAAAAAACTCTATGACCATGAAAGCGGAGATTCAAAGTATGTCACTTCAAGATGGATCTAAATGCTTACTGGCATGCTGAATTTGACAACTTCAAAACTTGGGAAGCTGTTTTCTCAAAATGATAAAAAATGGAGTTAGACCACTTTTGTTCTGAGGGGCTCAACTGTTGTGAGCTGATTCAACAGTGTGCCGTCATTTCATTTTCAGTTTTCCCAATGTGACAGGCTGTTAACAGTGATTTGGAGTGATTATCTTCATGCATTTTGGTATTTGAATTCCAGGCCTGTATTTTTATCATAAAAAAAACTGCATAGATTTTATCCAGAAATATTGCAAATCCACTGAAAAAGCGGCATATGTTAAAAAATTTCCAACTTTATAAAACCACTGGTAATCTGAGTTGCATGCAATTTTTACATATTTAATGAGGATCAACTTGGAATTTTTACATATGTGCACAATCCTATGAACTTATGTGTTTTAGAGTCAAATTTGTTCTTGTAAATCTGAAATCTGCCAGTAAAGTGGCTTTCACAACTTCTGTGTGCTTTTGCATTGTTTATAAACGAGGGCCCTGGTCTTTGTGTAAATCCAGCAGAGGGGTCAGGATGTGGGTTGATTTTGATTGGTTGATTGCAGGCTCATATTCTTACTGGTCCAATAAAGAGGATTTTGATTGGTGTAAACTTGGGGCAAATCATGTAGCAGCCTATTCTGATTGTATTCCAATTGGTTTAGTGTAGCTGCTGATAATTATTGGATGTGTGAAAGGCATGATCTGATTGGTCCATCTGAGGGGCAGAATCTAATCTGAGTGGGGACAGAGTCTCATTCGGTCATTATGGGGGTTGATCCTGATTGGTTCAGCATAAGACACATTCTGTTTGGTGGAGCATTGGGGCAGCGCTGAAGCAGATTGGGATTGTTCCAGTGCAGGGGCAGATGGTGATTGATCTCCTTACCCCGCAGGTGGAAGAAGATGAAGGGGCTCTACTTAATCAATCAACTGGCTGAGCATCAGTCAGAAACACTCTTACCAGACAGACAGGACATCTGTCAGGCCGTCTTAAGGGAGGTAAGCCTGCTTATCAATCTGAGGCTTGTTAAACTAAGATGGATTACAGAGTTAGCAGGTCTCGACACCAAGTTAAACGTGGACCAGTCGCAAATCTGGAACATGGACTGAAGCTGAATGAGCTGCTCTGTGTTGTAGCGTGATCCGACTTTTAGTGCTGCAACCATAGACTGTATAAGAAGGTGGACGAAGCTACCGTGACGTCACCCATTGGTTTCAGCGTACCATAAAGGAAGCCTCGATTTTGGCAATTTGAATTGCGCCATGTTGTCATTTTGAAACCGGATGTGATTTCTATTGGACGAGATCGTGTATTGAAGATCCGGGGAGGACCGTGGCTCTGGATCTGACCGTATCGGACAAGGACCAGAGGATAGCCACGCCCTAAAGCATATTCTGGCTTTATCCTTTATTCTAGTCTATATGGGACCATAATTTACAAAAATGAACATCATGATATATCAAAGGAGACTTGAAACTTGCTATAGCTACCATAAAATAATGTGAAAAATCATTATTTAAATGAAAAATCAGGTGGGAAAGTAGGGTCATTTTCTCATAGACTTCTCTAGAATTGAACTTCTTTCTGCAACCACCGACGTCGCCATCTGCTGGCTATTAAGTAGAATGCCATTTTACGGTACTTCCGCATGGACTTCATTTTTCAGACCAGGGTGCTGCGTCCGTCTTTTTATTTCAGTCTATGGCTGTAACTTAGTAATGATGCTCTATGGAACCGGCCTCCTGAACTCGTCTACTGTGTGTTTACGTTTCTCTGTGTTCAGCGTCACGTCTGCGCTGTCGCTCTGCTTCCTTCTCAGTGGTGCGTTATTCTGATTCATATACAGCAGGGCATTTCTGTGGAAAAACCTTTTTTGTTTTGTACAAAATGAATATAACTCATGAGTCTCGCTGTTAGTATGCGTATGTGCTAGCTGTTCCACACCACTGTGCTTGAAATGTTTCGATTTTTTTTGCTGCTCCTGCTGTCTGATGGCATTAATATTAAACACTTGTAATTAATTTGACATTGCCTTTTTGGGAGAAACTGGAAGCTAATACGGAAGTTCATTTTTGTCTCACCCTCATAATGTTAGAGGGCTCATTGGATGGTGGTCGGTGAGATCTGCAGGTCCTCATAATGGACATTGAGTGCGCAGTACTGTCAGAAAGTGTAGGAATTCACAACAGCCAATCAGCTGATAGTGTTAGGCATGCTCATGGCAGCAGGTGAGAGTTTGAATTCGTTGCTGAGTGTCGGCCAGCATTCGCTGTCTTCAGTGCTCATCTGTTTACATTTGTGTTCAGGTGATGAACCCGTTCGAGTCGGTGTCCGCGGCGGCCTTAAATACGCTTGCAGACCTGCTGTCTTTACTCAAGACGTACTTTGATCCGTTCCTGTACTGGGTCGCCGGAGTGCTGTACCTGAAAGCCGCCTCCGACAATGAAATCCTCCAGCAACTCTCCAATGTGGCATTGGATCACATGATTGAGAGTTGCAGCCCATTAATCTGCATGAAGGAGCTGCTCTACATTCTGAGGTGGGTGGAGTCAGGGGCGGGCCATGGGCAAGGGGCTGGACAATGGGGGGCTGATGTGGGTGGAATCAAGGGCGGGTCAGCTTAATATGGGCGGGGCTCGGTGGGGTCAGGACAGAAGTCTGTTATTACGCTAATGAGTAGGAGCTTTTTCCCGCAGCGTCATTCAGTAAGTTCACACTGAAGGTTTTAGCCTTAGCTGCAGAGCACAAATCAGATGAAGTTTCTGCACTGAATTTGCAACCATTTACAACAGGTGAACATCTCAATAACATCAGTGCAGTAGAACCCCTTATTGCTGTTGGCCCCAGCGAGGTCATGAACTTGAAGAGGAACGGTGCTTGCAGTAATCCGTCCTCAAAAAGATAAATGCAAGGCTACTGCTTATATTTATTGCTTTGTTTCTCTCACAAACTTGACACACATTGAACTTTGAATAACTGAAGGAGAGATGGATTTAACACTCATGGATATCAATGATGGCGGCACCAGGCATGTTGTCAGATTGTTGATACTGCCTGGCATAATGCCACTCTAGGTATGCAGCCTCTGTCCAGGAAGACTGGATCCATCCATTGGGCGTGGTTTTATTGACCTTAATCCAACTACCGAATATTTCACTCAAGTTGCTGTACTATTGCACTCCGTCTGCACTGTATTGTTTGGATCTGGGGTATGTTTCAGCCCCTTGAACCCAAACACACTCGGTACCGAGGGCAGCTGTGCATCCCACAACAAACACTATACAAGGGCATGGTAACCGTACACCAACACAGTCATATTATATATTCAGTTAGCGGGAAGAAACTTGGATAAAAGCTGGTGGTAACCTTTTTTTCTTTCCAAAGCAAACATAATTCCAGCACCAAGCAACTAAATAAGCGAGCAACTGAAATGCGGAAATGGTGCATGTGTCCCATATATGGTGCTAGCAAATCCGTAACTTCATGCCACTGAACAAGCGATATCATATAAAAGCCTCATGCCTGGGATGGGCAGCTCTGGTCCGAGAGATCCGCAGTGTATGGATGCTTTTGTAGTCTGCTTTCAGTCAGCAGCCAATTAGTGCTTAGAGTACAAGTTATGTCAAATAATTATCCAATCAGTGACTTTTAATCAATCAGTTGTTCAGAAGCACATTAAAACCTGCAGACATTGTGGCTTTACAAGACCAGAGTTGCCCATCCCCGCTGTATGGATAAGAAACTTAGAAGCTTAACGCTCTGCGACCAAAACTCACTGAATATGCAGCTGTAAAAGAGTAAATAATTACTGCACTTCAAACGGCCATAACCATGAATTATGTCTTACCAGAGCTGTTTTGCGAATAAATTTGCGTTCAAGGGCATACCGATGCTGCTTATATCTTCCCTGACGTCTCATTGTTACTTTGAAATGATTGCTGACAGTCCCCAGGTACCCCATGCAGTTGGAGCAAAAACAGCAGCATATCAACTATCTGATGTCATAAACATGGCTTCCCTCCAGAGAACCAAAGATCTAATGGTGCTGCTCATTAATTATTTGAAGTTTTATTACAAGACGGATATCAGAGTTGGCGGAACAAACACAAGTAAAACTTAAAGCTGCAAGCAGCTGTGATCGGGCCCTCGTACTCAGGCGTGACCGCGGAGGACCTTCGGCACGCAAGTGCCGCGGTTTGAAGCGAGAAGAGAGAAAAAAATGGGAAGGAGCAAAGAAACGCAATGTTTCATTAATCCACTAGATGGCACTATGAAACGTAATCAGATGTGGGCAGGTGCGTTAAGGGGGGGACCCTGATCACACATGTTAAGTTTCGAGCAAATCATACAATGTGTGACGGATTCATAAGGAGTTGATATTTCGTGGCGATGGATTTAAAGTTGCAGCCGCCGCCACAGGCAGCCTGCAACATGACACGACACGTGTGTCGCTGGGGGGATTCATCAACTTGATCGTCATGTGGCCACAAAATGTAGTTCATCAGGTCAGGAGTTTGGGGTTGGTGTTTGTCAATGTAAAATGTGGCATTTCCTGCTTCCACAAGGGGGCGCCATGAGTGAGCGTGACTATGAGCATATGGAGGCGTTCAGGGCGGGGCTCTTGTCATGTACAGAAGTTTTGAAGCAGTTAGGATGAAGTACGTGGGAAAGAGAGCTGTTCGAATATGCATGGCGTATCATCAAAAATGGCGGCGCCATAGCGGCCACGGCCATTGACGTAGAGAAAAGCTTTTGATAACTTTTGATCACAAAGGTCTTGAGATGATGTTCACCAAATCTGGAGTTGATTGGACAAAATCTGTGGGAGGAGTTCGTCAAAATACACGGTGTGGAATGGCTGCCATAATCGAAAATGAAAATCAAAATGGCGGACTTCCTGTTGGGGTTGGACCATGATGTTATGAGACTTTTTTGTGCATCAGAAAAACTTCTACATGTGTACCAATTTTCATCCAGCAGCTCCAAAAAAGCCCTATGGGGAGGGGTTTTAGAAAATTTCAAGGGGGCGCTATAGAGGCAGGTGTGCAAGTTTGGTGAGTTTTTTAGCATTTGAAGGCCTCCAAACATTTGAAAATACTTGGTTAAAAATAATAATAAAAAAAAATTCTTCCAATTTCGATAGGGTCCTCACACTGTTAGTGCTCGGGCCCTATTAATTCTACACAACAGTTTTAATTAAAATGTCGCTGATACGGTGCAAATGCATAATTGTTACTGTTCGCCTTTAAGTTTTATTTTTCTGTGGGGGGGTGGGGGGGGGGTTAAGGCATAAATAGGCTACATCAGATGTTCTCAACAGATCTACAACAGATGTTCTCCTTTCCAGTACCCCGAGTATGGAAGGTCCCGACCAGGAAGCGGTAGCGCGGGAATCCTTTGCCGTACACCTGCTTGTACTGGTGGAGTCTGTGCGCTATGAACCGGAAATGCATGAGCTCTTCCTTTCAGTCAGCCAACTAACCCAGGACACCTCAGAGGTAGTCAGGTGAGTAGAGCGTCTTTTTCGGCCTGTCTGTGGCCTCACTTCAGTTCCTTGTTTCTCAGTGATTTAATTCCTTAGGCCAGGCCCTGATAATTGATTGCGGCCTACCTTCAGTTAAAGGGATCATAATCCATCATATTCAGTTGAAAGGGCCTTTCTGCAGTTTACCCAAGATATTGTTCTGCAAAGAAATTCCACAGCAAATCTGCACAGCATGCAGATTTTTCTCTTGAATGCGTGGCCTACGAATGATCGGCCTGCAAGCATAGACTCCACCTCCCTACATCTATCATGAATCTGCCACACCTGTAACTGAGTTGATGTTTGAAGCATTGACTGCATGTAAAGATGGACATTCGAACAGGTCCTCAAAAATGGACATTCGAACAGGTCCCCAACAGTGAGGCCAATACATCTTGATCGCCATCTAGTGGCTGGCTCCAGTATATTTTATAAACCTGCCCCATCCATGTTGGTGGAAGGGATGTGGGCCTCACTAAATAATTAAAGTAATGTAATGTAAATAATTAAAAGTACGTGTCAAACAATTTTTTTTTTAAAGATGGTTTCTGCCATTTTAAGTAGTTCTTAAAATTACTTAAAAGTAAGGGGGTGGGGGTGTTAAGTCACGATTGACAGACGAGACTTACAGTGACTCCGCCCGCTGGCTTAATGCCGGGAATTCTTCAGCGCTGGAATGCAACCGACAAGAAGAGCTATAACGTTGAAATTACACATGCCTTAGTTGCTCGGTCTCCATACAACTTCGCATAACCCACAGTGATTTTGAAAGTCAAACGAAAATTGACAGTGGAATTGACCCTCTGAGCAATGTATCTTGAACTGTATGCAGGGATGCAGTCGCTGATAAGTGAAGCCAGATGGCTCGCCAGCTAGCCAAGCTAGTTTAACAGGTTTCTATAGCAGGTCTCTGTAAGTTGGGTAGGAATGAAAATCAATGGTAAAAATGTCTATACACGGAACATAGTGCAATGTACTGTTAGCAGCTATGCTTTGCTCAGTGCAGAGCTTTTTAACCATCGCTTTTCATTGCTTACATTAATTTAAGTGACCTATGACTGAATCTTGCTAGCTTGCTACAAACAGTTTGCTAGCTAGCAAACTAGTAAATCGTGATCCTGTGACTGGTAGCCTAGCTCATCAGCAAGCTTGCTAGCAAGGTAGTTGGAACAAACGTTAAAACACATGATAGCGGGGAGTCCATTTGCCCACAGACTGTATTTTGCTACCTTATTTTGAAGGGTTTTATGAGGCAACTTAACCATCGTCAACATATTACCCACCTAGCTAGTAGATAGCTAGCAGTCGGCATGAGTTTGAGTGTAATACTGATGATGAGGAAAGCAGCTAACATACTTGGCTTCTTACAACTGTACTTGGAAAACATCCAAACTAGCTAAGGCCATATAAAAAAAAAGTTGGTAATCATCCCTTCCCGACTGGCAAGAACAGTGCCGACACAAGTTTTAAAAATTTTTTATTTCCAATAAAATCTTTTTTTTCGTCAAAAAAATGTCTAGAATCTTGTAAAAACATGAGAAAACGATGCCTCAGTGATTCAAACTTGAAGTGTTTCGATTCAACTGCGGTGACTGACCGGCCCTCTAGCGAGCGTTTGTTGAACCACACTGCGCGTGTGCAAATATCTAAAGAGCTTTCAGTTAAAAGGAGTTTCCACCAGTTTGTCTTAAAAAAAAATAATAATAATAATAAAAAACCTCCACCCCCCCTTACTTTTTTATGGATGATGATCATATTTTGGCTCCATTTTCAATAGTCTAATTGTTTGGTTATGTTTCCTAACAAGATAATATTGGAATTAGGCTAACAATAACAGCTGAGAAATTAACACATTCTGTCCATCTTTACATTCAGTCTATGGTTTGATGGAGTCGGAAGAGGAGATGCGTTGTCCATCTTTAACAGTCCAGTCCAATCTAGCCCAGGTTGATTAATGTACCCCATTCTTTGCCACAGGAGCTGCGCTGAACAGATGCTTGCTGTCCTTTCGGAACATGTGGAAGTAAGTCAGTTACTCGATCAGGTACAGTACTGAGGTGTTTGGCTGGACAAGTGAAAAGGTCCAAACTTTTATGGAATGAAATGGAATGGAATGGAAACTGTGTATTGGGTCATTCCGTGTCAACTCAACCAGAGCCCCCCACGTCAAAATTTTGATTTTCATGAAACTTTGCACATTTAAAGAGATATGCATTGGCTGTACTGAGGTCAAGTATTTCAGCTCAATTATTGCTAGTTCCTGAAATTTAGCCTATTTTAGGGAAGGGGGGGTCAGTTTTAACAAAATTGCCTTAATTTTAGAGGGAGATTGAGGGCCTCAGATATGGATTTTCAGAGCTGACAGAATCACAAGTTTAATTTTGTCATCAGAAAAGTTGCTGAACTCTTGGCTTCAGCTACTTTTCTTTACTCAGTATGTTTAGTTTACCTGTACTGTGGCCTGGAAAAGGCAAAAAACACCAATCATACTAATTCGCAAAAATTTTTTCAAAATTTAATGTTTTTCTTATTCTGTTACTAATTAAGATAGAGCCCTGAGACTTGGTATGCAAACTGTCTGAAGACCACAAAAAATATCAAAGTCCGAATGGTTGTATTAAATATTTTAATAACCTTGGAAGTTGGTTTCAGAATGAAAGGTGCATATTTTGGGTCATTATAGTGGGTATATATCTCAAAAGGGACACAGGTTATCAATGTCATATTTTTAGTGCTTGAAGGCATGGGTCTTGGGCCTAACATATTAAAAAACTGGAGATGTAAAACTCTTCCTTAGTTTAGACTGTACAGCATGCCAATCATATTAGGTGTCTAACTTAATTTTCGGAGCACCTTAGCCATGGTGTAAGTGAAAAGGTGAGTGTGACACATACACATGTTTCATAATGAAATAGGTACATAGGCATTGTTATGAGACATGTTGGTCACATTTCAAATATGTTGACATATAAAGAGACATCAGAGTAACTACTGAATGTTTGAAAACAAGGTCCAACAATGCTGTGTATGTATCTATATGTCATTTCTTGAAGCAAAATATGGAAATTAAATGGGTCAACTAGGTGGCAACACTAGCAACTATTGAAATTGTTTTTACCCTACTAATCAGCTTGGTAAGCATGTAAATGAGTTCACCTATGATGCACACTAGAGAATGTGTTGCATTTGGATCCTGCCACTCCCCGTGACAGACAACAATGCCTTACTTCTGCATGGGCTATCTATATATAGGGCCATGGGGCGAAAAAACCCAAAATTTCAGACATGGGATTATTGGAGGTTTCAGTTTATATTTTGCTTAATGAATTTTGGACCACTCCCAAAGTGGAGGAGAGTGTTAGGTGGGACTGCGGATAGGAGATCGGGGCGAATGTGATGTCGTATTGACTTGGTCTGTGATTGTGCGAACATCGGGTGCCCCAGGTGGCGAGACTCAGGGTGGGGCTCGCGTCTCTCGTGGGAGTCCGTGTGGCTCCTAAGCCCCCTGGGGTCCCAGGTAGTGACTGTTTCTTGCTTCCCTCTTGGAGAGGGGAAGGGTGGGAGGGACGTAGAAACGAGACGAGTGGGGATTGTGGGAATGTAGGCGATATATATATATATATATATATATATATATATAGACGTAAGGACGGGTAGGAAGGCGCATTGGGAGTGGCCCTGTTCATTAACCTACGTTATCAGGAACTCCCTTTAATGAATTTTGGACCACTCCCAAAGTGGAGGAGAGTGTTAGGTGGGACTGCGGATAGGAGATCGGGGCGAATGTGATGTCCTATGGGCGTCCCCAGGTGGCGAGACTCAGGGTGGGGCTCGCGTCTCTCGTGGGAGTTCGTGTTGGCTCCGAAGCCCCCTAAAGGTGTTAATGAATCGACGATAGATGGGTTCCACGTACGTCGTCGATATTATTGTGAATATAGCTTGCGTAAGAGTTTGATGTCCAGCGGCCGAGGATTTTAATCAGGTGGTCCGACACTCCTCGCTTGGATGCTGTGGCGGGGCGCCGATGCGAAAGGATGCCCGGGGAAGTATTTGGGCGAAATATTGGATCTAATTCAATTCAATTGAGCATGGATAACCAGTGGCCAATTTGACGAAGAAGTTGACGCCGCTTAGGTGGACTTGTATTGAGGCTGGTTGAACGTGGCGTATGGAGTGAATGTACGAAATGAAGCTTGTAATGGAAACGACGTCAAGTGCCGGGAATGGCACTAGGAGGGCTGAATGGAATTTCTTGAATTGATTCCATCCTGCGAGGAATGGGGAAGGTGACCGTGGAGCGAACCCATTTAGGATGGCATCTCGAGATAAAGAGGCGAATGGCTCGAGTTGTGGAGTCAGGGGTAGACGGTTGCGGAAAACGGAGGAACCGGAGTGGGGTGAATGTCCGAGTGCGGAGCCAAGCGTCTGAATCTCTGCCAAGAGAAGTGAGAGAGGGCATCAGCGATGGCATTTTTGAGCCGGGAATACGTGCGGCCTTGAGCATGAACAGGTGTTTTGCGGAAATCAGGGTTCGTTTCCTGAGGAATGGCATGAACGAGAGGGAGCGGGAACGGCCTTTGTTTGCGATGTCTACTGTGGTCGATTTGTCATAATGTACGGTGATACATTTGGCGGCCCGTTCATGATGCCGAATGAGGGAGGAAACGATGATGAGATATGATGAGGCGAACAGCAAAGTAATAGCGCCCCTTCCAGGAAACGCCAGAGGAACCCCCAAAAAACGTGGGTCGAGTGGGACGACCTTAAGCGTTTGCGATATCGGCTTTAGCCAACCAGGCGTCGCGAGAGGATGAGAGTGGTGAGATGAAGGACAGTCAGTAAAGGGTTAACCACTGTTGGGCAAGCGGCCAATCAGGTTGTACTGAGCGACGTGCTTGAGCGTGGAGATGGACGGTGTGCAGGCGAGGCAGAATGATGGATTGCGAGACTGAAAGTCGGCCGAGAGCGTGAACCTTGCCACTGCAAGGTTCATTGACATATGGGCCCAGGAATACTTCAAGAAACCACTGTCTGTAAACACAGTCCACCATGCCATCCACAGATGCCACCTAAAACTCTATCATGCAAAAAGGAAGCCATTGTTGAGCATGATCCAGAAGCGCCGCCGTGTTCTTTGGGCCAAGGCTCATTTAAAATAGACTGTAGCAAAGTGTCCGGTGGTCAGACAAGTCCAAATTTGACATTCTAGTTGGAAATCATGGGTGTTGTGCCCTCCGGGCTAAAGAGGAGAAAGACCACCCCTCCTGTTATCAGCGTTCAGTTCAAAAGCCAGCATCTCTGATGGTATGGGGACGCATTAGTGCATATGGTGTGGGACACTTGCATGTTTTAAAAAGCACCATGAAGACTGAAAGGTATATAAAGGTGACATTATTCCAGGGAAGGCCTTGTGTATTTCAGCAGGACAATGCAAAACCACATACTGCAGCTATTACACCAGCATGGCTTCGTAGTAGAAGAGTCCGTGTGCTGAACTGGCCTGCCTGCAGTCCTGATCTTTCACCGATTGAGAACATTTGGCGCATAATTAAATGAAAAGAATGTCAAAGGAGACCCAAAATTCTCCAGCAGCTGGAAGCCTGTATTAAACAAGAGTGGGATCAAATTCCAATGGCTAAACTCAAGAACCTTGTCTCCTCAATGCCCAGACGCCTCCACTCTGTGTTAAAAAGAAGAGGGGATGCTACACCATGGTAAAAAGGCCCCTGTCCCAACTTTTTTGACTTTTTTGAATTTGAAATGAGCTCATTTTGCGGATAAAATAGTAAATTTTCTCAGTTTCAACATTTGCTATGTTGTCTCTGTTCTATTGTGAATAAAATACTGGCTGCTGTGATTTGAAAGTCATTGCGTTTTGATTTTATTCACAATTTACACTTTGTCCCAACTATTTCGGAAAAGGGGTTCTACATTAAATTTTGAAAAATACTCGCAAATTAGTATGATTGGTGTTTTTAGCTTTCTCCAGGCCACAGTACAGGTCAACTAAACTCAATGAATAAAGAAAACTAGCTTAAGCCATGAGTTCAGCAACTTTTCTGGTGAGAAAATGAAAATGATGGGTCTGTTTGCTCTGCAAATGCATTTCTCAGGCCGTCAAACTTACTCCACAATTATGGCGATTTTCTTCAAACTGACCCCCCCTCCCTAAAAGAAGCTTAATCTCAGGAACTGGCAATAATTGAGCTTAATTATTTCACCATTTCACACCAGATATATGATTCTTCCACTGTGGGAAGTAAAATAAAAATGATTTTTTTTGGCGGGGAAGTTCCTAAAATTGGGTTGATGTGACCTGGAATGACCTTATACATCTTAATGCAGGAAAAAGCACAAATGGACCATAAGGTGTTTGCCCTGAAGTGTCCACTGAAGTGTCCATACTGAACTATGATGGATTTTGGATCAATGACCCCAAATGACCCTTACATGACCTTTGACCCCAGAACTGTTGGAGTCACGTGCAATTTGACCCAACAATCATTGAATCCAAGTACCATGAAAATACACTGAAATGTTTGAATACAGTGACCTTCTGACCATTTTGGATCAATGACCCCAAATGACCTCAAGATGACCTTGAACCCCCCCATCTGTAGGATGAACATGTGTGACTTCACCATGGATACACACGCTGCTCATTTCGTGGTCCCCTTCCGAAACTCTTACGGCAGGCACAAAAATACCTGTTCGATGCACATAATAACACCGCAAAACAGAATGCCTGGCCTGGATGACATCCATAAATTTCTCCATTGTAATTATTAGTTCTGAAAATTACTAAAATGCTTGAAAAGGCAGAAATCCAACAAGCTGGCCTCCTTCAGAATCTGTGAACTCATGCGAAATGTGTGATATTATTCATTCTGATTGTTAATTTTTTTCTATCTAAATTCAGGAAAGCACGGAATTTTGGGATAAATCAGCCGCCACGCCTGACACTATTGATTTGCGAATCCTGACGAGAACACAGGTGAGGTTTCAGTCCGTGGAAACTTAACTCTTTAGATGTAGACTTACAGCAATATCTCCTATGAGTCTTCGCTTTAGCAGCTCACGTGCCAAACAGGCTAGTTTTGCATAACTTTTAAAAGCAGTTATTTTAAATGGAAATCTAGTCCCAGGACTGAATCTTAACCCTGAATGTTCAATCACTTCTCCCATGAATTATTCCACAGACCCCCAAAAAAAGCAGGCTAAGCAGTGATAATCATTTTCAATCATTATTTCAAAAGTAGGAATGATCAATTCTACTCTGACATGGGTTCATCTGAATACAGGAAAAAATGACGGCCACGTCAACAGACCCCATAAATATGGCACCAACGGCACCAGGATCCCGCGACCCCAGCGGCGTCCAATCAAACAGCTCTGAGCAGCTAAAGGGCCAGCAGCCCCATCAGGAAGGGGCCCTGACTGAAGAGGGTGCTCACGAGGATCCCTGCAGCTCCTACGACTCGTTGCTTGAGTCTTGTTGGTCCCAGTGGCGGGACATTGATAACAGAATCCTGGAAATCGCTAGCAGAGGCCTGGACGGGGAACAGGAAAAGCAAACTGCTGCACTGGACTGCAGCTCGGTATCGCAGCTCCAAGAGGAGATGAGGCTGCCCCCTCCTGAACAGAGCCCCTACCCAGAAGCTCCTGCAGTGGAGGAGGAGATGAAGACTGACCACGACCAAAACCTGTCAGAGACATCAGGTGAGTCTGTCCTGCCTTGAATGTGTTATATGTTTCTGCCTCAAGTATCATGTGTAAAAACAGATTTCACCATGACAGACCCATCTCCGGTTGTAAGGACAGAGAATTTCTCCAAGGAATTCCTCTGTGATCAATAAATGTTAGGGTTTGCATTCTGAACCGCCCATAATAAAAGAAAAATGATATCCAAGGAGCAGATGGTGCTGAAAAGCACACCCTGGTTGGATTAGCAGATAGATCTCATCACTATGAGTTAAAGGGACATTATCATCCGATACAATTAGCCACTTAAATCGTTCCCAGATAACAATACATTCGACTTCTAACCTTTTCCAGGTGATTCAACCCCCACGTTATTCAAATATCGGACAAAGGGTGCGAGTAAACAGGCTATTCTCCCTTGAATGGGGCGCGCCATTTTATTAGAGCAGTCTCTTTTTTGGCGCTTGGCTGTGACGTTACTCTGGCTACTCTGCATATACGCTACATACAGCGTACACAGAGGACAATCGCCGTTTTTTCACCGCAGTTTTTGTGAGTTGAGCTTGCTAGCCGACGTGCACGGAGTACCTTTCCATAACCATTGTGAAACCTTAGTTTGTTAGCTAGCTAGCTAGTCAGTATTGACTGTGAATTTAAAAACCATGGCAAGTTCAACCGTGAATGCCTTTGACTCGTTACGGTGTATTGGAGTGAGGTAGTTCAGTACAAACGCAAAATTTACTCAACTTGTTTAATAACTTTCATCTGACACGCTTACTCATAAGATCCTCTATATCATGTATGCCCCCGCGGTAGACTACCGTACCGCACAGCGAGTTTGTGTCATTTGTCATGTATGTTTGTAGGTCAGTCAAGCAGACATAGTCAAGGTCTAGATGCTGGAAATCTAACTTACTGGCTTTCTTTCGAGGCTGGCGATTCAGTTTCATAGCTGGATATCACACAAAAGACAGGTAATGTTCAAGTATTATCATCGCAGTGCATAATTTATGAGTGCAATGCAGATGAAAATGACAATGAGAACAAAGGCAGAGAGCCGAGATGACGTCATTATTTACAGCGCCTTTAGCGTTATTTCCTCAAAACTACTGTCTGCTAGAAGTGTCATGGCGCATTCCATTAACTTATCAAAAACATCTAAACAATTTGAAAGGATGACCCTACATGAAACATTTCCTACACATGATTGAATGTGTGTATTTATGCAGCTACTGAGTGTGACTTGCTGTACTATGATACTGTCCCTTTAAATGGCCAGTCAGCAAAGTATTTGCATGAGGGTTATTCCATCTGAAATCGCCAGGTTCAAAAAATGTTCCTGACTGACGGCTTCCAATTTGCTTCAGATAAATGTGCACAACATAATGTTCTTGTATCCGGTAGATTATATGGAAAATTTTTAGACCCATCTCTTCATTTGTTTTCGAGATAATGAGACTTCAGAAAGACTGCTTGGCCCCCAATTTTGCATAAAATACAAGTGTACGATATTCCAACTTCAATGAGTCATAATTTTTGAACTATTGAAGACAAATACATGAAATTTCCAGGATTGGTTTTTTTGCTATAATTTTTCTCAGATTACCAAAAATCAGATGAAAAATGAATGTGCAATATGCAGAATACATTTCACAATGACTTCATGGACATTGTTAGATGCGACATATGCTATTGTCTGGCAAATAGCTCACAGCTAATGCTACTCATGTGCTGTGGGGTATATTATATTTCATAGTACTTGTGCAAAACTGAAACGAGTAATTAACCAATTAACTAATGGGAACTTCGGAGAACACAAAAATGTAGCACAAGGTAATACAGTGAATGCTTTGTCTTAATTGATGTTACGCACTGATCATGTGACCCCCCCCCTCAGATGAGCTGTCTTTGGACCCTGAACCACGTGCTGTACTGGAGGAGAGCTTAAAGCTTCTGAACTCTGATGAACGGTAGGGAGACTCCAATGCTAACCACTCATACCGAAAATCAATCAACCAAATGTATGTCGCAGTTTGCAAACTTCTAACTTCCTGAATGGCGATGAGCAGGGCTTTCAGCTGCTGCAGTGCTTATTATTGGGTTCACTGAGACGTTTTCTTGATATCAAACTCGCAGAGAGAAATAGAACAACTATTAATAGCAAATATGTAAGATGCTTGGGAAATGTAGTTTTTTAGAATGGCCCGATATGACTGGCGCAGCTACAAGTGGTTACACGCACACCCAAGTATTATAACAGGTGCAGGACAAACATATACGTCTAAACTGAAAATGAGATGTCCGCACACTGTTGAATCATCAGCTCATAATAATTTATTGTTCAACAGTTTTGGCCGATGGGGCCGTCCCCAGGTACAAAAAACTAACAAAGGCCACATCGGCCCTCAGAACAACAGTGGTCTAACTACGATTTTCTGATTTTCCGAGTTAGACCCATATTTTTCATGCTAAAGATAAAATCTATTCATGCAATAATGGGCCAGAAGATTGTTAGTTCCACCTCTGAAATATAGATAGTAGTGCAAGAGTGGTCTAACTCCATAATTCTTAGGTTTTAAGCAAAACGTATAAAAAATAACAAAAATCGTCAACGTTGACAACAAAATACTCTATGACCATGAAAGCGGAGATTCAAAGGATGTCACTTCAAGATGGATCTAAATGCTTACTGGCATGCTGAATTTGACAACTTCGAAACTTAGGAAGCTATTTTCTTAAAATGATAAAAAATGGAGTTAGACCACTTTTGTTCTGAGGGGCTCAACTGTTGTGAGCTGATTCAACAGTGTGCCGTCATTTCATTTTCAATTTTCCCAATATGACAGGCTGTTAACAGTGATTTGGAGTGATTATCTTCATGCATTTTGGAATTTGAATTCCAGGGCTGTATTTTTATCATTAAAAAAACTGCATAGATTTTATCCAGAAATATTGCAAATCCACTAAAAAAGCGGCATATGTTAAAAAATTTCCAACTTTATAAAACCACTGGTAATCTAAGTTGCATGCAATTTCTACATATTTAATGATGATCAACTTGGAATTTTTACATATGTGCACAATCCTATGAACTTATTATGTGTTTTAGAGTCAAATTTGTTCTTGTAAATCTGAAATCTGCAAGTAAAGTGGCTTTCACAGCCTCTGTGTGCTTTTGCATTGTTTATAAACGAGGGCCCTGGTCTTTGTGTAAATCCAGCAGAGGGGTCAGGATGTGGGTTGATTTTGATTGGTTGAGTGCAGGCTCAGATTCTGACTGGTCCAATAAAGAGGATTTTGATTGGTGTAAACTTGGGGCAAATCATGTAGCAGCCTATTCTGATTGTATTCCAATTGGTGTAGTGTAGCTGCTGATAATTATTGGATGAGTGAAAGGCATATTCTGATTGGTCCATCTGAGGGGCAGAATCTAATCTGAGTGGGGACAGAGTCTCATTCGGTCATTATGGGGGTTGATCCTGATTGGTTCAGCATAAGACACATTCTGTTTGGTGGAGCACTGGGGCAGCGTTGAAGCAGATTGGGATTGTTCCAGTGCAGGGGCAGATGGTGATTGATCTCCTTACCCCGCAGGTTGATGAAGATGAATGGGCTCCACTTAATCTATCAACTGGCTAAGCATCAGCCAGAAACACTGTTCCCAGACAGGATCAAAATCTGCCGGGCCGTATTAAGGGAGGTAAGCCTGCTTATCAATCTGAGGCTTGTTAAACTAAGATGGATTACAGACTTAGCAGGTCTCGACACCAAGTTAAACGTGGACCAGTCGCAAATCTGGAACATGGACTGAAGCTGAATGAGCTGCTCTGTGTTGTAGCGTGATCCGACTACAGTGCTGCAACCATAGACTGTATAAGAAGGTGGATGAAGCTACCGTGACGTCACCCATTGGTTTCAGCGTACCATAAAGGAAGCCTCGACTTTGGCAATTTGAATTGCGCCATGTCTTCATTTTGAAACCGGATGTGATTTCTGTTGGACGAGAGCGTGTATTGAAGATCTGGGGAGGACCGTGGCTCTGGATCTGACTGTATCAGATGAGGACCAGAGGATAGCCACGCCCCTAAAGCATATTCTGGCTTTATCCTTTATTCTAGTCTATATGGGACCATAATTTACAAAAATGAACATCATGATATATCGAAGGAGACTTGAAAATTGCTAGAGCTACCATAAAATGATGTGAAAAATCATTATTTAAATGAAAAATCAGGTGGGAAAGTAGGGTCATTTTCTCATAGACTTCTATAGCATTGAACTTCTTTCTGCAACCACCGACGTCACCATCTGCTGGCTATTAAATAGAATGCCATTTTACGGTACTTCCGCGTGGACTTCATTTTTCAGACCACGGTGCTGCGTCCGTCTTTTTATACAGTCTATGGCTGCAACTTAGTAATGATGCTCTATGGAACCGGCCTCCTGAACTCGTCTACTGTGTGTTGACGTTTCTCTGTGTTCAGCGTCACGTCTGCGCTGTCGCTCTGCTTTCTTCTCAGAGGTGCGTTATTCTGATTCATATACAGCAGGGCATTTCTGTGGAAAAACCTTTTTTGTTTTGTACAAAATGAAAATAACTCATGAGTCTCGCTGTTAGTATGCGTATGTGCTAGCTGTTCCACACCACTGTGCTTGAAATGTTTCAATTTTTTTTTGCTAGCTCCTGCTGTCTGATGGCGTTAATATTAAACACTTGTAATTAATTTGACAGTGCCTTTTTGGGAGAAACTGGAAGCTAATACGGAAGTTCATTTTTGTCTCACCCTCGTAATGTTAGAGGGCTCATTGGATGGTGGTCGGTGAGATCTGCAGGTCCTCATAATGGACATTGAGTGCGCAGTACTGTCAGAAAGTGTAGGAATTCACAACAGCCAATCAGCTGATAGTGTTAGGCATGCTCATGGCAGCAGGTGAGAGTTTGAATTCGTTGCTGAGTGTCGGCCAGCATTCGCTGTCTTCAGTGCTCATCTGTTTGCGTTTGTGTTCAGGTGATGAACCCGTTGGATTCGGTGTCCGCGGTGGCCTTAGATACGCTTGCAGACCTGCTTTCTTTACTCAAGACGTACTTTGATCCGTTCCTGTACTGGGTCGCCGAAGCGCTGTTCCAGAAAGCCGCCTCCAACAACGGAACCCTCCAGCTACTCGCCAATGTGGCATTGGATCGCATGATCCAGAGTTGCAGCCCATTAATCTGCATGAATATCCTGCTCTACATACTGAGGTGGGTGGAGTCAGGGGCGGGCCATGGGCAAGGGGCTGGACAATGGGGGGCTGATGTGGGTGGAATCAAGGGCGGGTCAGCTTAATATGGGCGGGGCTTGGTGGGGTCAGGACAGAAGTCTGTTATTACACTAATGAGTAGGAGCTTTTTCCCGCAGCGTCATTCAGTAAGTTCACACTGAAGGTTTTAGCCTTAGCTGCAGAGCACAAATCAGATGAAGTTTCTGCACTGAATTTGCAACCATTTACAACAGGTGAACATCTCAATAACATCAGTGCAGTAGAACCCCTTATTGCTGTTGGCCCCAGCGAGGTCATGAACTTGAAGAGGAACCATGCTTGCAATAATCCGTCCTCAAAAAGATAAATGCAAGGCTACTGCTTATATTTATTGCTTTGTTTCTCTCACAAACTTGACACACATTGAACTTTGAATAACTGAAGGAGAGATGGATTTAACACTCATGGATATCAATGATGGCGGCACCAGGCATGTCGTCAGATTGTTGATACTGCCTGGCATAATGCCACTCTAGGTATGCAGCCTCTGTCCAGGAAGACGGGATCCATCCATTGGGCGTGGTTTTACTGACCTTAATCCAACTACTGAATATTTCACTCAAGTTGCTGTACTATTGCACTCCGTCTGCACTGTATTGTTTGGATCTGGGGTATGTTTCAGCCCCTTGAACCCGAACACACTCTGTACCGAGGGCAGCTGTGCATCCCACAAAAAACACGATACAAGGGCATGGTAACCGTACACCAACACAGTCATATTATATACTCAGTTAGCGAGAAGAAACTTGGATAAAAGCTGGTGGTAACCTTTTTTTTTTATTTTCCCAAAGCAAACATAATTCCAGCACCAAGCAACTAAATAAGCGAGCAACTGAAATGCGGAAATGGTGCATGTGTCCCATATATGGTGCTAGCAAATCCGTAACTTCATGCCACTGAACAAGCGATATCATATAAAAGCCTACATGCCTGGGATGGGCAGCTCTGGTCCGAGAGATCCGCAGTGTATGGATGCTTTTGTAGTCTGCTTTCAGTCAGCAGCCAATTGGTGCTTAGAGTACAAGTTATGTCAAATAATTATCCAATCAGTGACTTTTAATCAATCGGTTGTGCAGAAGCACATTAAAACCTGCAGACATTGTGGCTTTACAAGACCAGAGTTGCCCATCCCCGCTGTATGGATAAGAAACTTAGAAGCTTAACGCTCTGCAACCAAAACTCACTGAATATACAGCTGTAAAAGGGCAAATAATAACGGCACTTCAAACGGCCATGACCATAAATTATGTCTTACCTGAGCTGTTTTGCGGGTAAATTTGCGTTCAAGGGAATACCGATGCTGCTTATATCTTCCCTGAAGTCTCACTGTTACTTTGAAATGATTGCTGACAGTCCCCAGGTACCCCATGCAGTTGGAGCAAAAACAGCAACATATCAACTATCTGACGTCATAAACATGGCTTCCCACCAGAGAACCAAAGATCTAACGGTGCTGCTCATTAATTATTTGAAGTTTTATTACAAGACGGATGTCAGAGTTGGCGCGGGACAAACACAAGTAAAAATTAAAGCTGCAAGCAGCTGTGATCGGGCCTTCGTACTCAGGCGTGACCGCGCAGGGCCTTCGGCACGCAAGTGCTGCGGTTTGAAGCGAGAAGAGAGAAAAAAATGGGAAGGAGCAAAGAAACGCAATGTTTCATTCATCCACTAGATGGCGCTATGAGGGTAACCAGATGTGGGCAGGTGCTTTAAGGGGGGGACCCTTATCACACATGTCAAGTTTCGAACAAATCAGACAATGCGTGACGGATTCATTTCGTGGCGATGGATTTAAAGTTGCCGCCGCCGCCACAGGCAGCCTGCAACATGACACGACACGTGTGTCGCTGTGGGGATTCATCAACTTGATCGTCATGTGGCCACAAAATGTAGTTCATCAGGTCAGGAGTTTGGGGTTGGTGTTTGTCAATGTAAAATGTGGCATTTCCTGTTTCCACAAGGGGGCGCCATGAGCGAGAGTGACTGAGCATATGGAGGCGTTCAGGGCGGGGCTCTTGTCATGTACAGAAGTTTTGAAGCAGTTAGGATGAAGTACGTGGGAGAGAGAGCTGTTCGAATATGCATGGCGTATCATCAACGGCCGCGGACGTAGAGAAAAGCTTTTGATAACTTTTGATCACAAAGGTCTTGAGATGATGTTCACCAAATCTGGAGTTGATTGGACAAAATATGTAGGAGGAGTTCGTTAAAATACACGGTGTGGAATGGCCGCCATAATCGAAAATGAAAATCAAAATGGCGGACTTCCTGTTGGGGTTGGACCATGGCGTAATGAGACTTTTTTGCTCATCAGAACAACTTCTACATGCGTACCAATTTTCATCCAGCAACTCCAAAAAAGCCCTATGGGGAGGGGTTTTAGAAAATTTCAAGGGGGCGCTATAGAGGCAGGTGTGCAAAGTTTGCTGAGTTTTTTAGCATTTGAAGGCCTCCAAACATTCGAAAATACTTGGTTAAAAAATAATAATAATAATAATAAGAAAAATTCTTACAATTTCGATAAGGTCTTCACACCGTTAGTGCTCGGGCCCTAATAATTCTACACAACAATTTTAATTAAAATGTCGCTGATACGGTGCAAATGCATAACTGTTACTGTTCACCTTTAAGTTTTATTTTTCTGTGGGGGGCGGGGTGCGGGGGTTAAGGCATAATTAGGCTACATAAGCATTAGGGCTGGATTTTAGTTTGGAGATACCAACAGATGTGCTCCTTTCCAGTAACGAGAGTATGCCAGATCCCGACCAGGAAGCGGTAGCGCGGGAATGCATTGCCGTACACCTGCTTGCACTTGTGGAGTCTGCGCGCTATGAACCGGAAATGCATGTGCTCGTCCTTTCATTCAGCGACCTAACCCAGGACACCTCAGTGGTAGTCAGGTGAGTAGAGCGTCTTTTTCAGCCTGTCTGTCGCCTCACTTCAGTTCCTTGTTTCTCAGTGATTTAATTCCTTAGACCAGGCCCTGATAATTGATTGCGGCCTACCTTCAGTTAAAGGGATCATAATCCATCATATTCAGTTGAAAGGGCCTTTCTGCAGTTTACCCAAGATATTGTTCTGCAAAGAAATTCCACAGCATTCTCATGATGCTGATTTTTCTCTTGAATGCGTGGCTTACGAATGATCGGCCTGCAAACATAGAGTCCACCTCTCCACATCTATCATGAATCTGCCACACCTGTAACTTTGAGCTGATGTTTGAAGCATTGACTGTATGTAAAGATGGACATTCGAACAGATCCCCAAAAATGGACGTTCGATCAGCTCCCCAACAGTGAGGCCAAAACATCTTGATCGCCATCTAGTGGCTGGCTCCAGTATATTTTATAAACCTGCCCCATCAATGTTGGTGGAAGGGATGTTAGCCACTCTAAATAATTAAAATAATGTAATGTAAATAATTAAAGTATGAGTCAAACAATTTTTTTATGAAGATGGTTTCTGCCATTTTAAGTAGTTCTTAAAATTACTTAAAAGTAAGGGGGTGGGGGTGTTAAGTCATGATTGACAGACGAGACTTACAGTGACTCCGCCCGCTGGCTTAATGCCGGGAATTCTTCAGCGCTGGAATGCAACCGTCAAGAAGAGCTATAACGTTGAAATTACACATGCCTTAGTTGCTCGGTCTCCATACAACTTAGCATAACCCACAGTGATTTTGAAAGTCAAACGAAAATTGACAGTGGAATTGACCCTCTGAGCAATGTATCTTGAACTGTATGCAGGGATGCAGTCGCTGATAAGTGAAGCCAGATGGCTCGCCAGCTAGCCAAGCTAGTTTAACAGGTTTCTATAGCAGGTCTCTGTAAGTTGGGTAGGAATGAAAATCAATGGTAAAAATGTATATACACGGAACATAGTGTAATGTACTGTTAGCAGCTATGCTTTGCTCAGTGTAGAGCTTTTTAACCATCGCTTTTCATTGCTTACATTAATTTAAGTGACCTATGACTGAATCTTGCTAGCTTGCTACAAACAGTTTGCTAGCTAGCAAACTAGTAAATCGTGATTAAGTGATAGGTAGCCTAGCTCATCAGCAAGCTTGCTAGTAATGTTCTTGGAACAAACGTTAAAACACATGATAGCGGGGAGTCCATTTGCCCACAGACTGTATTTTGCTACCTTATTTTGAAGGGTTGTTTGAGGCAACTTAACCATCATCAACATATTACCCACCTAGCTAGTAGATAGCTAGCAGTCGGCACGAGTTTGAATGTAATACTGATGATGAGGAAAGCAGCTAACATACTTGGCTTCTTACAACTGTACTTGGAAAACATCCAAACTAGCTAAGGCCATATAAAAAAAAAGTTGGTAATCATCCCTTCCCGACTGGCAAAAACAGTGCCGACACAAGTTTTAAAATTTTTTCATTTAAAAAAAAAATCTTTTTTTTTCGTCAAAAAAATGTCTAGTATCTCGTAAAAACGTGAGAAACCGATGCCTCAGTGATTCAAACTTCAGTGTTTCGATTCAACTGCAGTGACTGACCAGCCCTCTAGCGAGCGTTTGTTGAACCACACTGCGCATGTGCAAATATCTAAAGAGCTTTCAGTTAAAAGGAGTTTCCACCAGTTTGTCTTAAAAAATTAAAAATAATAATAATAAAAAACCTCCACCCCCCCCCTTACTTTTTTATGCCCAAAAGGATGATCACCAACTCTTTTTAATGTGGCCTGCCCCTTTAACAAGCTTTCAGTCGCAGTAGAACGGTAGTTTCAATAATCTAATTGTTTGGTTATGTTTCCTAACAAGATAATATTGAGTATATTAGGCTAACAATAACAGCTGAAGTAAATTAACACATTCTGGGTCACTGAAATGGCCAACTAGGCTACATGAAAAGTGCAGAGAATGTGCTTGCGACTGAATGGGGCGAATGTATGAGCGGGACTTCGATACCACAGCTCAGCCCCCGATCACTGTTACACAGACTCTGGCTCCAGAAGAACAAGGTGGCAGCGTCTGGATGAAGGATATTTTGGCTCCATTTTTGTGCAGCGTTAGGAAGAGGAGATGCGATGTCCATCTTTACATTCAGTCTATGGTTTGATGGAGTCGGAACAGTCCAATCTAGCCCAGGTTGATTAATGTACCCCATTCTTTGCCACAGGAGCTGCGCTGAGAAGATGCTTGCTGTCCTTTCGGAACATGTGGAAGTAAGTCAGTTACTGTCAGTTACATGTTGAAGTAAGTCAAAGGTCCAAACTTTTATGGAATGAGTAATGTGGAAACTGTGTATTGGGTCATTCCGTGTCAACTCAACCAGAGCCCCCTGCATCAAAATTTTGATTTTCATGAAACTTTGCACATTTAAAGAGATATGCATTGGCTGTACTGAGGTCAAATATTTCAGCTCAATTATTGCTAGTTCCTGAAATTTAGCCTATTTTAGGGAAGGGGGGGGTCAGTTTTAACAAAATTGCCTTAATTTTAGAGGGAGATTGAGGGCCTCAGATATGGATTTTCAGAGCTGAGAGAATCACAAGTTTAATTTTGTCATCAGAAAAGTTGCTGAACTCTTGGCTTCAGCTACTTTTCTTTACTCAGTTTAGTTTACCTGTACTGTGGCCTGGAAAAGGCAAAAAACACCAATCATACTAATTCGCAGTAATTTTTTCAAAATTTTATGTTTTTCTTATTGTTACTAATTAAGATAGAGCCCTGAGACTTGATATGCAAACTGTCTGAAGACCACAAAAAATATCAAAGTCCGAATGGTTGTATTAAATATTTTAATAACCTTGGAAGTTGGTTTCAGAATGAAAGGTGCATATTTTGGGTCATTATAGTGGGTATATATCTCAAAAGGGACACAGGTTATCAATGTCATATTTTTAGTGCTTGAAGGCATGGGTCTTGGGCCTAACATATTAAAAAACTGGAGATGTAAAACTCTTCCTTAGTTTAGACTGTACAGCATGCCAATCATATTAGGTGTCTAACTTAATTTTCGGAGCACCTTAGCCATGGTGTAAGTGAAAAGGTGAGTGTGACACATACACTTGTTTCATAATGAAATAGGTACATAGGCATTGTTATGAGGCATGTTGGTCACATTTCAAATATGTTGGCATATAAAGAAACATCAGAGTAACTACTGAATGTTTGAAAACAAGGTCCAACAATGCTGTGTATGTATCGATATGTCATTTCTTGAAGCAAAATATGGAAATTAAATGGGTCAACTAGGCGCAACACTAGCAACTATTGAAATTGTTTTTACCCTACTAATCAGCTTGGTAAACATGTAAATGAGTTCACTCATGATGCACACTAGAGAATGTGTTGCATTTGGATCCTGCCACTCCCCGTGACAGACAACAATGCCTTACTTCTGCAGAGCTATCTATATATAGGGCCATGGGGCGAAAAAACCCAAAATTTCAGACATGGGATTATTGGAGGTTTCAGTTTATATGTTGCTTAATGAATTTTGGACCACTCCCAAAGTGGAGGAGAGTGTTAGGTGGGACTGCGGATAGGAGATCGGGGCGAATGTGATGTCCTATGGGCGTCCCCAGGTGGCGAGACTCAGGGTGGGGCTCGCGTCTCTCGTGGGAGTTCTTGTTGGCTCCTAAGCCCCCTAAAGGTGTTAATGAATCGACGATAGATGGGCTCCGCGTACGTCGTCGATATTATTATCCCCCGCCACACGAAGTGGCCGGGGGATATTGATTTGACCTCCGTCCGTCCGTCCGTGCGTGTGTGCGTGCGTCCGTCCGTCCGGGATAAAGGGGAACAACTTTTCTCAAGAAATATTCGCGATAGGATCACCAAATTTCGTGTGTAGCTTAAGACCATAAAGACCTTGATCGAGTTCGAAAATGAGACGCGTGATTATTTTTCCTAGAGTTATTGCCCTTGATTCACTTTTTTTCACTCTGTTCACGGTATATGTAAAGGGGAACAACTTTTCACGGGAAATATTCCAGATAGGATAACCAAATTTGGTGTGTAGCTTAAGACCATAAACACCTTGATCGAGTTCGAAAATGAGACACGCGTGATTATTTCTCCCGGAGTTATTGCCCTTGATTCACTTTTTTCAACTCTGTTCACGGTATATGTAAAGGGAACTACTTTTCACGGAAATATTCCAGATGGGATAACCAAATTTGGTGTGTAGCTTAAGACCATAAAGACCCTGATGGAGTTCGAAAATAAGAAGCACACTATTATTTTTCCCACAGTTATTGCCCTTGTGGCACTTCTGGGAGCCTCTGTTCATAGTATCTTTAAAGAAGACATTTTGGCGGGCGATGTTGTTGACCATGTCAACTTGTTGTGAATATAGCTTGCGTAAGAGTTTGATGTCCAGTGGCCGAGGATTTTAATCAGGTGGTCCGACACTCCTCGCTTGGATGCTGTGGCGGGGCGCTGATGCGAAAGGATGCCCGGGGAAGTATTTGGGCGAAATATTGGATCTAATTCAATTCAATTGAGCACAGATAACCAGTGGCCAATTTGACGAAGAAGTTGATGCCGCTTAGGTGGACTTGTATGGAGGCTGGTCGAACCTGGTGTATGGAGTGAATGTACGAAATGAAGCTCGTAATGGAAACGTTGTCAAACGACGTGTTGCACGGAGCGACGTGCTTGAGCGTGGAGATGGACGGTGTGCAGGCGAGGCGGAATGGTGGATTGCGAGACTGAAAGTCGGCCGAGAGCGTGAACCTTGCCACTGCGATTGGCTGTGAGGTGGAGACGCGTATTTTTCGTGAATGTTTGCCGATGAGGCAAAGTGCACCAATAATCGAAGCACTAGCGATGCGCTAGTTGGCTGCGCCACTGCGAGTGGCCGTGAGGAGGATACACGTAGTATCCGAGAATGTTTGCCGGCGGGGCAAAGTGCACCGAAGCGCTAGCGAGCTGCGCCACTGCGAGTGGCTGTAAAGCCTAGTTCGATGACCAAAGCGCAAAACCTCCTATCTGCAAAATTTTTCTGATTGGCGGATTTCACTTTGGATGATGAGAACAAGGAAGGCTGTTCATCCAAAGTGATATTTGCCAATCAGAAAAATTCTGCTGAAAGGAGGCTTTGCGCTTTGATTATTGTTATGCTTGACGCAGTCGTGATTGCGGGAGGTTCGTGTGCCACGAATGACGTAATTGCGCACCTGGCGACAGCCACAAACGTGGCGCTTGGCGAGGTCGCGCACCTCCAGGATTTTGAAACTTTTCGCAAGCCGCGCTAGTGTCGCCCAGTTCAAAAATGTTTTCCGCTTGCTTCTACTTCTACTGGTTTTGCCTGCTTCTACTACTTCCTATAGTATGTTTTTTTGTCTTTGCGGTTGTGATTTGAAAGTCATTGCGTTTTGATTTTATTCACAATTTACACTTTGTCCCAACTATTTTGGAATTGGGGTTGTACATAAAATTTTGAAAAAATACTCGCAAATTAGTATGATTGGTGTTTTTAGCTTTCTCCAGGCCACAGTACAGGTCAACTAAACACAATGAATAAAGAAAACTAGTTTAAGCCATGAGTTCAGCAACTTTTCTGATGATAAAATGAAAATGATGGGTCTGTTTGCTCTGCAAATGCATTTCTCAGGCATTCAAACTTGACGATTTTCTTAAAACTGACCCCCCCTCCCTAAAAGAAGCTAAATCTCAGGAACTGGCAATAATTGAGCTTAATTATTTCACCGTTTCACACCAGATATATGAATCTTCCACTGTGGGAAGTAAAATAAAAATGATTTTTTTTGGCGGGGAAGTTCCTGAAATTGGGTTGGTGTGACCTGGAATGACCTCATACATCTTAATGCAGGAAAAAGCACAAATGGACCATAAGGTGTTTGCCCTGAAGTGTCCACTGAAGTATGTGGATACAGTGACCAATGATGTAGATTTTGGATCAATGACCCCAAATGACCCTTACATGACCTTTGACCCCAGAACTGTTTGGGTCACGTGCGATTTGACCCAACAATCATTGAATTTAAGTACCATGAAAATACACTGAAATGTTTGAATACAGTGACCTTCTGACCATTTTGGATCAATGACCCCAAATGACCTCAAGATGACCTTGAACCCCCCCCATCTGTAGGATGAACGTGTGTGACTTGACCACGGATACACACGCTGCTCATTTCGTGGTCCCCTTCCGAAACTCTTACGGCAGGCACAAAAATACCTGTTCGATGCACATAATAACACCGCAAAACAGAATGTCTGGCCTGGATGACATCCATAAATTGCTCCATTGTAATTATTAGTTCTGAAAATTACTAAAATGCTTGAAAAGGCAGAAATCCAACAAGCTGGCCTCCTTCAGAATCTGTGAACTCATGCGAAATGTGTGATATTATTCATTCTGATATGTTAATTTTTTTCTATCTAAATTCAGGAAAGCACGGAATTTCGGGATAAATCAGCCACCACGCCTGACACTATTGATTTGCGAATCCTGACGAGAACACAGGTGAGGTTTCAGTCCGTGGAAACTTAACTCTGAAGATGTAGACTTACAGCAATATCTCCTATGAGTCTTCGCTTTAGCAGCTCATGTGCCAAACAGGCTAGTTTTGCATAACTTCTAAAAGCAGTTATTTTAAATGGAAATCTGGTCCCAGGACTGAATCTTAACCCTGAATGTTCAATCACTTCTCCCATGAATTATTCCACAGACCCCCAAAAAAGCAGGCTAAGCAGTGATAATCATTTTCAATCATTATTTCAAAAGTAGGAATGATCAATTCTACTCTGACATGGGTTCATCTGAATACAGGAAAAAATGACGGCCACGTCAACAGACCCCATAAATATGGCACCAACGGCACCAGGATCCCGCGACCCCAGCGGCGTCCAATCAAACAGCTCTGAGCAGCTAAAGGACCAGCAGCCCCATCAGGAAGGGGCCCTGACTGAAGAGGGCGCTCACGAGGAGCCCTGCAGTTCCTGCGTCTCATTCGATGAGTCTTTAAGGTCCCAGGGGCGGGACATTGATAACAGAATCCTGGAAATCGCTAGCAGAGGCCTGGACGGGGAACAGGAAAAGCAAACTGCTGCACTGGACTGCAGCTCGGTATCGCAGCTCCAAGAGGAGATGAGGCTGCCCCCTCCTGAACAGAGCCCCAACCCAGAAACTCCTGCAGTGGAGGAGGAGATGAAGACTGACCACGGCCAAAACCTGTCAGAGACATCAGGTGAGTCTGTCCTGCCTTGAATGTGTTATATGGTTCTGTCTGAAGTATCATGTGTGAAAACAGATTTCACCATGACAGACCCATCTCTGGTTGTAAGGACAGAAAATTTCTCCGAGGAATTCCTCTGTGATCAAAAAATGTTAGGGTTTGCATTCTGAACCGCCCATAAAAAAAGAAAAATGATATCCAAGGAGCAGATGGTGCTGAAAAGCACACCCTGGTTGGATTAGCAGATAGATCTCATCACTATGAGTTAAAGGGACATTATCATCCGATACAATTAGCCACTTAAATCGTTCCCAGATAACAATACATTCGACTTCTAACCTTTTCCAGGTGATTCAACCCCCACGTTATTCAAATATCGAATAAAGGGTGCGAGCAAACAGGCTATTCTCCCTTGAATGGGGCGCGCCATTTTATTAGAGCAGTCTCTTTTTCGGTGCTTGGCTGTGACGTTTCTCTGGCTGCTCTGCATATACGCTACATACAGCGTACACAGAGTACAATCGCCGTTTTTCCACCCCAGTTTTTGTGAGTTGAGCTTGCTAGCCGACGTGCACGGAGTACCTTTCCATAACCATTGTGAAACCTTAGTTTGTTAGCTAGCTAGCTAGTCAGTATTGACTGTGAATTTAAAAACCATGGCAAGTTCAACCGTGAATGCCTTTGACTCGTCACGGTGTATTGGAGTGATGTAGTTCAGTACAAACGCAAAATTTACTCAACTTGTTTGATAACTTTCATCTGACACGCTTACTCGTAAGATCCTCTATATCATGTATGCCCCCGCAGTAGACTACCGTACCGCACAGCGAGTTTGTGTCATTTGTCATGTATGTTTGTAAGTCAGTCAAGCAGACATAGTCAAGGTCTAGATGCTGGAAATCTAACTTACTGGCTTTCTTTCGAGGCTGGCGATTCAGTTTAATAGCTGGATATCACACAAAAGACTGGTAATGTTCAAGTATTATCATCGCAGTGCATAATTTATGATTGCAATGCAGATGAAAAGGACAACAAGAACAAAGGCAGAGAGCCGAGATGACGTCATTATTTACAGCGCCTTTAGCGTTATTTCCTCTAAACTACTGTCTGCTAGAAGTGTCATGGCGCATTCCATTAACTTATCAAAAACATCTAAACAATTTGAAAGGATGACCCTACATGAAACATTTCCTACACATGACTGAATGTGTGTATTTATGCAGCTACTGAGTGTGACTTGCTGTACTATGATACTTTAAATGGCCAGTCAGCACTATGATACCGTCCCTTTAAATGGCCAGTCAGCAAAGTATTTGCATGAGGGTTATTCCATCTGAAATCGCCAGGTTCAAAAAATGTTCCTGACTGACAACTTCTGATTTGCTTCAGATAAATATGCAGAACATAATGTTCTTGTATCCGGTAGATTATGTGCAAAATTTTTAGACCCATCTCTTCATTTGTTTTCGAGATATTGAGACTTCAAAAAGACGGCGTGGCCCCCAATTTTGCATAAAATACAAGTGTACGATATTCCAATTTCAATGAGTCATAATTTTTGAACTATTGAAGACAAATACATGAAATTTCCAGGATTGGTTTTTTTGCTATAATTTTTCTCAGATTACCAAAAATCAGATGAAAAATGAATGTGCAATATGCAGAATACATTTCACAATGACTTCATGGACATTGTTAGATGTGACATATGCTATTGTCTGGCAAATAGCTAACAGCTAATGCTACTCATGCGCTGTGGGGAATATTATATTTCATAGTACTTGTGCAAAACTGAAACGATTAATTAACCAATTAACTAATGGGAACTTCGGAGAACACAAAAATGTAGCAAAGGTAATACAGTGAATGCTTTGTCTTAATTGATGTTACGCACTGATCATGTGACCCCCCCCCCCTCAGATGAGCTGTCTTTGGACCCTGAACCACGTGCTGTACTGGAGGAGAGCTTAAAGCTTCTGAACTCTGATAAACGGTAGGGAGACTCCAATGCTAACCACTCATAGCGAAAATCAATCAACCAAACGTATGTCGCAGTTTGCAAACTTCTAACTTCCTGAATGGCGATGAGCAGGGCTTTCAGCTGCTGCAGTGCTTATTATTGGGTTCACTGAGACGTTTTCTTGATATCAAACTCGCAGAGAGAAATAGAACATCTATTAATAGCAAATATGTAAGATGCTTGGGAAATGTAGTTTTTTAGAATGGCCCGATATGACTGACACAGCTACAAGTGGTTACACGCACACCCAAGTATTATAACAGGTGCAGGACAAACATATACGTCTAAACTGAAAATGAGATGTCCGCACACTGTTGAATCATCAGCTCATAATAATTTATTGTTCAACAGTTTTGGCCGATGGGGCCGTCCCCAGGTACAAAAAACTAACAAAGGCCACATCGGCCCTCAGAACAACAGTGGTCTAACTATGATTTTCTGATTTTCTGAGTTAGACCCATATTTTTCATGCTAAAGATAAAATCTATTCATGCAATAATGGGCCAGAAGATTGTTAGTTCCACTTCTGAAATTTAGATAGTAGTGCAAGAGTGGTCTAACTCCATAATTCTTATTTTTTATACGTTTTGCTTAAAACCTAACAAAAATCGTCAACGTTGACAACAAAATACTCTATGACCATGAAAGCGGAGATTCAAAGGATGTCACTTCAAGATGGATCTAAATGCTTACTGGCATGCTGAATTTGACAACTTCGAAACTTAGGAAGCTGTTTTCTCAAAATGATAAAAAATGGAGTTAGACCACTTTTGTTCTGAGGGGCTCAACTGTTGTGAGCTGATTCAACAGTGTGCCGTCATTTCATTTTCAGTTTTCCCAATATGACAGGCTGTTAACAGTGATTTGGAGTGATTATCGTCATTTTGGTATTTGAATTCCAGGCCTGTATTTTTATCATTAAAAAAACTGCATAGATTTTATCCAGAAATATTGCAAATCCACAAAAAAAGCGGCATATGTTAAAAAATTTCCAACTTTATAAAACCACTGGTAATCTAAGTTGCATGCAATTTCTACATATTTAATGATGATCAACTTGGAATTTTTACATATGTGCACAATCCTATGAACTTATTATGTGTTTTAGAGTCAAATTTGTTCTTGTAAATCTGAAATCTGCAAGTAAAGTGGCTTTCACAACTTCTGTGTGCTTTTGCATTGTTTATAAACGAGGGCCCTGGTCTTTGTGTAAATCCAGCAGAGGGGTCAGGATGTGGGTTGATTTTGATTGGTTGAGTGCAGGCTCAGATTCTGACTGGTCCAATAAAGAGGATTTTGATTGGTGTAAACTTGGGGCAAATCATGTAGCAGCCTATTCTGATTGTATTCCAATTGGTTTAGTGTAGCTGCTGATAATTATTGGATGAGTGAAAGGCATATTCTGATTGGTCCATCTGAGGGGCAGAATCTAATCTGAGTGGGGACAGAGTCTCATTCGGTCATTATGGGGGTTGATCCTGATTGGTTCAGCATAAGACGCATTCCGTTTGGTGGAGCACTGGGGCAGCGCTGAAGCAGATTGGGATTGTTCCAGTACAGGGGCAGATGGTGATTGATCTCCTTACCCCGCAGGTGGATGAAGATGAAGGGGCTCTACTCAATCTGTCAACTGGCTATGCATCAGCCAGAAACACTGTTCCCAGCCAGGACCGACATCTGCCAGGCCGTATTAGATGAGGTAAGCCTGCTTATCAATCTGAGGCTTGTTAAACTAAGATGGATTACAGAGTTAGCAGGTCTCGACACCAAGTTAAACGTGGACCAGTCGCAAATCTGGAACATGGACTGAAGCTGAATGAGCTGCTCTGTGTTGTAGCATGATCTGACTACAGTGCTGCAACCATAGACTGTATAAGAAGATGGACGAAGCTACCGTGACGTCACCCATTGGTTTCAGCATACCATAAAGGAAGCCTCGATTTTGGCAATTTGAATTGCGCCATGTCTTCATTTTGAAACCGGATGTGATTTCTGTTGGACGAGAGCGTGTATTGAAGATCCGGGGAGGACCGTGGCTCTGGATCTGACCGTATCGGACGAGGACCAGAGGATAGCCACGCCCCTAAAGCATATTCTGGCTTTATCCTTTATTCTAGTCTATATGGGACCATAATTTACAAAAATGAACATCATAATATATCGAAGGAGACTTGAAACTTGCTATAGCTACCATAAAATAATGTGAAAAATCATTATTTAAATGAAAAATCAGGTGGGAAAGTAGGGTCATTTTCTCATAGACTTCTCTAGGATTGAACTTCTTTCTGCAACCACCGACGTCGCCATCTGCTGGCTATTAAGTAGAATGCCATTTTACGGTACTTCCGCATGGACTTCATTTTTCAGACCAGGGTGCTGCGTCCGTCTTTTTATTTCAGTCTATGGCTGTAACTTAGTAATGATGCTCTATGGAACCGGCCTCCTGAACTCGTCTACTGGGTGTTTACGTTTCTCTGTGTTCAGCGTCACGTCTGCGCTGTCGCTCTGCTTCCTTCTCAGTGGTGCGTTATTCTGATTCATATACAGCAGGGCATTTCTGTGAAAGAACCTTTTTTGTTTTGTACAAAATGAAAATAACTCATGAGTCTCGCTGTTAGTATGCGTATGTGCTAGCTGTTCCACACCACTGTGCTTGAAATGTTCCGATTTTTTTTTGCTAGCTCCTGCTGTCTGATGGCGTTAATATTAAACACTTGTAATTAATTTGACAGTGCCTTTTTGGGAGAAACTGGAAGCTAATACGGAAGTTCATTTTTGTCTCACCCTCATAATGTTAGAGGGCTCATTGGATGGTGGTCGGTGAGATCTGCAGGTCCTCATAATGGACATTGAGTGCGCAGTACTGTCAGAAAGTGTAGGAATTCACAACAGCCAATCAGCTGATAGTGTTAGGCATGCTCATGGCAGCAGGTGAGAGTTTGAATTTGTTGCTGAGTGTCGGCCAGCATTCGCTGTCTTCAGTGCTCATCTGTTTGCGTTTGTGTTCAGGTGATGAACCCGTTCGATTCGGTGTCCGAGGCGGCCTTAGGGACGCTTGCAGACCTGCTTCTTTTATTCAAGACGTGCTTTGATCCATACCTGGACTGGGTCGTCGACGTGCTGTACCTGAAAGCTGCCTCCGACAATGAAACCCTCCAGCGACTCTCCAATGTGGCATTGGATCACATGATTGAGAGTTGCAGCCCATTAATCTGCATGAAGGAGATGCTCTTCATACTGAGGTGGGTGGAGTCAGCGGCGGGCCATGGGCAAGGGGCTGGACAATGGGGGGCTGATGTGGGTGGAATCAAGGGTGGGTCAGCTTAATATGGGCGGGGCTTGGTGGGGTCAGGACAGAAGTCTGTTATTACACTAATGAGTAGGAGCTTTTTCCCGCAGCGTCGTTCAGTAAGTTCACGCTGA
Organism: Gymnothorax javanicus; assembly: GCA_029692085.1. Lineage (NCBI taxonomy): Eukaryota > Metazoa > Chordata > Actinopteri > Anguilliformes > Muraenidae > Gymnothorax > Gymnothorax javanicus. Next base: position 13,510,253 of record CM056212.1, on the reverse strand, counting down.
AGGTTTTAGCCTTAGCTGCAGAGCACAAATCAGATGAAGTTTCTGCACTGAATTTGCAACCATTTACACCAGGTGAACATCTCAATAACATCAGTGCAGTAGAACCCCTTATTGCTGTTGGCCCCAGCGAGGTCATGAACTTGAAGAGGAACGGTGCTTGCAGTAATCCGTCCTCAAAAAGATAAATGCAAGGCTACTGCTTATATTTATTGCTTTGTTTCTCTCACAAACTTGACACACATTGAACTTTGAATAACTGAAGGAGAGATGGATTTAACACTCATGGATATCAATGATGGCGGCACCAGGCATGTCGTCAGATTGTTGATACTGCCTGGCATAATGCCACTCTAGGTATGCAGCCTCTGTCCAGGAAGACGGGATCCATCTATTGGGCGTGGTTTTATTGACCTTAATCCAACTACTGAATATTTCACTCAAGTTGCTGTACTATTGCACTCCGTCTGCACTGTATTGTTTGGATCTGGGGTATGTTTGAGCCTCTTGAACCCGAACACACTCGGTACCGAGGGCAGCTGTGCATCCCACAACAAACACTATACAAGGGCATGGTAACCGTACACCAACACAGTCATATTATATACTCAGTTAGCAGGAAGAAACTTGGATAAAAGCTGGTGGTAACCTTTTTTTTCCCAAAGCAAACATAATTCCAGCACCAAGCAACTAAATAAGCGAGCAACTGAAATGCGGAAATGGTGCATGTGTCTCATATATGGTGCTAGCAAATCCGTAACTTCATGCCACTGAACAAGCGATATCATATAAAAGCCTACATGCCTGGGATGGGCAGCTCTGGTCCGAGAGATCCGCAGTGTATGGATGCTTTTGTAGTCTGCTTTCAGTCAGCAGCCAATCAGTGCTTAGAGTACAAGTTATGTCCAATAATTATCCAATCAGTGACTTTTAATCAATCAGTTGTGCAGAAGCACATTAAAACCTGCAGACATTGTGGATCTACAAGACCAGAGTTGCCCATCCCCGCTGTATGGATAAGAAACTTAGAAGCTTAACGCTCTGCGACCAAAACTCACTGAATATACAGCTGTAAAAGAGCAAATTATAACGGCACTTCAAACGGCCATGACCATAAATTATGTCTTACCAGAGCTGTTTTGCGAGTAAATTTGCATTCAAGGGCATACCGATGCTGCTTATATCTTCCCTGAAGTCTCATTGTTACTTTGAAATGATTGCTGACAGTCCCCAGGTACCCCATGCAGTTGGAGCAAAAACAGCAACATATCAACTATCTGACGTCATAAACATGGCTTCCCTCCAGAGAACCAAAGATCTAATGGTGCTGCTCATTAATTATTTGAAGTTTTATTACAAGACGAATATCAAAGTTGGCGCGGAACAAACACAAGTAAAACTTAAAGCTGCAAGCAGCTGTGATCGGGCCCTCGTACTCAGGCGTGACCGCGGAGGACCTTCGGCACGCAAGTGCCGCGGTTTGAAGCGAGAAGAGAGAAAAAAATGGGAAGGAGCAAAGAAACGCAATGTTTCATTAATCCACTAGATGGCGCTATGAGCGTAATCAGATGTGGGCAGGTGCGTTAAGGGGGGGACCCTGATCACACATGTTAAGTTTTGAGCAAATCAGACAATGAGTGACGGATTCATAAGGAGTTGATATTTCGTGGCGATGGATTTAAAGTTGCCGCCGCCGCCACAGGCAGCCTGCAACATGACATGACTTGTGTGTCGCTGTGGGGATTCATCAACTTGATCGTCATGTGGCCACAAAATGTAGTTCATCAGGTCAGGAGTTTGGGATTGGTGTTTGTCAATGTAAAATGTGGCATTTCCTGCTTCCACAAGGGGGCGCCATGAGCGAGAGTGACTATGAGCATATGGAGGCATTCAGGGCAGGGCTCTTGTCATGTACAGAAGTTTTCAAGCAGTTAGGATGAAGTATGTGGGAGAGAGAGCTGTTCGAATATGCATGGCGAATCATCAAAAATGGCGGCGCCATAGCGGCCACGGCCATCGACGTAGAGGAAAGTTTTTGATAACTTTTGATCACAAAGGTCTTGAGATGATGTTCACCAAATCTGGAGTTGATTGGACAAAATCTGTGGGAGGAGTTCGTCAAAATACACGGTGTGGAATGGCTGCCATAATCGAAAATGAAAATCAAAATGGCGGACTTCCTGTTGGGGTTGGACCATGATGTTATGAGACTTTTTTGCGCATCAGAACAACTTCTACATGTGTACCAATTTTCATCCAGCAACTCCAAAAAAGCCCTATGGGGAGGGGTTTTAGAAAATTTCAAGGGGGCGCTATAGAGGCAGGTGTGCAAGTTTGGTGAGTTTTTTAGCATTTGAAGGCCTCCAAACATTTGAAAATACTTGGTTAAAAATAATAATAAAAAAAAATTCTTCCAATTTCGATAGGGTCCTCACACCGTTAGTGCTCAGGCCCTATTAATTCTACACAACAGTTTTAATTAAAATGTCGCTGATTCGGTGCAAATGCATAACTGTTACTGTTCACCTTTAAGTTTTATTTTTCTGTGGGGGGGTGGGGGGCGGGGGTTAAGGCATAAATAGGCTACATAAGATGTTCTCAACAGATCTACAACAGATGTTCTCCTTTCCAGTAACCCGTGTATGGAAGGTCCCGACCAGCAAGCGGTAGCGCGGGAATCCTTTGCCGTACACCTGCTTGTTCTGGTGGAGTCTGTGCGCTATGAACCGGAAATGCATGAGCTCTTCCTTTCAGTCAGCCAACTAACCCAGGACACCTCAGAGGTAGTCAGGTGAGTAGAGCGTCTTTTTTGGCCTGTCTGTCGCCTCGCTTCAGTTCCTTGTTTCTCAGTGATTTAATTCCTTAGACCAGGCCCTGATAATTGATTGCGGCCTACCTTCAGTTAAAGGGATCATAATCCATCATATTCAGTTGAAAGGGCCTTTCTGCAGTTTACCCAAGATATTGTTCTGCAAAGAAATGCCACAGCAAATCTGCACAGCATGCAGATTTTTCTCTTGAATGCGTGGCCTACGAATGATCGGCCTGCAAGCATAGACTCCACCTCCCTAAATCTATCATGAATCTGCCACACCTGTAACTTTGAGTTGATGTTTGAAGCATTGACTGCATGTAAAGATGGACATTCGAACAGGTCCCCAAAAATGGACATTCGAACAGGTCCCCAACAGTGAGGCCAATACATCTTGATCGCCATCTAGTGGCTGGCTCCAGTATATTTTATAAACCTGCCCCATCCATGTTGGTGGAAGGGATGTGGGCCTCACTAAATAATTAAAGTAATGTAATGTAAATAATTAAAGTACGTGTCAAACAATTTTTTTACGAAGATGGTTTCTGCCATTTTAAGTAGTTCTTAAAATTACTTAAAAGTAAGTGGGTGGGGGTGTTAAGTCACGATTGACAGACGAGACTTACAGTGACTCCGCCCGCTGGCTTAATGCCGGGAATTCTTCAGCGCTGGAATGCAACCGTCAAGAAGAGCTATAACGTTGAAATTACACATGCCTTAGTTGCTCGGTCTCCATACAACTTCGCATAACCCACAGTGATTTTGAAAGTCAAACGAAAATTGACAGTGGAATTGACCCTCTGAGCAATGTATCTTGAACTGTATGCAGGGATGCAGTCGCTGATAAGTGAAGCCAGATGGCTCGCCAGCTAGCCAAGCTAGTTTAACAGGTTTCTATAGCAGGTCTCTGTAAGTTGGGTAGGAATGAAAATCAATGGTAAAAATGTATATACACGGAACATAGTGTAATGTACTGTTAGCAGCTATGCTTTGCTCAGTGCAGAGCTTTTTAACCATCGCTTTTCATTGCTTACATTTAGTGACCTATGACTGAATCTTGCTAGCTTGCTACAAACAGTTTGCTAGCTAGCAAACTAGTAACTCGTGATTCAGTGATAGGTAGCCTAGCTCATCAGCAAGCTTGCTAGTAATGTTCTTGGAACAAACGTTAAAACACATGATAGCGGGGAGCCCATTTGCCCACAGACTGTATTTTGCTACCTTATTTTGAAGGGCTGTATGAGGCAGCTTAACCATCATCAACATATTACCCACCTAGCTAGTAGATAGCTAGCAGTCGGCACGAGTTTGAGTGTAATACTGATGATGAGGAAAGCAGCTAACATACTTGGCTTCTTACAACTGTACTTGGAAAACATCCAAACTAGCTAAGGCCATATAAAAAAAAAAGTTGGTAATCATCCCTTCCCGACTGGCAAAAACAGTGCCGACACAAGTTTTAAAAATTTTTTTATTTCCAAAAAAATCTTCTTTTTTTGCGTCAAAAAAATGTCTAGAATCTTGTAAAAACGTGAGAAAACGATGCCTCAGTGATTCAAACTGCAGTGTTTCGATTCAACTGCGGTGACTGACCGGCCCTCTAGCGAGCGTTTGTTGAACCACACTGCGCATGTGCAAATATCTAAAGAGCTTTCAGTTAAAAGGAGTTTCCACCAGTTTGTCTGAAAAAAAATAATAATAATAATAAAAAACCTCCACCCCCCCCCTTACTTTTTATGCCCAAAAGGATGATCACCAACTCTTTTTAATATGGCCTGCCCCTTTAACAAGCTTTCAGTCGCAGTAGAATGGTGGTTTCAATAGTCTAATTGTTTGGTTATGTTTCCTAACAAGATAATATTGAGTATATTAGGCTAACAATAACAGCTGAAGTAAATTAACACATTCTGGGTCACTGAAATGGCCAACTAGGCTACATGAAAAGTGCAGAGAATGTGCTTGCGACTGAATGGGGCGAATGTATGAGCGGGACTTCGATACCACAGCTCAGCCCCCGATCACTGTTACACAGACTCTGGCTCCAGAAGTACAAGGTGGCAGCGTCTGGATGAAGGATATTTTGGCTCCATTTTTGTGCAGCGTTAGGAAGAGGAGATGCGTTGTCCATCTTTACATTCAGTCTATGGTTTGATGGAGTAGGAACAGTCCAATCTAGCCCAGGTTGATAAATGTACCCCATTCTTTGCCACAGGAGCTGCGCTGAAAGGATACTTGCTGTCCTTTTGAAACATGTGGAAGTAAGGTAGTGACTCGATCAGGTACAGTATTAAGGCTTCTTCAGCTCCAAAGATTTCTAATTACGGTACAGTTTTTCCGAGCATCTCATTACTGGGTTCGTGATTTTAGTGACACGTAATTTTAGAAACATTTTTATGAATCAGTTTCCAAATAATTTTATTTAATAAGCCACTTCAAATAATTTTATTTATCAGTTTCC